>CM052542.1:37973903-38009206 GCA_028533065.1 Trachops cirrhosus | reverse complement strand
CCTCCATTTCCCCCCCACCACTTCCCTGCTGACTGCAGCCATCCCTACCTCCCACTCTTGATCCTACTCCCCTTTGACTTTGTCCATGTGTCCTTATACATGTTCCTGACAACCCTTCTCCCTTTCTCCCCCATTATCTGTGCCCCAACCTCCCCTCTGGTTACTGTCAGTTTGTTCTTAAGGAGTCTGATACTTAATTCTACTACAGCATACAACTTGCTGTTCATTATTATATGATTTGTCTACATGCTTCTCCTCCTTGATAGGCTATGAACTCTTAAAAATATGTAGTCATTTATTTTCTGTTAATAATACTTAACATAGGTCCTGGAACATGTAGATATTGAGAATCTTGGTGAATGTAGTTTTACAAAATTTTGAGTTACACAAATTGTGGCTTTGAGTTGTTGCCCATCCCTACCCCTGTAATGAGGCTTGTAACATCAGGTGCTGAGGGGGAAAATGAAAGGAGAGGAGTCTTTATTTGTTATCCACTGTGGATCAGGCATTATTATTTCCATGATGTTTCCAGAATAGGTATAAAACACACCTTCAAAGAGCTTGCAACTTTATTATGGAGATGCACTTACACTTGCATGAATGTTTTAGAGACTGGTATAAATTTTAGTAATGGTCCCTTTGTTACATGACTGTCTGATGCACAAAGTACCCATATCTCTAAGAATCCTGGGGACTGCAGTGGCCCTGTCTGTACTATGACCCTCCTCCAACAAAGACATGAGAGCCCGAGGCAAGCCAGCCCGATTAGATTCTCTGTAACAGAAATATGAGATTGGGAATGCATTCCTGAAGAGAATGGGTGTTGCTGGAGGTGAGTCACGTTTGTGGCAGTCCTCCAGGGTGAAAAGCCATGAAAAATTTTGAGGTACCAGCACTGCCTTGGGTTCTCCTATCTCAGTTGTTCAGCATTTCCTTTGATTCTCTGACACACCTCCAGCATCCTTCCAATAGATTTCCCCTTTTACTTAAGCTAAACAAAGTCCATTTCAGATGCTTACAAGTTAAAAATAAATAAATAAGTAAATCATAACCAGTACAGTCCAAATCACCAAGGTATTTCCTGTTTGGTCTCTTAATTGGTTAGGAATTGTATCAGCTGTAAGTGACACAAAACCCAAAATAACAGTGGCTTTAAAAGAACACAAGTTTATTTTTCACTCAAGTGAATATAGGTGACCAGAACTAGTGAATGTAGGTGACCAGAACTAGTCACCTTATCCTCAGGAACTCAAATTCCCTCTACTACATTTTTTCAATCTCAGGATGTAACTTCCATCTCAAATTCCAGTCATCATGTGATCAATCCAGCCTATAGGGAGAAGGAAGACATGCGCCTCTTTTTAAAGGCGTGTCCCCACTGGCCAACATTTAGTTACATAACTCCCATATGCTCTCTTGCCTTTGTCTGTCTAGATCCATTGCCTTTTCCTCTTTATCCGCTCTCTGTCTTGGGAGGCTGTGTGGACCACACTGAAGGGAGGTTGTAACCTCTGGCTTTTATGGTTCTAGTTCAGACAGTAGAGGCTCTAGCAGGAGACTCGAAAAATAGAAGAGCAAGATCAGAATATTTATTTCTCTGGATCTCTCCCTTCAAGGTTTCATTGGGTTGTCTCTGTCCAAGTGAGGGTTACTGATCTCTGAGATTGATTCTACCTGCCTCTCTCTTTTTCTGGGCTCTGCTAATTGTTTGCTTCCTTCATCCTATTAGGCCCTAAAGGAGGTAACAGCCTAGCTGCTATGAGCTCTGGATTATTGCACTATATTTTTAGCTCATTTATATCCAATCTTAGTAAATAGCGCTTTAATAAATGAGTCTTCCTTGGCTTAGCTCATTTTGAGTGTATCATCTCTTTTCTTCTGGGACTTTAACATACCTACCTAACTACAAAGATTTTATTATGGGCCAGGTACATATTTATTATGGGCCATCTACAAATTAAAGGTTCCATCACCAAAAAAGAAGAAAATTCATATTATGGGACAACTAGTAATCTTTGTCATGGTCCCATAAATCTTCCTTAGTCAGTTCTTAGGTCCAGTATTTATAGGTGGATCTTTCTATCCAGTAGTCTTGATACTCATAATGCAAGAAAATCACCATGTTTCTTCCCTTATACAATGTTATAAAAATCTATAGATAAACCTCTATATATGGGATAGTTGTAATTATTAATTAGTCCTATTTGACCCAGGAAGTGTAGTAAAATTAACACATGTCAATGAATATATGAATGGAATGATAAAACTACGTTTTCAATTTTTTTCAATTGCAAAATTGGTATTGTACTTCATGATGCCTATTTCCCCCTAGTATGGATTTCTAAGTATTATTTTGTCAGCTCTGTGTCACAATTTTGCATGAATCATAGAAAAAGTATGGCAGAACTGTCAAGCTGGAGCTATAGGGTCCGGAGCAGACAGAGGCGTGAGGCAGACCCAAGACGGTGCCTGACTCAGTAACCCAGGCAGAATCAGAAGAGCAGGCAGAGTACTGGCACACACAGATTCTCGTTGTTAGAAGAGGCTGCTTAGCAGACTAGAAACAATCTCAAACACCCAGGGGAAGTGCCCAGGCCCAAGCAACTAGGAGCTGGAATCACATCCTTGACAAGACAATAATCAATCCAGACAAAAGCTAAAAAATCTGCTATTCCTTAATAGAATATTCAAGTCACCCACATCCCATGTGCTTATTTATGGCTCCACCCTCTTCCTTACTCCCCAGATCTAGCCAATCTCAAGCTCAGCTGATTATGCCTCTAAATATCTCTCATTCATTTACTTATCCCAGTTCCCATTTCCAATTATAGCTCAGGCCCAAATTGTCTTTTACCTGTATTAATGCTATATTTCCCACTGACAGCCCCACTTTCTAAACTGACATCTTTCTAAAACACAAACCAGACCATGTTTTTCACCTTAATAAACTATTTGACATCTCCTTAGTTTTCCTATAATAAATTTAAAATTTTTGATAAGACCTTATGTTACTCAGCTCCTACATCTCCTTTAGCCTCATCTCATCCTACTCTTCTCTTTCCATTTGACACTTCAGACAGTTTGAAGTACTTGTAATTTTCTGAAAAAATTAGGTAGGTTTTTTCACGTGCATGCTATACATCCATTTCCCCCTACTTCCTTCTTCTGATAGGTTCTTACTCATCCATCAGGACTCCACTCATGACTCATAAGTCATTATCCCTATGGAAAGTCCCACTTGACACCCCACCTTTACTCAGGTTGGAATAGGTATTCCTCCTTTATCTTCTCATAGCCCGGGGACTTATCTTTATAGTATTACTCATCTATCAGGATGCAGTGCTATTTCCATGTTACTTACCTATTTCTCCTGGTCCATCAGTTTCTTAAAGAAAAATGGCTGTATCTCTTTCAACATGAATGAATGAATAAGGCCAATGTGTGTGGATTGGGATTATTACCTTCCTTGTTTTAGACATCATACTTCAATTAATGCAATCTGGGATGCTTTACATTTTAGATATCACTCTGTGTACCTGTTATTTTGTACTATTATTGTAATGTGAATATCCCTGCCTCCACTTTTGAGGTTTACCCTTTTGTCTAATGTGTAAATAAATATGTAATAACTAAATTTCCGCTTCAGGCCATGATGGAGTTACAGGATCCAAACATTTTCTCCCATTATAAACAATAATAATAAAACTGGGGAAAATTATAGAAAACAACTATTTTCAGACATTGAACAACAGACAGTACAGTATTGGGATCCCAAGAAAATGAAAATACGTGAGGTAAGCCCTTGGCCCTCTGCCTGGAATCACATTCTGGATCTCTTGCAGGAAGAGAAATCCTGAGAAGCCTGTGGCAATCTCCCTAAATTAAGAAGACAGAAATCAGAGATCTGGGAGGCTGAGGTGACCCAAAATTGTGAAGCAGAGTCTCAGAAGGCAGAAACCAATAAAAAAAGTACTTCAGCCCTGGCTGTTGTGGCTCAGTGGATTGAGCACTAGCCTGTGATCCGAAAGGTTGCAGGTTCAATTCCCTGTGAGGGCACATGCCTGGGTTGTGGGCCAGGTCCCCAGTTGGGGGTGTGTGAGAGGCAACCAATCGATGTATCTCTTGCACGTCCATGTTTCTCTCCCTTTCTTTCTCCCTCCCTTCCCTCCTCTCTAAAAGTAAATAAATAAAATCTTTTTTAAAAATGCATTTCAACATCTTTGCTGAAAAAGTTATGTATACCTAGAGGAAAATTCCATGAAACCAGGCTGTGCATCACTGGGAAGCTGTGGGATAAGCAATTCATAGAGAAAACAGTGTTGGGAGACTCCAACCAGTAAGAGTGGAACGTCCTTGCAGATCACTTGGGACATTCAGTAGCAACCACAGGAGTGGCATGCCTTATTGTGGGGTTACACCATCTCTAGAGTAAAGACTTATCTAGGCTTGCACTAAGAAACGTCTGGAAGGGATCAAGCTCAACACTCTTTAAGGGAAAACAGCAAAATCCAGACACTTAACATAAAACACAATCCTCAGTATCCAATAAAAATTAGACATACCAAAAAAGTAGGCAAATGTGATACATCATCAGGAAAAACAATCAGTCAATAGTAACAGATCCAGAAATGATAGACATAATAGAATTAGCAGACAAAGACATTAAAACAGCTATTAAGTTATATTCAATTATTCAGAAGTAAACATGAAGGGAAGATATAAAAAACACAAAATAAAATTTTTAGAGATTACAAAATGTAATATAGGCTAATGAAAATTCTTTAATGGGATGATATGTTATATGTTGCAGAAGAAAATATTAGTAAACTTGAAGACATAATAGAAGCTATCCAAAATGAAGCATATAAAATAAATGACTTGAAAAATATAATTAACACTCTTAGTAATCGCTGGGGCAATTTGAAATGATCTAACATAAAATTCCAGAGTTTGGGGCATGAGGAAACAAAAATATTTGAATACATAATAGCTAAAATTTCCTAAATTTGATTAAAAATAAGTTCAATGAACTGTAATAAGTATAATAAAGAAAACTTCTCTAAGTTATATCATAACTGAATTTTTGAAAACTGAAATTTTGAAATTTTTCAGTAATAAAGAAAACAATCTTTAATGTGGCCCATGATTAAAAAGACATTCTATACAGAGTGACAAAAGAAGAAAAATGAGTACAGACTCTCATCTGAAACTACACAAGAAGACAATGAAGCACTAAATTTAAAGTGCTCAAAGAACAACTGTTGACTGAGAATTTTGTAGCCAATGAAAATATCCTTCAAGAATAACAACCAAATAAAGACTTTCAGATAAATTTGAATTGAGTTACTTTTTGCCAGTAGACCTGAACTATAAGAAATATTGAAGGATGTTCTTTAGCCAGGAAGAAAATTTTAACAGATGGAAGCTTGGATGTAGAAAAGAAATGAAGAAGGTAAAATATAGTAGATGTATTAGTAACTATAAAAACTTTTTATTTATTAATTTCCTTTAAAAAGGAAAAGTGATAACAATATATTTGGGACAACTAATACATGAAGAAATATAATGTAGAACAAAGAACAGAGGGGAAGAATGGAAGTATATTACATTATAGTTTTTATACATAAGGTGGTATAATAATAGGTTAGCCAAAAAATTTGTTTATTTTTTCCATAAAATGGCTCTAGTAGTGCTTAGTTGTCTTTAACTTCATTTGAAACAATTTTGTTATATTGTATTGTGACAGCTGTCATATTAGTATGCATTTAACAAAGAAAAACTTATCAAAATGGGTGAATTTTTGTGCAGCCATTTTGATATTGAAGATGGAAGAAAATACGCAACATTTTCAGCATAGTATGCTTTATTATTTTAAGAAGGGTAAAATGTAACTGAAATGCAAAAAAGATTTGTGCAGAGTATGGAGAAGGTGCTGTAATCGACCATGTCAAAAGTGGTTTGTGAAGTTTCCTGGTACTACTGACATTATGGCCAAATAATTCTTTGCTGTGGAGCTGTCTTATGCATTGGAAAATATTTAGCAGCACCAACTAGTAGCCAATAGCAAGAGATAGCCGACATACTCAAAATATCCAAATCAATGAAGTTATTGGTGAATATGAAAAAAATGTCTTTTACAGAAAAAGCTAAATGGACTTTTGGCCAACCCATTATTATTTGAAGGTAGATTGTGATGACTTAAGGGGATACATAGTAAACCTTAGAGCAAGGGTTGGCAAACTTTTTCTGTAAAGGATCAGATAATAAATAGTTTAGACTTTGTGGGTGAGATTGTCATTGTCACATCTACTCAACTCTATTATAGCCTGAAACTCATTAACTAGATAGCCATAGACAATACATAAATAAATGAGTCAGACTGTGCCCAATAAAACTTTATTTATTAATACAAATGGTGGGTCAGATTTGACTACAGGCTATGGTTTGCCAATCCCTGCCCAGAACAACCACTAAAAATAAATAAAATAAAATAAAAATAACATTAAAATAATTTGATAGACTAGTAAGCCAATAATGGAGATAAAAAATGCAATAATAAAAAGTACTTAGGGCAAAAGAACACAGGGAAAGACAAAGAAAGAACAAAAATAAAACCCCCAGAAAACAAATAGCAAGTTGGTAGACTGGAGCACAATGATATTGCTAATTATATTAACTGTTAGAGTGTAAACACATAAATTCAAAGGCAGATACTGGAAGACTGCATGAAAAAGCAAGAATCAAAAATATGCTGTTCAGTTAGAAACTTCTTTAAATATGAAGGCATAAAGTATGACGTAGAAAAACATATTGCAAATATACCAATTATAAGAAAACTTGACTGGCTATAATAATACCAGCCAAGTAGATAGACTTCAGCAAAAAGGATATGACCAGAGATAAAGGAGGTGTCATTATGATAAAAAGATCAATTCACCGAAAAGACACAACAATCTTAAATCCCTACCCCAGATCTCCCAAATAAATGAAGCTAGAACTGACAGAGCAGAAAGGAGAAATACACAAATCCACAATATTTGAAGATTCCATGCTTTTCCTCTCAGTAATTGATGTACGTATAAAGAACTGTGGCAGACTTGAACAAAGGTATCAACCAGCTTGTCATTATTGATGTTTATAGAATATTCTGCTCAGCAACGTAGCTTGTACCTTCTTTTCAAGTGCACAAGGAACATTTAACAAGATCTATCACATGCAACACAATAAAAGAAGTCTCAATAAATTTAAAGGTATTAAAATCATATAAAGTATGCTCTTTAATTATAATAAAAATATATTAGAAATCATATTTTCAGACATGTCTGGAAAACACTCAAATATCTGGAAATGAAACAACACAGTTCTCAATAACTCATGGGTCAGAAAATAAATCACAAAGTATATTAGAAAATGTACTGGACTGAATGAAAATGAAAACACACTTTAAATTTGTGGCTTGCAGCTAAAGCAGTGGCCAGGGAGAGATTGATGGTTTTAAGTGCTTACATTAGAAAATCAGAAATGTCCAAAATCTGTGACCCTCCATAAGGAGCTAGAAAGAGGAAAGTACTTTAAACCCAAATATATAGAAGTAAGAAAATAATAAAAATATGAACAAAAATAATCATCTCAGAGAAATGCAATGAATTTAAAACCCAACTTTTAGAAAACATCAAAAATGATTTGATCTCCATAGGCCAATGAAATAGGAGAGGAAGAAGGCACAAAGGAATAAAAATTGGAATAAACTTAGAAAAGGGGATAACATTGCAAATCCTACAGAAATTAAAATGATAAAAGGTAATATTATAAACAACCACTTGCACAAATTCTTTGAAATACTCAAATTACCAAAACTGATTCCAGAAAGCATAGAAAACCTACATTGCTCTAAATCTACTAGAGAATTTGAAGTTGTTATTAAAACTTTTCCGAAACTAAAAAGAAAGACTTCTGAGGTAAATTATATCAAACATTTAAGGGAGAAATAGTACCAGTCCTACATAAAACACTTCAGGAATGTGTGGAGGAGGGAATACTTCACAATTCGTTTTATGGATGCTGTCCTTATCCTGCTATCAACACCAAAGACTATGTAGGAAAGAAAAAATTACCTACTAATATTCTTCATGAGCATAAATGTGAGTCATTTTAAAAATTAGCAAATAAAATCCAGGAAAGAAAGAGGGCATAATATACTACATTCAGGTGGGGTTTATTCCAGGAATAGAAGTTTGGTTTAAAATAATTTGACAAAATTTATATTCATTTATTTTTTTAAAGAAAGAAAACACCTCTCACCCTAAGAAGAGAAGGGAACTTCTTCAACCACCTGATAAAGAGCATCAATGGAAACCTATAGCTAACACATGCCGAGGTGAAAGACTGATTGCTTTCACCCCAAGATCAGGGATAAGACCATTCATTATCTATTAACGTAAAACACAACACAAAAGTTTTCCTTAAAATGGATCATGGATTTAAATGGAAAAACCAAAGCTATATATATTTGCAGAAGAGAACATAGAGCAAAATCTTCACAACCTTCATGTTGGCAAGTATTTCTTCAATAGAACACCTACAATGTGGAAACAATTTGATAAATTAGACTTAATCAACATGTAAAACTGCTCTTCCAAAGACAAGAGCAAAGAATTATAAAGCACTCCACAGATAGGTAAAATAGTTGTCATAGATAAATCTGACAACTATTTAGTCAGGGTGTATAAAGAACTCTTATAACACACTAGAAGACACCAAATTTTTTTAAGTGAGCAAAAACTTAGAAAAGACACTTTCCAAAAGAAGATATATGAGCGGCCAATAAATATGTGAGAAGATGCTCAATATTATCAGTCATTAGGGAAAAGCAAATTAAAACCACAGGGAGATACCAGGGCACATTCATTAAAGTGGCTAAGTTTAGGCTGACAATATCAAGTATTGGCAAGGATGTGGGGGAACTAAATTTCTCATATGTTGCTGGTGACAACAAAAATAATACAACCACTTTGGGAAATAGTTAGGCACTTTCTCATAAAGTTAAACATATACCTACATATTTACCCTACGCTGTAGCAATTCCATTTCAAAGTATTCACATATGAGACCTGGAAACATGTCCACACAAAGATGTGCACACAAATACTCATAACAGCTTTGTTGATGTTATCCCCAAACTGGAGACAACCCAAATGATCGCCAATGGATGAATAGGTAAACACATATCGCTATATCCAATTTCACAATGAAATACTTCTTATTAAATCAACTATCCAATCAAGCAATAAATCCATCAGTCTTCTGAAAAAATGCAACACATGGAGGAACATAAAATACCATACATACAAAAGTATGTACATTGGATGGTTTCATTTACATGAAATTCTAGAAGAGAACAACCTAAAGTACAGTGACAAAAAGTTGTTTGTCAGGGGTGTTTGGGGGCCAATCAATCAGATAGGCAGAAAGAAACTTTGTAGGGGATGGTGGGGGATATCTTGATTGTGGTGGTGATTACATGGGTGGATAAGTTTGTCGAAACTGATTAAGCTGTACACTTACAAGAAGTAATGTTTGTATATGAATGGTGTTTCACAAACCCTGGGTTTCCAGGATATGTCCTGGGTTCTGAAGGGAGAGTCACTTGTGTTTCTGGAGGTTGCCCGTGAACCCCTGCCTCTTAGTTCTGTGGATTCCTCCTCCACCTCTGTTCTCACCCAGTTCTTACTCTCCCATCCCTGCCCTTCGGGGCTGTTCCAGTTCTGTCTAATGTTTCACTGAAAATTCCCAGCATGCTCCTCTCTTCTTCATCCCCCAGCACACCACCAACACAGAGCCATGTTACACAGAGCATTTTACTGAAGGTTTGGTGATGAAGGAGGGAAGTCACATCACAAGAGAGGAGCCAGTTAAAGCTAGACAGCCCACAACTTGTCAGTGGTGTTTATCTACCCTTGCTGGCAGCGACTCAGCCTCCTCACTCTTGGCCACAGCCTGCTTCCAGGGGCCAGGCCAGTTCCTTTCTCTCCCCAATTCAAGCACTAAGACTAAACCCTCAAGTCCTGTTATGTTGTAAAATAGAAAACTGTAAATCTCATCTTTTTTTTTTTTTTTGGACCTCTCCCATCAAGATAAGCTCTGGTAACTATGTTTGCAGAGTGCAAAAAAGCCAATTACTTTCTCAAGCAAAAGAGCCTTTATTTCCCAAAAGGAAGTTTTCCAAGATTAGTGTGTTTTACCTTGGATCCTTACTAAAAATACATATAACTGTGCCCATACCAGATCCACTGAACAAAAATTTCTTAGCCAAGCACCTGGTAATCTGCATTTCAGCTAGCACACCACCTCACCAAACCCCTCTGCCTTGGTTTTTTTTTTAAAGCAATTTAAAACAGAAAAATATTATCCTTGTTTTGTGATTAAAAAGTACTCCCATTACACTCTGAGTGCCCTATTAGTCAGGGGTCTCTCGCCCTTGATTTCAGTGGTTGATATCTGCATTTTACTGTATATATAGGACAGGGTCCTCTCCCATTTTTCGGCTGCATGGCCAGCCTAATAACACAGCAGGGGGCGTGAAACCGCAAAAATGCTGCTGTGTTCATAGTCTCTCCTTTGGGCTCCCAAGCTGTATCTATGGCTGGTGGCCTGGGCAACGTCTTAAAACTCTGTAATATGAAGTCTGTAGCTCCTTAAAGCACAAAAGTCACCCAAACAATTATCATTACTCTTAAACACCAGTCACAGTAGGCTGCCCATGCCACTAGGAAGTTTGGTGGCTAACTCTGAAAACATGAGTTACCCTTTAGGACAAGATGTAATTGAAATTGTTAGACAAAGTTCTGAAAAACTGGTCTGGGCATGTGCTTTGTCTGGAGTCGAAGAAGTGCTTAAAGGAAAACCTTGAAACAGCAAATGACAGAACTTACCCAGAGGTTCACAGATGTCCTGTACAAATTCTAGAAGTATGCCAAGAACTTAATTTCATTTGGAGGGCCTCTTATCAGCAAGCAGACAAAGATCAAGAATCAACACTAAACATGTGGCTTAATGTAAATAAAGTTTTCAAAGCCCTGCTGTTTGCCATTCCTATAATTGATTACAGTAGGATTCTCTTCCTCTCCCCTCCTGGTCCCTTCCCCTCTCTCTCCTCCTCCCTACCCCGCCCCCCACTCGTCCCTTCCCCTTCCCTTCCCCTTCCCTCAGATCCTGCGAACTGCTTTGATTCTTTCAGGGGCTAAAAATGTAGAGACTGAGGTATAGATGTGTTAAACTTCCTCTTTAGCTACAAGTCTTTCAGGGACACCGTGTTTCTCTGCTCATGAAAATTAGAGTGTTTCTCATGGTCCAGAGATCACCTCGCTTAGTAAGCTTCTTTCTTGTCTTTAAATATAAACACTATATTTGTATTTTCCTATTACAAAATCTCCCTGACAATAGTTGAGGTGCTGGTTTTTGTTACCATGCCACTCCTTAAAATCCGTATGGATCGTAGTGCAGCCAACATTTATCTAGTGCTTCTATGTTTATGCCACCTTGCGCACTCACCATGGCATTCCACCCTCCACACAGTCCTGTGCAAACGGCTTTAGGTTCACCCTTACCTGGCAGATGAGGGAACTGAGGCAAAGTTCCCACAACTAACTGCAGATGAGGGCCAGGAGGGGCAACTTCAAAGCTCTCCTTTCCAACCACTAAACCCTCCACAGATACTCGCTGAGTGTGTACTATGTGTCAGGCACCATGATGGGCACTGAGGATACAGCAGCAAACAACACAGACAAAGGCTCCCTACCCTGATGGAGCTTATGTTTCATTTCACATCTATCATGTGAGTTTGTGATACTTTACCTCACTAATCCCTATTGCAGAATGTTTAAACGTTTTTTTTTAATTTAATGTCCTTTAAAAAATCATAGCGTGGGGGGCATTCTGATTTATAAATCTATATCCCAGTCTCTGCTTATTTCATTAGGAAGGTTTTTCAGAGTGGGAATTATAAAGTTCAAAGGTACGAATATTCACTCAACTTCTTAACACATCTTGCCAAATAACCCTCTTAAAGGGTGTAGCAATTTACACTCCCAACAACTTCAGCAGCTTCTGAGAAGGTCCGTTTTGCCACACCCTGCCAACATGTAACATTCTTTCTCTCTCTCTTTTTAATCCTATCTACCTGACAGGCATCATGTTTACAGAACTCACTTAGTTTTATTTAGAAAAAATAAATGGCCCTAACTTGAAATAGTTGAAGAATGATGATTTGTTTTTAAAATGCCTCACATTCCCTCATAATCCAATAGAAAAACCCAGTACTTCTTTCTTGGTGCCTATGGTTATATTTATGAAGTGATCTGTTTTTCTGACGATCACACGAAGTGCTTACAGACACAGGAATCTCCTGAGTGGCTTGTCTGCATTTCCACACCTTGAAACCAGAGGGCCTCAAGCAGTTGGCTTTTTTTGTGAGTAAGGGACTTGCCCATCCCCAGAGGAATCCAAATATGCTGCCATGGCTTTTGATCTGGCCCTCTTTAGTGCTTACCTTGTACTACCTCTCTTAAGTAGATGTGGCTTCTCCCTTTTTGGGATTTCCAGAGCACATTTTCTGTACCTGTGTCATGCACTTAACATATCCAGTCATGTTAACTATGTATTTCTCTTAGCTCTCTGACTAGAAAAATAAAGTGAACAGCACCTGCCATATAGAAGATATATTGAGAGAATCCAATGAAACAATGCACATAGCGCAACTTTGCAAGGTGCCTGGCACAGAAATACCGTCAATCAATATTTGTTGAATGAAGGAATGAATAGTCAATGCACCATAAGTCCTGGATGCTGCTAACTGCTGGCAAGCATATGACTCAGGAATTCCTCTTCTTGGTATCCACCTGAAATTTGAAAACACTTATTGTAAAGATATGTGTGCTCCTATGTTCATTACAACATATTCACACTAGCCAAGATACAGAAACAACCTAATTGCCCTTCGATGATGATTGGGTAAAGATGTGGTGTATGTGTATACAATGGAATACTACTAAGACAGAACTAAAAGGTGAAATATTGACATTGGGGTGACAACATGGATGGATCTTGAGAGTAATTATGCTAAATGAAATAAGTCAGATGGAAAAGGACAAAAACCGTACCATTTCACTCATATGTGGAATATGAAACAAAAAGTAACGAACTAACAAAACAAACGAATAAAAAAGTCAAACTCATAGATGCAGACAACAGAATGGTGGTCACCAGAGGAGAAGGGGGCTGGGGGGGGGGACACAAGAGGGGCACGGGGGTCAAATACAGATGACAGAAGGAGACTGGACTTTGGGTGGTGAGCACACAGCAGAGCAATACAGATGTCATATTAGAAAGTTATATACCTGAAATTTAACTAACGTTATTAACCAGTGTTACTCTCATAGATTCAATTTTAAACCATCAGAGGAGCTTATGAAAATGCAGGACCTGAGGCTTCTCTCCCAAAAACTGGGTCAGTAATTCCAGGTTTGAAGCCTGGATCAAGGTCATTCTGGGACAGGTGGTCTGGAGACGACACCCAGCCTAGCGAATCTGGGTTACTTGGGAGCTCCGTGGTGGCAACGATGACAGGACACTCTTCCCTAAATGACCCTGCTCCTATCTATCTCAGTCCCTGACATGCAGGAAGTACTCAAGGACAGTAACCTGAATTCCAGCTTTGTTGTGTGAAGGAGGGATGGTTTCTAGGCGTCGCAATTTGAACCAGAGAACTGATGGTTCCAAAATGCTCTTCTGTGACCCCTCAGTGGCGCCGTTTTATGACATGCCCGGCACTTCATCCGATTTAATCCTCCTATACCTCTGTTGGGGGAAACTGAGGCTCAGGGAGTTTGCTACCTGTCTGAAGTCACATAGAAAGTAGATGCTGGGTTTCCAACTACATGAGTGATCCTTAGATCTGAGCTCCTTCCATGCAGCTTACTCCTGGGATGGAGGAGAGAAACTGGGAGGAATCAGTCACACTTGGCCTGCCGGGGCAGGTGAGGTGTGGAACCCATCGTCAGTTCATCAGTATGTGAGTTGCCAGCAAATTCCTGATTATAAGTAATTGCATAAAACAGATGACATTTTTCCCTTGTAAGTAGATATTATAAATATAGGATATTAAATAGCTCTGACTTCATCTCCAGCCAATCAGCCTCTGCCAGTTTGCATGCTATGTATGTACAGCATGACTCAAAGAGCCCTCGGGCAGTGGGTGGGTTAAAAATCAATCAAACAATGATAATCTTCAGGTGAGAACTCCCTGGCTTCCCAGTTGGCTGTTCAGTTAATCATGAATCATGAATTTCCTTTTTAGGGTAATACCTACCATACAGCATGGCTGGTTACAGGGAAAACATAATATCCACTATCTTATGGGAAACATGTTATTAAAACATTACCTGATGATAGATTTACCTCATAATAATCCCTAGGATTAAACAAAAAAGGTAAGGGAGAGGGAGTGAAGGGGATGGAAAGGCGAATAAGAATAGCCACAGTGTTTGGGGTAAATCAAAAAGGGGTTTGTCTAGAGCTGGGTGTTGCAATAACCCTTACTGTAATAATAAGAATGGAGGAGAGAGAGAGAGGGAGAAACAGAGAGAAAAAAGGAGGTGGAGAAGTGAGGATAAACACTGGAAATGAATAATAGTAGTAGGCACCTTCTATTGTATTGTTAGTATATGCAGATTCTGGGCTAATTGTCTTACATACATTCTCACTTTTATTCTCGTTAAAATCCAGGGGGTCACCCCCATACCATCCCCATTTCTCAGATTCCAGCCAGTGTGTACAGTACAATGGCTAAGAACAGAAGCCCTGTAGAGAGAGTGTCTGAGTTCGCATCTCAGCTCCCCATTTCCTAGCTGTGAAAACTTAATTTGCCTCAGGCTTCTCATCTGAGAAAGAAAGGTAATGGCAACTTTGCCCATCTTTATAGGGTTGTTTAGAGGATTAAAGAGGACAAAAGTAAATAAAGCACATATAAACCCAATAAATTCAACACATTTATTTAGCTACCATTTCAAGCTGAAAAAAACCTGAGGTCAGAAGTTAAATCACTTGCCCAAGGTCACAAAACTATAGAGTGACAGAGGGCAGAGCTGGAATTTGAATTTAAATCTGTTTGACTGTAGCCCTTATGGGCTCTCAAACTTTTTGCTTTGGCTAATGGGAGCAGCAATGGTGGGCACTAAAGAGAACCTAATAACAGAGAATGATCTCCTAAGATACATGGTGCCAACACTCACCATTTGAGTCGACCAACCCCAAATTTATGGACCATTTTATAACCCTGAAAGACCGTCAGCGCAGGGACCCTCACATTTTCTAGAGGTATATTTTGCTTGGCCTGCCTAATGTTGGTTGGTATACAGCTATAAAAAACTTTGAATAAATTGTGAAAACCAAAAACTGTGAGACCCAGATATGGATCTTCTCTAGACAAGCAGGAGGATGGGGACCCAGAACCCTATGTGTAATCGTCGGTCATGCTCAGATGCCTGGGTATATTCTCACCACTCCCTATTGTATCTTGCACCTGGCCCACTTCACTCCCTATGTTTCCATGAGAGCCTGTTGAATACGGGACACCAGACCTAAGCCCTCTGATCTTCCTTTCCTCAGACTTGACATTTTTGCTTAGTGAATTTTTCCAGAGGGTAGGGTCTTTGCCCTCTCCCAGGTCATCCCCCTCTTCTGACCTTGCAATTATCCAAATCCCTCTCACAGAATGGGACTCTTAGAGAATCAAGCTCCCTGAGAGAGTTTTACCAGCAAGAGTACTGGGGGGCAGTTGACTTACATCTCTTGAGATCTTTGGAGATCTCCCATGAAAGCTTCTCCTGTTGGACTAGCCTTCCCAGGTCGCTGAGGACTTCCATGTTGCTCTCCTTCCTGGTGACAAAGAAGCCCAGGCTATCCCAGGAAGTTTGTCTGCCCCAGAGCCCAAGCTGGGCACTTGACCAGCCTCTTGCCTAAGGTATTTAGGAGTTACCAGGCCTGGCTCTGATACTTACTAGCTGTGTGATCGTGAGCAACTGACTGACACCTTCTATACCTTTGTTTCTCCATTTGTAAAATGAGGCTGAGGTTCCCTCCTCATGAGGCTGCTGTGAGGCTTAAATGAGCTAATGAATGCAAAACACAGAGCCTGCCACCAAATATAGCAGTTATTATCATTTTTATAATTAATAATAATGAAACATCTCTGGCTCCTCTTCTGTCTCTGGTAAGTTGTGTTGACATATTAAATAATAAAGGGGAAGAAACTTTTAACTTTTGGGGGAGCCCTCACTGGTGTGGCTCAGGGGACTGAGTGCCAGCCTGCGAACCAAAGGGTCGCTGGTTTGAGTCCCAGTCAGGGCACATGCCTGGGTTGTGGGTCAGGTCCCCAGTAGGGGCTACACGAGAGGCAACTACACAGTGATGTTTCTCTCCCCCTCCTTCTCCCTCCTTTCCTAGCTCTCTAAAGATAAATAAATAATAAAATCATTAAAAAAACTTTTGAGGAGGAAATTAGCATAAAAATGCCACCTACTGTTGGGACCTGGAGCCATACTCTTTGCTCCCTTTACCGGTGTCACTGGATTGCTGTAGTGGTCCATAGAATCACCTCCTGGGGTCTCTGGTTTGCTCCCTCCTTTTGCAAACTGCCTCCAGGGAAGTGCCATCTGTTATAATAGGCATTGACATTCCTTCGTTAATTTGTTACTGTGTTAGGAGAAGCAGACAGAACACAAAACATCAACATACTTGAAAACTCAAAGACTGTCTGCATTGTAGAGGGAAAAGGAGTCAGGGAACCTGAATTCTGATTCCCACCTTACCACCAACTGGCTGGTTGACAGTCACAGTGCCCCTGTGGGCCTCTGATTTTGGACAGCCTGCTCAGCCAACAGCATCCTGTGGACCAGAAAGGATGTGCTATGGCCTGAATTCCCATGGAATCTATTTTTCCCCACCTAGGGCTGGTCCAGGTGGGACCAGCATCTCGATGGAGGCTGGGTGCATGCCCAGGCAACCTTACATGGTCTGTGAGCCAAGCAGAGCCCGCCTGCTACCAGGGTGTGATTGTTCTAGTGATTTGGCAACACCCAACAAACATGTCCCATCAGGGCTGAGCTAAAAATAGGCCCTATTCACTGGGGCATAGGAAAATCTGCAGCCTAGCACACATGAGGTTGGCCAACCAGGTAGAACCAAGGCCACTATCATCCCAGGAGCATAGTGGCCAAAGAGAGAAGGTTTGGTTGATTGTTCCACATGCATCCTTTCCCCCCATTCTCCTGTTCCCCACCTACATCAGGGCCAGTGCCTTCCTCTCCTCCTCCTTCTCCTCTGCTTCCAGTAAACTGACTTTTGCAGAGGTATGTGGTCTACTGGAAAGAACTGATGTTCAGGCATCAGAGGAGTTGGGTTCAAATCCTGGCTCCACTATCTTCTAGCTCTTTGACTATGAATATGTGATCCTTCTGAGTTTCAGTGGCTTTGGGGATACAATGGTGTTCATTATACCTACTTTGAAGGACTATTATAAATATTAAAAGCAGCATGAAGCTAGAGCAGTAGTTTAAGAAATTTATCATGCATCTGAATCACCTGGGTCAGGGAGCTTATTATAATTGAAATTGCTGGGGGATAATATTGTCTTCCTAACAAGTTGCCAGGTGATGTTCAAGCTGCTGACCTGGGATCACCACATGCTAGGAGTTAAGTGTGTGAGCCCTGGAGTCAGACCATGAGGGTTTGACGCCTGCTCCTGCCAAGTCTAGCAAAGTGATTTTGGGTATGTTCCTAAACCTTATCTGGAAAATGAGGAAATAATCATTCCTACTTTATAGTGTTGATATGAGGATTACATGAGTTAATTCACATAAAGCACTTAACACAGGGTCTGGCAAACAGCAAACATTGAGTAAACATTAGCTTTTATGAGTATCACAGAGTCTGCACAGACGATGAGTTCAGTAGATGTTGGTTTTCTCTCTCTGCCTATAGTTGTCAGCTCTGCTCAAATCTCTGTCTCCACGCTGCCCCTCCAAGGGTCTCTATGTTATGCCTTGCCTCTCTGTGTGGAAGGACAGGCTTATGTGGGGAGGATTGGGGTACCAAGAAGCATGGGTTGAATGCCAAAGCCAAGAAATCCAAGGAGAACTTGAAGCCCTCAGACAGAATGGGCTTGCCCAGGAGGATCATGTCTAGAAGGGTGGAACTAAAAGCAGACCCAGGCTTCCTGACCTCCCAGCCAAGCACTTAACACGACATCCCAATGTGTCCCTGGAAGCAGCCTGGCTGTCCCTAAATGGGCTGAAGAAACAACCAGCCCACCAGCTCCCCGCCCCACGGCTGCACGATTGCTGGGCATTTGGGTTATTTCTCCTTTGATTGTTTATGATTGACGATGACACTGCTATAAATATTTAACATCTGAATATAAATGACTATTTTCTTTTGGACCTTTTTTTCCCTTGGGCAAATGACCTCAGAGTGGAATTACTAGGTCAAAAATTACAGACAGTGATACAGCTAGAAGAAAGCTAGACCTAGCAACTCCTCCAGGGGAAGGAACTTCTCATTTCCCAGAAACAGTAAGGTGGGGATGTTGGCCTTTGAAACAAGTTAGGAAGTGGAAGGAGAGCCCAGCACTGAATCTTCAGGGCTACAGTGGAAGGCAGCTGTCGCTGAGAGAAGTGAGTTCTGGACCAGGAGTGCACGTCTGGCAACCACTGGTAATTTCCCCAGGAAATGGTGTTTAGACTAGTGTTTCCCCAAAATTAATGTGCATAGGAATTTCCTGTGGATCTTGTTAATATGCAGAATCTGCTTCTGTAGGTCTGGGGTGGGGCCCAAGGGTCTGCATTTCTAGTAAGCTCCAGGTGAGATGCTGTTTCTGCAGATCAATGAACCACACTTTTGAGTATCAAGGGTATAGGTTCCCCTACCTTTCTTTGCTCATGCTATTTCTCTGCCTGACCCACCATTCCCACCAATTTTTAGATCCAGCCCCAAAGACTTCCCTGGTTTGACCATAACAGACTTGTCAAGGTGCCTATCTGCTCTGGTACCCTGCATCGATGACTATCATAGCACTTACCATGCTGTACTAAATTGTTTGTCCCTTTCTCTTTTTGAGGGCAAGGACCAGTGTTATTCATCACTATATTCCCAGCATCTAGCACAATGCCTGTCATGGTTTGTGCCTAATTATTATTATTGGCTATGTGGGTGGGCATATGGATGGGTGGATAGATAGATGGATAGAGAGCTGGATGGATAAATTCGTAAATGACTGTGAGGAAAGGAGAGGAGAGTAGGAAGTAATGGGTTAGGGAAAGTATGGTGAGCAACTAGAATTGGCCTCAAGATCATTATTGTCTAGCTGGAGACATCTGAACCATACTCACTACTGAAAGCCCAGAGTCAGTGACCCTCTTCTGATCCTTGCCAACTCTTTCTACACCCTTGACAATGTGGACCCTGAACCAAGAATGAACTCAGATAAATGAATGAGATCCAGGAAGCTTAGAGGTCCCTTAGAGGGTGGCTCTAATAAATGCCAGAAAACAAAAAGCAAGTGTTGGCAATCTTTCTCCTGCCAAAAGAGTTATTTACACAAGTTTTCAAAGCAATTTCCTTCATTGCTTTTACATGGCTATTACATGGTTCTCTGCAGGAAAAGGTCTGGAGTTGGTTAGCTCCGTGGATTAGAGTGTGAGTCCCTCAAAGCCAAGGGCATCAGGAGCTTTTTCTCCTTATCTGCTCCAAGGCTGCAGGGTGACTGCCCAGTCCTGGCCAGTGGTGCCCAAGGTTCTAAATGGGCCCAATGATTAGAGGAGAGTGAGCACAGGTCAGTGTGACTCCATCTCTCTTATTCAAAATGAAAGGCAGTGTGCAGTGAAGAAGAATGAACTTGAGCTTTGATATCAGACTATCCTAGGAATAAAACATGGAGAGCTCACTCACCAACTGTATAATCTTTTTTAAAAAATTATTTTGAAGTAACTTCAAACTTACAGAAAAGTTGCAAGAATAGTACAGGAAACTCCTGAGTATCCTTTGCTCAGATTCACCAATTTTTAACATTTTGCCACATTTTCTCTCTCATTCTCTTCCTCTTTTAATTTTTTGTTTCAGTCCTTCTGATTGAAGAGGACAAACTCAGCAACAACAACAAAAAATGACATCCTGAAATGAAAATTAAAATGTTCTTCACAAGTTGCAAAACCAAATAAATGTAAAAGAAATATAAGTAAACTTTAAAATGACTGGTTGTTTCCTCAGCCCATTTAGGGACAGCCAGGCTGCTTCCAGGGACACATTGGGATGTCGTGTTAAGTGCTTGGCTGGGAGGTCAGGAAGCCTGGGTCTGCTTTTAGTTCCACCCTTCTAGACATGATCCTCCTGGGCAAGCCCATTCTGTCTGAGGGCTTCAAGTTCTCCTGGGATTGCTTGGCTTTGGCATTCAACCCATGCTTCTTGGTGCCCCAGATCCTCCCCACATAAGCCTGTCCTTCCACACAGAGAGGCAAGGCTCAGAACATAGAGACCCTTGGAGGGGCAGCGTGGAGACAGAGATTCTCCTTCCACTCCCTAACTTGTTTTTAAGTATGCAGCATTTATACTTCTAAAGTTATTAAGCCTTAAACTCACACTAAGATTTTTTGGATACTCTGTAATATTAATGTATAATTTATTTTTGGAACCATTCAAAAATAGATTGCATGTATCATGCTCCATACATCACAGCTCTTAATACTTCAGTGTGTATTACCTAAGAACAAGTATGTTTTCTTATATAAACTCAGTGGAGTTTCAGGAACTTTAAAATTAATATAATACTTTTATATATAGTCTGTATTCCAATTTTTTCAATTGTACCAATAATGTCTTACATAGCAGTTTTTCTTCCCCTTGAGTATCTTGAGTAATTATGGGATACATCTATTTCTGTTTGTATTCAGTTTTAGATTTTTCTTGTTGATTTTATTTTATTTTTGAATATTTCGAACATTAACATGCTTCCAAACTCAAGACAATACAGAGATGTGTTCTTCCTCCCCAAACCTTTCTAGCTCATTTCCTCAACCCCTTATAGGTAACCAGTTTTATTGCTTTCTAGTTTATTGTTCCTGTGTTTCTTTTTGCAAAAGCAAGAAGATAGATATATTGGTGTTTTCTTATTTCTCCTTCTTCCTCACATAAAAAGTAGTGTCCTACATGTATGCTTTTGCACTTTGCTTTCTTCCTGGAAGTCACTCCACATCCATATATGGAGATGTGCATACTTGTGGGAGATTATCATCACCACAAATTGTTTGCTGCTCCTTCGGCAAAAGGTGGAATCTATTTCCTCTCCCCTTGAATTTGGGATGCCTTTGTGACTTGCTTTGGGCAACAACAGCACCTGTCATAAGTGCTGTTCAGGTCTACTTTTGTGTTTTTCAGGTATGTTTTATGGTTTTCTTTGTATGATTTCTGAACATTTCTCATTAGAAATGTAATCTTAAACAAGTGACTTTATCCTTCTGAATCTCAGATTTCTCATCCAAAAAAGAAGGGGTATTATAATAGATTTCTTGAAAAGTGATTGTAAAAAGTAAATTAGGTAATTTGCAAAATAAGTCCTGTGTAAGTTCTAGTTTCCTTACTCCTTCCCTTGAGGCTCATGCTCACCCCTTGAGGAAGGGCAGAAGGGGAATAATTAGCCACATTTGTCTACCAAGGACATTGTCTAGGTCAGTCAGTAATAAGTCAGTCAATGTGGCAGAGCTCACCATGTACCAAGAGCTGTGACTACTGCTGGGGATATAATGGTGAGAAAATCAAACACGATTCCTGCTCTCATAGAGCTTCTGGTTAATGGACATTTCCCATTAATCATAGGAGATTTTACGAAGTCAAAATGCAAAGTCAATTGGCAAGCCAGGCCCTGCAATTTAAGATTCTAAAAGAGTACCACATAGGGAAGTGGAGGCTATGCATACTTTTATAATCCAGATTCCAATTTGAGTCATCGTGCAACAGATATTACCTCAAATGAGAGAGAATCAGAGCTGGAGGGAACACATGGAGGCGGGAACTGAGGGACAGTGGGTCCTGATCGGGCTGGGAGCGCACAGTTAATGCGTGACTGAGTGGGGACTAGAAACTTTGTATCCAGGCACCCAGGCTGGGGTACTTTCCAACACACACCCACTGTCAGTCTATTTTCTATCTGCATCTTTTGTCACTGTCACATACATATCAGGATTTCAGCTGTCCATGCTGATGATCTAGGGAACACTGGCCAGAAATGAACAGCATGTGTCTAAGAAAGACCTGATACCAAATCATTGGAGTCATTATGACATGAAACTGCAACTCAGTCCACAAGGAAGGCAATTTAACAAAACTACATTGATATATGGAGTTAGAATGTGGATCAAATGAGACAAAATCAAAGTCACTCTAGCACAGCATTGTTAGGAATCAAACAGACACAATAATTTACTGTCTGTGTGACCTTTACCAGTTCACTTTCACTTAGCTTTCTTTTTTCTCACCTTTAAAATGATCATATATCTGTGGGAACTGTGGAAGATGTTGCTAATTATGCTCAGTCTGGTTTTCCCTTCTGTTAGACTAATAGAATCCCCAACTTTTAGCTGGGCAAGTTGCTTTCTGGAAGGAAGACCACATTTCCTCAGTTTTCATTGTAGCTAGGCACGGCCATTTGACTAAGTAGGATGCTAGCAGAAATGGTATGTCCAACTTCCAGGAAATATCTTTATAGGGCAAACATATGATTTCTACTTCTACTTGTTCCCTGCCTTTGGTTGAAATAGAGTGGTAAAAACTTGAGTTAGAGGAGCTACCAGGAACCAAGAGGTATCCTTACAAATGAAAACCATAAAAAATGAAGTGTAGGATAGAAGGTCTCTGGACCACTATGAGCCCTGAACCATTCCTGAATAGCTTACTGATACTTTGATGTAAGAATTTTTTTCTATTGTTTTTGAACAAATGTTTTTTTGGGGACTAGGATATCTCATGCAGTGATGGGAAGAAGTCCTAGCAATGTTACCTCCTTGCTGTAATGGGTATTGCATTTGCCTGTCTGGCTTCCATTGCTCCTACTTTTAATGATTGCACTTCAAGTTTTCTTTGAGGAATGACCTCTTCCCTTAGCCTTAGTGGAACTGTGAACTAAGTTACATCACCATTTCCTAAGGTGGACCACCTGGATTTGAATTGGACTGGGATTGGAATCTTGCACAGTGTAATCCAAGCACCAGCACTGTCAGAAGTGGATATGTCCTGGAGGTGGGTGGCAAGGAAAGCTTTTCCTTACTAAGGAGCATCAATTAAGAAATGTAGCAGGAGAGCTAAAAATATAAAATCATCATTTTACAACCAGCACAATGCTGGATTCAAAGAAGATTCATCAACAGATGCTAAAACCAATTGGTGAAAAAATGCCAGGCAACAGGATATTTACAGCCTCGAGGTACAACTCTATAGGTTATTTATCAATTATAAAGGCATAAAGATACCTCCAGTGGAGAGAGGATCAAAGACAATATTATCAACAATGGGACATCCTGTAGCCCCTGATGTGAGGCACTGAGGATTCAACATCATCTGTGTAGTATTCATGACAACACTGAACTGATGAACCTGAATCTAATTAACAAAAATAATCAAATAAATTCAAACTGAGGGACATTCTGCACAACAACTGGCCTAGATTATTCAAGCATTTCACTGAAATAAAAGACTTTTTAAAAAGCTGGGGATTATTCTAGAAGTAAATCAGAGGGCAGGGTTGGGGGGAGGGACGGGGGAGAGAGAGAGATAAAACACATGATCCTTGCCCTGACTGCTGTGGCTCAGTTGGTTGAGCATCATCCTGCAAAGCAAAAGGTCACTGGTTTGATTCCTGGTCAGGGCACATGCCTGGGCTACAGACCTGGTCCCTGGCTGGGGCTCCAGGCTCCTGTGAGAGGCAATCGAGCAATGTTTCTCTCACACATTGATGTTTTTCTCCCTCTCTTTCTCCCTCCCTTCCCCTCTCTCAAATAAAAAAATAAAGTCTTTTTTTAAAAAAGCATGATCCTTGATTGGATCTTAGATAGACAAAACAGGGCAGGTGGGGGATAACAGGGCAAATAACTAGAGCCAATCAATGGGGGATGAATATGGACTATATGCTATATGATATGATAATATGTATAGTATATTACATTACTATACATTGCACAGTATATTACTAATGTAAGTTTCCTAGGTGTGAAAATTGTGGTTATATAGGAGATTATTCCTGTTTATATGTTCTTAAGAAATTCATGATGAATATTTGGGGAGCAAACTATTGTGATGTCTGTATAATTGAAATGGTTCAGCAAAAAATTAAAATAAAAAAAGCACGTGAGAGAGAGAGAGAGAGAAAGAATGCAAATGTTGCCAGATGTGAACACTTGGGGGGGGGGGAGCTGCTCGAAGGGCCTGTGCTCCATTGTATTATTCTTGCAACTTTTCTGTAAATTTGAAATTTTCCAAATAAAAAGTTCGGTGTGTGGGGGAGTCTCTTTTTCTTTTTCCATCCTTAGAGTGAAATACAAAACCTTCAAAGCAATGTTGGCCTTTTTTCAAATCACATGTTCTGATTTGTATATAAATAAATAAATAAATAAATAAATCACTCCCCATTTTAAAAATTAAATGTAGGAGGATGAAGAGGGTAAAGAGAGTCAGACATATGGTAATGGAAGGAGCCCTGGGCCCTTTATGCCGGAGAGCCTGTGAGCCAGGGGAGTGACACCTGCAGCTACCAGCATAGAACCTGGAGGCTTCCCACTGTTAGGGACACTTGAGGTCACATCTGGGTTCAGTTTGTGTGACGGTGGCCTTCAGGATGCTCTCAAGGTAGGCAGAGCATTACAAGAGGGAGCAAGGAAACTGGGGCCTCTTACACCAGTGTTAAGGCCCTGCCTTTCTCTCCAGTCTCATTTCCTACATCTCTCCCTTGTGTCTTTCCCCTTCCCCCTCTGACTCTCTAGCCCCATAGACCTTCCTACTTTTCAAACAGGCCATGTAAGTCTCTCCACTTAACAAATAAGGTGGAGCCCAAGTCCTTTTCATGCATAGAAGGCCCTCCACTGTTTTGCCTTACCCAGCTCTTCTCTCACTCAACTCCTTCATTATGTTTTTGTCCCTAAGCATAAGCCCTTCTAAACCATCTGCACTTCCCTGAGTTCAGCACCTGCTGCTTCGTAGCAGGGCTCCATGCTGGGAGTGGCCTCCCTCTCCCCTGGTCTCTCCAGTGAATACTCACGCTTTCTTCAACCCTCAGCTCAGTGCCTTCTTCTGTGGAGCTTTTCCTGCTCTTTATTCCAGAAGTCACTGCTTCCACCAGTTTCTGCTTGGCTGGCCCCAGAATACTCTGTCAAGGTGGTAAACCCTTCTCTTGATCAGCTAGCCTCCCCCATGATTTTGTGACCTTCCCAGAGTCTGACTCATGCCAGTGTTGAGAGCAATATCAGATTTTGGGTTTATGAATGAATGAATGAATGAATGAACAAGTGAACAAAAGGTAGAAAAAGTCCAAGTATAAATGATCATCAACAATAACAACAATGCTAGCTATGATAAATACTTGAGCACTTAATTCTGTGTCAAGCATTATACTAATTGCTTTTATCCAAATTATTAAATCCCTAAAGGAATTGTGGGGTATTGACTTCAAATAACTAGAGCCAATCAATAGTGAGCTATTTCTATGTGTCTAGGCATATCTAAGCATTTTACATGCACTTGCTCATTAAGCCTCACAAGAGCCTAATGAAGTATAATAATGCTATTATTATTTTCTTTTTATAGATGAGAATACTGAGGCCTTGACAAATGAAGTTATTTGCCTCAGGTCATACATCTTGTAAGTAATGTAGCTGGGATTCATCTTAGAATCAATGGCTAGACTCCAGACTCCACTATTACAAAGCTCCAAATACCCTTGTTAAAATGTAGAGTAACTGTGACTGTAATGAGTAGTTCTGAACATTTAATGTAGTCATTGCAAATCGTTCTCAACTTCAAAAAGTGGTTTTTGGGAGTGAGAGTGTTTTCACATGCCTATGCACACAGCACCTCTGAATTGCCTATCACCTAATCCCAGCCACGGGTGATATTTGACATTTCTGGTTGCATCAGTTGGAATGGGTAATATGATAAAACATCTTAGCATGAATACACACAGAGTATGTGACCAGGAGTGCTTTGGAAAAGCCATTCGTTCTGGATTCCTAAGTCCTAATCCTCCAGTAAAAGGGCTTGAAGTTCAGACGCGCTGGAAACAAACAATAGACTAAACATTGCATGCTCACATCCACACCACAAATGGGGTGTTATAGGAGCCAGACTTGCCAGCTTCAATCTCTGGCCATTTGCAATATAGAGTGAAGCAGAATCTGGGCAGCTCACGGTGTGCACATTGATTCAGCATGAATGCCTGAGTCATAAGTGGACTTCAGCTTTAGAACCAGCGTGGGGCTTGTGATCTCCCAAATCCAGAATCTTTGGGAGCTAGAGTCAGAGGGAAGGAGCTGGAGATAATAGATGTAGTGACAACAAATCTGCGGCCCCCCAATTTGGGGCTTAAATTCATGCTCTATAAATTACTCTTGGTGTGAACCTGGGCAAATTAACTTCTTTGAGCCTCAGTTTTATTGTCTATAAAATGGGAATAATTGTACTCACCTAATAAGTTTGTGAGAATTAAATGAGACATGCCTACGAAGATCTAACTAATAATAAATAACATATATTGAACACTTCCTAGGCCAGGCACTGCTTTAAGCATTTTTAAAAACACATATTCACTTATTTAATTCTTCCAAGAACCCAATGAAGAAGCAACCTGGAAATCTGTAGGCTACCCTGGGACACCAGAGACCAGAGAGCCGGGGATAGAAGTGGTCAAATACAGTGACCGTCCCACACAGAAGACGTATCCAGATGACAGCCCTTCCTCTCCACTCTTGAAGACACAGCACAGCAATGACTGAAGGCAGACTGGCCTTGGAGTCAGACAGACCTTGTTCTCAGCCCAGCTTTTCCACCAACTGCTGAACATCTTCAGACAAGTTATCCAACCTCACTGAGCTATAGTTTCCCTAATTATATCATGGGGGACAATTCACTGAACGAAGAGTTAGCAATGAAGATTAACTGAGATAAAACCTACAACAAACATAAATTTAAGGAGTGTTCAGAAGATGCTCATTGTTATTATCATTTTTTATTATGATTTCTCAAACAGGAGCAGTCCACAGCTGCAGTCCCGCCCTTGCCTCAGACCAACCTTAACGCAAGTCTCAGTGCCTGATTACTTTCCTGAAGAAATGCATTCTCACCAAAGACAAATTTTCCTGGAGATCTTGTCAGGGAAACAGAGGAGGTGATATATTAGTTAACATTCCAGAACAAGTGTTTGGAATCCTCCTTTGGCATCTTTCTTCTCCCCAATCCATTTTTTGGTCCTGCCCCTAAACTCATTCATCTGTTTTACCACGTTGAGCTCTATTCTCAAACTTTCAAATGTTCCCAGGATTCTCCCTCCCAGTCTCTTACCCCTTTTTATTTCTTGACCAAACTTTTCATCTAAACTTCACAGCCTACTCAATAAGCCCACAAGGCTGCTGATATCCAGCTGACCCTTTTTAGGAGGCAGTTTACTCTAGGGATCTCAGCTCCACTCCATCCCAAGCAGTCTATCAAAGTTCCTTCTAAATACAAATAGCCCTCCTGAAAAGGTATTCTAGTAAAACTTTCTCTGTCTTATTTCATTTCTTCTCCATGCACTACTAATAATAGGTAATCTTGCACATAATAAGTGGTCAGTATTTGGCAATTGTCTATTATTATTTACAGAACATTCTTGTTTGTTTTTAGTAAAGCAGGTTTCTTACTGATCTCTACTAGTAAATATATTTAACTGATGGAGTAATTTTGCATACCTGGGTGTCACAAATCTATAACTTTATAAAAACAAAATGCACTTTAGAGTGACCTTCTCTAACATTTGTTCGAATGATAAAGACTCCACCATTTCCCACATAATAGACTTCTTTAAAAACTAGGATTTGCTTGAATTGTACCTACTGAGTAAATCAATGAGGTAAGTTGAATCGGTATGGATATCTTCTTGTCTAGTCTCTTAATAACAAGGAGATCTTCTCTTTATAAAGTAGTAGTCATTTTTGGGAGACAAGGAATCAAAACAGCTATGAGTTTCCTTGATGTAGAATACTGATGACCACCAAACAATATTAGCAGTTAGGCCAAATCATCAACATTCCAAGCGTTACTAATTTTGTTTCCAGAGAGTTGGACTAGCATGTCTTACTAAATCTCTTACAGAGAAACAAATATGTGCATGTATAACATATAGAGTAAGTCTCAAGCAGTTTATAGCTATTCCAATGATCTTTCTGAAGCAGTTAACCTTCTTGCCCCCAAAGCTGATAAATCCTGCTTTCCACTTCAGCTGGAGAAGAGGGAAGGTCCACTATTCTTGGGCAGAAAAGGACTGATCATGGGATTCCACTTTTTAGAACTCCCTGTTCCGGGCAGGAATTTGTAGGGCTTGGTGGTCTGTCATGCTTCCACAGGATTTTCCAATTTTTTTAATCTTGAGAGTGTCTCTACTTTAGGGGTATGAACCTATGAGATTAGGGATAGGGGATAGGAAACAAGGGGAAAAAGGTCATGAGAGAGAAACTAGGGGAAATAGCATTTATTGAACACCCACTATGTTTCAATCATGTGGCTAGTTGCTTTTACCTGTATAATAAAGTTTAATCTTCACTACCTTCCTAGAGATCGACATTATTATTTCCACCAAACAAAGAAGGAAACTGCAACTCAGAGGGAAAGAGGCTTGTCCAAGTTCTCTGAGATAGTGAGGGGCAGAGTCGAATAGTTTCTTGGTCTTCTGGTCCCAGCTCTCTTCAGCACACTATAGCGCCTGTGAGAGAGAGAAAAGAGGGAATGTGCTACAGTTTTCCATATCCAAAGTCCTTGAGTGCCTTTCGAGGTACAGAAGTTGGTGGTAAGATGGGTTTAAGAGATAGACAAGACAGTTTGCAACTTACTTGTAGACTGTACTGGTTGTTAAAATAGTGGAAACAAATATATTTATACTAATTCATAAATCACTGCTGGCCCTAGCCCCTTGAAGTAGGCCCTCTGCTACTCCAGCCACTGGAGACCCTTCCCCAGGACTCCTCAGACTCCTGCCCTTCAGCAACCAAAGAGTGAAGTCTGCATGTTAGGGGGCCTCTGGGAACTTAATTCAGTTCTTTGACAATCTATCCTGATTCATGGGGTTCTGGGCTGCATCAGTTGTTAACAATTTTGAACACTGCCCTTGACCTTAGCCTCCTTCTTTCTCTCCCTCACAGACCCAGTTCATCTATTCAAGTGTTAACTTTGCTAGTATGAGTTTTTCATTTATGTGCTCTGCTGAATCTGGAAAATGGGTAGAGAGAAATAGAAAGGCCGAAGGAGAGAGAAACTGAGTCGATCTATGGAATAAAGAGTTAAGAAGGAGAGACAGGAAAGGAATAAAACATTGAAGGCTGAAGTTGAGATAGTGTCTGTGAATTTGCTGGAACACTGGAACACACAGTGTGTAGTTTGCTGGAACCAAAGAGGGTGTGGTTCTGGGACAGTGTAAGTTAATAAATTAATGAGGAAGGAAAGACTTCTTGAGTAGTGCTGCTGAGAACTGGTCTTCCTTAAAGTTCCCAAAAGACACAAGAAAAAAATGGAAATTTGTCCTTAATTACTACTGAACTATGCTTATTTATAGTCAACTCAATATAGAGAGGAGGCCACATCGAGCTCTGGGTTTATGAAGGTTATAAGATGATCTTTAACATTCTTTCTAATGTTAACCATTAAAAAAATCCTCTGAACTGTCCCCTCCAAGGCTGTTCAAGTTCTACAGGTTCTATAGGTAAGATGACAAACTAGGGGGTCACATAGTATTGGACTCAGTTAGAGCCTTGGATCTTCCTATAGAAACTATCTTAGAAAATTATCTTACCTTTATGGGTCTCAGTATTTTTTAACTGTTTTTTTTAAATCCTTAACCAAGGATATGTTTTTATTGATTTTAGAGAGAGAGAGGGAGAGAGAGAGAGGGAGAGAAACATCAATCAATTGGTTGTCTCCTGTATGTGCACCGACCAGGGATCACACCCACAACCCAGGTATAGGCCCTGACTGGGGATGGAACTTGTAACCTTTTGGGGTATGGGACAATGCTTCAACCACCTGAGCTGCCTGGCCATGGCTGGGTCTCAGTATTTTTGTTTGTAATATAGACAATATTTATTGTTTTTGTTACTATTTTTTGAGTTCTGACGATGTGCCAGACACTCTGTTTTGTCTATTACTTAATTGCATCCTTACAGGAGATTGGTGAATTGTGTATGATCATTTCCTTTTCACAGAATAGACTCAGAAGACACAAGAAACTTGCTCGATGACTCTCAGCTAAACTGTGGCAGAACTAGGACTCACAGTGTCCTCTCTTACTCCAAATTCAATGATTTTTTCCTTTATATCATATGGCTTCCCTGCCTGAAGACCCCAGAATGGAAGGCATGAGTAAGCTTTTGTATGGGAGAATGCTTTGAAAAATATAAAATGCCATAGAAATACCAGGGACTTAAAATACATTATTAACTATTCATCCTTTAAAATATTCATCTGTACTTTTTATCATTTCATCAGAATTGCTCCCTGCCCCCAAATTTGGCATGGGTGCTATTTTGTGCCATCAAGATTCCCTTTCAATGAAGAAGTTGTTATTACCCCAGGTGCTGGGAGTGCTGTCCCTAAACAGCCTTCAGAGATGCCTCAGCTGCAGAGTCACCTTCCCCATGGTCACGCCTCTTCCTGGAGCAGCCCACATCCAGTGACTGATTAATGCAGAGGCACAAAGACTTGGCCGTCTCAGTCTAACTGTGACAACTTTGAAGGGTCACTCTGGTTCCAGAGCTCTGCGTGGGGTTGGCCAAGTTTGTTTTGGGGCCTGTTATCAAGGACTGCTTCTCACTCTGCCAGTCCTGCTTCTGACCTTGCCCCCTTCCACAGGTGTTAATCCCCAGGCACTCCCTAAAAATGTCCTGTGGGCTAAACACTTTCTGAGTTTGCTTCCTGGGGGGCTCAGTCTGTGATGGTATTGTATTATAGTTTGTTCTTTATGAGCTGAGGAGACTCCGCTAACCTTTAAGCTTCTCGAGGGCAGGAAGCTCACTTTATTTATTCTGCAATCACCAGGTCTTGGCCTGCTATTAGAACCAGAAAAGTCCTCATTATATGTTTACTGAAGAAGAAGTAGACCTGTGAGCCTTCAGGATAATAGTATTAGTTAACACTTATGAAGTGTTTACAACAGGCCCAAGTACTATTTTAAGTATTTGAACATATCGGCTCAACCCTTACAACAATCCTAGGAAGTTATTATTATGATTATTATTATTCCTATTTTTTAGATGAATAAAAGGAAGTACCTAATGGTTGTAAGTACTTCTAAGGCCACCTATCTAGCGGTGGCCTTAATTGCCAGGAACCTGTGTTTTAATTGCCAGGAACCTGTCTCTGAAGCTGTCTCCTAACTGCTGCTCCTTACTGATTCATTTCTTGTATCCTTGTACGTTCCAGTATTTCACCCACCTATTCATCAGATAGGGATAGAAAAGAGCTCGGTTGGGGAAGAGGGAGGAAGAGTCTTCTCATTCCAGAAGGCCTGGAATCACAACAGAACATGTCCTAGGCCCACTGAAATATCTGCTCAGTGTGCCTAGACTGCAGCCTTAGCATTTTCAGGGTGGAGGGCTGCAAAGTCTCCCTCGTGATTTTGTTGCGCTGCAAGGTTTGGGAGCCATTGATGCAGGTGGCACTTTCAGGCACACAGGAAGCACTTATAAAAATGCCAAACAGAGGCCCAGGGATGTGAAGTGATCTAGCAGAGGCCACCAGGGCAGAGAAAGAAGCAGCCAAATCCCTTCTCTGTTCCAGGGTCCCTGCCCAGGGCTCTTTGAGCTACACTTCCTGAGGCTGGGCCAGGAATCTGCCTGGGGACAAGAGGGGGGGGTGGCATCACATACCTCACACGTGCATCTAATGATTCCTCAGGAAGTGGAGGCTTTGGGGCTGACAAACGCTGCACCGGAAAGGGGCGGGAGAGCCCTTCAGGAGGGGGTCAGCAGAGCCAGCTCGCTCAAAGCATTGTCCTTTCCTTCCTCCAACAGGATGCCAGGAGCCCCACAGAAAAGGGACCCATTTGTCTTCATTCCCAGCACAATAACTTGCTGCTGGCCTTTCTCTTGGGCCTTGTTCAGAGCAACAGGATATAGTCTCTGCCAAAAGAGAAGGAAGGAAGAAGGGAGGGTGGGAGGGAAAAAACAGGAGCTCTGAATCTCCAAGCCCCCAACCTGGACTCTGGACCCCAAAAGAACCCAGTACTGTCAGGCAAAGGAACTAGCATAGGGGTGTGTGGATCCAACTGGGCCCAGTAGGAGAAACAGTTTTCAATTGGAGGGCAATCTTTAATCAGATGTAAGATGAGTAACCATCAAAAGCTGAGTTATCATTTCTGGGTGGCCTCTGTCCAGCTTTTGTCTTAGGCTGCTCTTCTTTCTATACACATTCAGAGAAGGAAAACAAATAGGGTCAATGCAGAACAGTGCCTTCTTCCTTTTTTCTTGTTAAAAAGAAGAATGTATGATTTGGATCTATTTTAGTTTCTCAAGCTTTTTTGTAATTGAAATTTTTCTGGCTTCACCCCAGATCTATAGCAGCAGAACCTGTGTGTGTGTGTGTGTGTGTGTGTGTGTGTGTGTGTGTGTGTGTTTAGTGTTGGGGCAGAATAGGGATATGGTGGAGGCTTAGTCATAGAAGAGATGTAGGATAGGGTGGGTTGAAGAGTTGGAATGACTGTTGCAATCTAGCACAGGAGGTATTATCAAAACAATGAACAACCAATAAATTTAAACAAATGTTTATTGAGCTCCAAGTACATGCCAAACACTGCTAGGGATGCATTGTACTTTGCTAACCCAGAAGCTTACAGTTCAGTAGGTGGCTCAGATAGGTAATGGATAACCAAGAGTGTTAGAGTTACTTACACAGCAAGAGTCAGCAGCTGGAAGTCTGAGAGATCCTTGGGAAGAGACCCCTCTCCCCACACATGGGGGAGATGAAGAGCTGAAAGGGAGTTTGGGATCACATTTCTCACAGGAATGGTTGCTAAAGAAAGCTGCACTCATTTTAGATTAACATTCTAGTCTTGCCTCTAAGACTGTTCAGAAGAGCAAAACAAAAAAATCATCATAGTCAGTTAAAACATGGGCCCTTGACATGAACTCTGCTTCCTGTCAAAGAAATCACATAATTGTGTTTTAACTAAACTGACTTGGATTTCAGCACAGACTCATTTCAGTCATTAGACGTGCACTCTTCCTCTCTCTCTCTCTTTTCTGGGTTTGCAATCTGGCCTTGGATGCAGAGATGAGGTGGTGAAGAGGCCTTGGAGACATTTCTGGGGTGGACCCTGGGATATGGGGATGGGGGCACCAGTCCCTGGCCTTCCCAGTGGAGTTCCCGGCTGGGGGTGGCTGCTCAGAGTGGAAAGTGGCAGTCTGGAATCAAGTACAGAAGGGTTCAGTCTGACCCCAGGTGCCATGTCTCTCCACCACCCACAGTGGCCTTTGGAGGACACTTCCCTGAAGAGGTGAGGAAACAGGAAGGGTGAGAAGGAGGGAGAGGGGGAGGAAGAAACACTCATTTATTAGGTATGTACTCTATCAAGCACTTTACACACAATTGCCCTTAGTCCTTACCACATCTCCATGAATTACAACCTTATTTGCAACAGGGTGAAGGGTGAAAATGGAGGCTCAGAGGGATGGATGATGGCGACTTGCACAAGGACATATTGCTGGTATGGAGCAGAACTGGAATCCTTCCCCCAAACAGACCTCATTCCAAAGCACATGTTCTTTGTAGTCACCACCCCCTGATTCAATATCCTCTCCTGGTTGGGTGTAGCATCTGGTGGAACTGAGATGTGACTGGATGCTGGGTGAAGCTCGCCTGAGGAGGAGCCCCTCAAATCGCCAGTGGTGAAGGTGTCCTCTTTCAGGTCAAGAAGGGAACTCTCTCTTCCTCAGAAATTTAACAATTCTCTTATGACTTGTAATTTCTCCTTTGTTACATGGGAAAGTGGTTTTTAACAGTGGAAGAAAGGGAGTTTTGTTTTTTTAAGAGAGACAGGGTTTTGTTACCGAAAGTGTGGTGCCTGAATCAGCAGCCTTGGTATCACCTGCGCATCACTTGTTAGAAATGCAGACTCCCCGGCCACAGCGCTCCAGAGTAAGTGCACTAATGTTTCCTGCCGGCCTGGTGCCCAGCCTGCCATCCATAAATGGTGCTCTTTTTCTGCTCCCATCTTCCCTTCTCTTTAAAAAAAAAGAAATGATTTTCTCTTTAAGAGTGAGCCCCCTATAGAATCTATTCTCTGAAAATGCCCCTGAAATCAGTGAAAGAAAAATCCCTCTGAAATACTAATTGCATCCATTAGACCTGTGCTTTTCTTTAAAGGTTTTATTTATTTATTTTTAGAGTGAGGGGAAGGAAGGGAGAAGAAGAGGGAGAGAAACATCGATGTGAGAGAGAAACATTGATTGATTGCTTCCCTTGTGCACCCCGACTGGGAACCAAACCCGCAACTCAGGTACGTGCCCTGACCAGGAATTGAATTGGTGACATTTTTCTTTGCCGGATGACACCCAACCAACTCAGCCATACCAGTCAGTGCTGGATCCATGCTTTTCAAGTAGCCACTTGCCACAGGTGGTTATTTCATTAAAATTAATTGAAAATTAGACATACAGAGGGCCCTGAGACACATGAAAAGATGCTCAGTATCACTAGCTATCAGAGAGATGCAAATTAAAACCACAATAAGATACAACCTCACACTGGTCAGAATGGCCAACATAAACAAATCAACAAACAAGTGTTGGAGAGGATGCGGAGAAAAGGGAACCCTAGTACACTGTTGGTGGGAATGCAGACTGGTGCAGCCACTGTGGAAAACAGTATGGAATTTCCTCAGAAAACTAAAAATGGATCTTCCTTTTGACCCAGCAATTCCACTGCTGGGATTATACCCTAAGAACCCTGAAACACCAATCCAAAAGAACCTATGCACC
>CM052542.1:37868373-37973403 GCA_028533065.1 Trachops cirrhosus | reverse complement strand
TATAACCAGAGTCATTGAAATTAAGAACAATCTAACAATAGCCAGAGGGGAGGGGAGAAAGTACAGTGGGGAGAAGGGTTTTTAGGAACTACTATAAAGGACACATGGACAAAACCAAGGGGGAGGGTGGGAGCAAGGGAGGGAGGTGGGTTTGGAAGGGGTGGGGAGAAAATACAGACAGCTGTAATTGAACAACAATAAAATAATTTAAAATTTAAAATAATTAACTAAAAATTAAGTAAAATATAAAATTCACTTTCTCACTCACACTAGTCATATATGGCTAATGACTTCCATCTTGGAGCACAGGGATGAAACATTTTCACCATCCAGGGAAGTTCTTTTACACAGTGCTGCTTAGAGATTCTTCTTATTTCTGCTGGTTTTTTGCTAACCCACAGCACATCTTCTTACACAGTAGCAGTTCAATAAATGCTCCCTGACTTGAATTCTGCAGCTTCACGTATTGGAAAAGAGAAATGGCGTGAGAATCCCATGATTTGTTTTCCAGTTCCTGCTCTGTCTACTAAGGAGCCATGACCTTGGGTAAATCACTTCCCCTCTCCTTCAGTTTCCTCATCTACAAATTTAGAGAGGAAGAAGTAATGAGTACCTCATAGTAGTCTAGAAGCTTTAGTACTTGTTATTTCTTTGATAGTTTCGTCAGTCTTACAGCCTGTAGGGTGACCAACTCAGTTGGATGTGACTGGGACTGTCCCAGTTTTAAAAGTGAAAGTACCATATGATGAGAACCCTCTCATTCTCAGGCAAACCAAGACCTGTAGGTCCCTTCCAGTTATAAAATTCTATGACCCTGTGCAAGTCAGAGGGTGGGGTGGCAGGAAACCTAAAAGTTCTGCAAACAGCAGATGGTTGAAGGTAGGAGCTTAGGCTCAGGGATCATTCAAACCTGGGTTCTGACGCTGATGCTATCACTTGATTTCTGTGTAAAATGGGCAAATTACTTAATTTCTCTGAGACTCAGTTTACCCATCCACAAAATGAGACTGCAGATAATTGTTCTTCCTTCCCTTCATTATTATGAGAATCAGTTTAGCAAAGCTTTCACAATGCTGAATACTCAGAGTGAGGTTAGTGATTATTAATTCAACAGACTGCGCAAAGCAGGGTAGGTCTGTCTTTAGGTAGACTGTAACCCTGACATTCATTTTGAGTCCGAAGTAGTGACTGCAAAAAGATGACTTGCTTATGAGCTATTTAGCTCCTCTTCACTCCAAATTCCCACAACCCCTGACACAGACTCATCGCCAATAATTAACAGCTCAAACAGGTTAAGGAGAGCTCACTTCAACACCCCTGCCCCTGCTGGGGTAAAGTGACTCTGATGGGGAAAATATAGTGAAACACAAACTAATCATTCCTGTTGCCAAAGTAGGCTTTTGGCAGAGCCCTGTAAAGAAAGAGTGAGTGAAAAAAGTGTCCTGCATTGCTGAGACAGCATTGTATTGAGACAATTAAATTTGCAAAAGCAAGACAGTTCCTGTAACTACCTCCCACACCCCCTACTCCAAGAACAAAAGGTTTTGTTGAAAGTATTCATATAGATATTAATACCGACACTTTAATGAGCCTCTCAGTAAACTCATCAGCAGTAATTACACCCAGCCATGGTGCCACCAGTGGGAAGGTACAAAATTACATCTCCAAAAATCAGTCACTTGTAAGTTAACCCCACAGTCACGTCAAGCAGCCTACACTTGATGGCTGATTCACAAAGATTCTTTGATACCTCTGCAGTTAAAGGGGCTAGATAACCATGGGAAGTCTGCAGAAAGGAAAAGTTCATGTTTACAAAAGACCCGCATGTCAGAGACAGCAGTTTTGAGGAAATTGGGAACAGAGCTCTATTACTGGTAACGCTGGCAGCAACATTAGCACTGTTGAACACTTGCTAAGTACCTGCTGGGTGCCAGGCAGGGGGCAGAGCATTACATCGGCCCAGTGTAGTTAAATCGTCACCTAAGTTCCAGGGGCAAGGATGTTTCTATGATGCCCACTTTACATATGAGAAACTGAGGCTCAGAGTGCATAAAGGCCTTTGTCCAAAGTTTCAGTGACAAATGGCAAGGCTGGAGATTTGAACCAAGTCTCTAGGTGAGATTTGAATCTCTTCTATGAAATCGGGATAGATGAAAAAGTTGAGCTTTTTCCTTCTCACTTACTAAAGATATTTTAGAGGTTGAATTTTGCCTTGAGTTTGGCCTTGACCCTTAGGATGTAAATCCATAGCAGAAATACTATCTGCCTTCCTAACCTTCCCCATGCTCTCTCTAAATTTTCCCCTTCAGGCTCAGAGTTCACATGTAAAACCAGGGTTCAGACCTCTCCTCTGCTTCTCTGGCTTCCATATCTTTTCCCTTGCTGTTTTCTGTAGTTGGTTATTTAGAGAAATAACATGGTCTGACAGAGTCCAAGAATGAATGTGAGTGAGAAAATATGAGTGAATGAGAGAGAAAATGAAAGAATAAAAAGGGGAAAATAAGAGTGACAAAGGGAAGATTAAGGGGGAGAGAGAGAGAGAGATGTGAATGAAATGGAAAGAGAAAGAGATCACACACTGAAGTCACCCAGACTTGGTTTGAATCATTGCCTTTGCTACCTGTACAATTTTAATAAAGCTCTCTGACTCAGTTTCCTCATATGTAAAATGAGGGCGAGACTTCTTATCTCATAAAATTGTTGTAAGGATCAAATAAAATAATGTTTATGCATATCCTGCCACCCAGTAAGCATTCAATAAACGTACTTATTTCCATCCTTCATTCCCTCCTTCCTGGCCTGGTTCCCTCCTTCTTCTCCCCCTCCCTCATCAAGCACCACCTGAACTCCAGGCACAACCCGAAGCCTCTCTACAAACCCTACCAGTTTAGTCCTTGAAGTAACTCATGAATTATATGATATTATAGTCTCATTCTACAATGAGGCCCAGAGAGGACATTACAAGCTAAGATATTATTACCTAGCAAGTGACTGTCCCAGCCAGAATGTCAATGCAGACCTGTCTTTCTCCACTACTGGGGAAAGAAAGAATAAGGTATGGCGGGGGTGGGGCAGGCATTTGAACTGATGGGCTTTATAGTTTTCTTCTTTAGCTGTTTCACTGGAGGGCTGTTGAGAAAATTATCCAAATCATGTTAATGAGCAATTGAGTGCTGGACTTTCTCTGAGGGAAGATAGTTAACAAAAGCCTCTGGCTGGGGCTGGCAGCCAGGAACTGTGATCATTATCTCAGTTGATACCACTACAGGGCTCTCAGCTCAATTAGCTCAATTGCCTCCTCTCAGGGTGAAGTGGGGCTAATAAAACTTAACCACCTAGCTTGTAGGAGAATGATTCTGTGCTCACCGAAGTGCTTTTGAGACCATCTGGTGCTAACTGGTGTAATCGCACAAGCCACGGTGGGTCCCGGCTGGGCCCAGGGAGAGCCTCAAGTGCACTGAAAAATCTTTCAAAGCTCTGGGGTCTGTTCTTCAGAGGTGGGGCTAAACCCAAGATCTATCACTGTGTTGGGTGTAGCTCTTAACCTCTCTGAGTCTTGGTTCTTCCTCTATAAAATGGATAGATACAATGAACATCCCAACAGAGGTGCTGGGCAAATATAAAATAAATATAAAGGGCCATGCACACAGTAGGTATTCAGCAAACTTGAAGTTCCTTCTCCTAGAGCAGTTCTGTTTGGGGTGAGAGAAGAGGAAGGAGAGAGAAATGCAATCCCCACAGACAGACAAACTTATTTGCATCTCCTCTTTAGGGAAAGGACAGTTTCCCAATTCATACTTGTGGATTTGAGTAGGCAAATCACTTTTGTTGGTGGTTTGGGTTTTAGTGGTTTTATCCAGTTCATCTCTTCCTTTCTCCCACTGCCTCATTATTACAGAAATCTGTTTCTGTGTTTTTCTTTCTCACCCACAGTCCCTCTTTATTGAGTGTTTATTCTGTGCCAGGCACTGTGCTGATTACCTTCCTGAGTTACCTCATTTCACAACAATAATGAATGAGTTATCTCGTTTTTCCTCTCATAACCCAGTAGAATAAGTATAATTGTTATCCTTATTTTACAGTGAGGAAACCAAGGCACAGAGAAGTAAAGAAACAGGTCCAGGGTCATAGAGTAATAAGAGTCATAGAGGGAGAATTGAATCTCCAACACAGATCTGTCTGATTCCAACATGCTTTTAGCATGATTGGGGTCAAGAACCCTTTCTTAGATCATCCGGCAAGTGTCCAGCTGACCAGGCTTTGGATGCATGAAGTTTTAATTCATTTCCTTAAAAGAAAGCCACTTCCCCGCCATTTCTTCTCTCCCACTTTCCACATACTGGAGTGTGGGGCATGGTGGAGGTGAGTAGTTACAACCATGGGGTGAAGGCAGCACTCTATGGAGTGAGAGGGCACCAAGCAAGAAGAAAATTGAGTCCTTGAATGCCCTAAGGGACAGAACCACCCCAGTTCACCGGACTGCCTTTTACCTTGTTTAAGTCACCGTACTTGTCTTGGTGAACCAGCTGAAACAATGTCCTAACTAAAAACACCTAGTATTGAATGACTGAGGAGCCAACGGGAAGACTGAAGAAACAGAGGGTAGACTGAACCTTTAGAATGGCCCCGAATTCCTGGGCAATCCAGAGATCTTATATTTCTTCTCGGACCCTCTATGAAATAGAAGTTTTGGTTTCAAAACTACCTCAGTGCTACTAGGACTAAAAGAGCCAAGTTAGGCCAACTATGGTCAGCACCAACAGAATGGATGCCCTGTGCCCTGCTTCTTGATCCCCACAAATCAAGCAACACCACATTGGGCCCTCCACCAGTAGGGCTACATAAAAACTAGATATCTTTACCACTGACCTTGTCCCCTCACTTCTGCCTTCCAGAATTCATGCTTGGGCATCTGGCCAAATCTAAACCACATCCAGAGCTTAACGGCAAAGGAGTCTAGGACATGTAACTTTTACCTTCCTAGCCCCCATATCATAGGGATATGCACTGCAGGGGTGCCAACTCATTTTCACTGGGGGCCACATCAGCCTCGCAGTTGCCTTCAAAAGGCCGAATGTAATTTAGGACTGTATAAATGTAACTACTCCTTAACAGTTAAGCAAGAGCTTGACACTGCCACCAGGTAGAAACAAGGTGCTGGGCCAGATAAAACAAGGTGGAGGGCCTGATTCGGCCTGTTGTGTTTGCCACCTGTGCACCAGAAGGAGGGTGGGACAGATTTTGAGTACTAATCCACTACATATGGCAAAGTAGATTTATCATATCCTGAGAGTAGATAGTCATTCAACAGATGTTTTCTACTGAGCATTTATTATGTGCCAGGCTCTGCAGTAAGTACTATGGTCAGAGGTGAGTATCACGCAGTCCTTACCCTAAAAGAGTTCTCCTGAATATTGGTAGCTTGGGGTTTTAAGTTCTATAAGGAAAGCCTGGAGTCCTGAGGGAAGGCATAGCAGGGGTGCTTAAACAGGTTTCATGTGTATGGAGGAGCAAGCACTACTCAGAGAGGGCTTGGACAGCTGATGCCTGCACCTAGTCCTGAAGGCGACATATCTCACAGCTTTGTGACTGAGGACTTGGGCTCTGATACGACACTGTGTTGAATCCCACTCTGCCAAACACAAACTAAAACCCCGAGTAAGTTCACTGGAATGCAAGGCAATGTTGTCTCCCTCCCCTGCCTCCTCCCAAAAAAGAAAAGTTCAAACTGCTATAACAAAATACCACAGATTGGGTAGCTTATAAACAATAGAAATTCATTTCTCATGGTTCTGGAGGCTGGAAGTCTGAGATGAGAGTACCAGTATGGTCAGGCGTGAGGACCTTCTTTGGGGTCACTGACTTCTCTTTGTGCCTTTACACAGCAGAAGGGACTAGGGAACTCTGTGGGGTCGCATCAAATGCTGATTTTTGAGGAGACACATTCAGACCATAGGAGGAGGTGGCTTTATGTTCAACTCTATAAAAAGCAGTGTCTCATTTTGAACAAAAAGATATAATTTTAACTTGAAATAATACAAACTAATTTGATGTATAATGCCTTTGAGAGAGGAAGGCACTCAACCAGGATCACACATGTAGAGATTGATGGAACCAGAATTAAACCCTTCTTCATAGCACACGTCTTAGCTATGAACCATACCACTCTGCTTGCCTACTAGCTTCTCCCTGGTGCTCATTCCCTGCACTGTAGCTAATTTCCAGATGCATTTTTGATGTTTAGGACTATCCCTTTCTTGTGTATTTTTGCCTCAACCTGCACCTTTGGCCTCTCAATGAACCTCCTCAGGAGAGGACTGCTTGGCTTCAGACAAGCAGCCCTGGGGAGGCCCTTCTCTGATCTGGCCCTCTGCTCATTGGAGCTGGACTCAGTGTTACCCGAGTCAGATAAACCTCAGTCTAAGGATGTCTTCAGGTCAATAGGAGCAGCCAGCACTGAAGACCCAGCTTTTCTTCCCCCCAGGTATGCCAAAAGGCTGGGATGATCTAATCTGAATGAGTATATACAGGGCCAAATTCTAATTCTAAACAGCTGAGCTGGTTAACACTGGCATAAGCTCTCCATACGCCATCACAGGTGATTCCCTTCTTCGCCACACAGCAGCCAGCATTTGACTCATTCCAGCACCTGTACAAATGGGAACCAATATCTAAGGGATTCCCAAACACTTCCCCTGCCGCTGAGTTTCCAGAGATGCCCTGATATCAACGGCCTTATTGGTTTTCCCACCCTCCTTCATTTCTAAATCCACCTTGGGCTTTCTCGTAAACACTATTAGAATATGATTTTGGAACAACCCAGGGCTGGTGGATCCAATTCCCAGATTGGAGTGCCTTATCGTACCCAGGAGTGTTGACCTTTATTGAGAGACTAAGGTTTACCTTCCCTGTTGCCTGAGACCTAGAATGCATTCACTTATAAAGAAAAAAAAAAACCCAAAACCAAACAAAACCCATGAGATTCTAGGAAGACAATAAGCTGGATAGGCAACCTGAAGGCATGAAAGGAGTCCAGGTCTGGAAGTGTAAAGGCCGGAACTGAGGCCCTAGTTCTGGTGCTGACAAGCTGGGTGAACTTTTGACAAATGACTCCCCCTACTCCTCCAGTTTCCTTAGCAGTAAAAATCCGGAAGTTGGCTAGACTAGATCAGGGCTTTTTAAATGTTAATGTGTATATAAATTTCCAAGGCTCTGTTGAAACGCAGATTTTGATTTAGTAGGTCTAGGGTTGGTCTGAGAGTCTGCACATCCAACAAGCTCTCTGGTGCTGCTCTTGCTGCTGGACCGCAGTAAGGGTCTGTTCTAGAAGTTGCCTCCAGCCCCTGCACTCTGCATACCTCATGCTCTTTTTAGTGGCACGAATAATGTCTCTGGTGGGTTTAAGTATATGCTTACACACTCACTTGTTCGATTACACATATGATACAGGTGGTTAAGAATTAAAACAATACAGAAATATAAAAACAGAATGTGGAAATGCCCCTGTAACCCCATACCCAAGAAAGAGCGATTGTTAATGGTATAAGAAGTACTTAAGTCTATGACCATCCACCAAAAATGGCTCCCAGCTGCTCCTGCTCAATGAGCCTCCAGGACCTTTTTTGAAAGGAGTTAAAGTTTCTTCTCCTGGTCAATCATTGCATCACGTCAGCACGGTAGGTGACAAGGTAGTGAGTTTGGGCTTATTAAGTAGAGGAGTGAGTTCTTTGTGTTGTGTTCTCAGATGGGGATTTAAAGTTTATGGTAACTTCAGAAAGGGATCTTCACAGAGCTAGGAGAGGGAGAATGAAAACACAATGTGTCAGAAATGTGGTCACCCGGGGCTTTCCAAATAGGGGCTTTCTCCTTCTTAATTTTTCTTTGGGGGCATTGCCTAGATATTAGGGGGGAAGTTTGGCATATGTTTTCCCTAAAAAATGCCCTGTGACATCAAAGAGTGATCTAAGGGAACCATGAAAAATGAGAATTTCTTCAGCAAGGGGCTCTGGACCAGTTGGTTCTGGCTACCTACAGCAGAATCCTCTTAGTCCAGGAGACCCAGGAGAGGGGAAGGCTTTCAGATGAGAGGCACACAGATGAGAGGGCCAGATGCACACTCTGGCTCTGCTGCTGTTGTAGCAGACTCCTGAAACAAGGTTCCCCCATTGCCCTCAGGACTGCATTCACACTAGGATGACCGTTCTTGGCTCAGTACCTTTCCTTCTTCTCCAGTCTCTTTCCCTCCCCCAATTCAACAGGATGAAATCTTGGTGTTCTTACAAAAGCAGTTTCCTCAAATAAACCCTGGGCTTTCTTGCCTCTGGACATTTTATAGGCTATGCCCTCTTCCTTTCACACATCCCTGGTTCTGTCTTCTTCCCACATCCTTCACTGATCTTCTCTCCTTTCCTCTTGCCAAGTAGAGTAGCGTGGCTCTTCTCTCTGCTGGATCTTATATCGCTCCTGTAATAATACTTCTTACACACATAGTGTGATATTTGTCTCCTATGTTAGACAAGAGATCCTTGAGGACAGATACCCTATCCCATTTAATTATCTTCTTCCACAGCATAAAGTTTACTCACCGAATATTAGTTGAATGAGCTAAAGAAATTTAATTTACTCAAGGAGAATTAAAATGACAATCATTAAAAATGGTTGCATGAATTAATTTCTGGTTAATTGAGGATTTACACATAAAGAGAGAGTCATTGACTCATTTGCTTCATGGACAAATTTTGAAAAGACAGCATGGAAAAGATACTGGACTTGAAATCAGAGATACCCAAGTTTACCAATTATATTGTACATCATTAGACAAGTATTTGACTTATCTGGGCACCATTATTTTCAATAGGGAAAGAATGATTCCTATCATTATCATAAAATTAAATGAGATAATAAATGTTAAAAAAAAACTCTAGCAATATGTGCAAATGTCAGCACTTGTTTTATAATGGACCACTTAAGAAGATTAAAGAATAAATATACCAAGCAACTGTCACCAGTATTAGACTTGGCTCCATATGTAAGTTATGAAGATGTCGACTCTCAGTTACAACCCTCCTCCACCTCTCCCCCCATCCCCTTATACACACACTTCAGTACTCTATTCTGAGACACTGGGCTGATACTCTACAAACCAAATGCCTCCTTTGCCAGCAGCTCCCTTTTAGGCTCTGCTAATAGTGCAAAATAGAGAGAGACTGCAAAACTGGCAGAGGAAGAAGAGGCTTGCTCCTTCCTGTTCCTGTCATTGTCACCTCAGCCTTGCCTCTTCACTCTGATAGGCTCAGTTCTTCTGGGGGGCAATTTTCCAATCTTGGAGAAGTCAACTTCATTGCACCTGCTCAGAGACACCAGCGCTAACTACTGGCACTCCCTCCTAAGGGGTCTGGGTTGCAGTACCACCTCTAAACTCCAAGCTCAGAGACCTTAGCACCAACTGAGCAGCACCCCTTAGTTTCAGTCCTCAGGGTCTCATCTTCAAGTCTGTACATTTTAATAATTCCAACCTCTTCCTTTGTTCCAGTGGTACTAGAGGTGGTAGCAGCTTCCTGCAACTGTTACTGTACCTTCCATTACTCTTTTTGCTATATTAATGCTTTAACACTAAGTTAACAATTCTTTATATTAAATTCTCTATGTTAAAATAACTGGTGTGTTTTCTGTCTCCCAACTGTCTCCTGAACCAATCCGCTCACTGATACACTGCATTAGGTTTAGAGAGGAAATAGGAGAACTTGTGCAGAAAAGGGCTAAGGAAACTCTGGTAGTCCTTTATGAAAACTCCTTAAAAAATCCTAGAATGTTCCTGTGGTAAACAGCTCCTAAGATGGGCCCCCTGATCCCTACATTCTGGTATTCATGGTGGAATGGGTAAAACGGCGCTTCTAAGATTAGGTTATAAAAAAGACTATGGCTTCCATATTGGAAGCTTTCTGTTAGATTGCTCACTTTGGGGGAAGCTAGCAGCCATGTAGGTTAGGTGGTCCTGTAGACAGACCCACATGGTGTGGAAGCACAGTCTGTAAACACCTGAGTGAGCTTCGAAGCATTTTGTCCCCCTCTCCTCAGTCTAGCCCTCGGATGAGACTACAGCCTCAGCTGATGATTTGACTACAAACTCAGAAAAGACCTTTAGCCAGAGGTACCTATCTAAACCACACCCAGATCCCTGACCCACAAAATTGCAATAAAAAGTGTGTGTTGTTTTGAACCAGAAAATTTTGGGGTAAGTTGTTATAAAGCAATAAATGACTGATAAAGTTCCTTTTATTGAGAAACTATGGAAGAACAAAAGGAAACATTTTTCTAACTTTATTTTCTGAATCAGTGAATATGGAAGACTGGACTAAGAATCAGCAGTTATACATAATTTCATTCAATTGAATATTTATTTAGTTTCTACTATTTCATTTTCTCCAAACCTTGGTTTCCTTTTTTTTTTTTTCCTTCATGAAAAGTGCACTGGTGGAGAGTGGACTGGGATAAGGAAAACTGAACTACATATTTCTAAAACACCTTCTGGCTCTAATTTACTTCGGGGCATACCCAATAAATAGACTAGGTGGGCTAGATGAATAAAAATAAATAGGCTAGATGAATGGGCCAGCTGACCAAAAAAATACACATCAAATAACACTAGGTCTCATTTTTTAAGAAGCTTATGAGGTAACTGAGATAACAAGATGTGAATAAAATTTAGTAACCAAGGGAGACCAGGAATAATCAGGATTCTTGTTTGCAAACAACAAATTTGCCACTGTAAATTAACTTCTTTAACAGCTAGCTAGCACAAACCACCAGTGCTTTAATCTTATACAAGTTCATTTTTTGGCATATAGAGGGGGAGAGACTCTATTCTACATACTCATTCAAAAACCAGGAGCTCGGGCTCCTCTGGGCTTGTGGCTCTGCCTTCTTCTTGGTGACTTCAGTGAACAGCTGGGGAAAAAGACAATAGCAGACAGTGTGAGAGGTTTTTCTGGGCTAGCCCTGGAAGATCATAACTTCTTTTCATACTCTATTGGCCAGAGATCAGTACATGGAACTAAAGAACTTCAGGGAATTCTGGGAGATGTAGTTAGTTATGTGCCCAGGAGAAAAAGGTAGAGAGGTTTAGTGAATATATAGCAATGTCTGTCACAAACAGAAGCCAATTCTTGTTCAATGAGGTAAAAAAGAAATAGATTGATATGGTGTTTGCATAGTTAATGCTACTAAGTAGAGTTGTACAGGCTGTGTTTTGCAGAAAAGCACCTGGATGAGGGAGAGTGAGTGGAGGCTATGCTCAGCTTGGAGGAAGGTTTGCTTCTTTCTAGTGATCTACCAAGAGATCTTTCAGCAATTTGTACAAAGACACTGCATGTGCTATATAACCATGTGCCCAGCTCATAGAATTGATGGGAAGGCAAAAGCAAGAGGCTTGGGAAGGAGAGAGACCCTGATGCTTGCCCAAGAACAGTCTATTTAGGATGTTGCCACTGACCCTGCCTTCACTGAATATTCAATGTCATGCTGGTAGCCCCACTGGAAAACCATGATGGTCCCCAAAGGTTGTCCAAAGCACAGCACCAGGTTGGCTTCCTTGGGTTCTTGTAGCAACACATTCTACATATGGAAATAGCTCTCCTATTCATATACTGGGTGACACAGATGCTGTCAGTTTTAAATGGGGTCCGAAACAGGACAGAGATTCTCAGGAGATAAAACCTGCAGTGCAAGCAGCACTGTCCCTTGGGCCATATGTCCTGGCAGATGATACTATGTAGGAAGGAACGGGATAGGAAAAACTGCACTATGAATCTTATGGCACACTCCAGTGGGAGAATCACAGTGCAGGTTCCTGGGATTCTGAAGGAAGGCCACACATCTGTGGCAGAGAATTATACAATTAGGTCATCAGTCCAAGTTTGGTTAAAAACAACAAACAAACAAATAGACAAAAAATGGAAGCAACAAAGTAAAATTACCAGGAATGATGATAGCAAGAAACATCGTGACCACATAGTTCAAATTATTCAGATCGGTTTAACCACTCCTAGTATGTATTAACAAGAGGGGCCTGGTTTATTTAGAGAGATAGAACATTGAGCATATAGTAGGTGTTTAAAAAATAAAAGCTATTGAATTGATAATGCCTTGGTGGAATGGGCATTTGGGGGGTTCCCTAAAGTGAGGAAATTCTTCTTCAACTGGAGCAGGAGCATGGCTTTGGCCCCGAGAATATATTATTTTCTTCCTCCACCCCAAGCACCTAGAAGAGTGCTTCCTAGTATATTGCCCCACCATGGTGCATGCCTATCAGCACCCTGAGTTAAACAGCATGAAGATTAGAGCCCAAATGACATTGCTTAGAACAAAGTGCCCAGGTCCTATCCAGTTGTCTCTAAGACTGTCTCTTGCCAGTTGGGAAGCTCTGCACTAGACCATGAACAACTGACCTATGCTGGCCCATTCAGATGCTTCAGCCCTGGACTTTAGATGCTAAGGGGATAAAGCCTAGGTGTAGGGTCAGTTGAAGATCATTGCCATTGCTGAGCAGTAGTAGATGTGAAATGCCGCACTTTGTCTTTTACTTTGAAGGAGCTGTCCCAGCATGTCCTAGACCACTAAATGCCTAAGAACTTCACTGAAGTGACAGGTCCCTGAATCCTATCTAGGGTTGATCTCCCACCCTCTGGAGTACTTGCATCTTACCAAGGCCTCCAGTGTTCTAGCCCCTGTTTGTTACTCTTATCCAATCAGCATGACATGATCAATGTAAGGGATCAGCGTTCTGTTCTCCATTTCACTTAGACTATATTACAACAGAGTCCAGGTAAGTTAACATAGTCCTGAGAATATGAATATTATCATCTGTCCCATGTAAATGCAAACTATCTCTAATCTTTTTAAATTGAAACAGAAAAGAATGCATTCACCAATGGTGAATATTATAATGGTAGCATATTATTCTGTCCCTGAGATCCTATGAATCAGTTCTGTCAGGGTTGCTGTGTTTGGCACAGCTGCTGCAGTCAGGGCTACTACTCAGTTAAGTCTGCAGTAGTTTTCAAACTCCAGGATCTATCAGCATTCTGCAGGGGCTAGACTGATGAATTATATGGGACCACCACTTCTGCAATTTTCAAGTGTTTAAATGGGAGACTGATCCCCCACTCACCCAGGATGTTGATTGTTTTTTGATTTACTGTCTTGGCTGGGTTGGGTGGCAAGCAGTTTCAGAGTTTGTCTCTTTGTCTTTTCCTGGCATGATAGCCCTTACCCCACCACCCAAGGATCTAATGTTGGGTTACTCCAATTGCTGAATATATAAATTCCAATTATACACTCATGGACTGAGAAAATTACCACTTAGTGTGTCCATGGGCTCAGTGGGCTTACTACGAGCCAGGCTTTAGCCAGGATTTTATTTATTACCTGTCTCCTGTAGGCAGGGATGGCTACACAATTTGCAGAGCCCAGCACAAAATGAAAATGCAGAGATCCTTGTTCAAAAAGCAGGAAAAAAGTGCCATTAATGATACAAATAAAGATTTTCCTTTCTCCTTTACCTTGTATCTCAATTTGTCATGGTGTTTTTTTCCCTATTCAATGTAAGTAAATAAAACTAAAAACTTGAAATTATCAGCATGAATTTCTTTATTCATCATGCCAGCTTTAAATGCAAACATCAAGTATTAAACCTGTATGCAGAATCACCCAAATTACACATCTGTATCTCAAGGCTTGTCCCTAAGGATGCCTCAAGATGGCCACAAGAGGCAAATCTAAGCCAGATTCAGAAAGGTTGGAGGGAGAAAAAGAGGACTTCCCCTTCCCCGCCCACCCCAAGCCTGGAGCAGGCAGATAGAGTGCTCCTGGGCATGAAGATATTTTCAGAGTAGTGTAAGCTGGCCTTGCAAAGCAGGGTGCACACTCCCTCACTCTGGCCTGATGAGGCTCCCCTTCTCACCACCACTATAGTGATGTGCCTTGTCCTGACTAGGGGGTCAGGGTGTGAAGAAGTTGAGCTAGGCATCTTAACTTCCCAAAGCCTGCCATCCCAGCTCATGGAAGACAGGCAATCTCCAAGGATCTTTAAACCTCTGCCCCAGGACATACATGGCACTTGGGTCGGGGTTAAGAAAGAGCTCTCTGCCTCTGGCAAGATACAACCTCTGGTCCCTCACCCACCAGGTATATGCAGTATTACCAGCACAAGACAGCACCACCTGCTCCCATGCCTTTTCCCAAGATGCTATGTGATGCTTGGTCCCAACCCACCCTCTGCCTGTGCCCAGGTCCCTCCCAGGTTGGGAGACAGCAGTGATTGCACAGCATGGACGGGTAGGTTAGATGGGCTCTGGAGGGTGAGCAAACAGGGAAGCAGGTGGCATAGAACTCATCCTGGGGAGGTAGTGGGGGCGAGGGTCATGCTCAGGTTCACTGTCCCATTAGTCTTCACTTACAAAAATTCAAAGACAAAATTATTAAGTTTTAAGACAGCAATCACAGAGCAGGCCCTTCTAAGTATGTGGCCTCATGTGGCTATATTGGTCACATGGCCAGCCCGAGAATCTAGCCCCCACTCTAACAGGGAGCTGTGGATGACTCTTGAGGTCTCTGGATATTGATGTCAACTCAGATTCTGTGTCCATCAGTGCTCCAAATGTCTGGATATTCCCCTTTCACCCAGAATAGAGTCACCCAGGTTAGTGGTCATAGGTCCATTTAGGAAGGGACTGGGAGAAGAATCATAGCACATACCTGTCCAAGTGTTACAGGGTTTTTCCTCCTAGGGACCCAGTTACCTCTTTAGCCAATGGGTTCAGGATCTGAAAATTGGCTCAGGTATGGGAATTGATCAAGGATCATGACTTTTTATTAAGGTGACTGCCCTCAGCCTCCTACCCCTCCATTTTTGTTTTTTCTGGTAATGGATTTTAAGTATCAACTTTGTTGACCATCCATCTATTTTGCTCCTAAAGATGTCATGTGTGATTAACCATCTCCTCAACTCCCTGTGGGTCAAGCTCCCTTGGGTACCTCTTTGACCTTGTTGGTCATTCCAGTGATTGTGCTCTCTTGGCTTCTGGTGGTTAAGCACCATCACCTGACCTCTATTACCTGACTGGGTGGGTTGGGTGGGTGGGCCATCATCCCCCAGGGCTATTAAAGAGTCCTTCTCTGTGATCGCTTCTCCTGCCCTTATACCTGGCTCGCAGAGCCATCTGACCTTTGTACTAATGCCATGCTCCTCTACCCAGTGCATTCCTGATGGCCTTGAAGAATAATAGTGTGTCTTCTGGCCTTATATATTACATTCATTCCATGATGCTATGGCTCTCAGCTTCTTTGCTCCTTCCTCTACCATTGTCCAGGACAATTTGGGCAGTTTCACCTCCTAGAGAGTTGATCATCATTGTTCCAGGATTCTAACAGCTATTCCTGTGATGAGTATGCCTCATCCTGGAGCCCTTCCTGGAATGATAAATCCCATGTCCCCAAAACGTGCCTCCAAGGAGATGAATTCTTGCTTATCTGGTATTATTTTCTGGCTTCCCTGATCAAGCAGCCTCAAAATCCAAACCCAAGGGTAGTCTGCTGGCTGCTGTTGGTACATAACAGCTCCTCGAAAGGTCTTCTCCTTAAGTGTGTAGCCACTTTTCTCCCTTACTAGGCCCAGCATGTCTCCAGCTGGGGTATACAGAGATTTACCCTAGACACTGGCTCAGAAGCCAGCAGACAACATCGCCAAGGGCTCCCATGCAGAATCCCTGTCCCATATTTCAGGGTCCTAGGTTTTCATACCCAGACCCTGTCCTTCCCATAGCAGACCTGTCATGACTGAGCATTCAGACATCTCTGGAGCTCTGTGTTCTCACTGGGGGGGTTCTGTGTGTGTGCTCTTCAGTTGGGTTTGTTCTTCAGTCACAGGTTGGCTCTGAGCTAGCACAGAGGCGGATGACTCTGACACTTACCCACTAACTGCTCGTTAAATGCCTCCACCTCTCATTATTCTTCTGCAAGGTGTTAACACAACGTAGTAGTGACCAGCTAACAACCTGGTCTTTTAGGCTTTGCTCTCCCTATTTTTCAAGTGTTGACATCTGAATCTGCCATGGCATCATGGCATCCCCTCCACCAGAGTATTTTCCCAGGTCACCACAGACAAACTCTTATTAGTTAAGCCAGCACCTTATTCCAGGTCCCACTTATGTCTCACCTGACAGCTATAATGTCCCCTTTTCCAGCTGCATGTGGTAGATGAGCCAGTCTAAAATCCCCATCTTTTCATCTCTTTCTTTAGGCTACTTTCAGTTCCACTTATGTTATTTGGGTCCTCTGGATACACAGGTGGGCTTCTATGTATGAGAGATGAAAGTGCCTATAAGCAAAAATAAGGAGGATCAGGGGGGACCTGGAGAGGGTGTTAGACCCTGATGCTGGTCTGACCCAGAGTAAAGGAGAGGGAATTAAGGAAGAAAATGTTGAGTGGAAATGTCTTAGTCTACCGGGTAGTCCCAAGGGAAGTTTGACAAAGTTTTTGGGACTTCTGGGCCAATGGTGCTCATCAGAGGGGCCCCCTGTCTCGCAGCAACTTGGTATGTTCAGGCACTGGCTGGAAGCAGAGGTGAGAGCATAGCTCAGTGCCGAACGCAGTGATAGACTTCCAAGCCCAGCAGTGAGGGTCCTTATGCTCCAGGCAGTCAGCAATCTGAGAAGCCCCTTCTCATGTCCACCATGGTAGTGGACAATCAGAATGCTTGAGCTGGATTCAAAGTGTTTTAAAAATCAAGTCTCATTCACCACTCCAAAGAGTGAAAGGGGTAAAGCCTGCTAGATTCTTGTATACCATTTACACAAAGGTGAGAATTGTCTCCACAATAGTTTAGCTAACCCACACATCTTTAAAATGATTAATTTCATCAATTAAAACTTATTTCTAATATCTATTATGCTAATTAACAAAACTTTGGTATTGAATGGAGTTAAAGATAGCTGAAACATTGTCTCTGAAGTGTGACCTCTTGAATAAATAAATACCCTTTACTAAATGTTTGTTATGCACCCCTGGAGCGTGTTTTCCTGCTTAGGGAAACAATACATCTCAGAGCATAAAATAAAATAAACTTGCAGATTTACTGAGCTCACTGACTCTATATTAAAGCATGTTAAAACAAATTAGAGATGATAATGATACTCATATGTGGCAAAAATAATGAAGGGGAAGCAAAAATGATGAAAATCTTGGAAACATTGAGCTAATCCTTAGAACACTGAATGGTAGACATTATTATTATTATTATTACTATTATTATATTTCACCATATTAAAACTTAGTAGAGTTATAGTATTTTGGAAAGAAGGCTTAGATATTATAAAATGACCAGAATGTCCTCCTTTCTCTTTGCCTGCATATGAACAGAAGCAAGCAGAAGATGAAGCCGATGTTGTCCATGTTAGAAAGAAGTCTGGACCTGTATGTGTTTACATACCCAAGGTGTGTACGGGTAGGTGACTGGATTAGCTGACACTGGAAGGGAAGGCTACACCCCTGACTATGCAGAGGTGTGCCGGTGGAGAGCCGGGAAAACACCGACCCATTCAGGTAGAACTTGTGATTGATCATTATCTGTGTGTCAACATAACAAAGAACATTTACACAGGGCTTTGCAATTTACAAAGCTTTTTCCCCACAATTCATTGTCTCACTTAATCCTCATAGCCCTGTGAAGCAAATAGTATTTCTGTCTCCATTTTCCAGACAAAGAAATATATGACTCAGAGATGAAGTGAGCTTTCTAAGGTGTACAGTCATTCCTCATGAAGCCTGAATCGGAACCCTGTTCTCCTGCTTCCTAGAGTCATCTCATGCCATCACTGGTTCATGCTGAGGAATCAGATGGGATTGGGACACGTTCTGTGCTCCCAAAGAGCATTTGTCTGCAAGGGTTCCTTGAGCATATCTGGCACCACTAGGAATTCAGAAGATAGAGAAAAAGTACGCAGTATGACCTTTCCACTGGAACAATTTACACTCTTAAAGTTTCTCTTTTTCTTTTTGGAACAGTTTTAGAGTTACAGAAAAGTTGCAAAAATGGTACAGAGATTTCTATATACCCTTCACCCAGCTTCTGCTGGTGTTGACATCTTACATCACCATGGTACATTTGTCAATCCCAAGAAATTAACTCTGGTACATTACTATTAACTGGACTACAGGTGTGATTGGGATTTCCCCTTAATCTCCACCAACCTGTGACAGTTTCTCTTTCTTTGTCTTTCATAACCTTGACCTTAATATTGATCAGGTATTGGGGGCAAACGTCCTTCAGTTTGTGTTAATCTGATGTTTCTTCTGTGATTAGACTGAGGTTATGGATTTTGGGGAAGAATACACAGAGATGATTGGCCATCTCATCATGTCACATTAGTGGTTACCTCATTACAACATGGCTTATCACTGGGAATGCTAACCTTGAGCCATTTGTTAAGGCGGCATCTTCCAGGGTTCTCTACTGGTAAGCTCCTCTTTTTCCCTTCCCATGGTCCACTCATTAGCAGTGAGTCACTAAGTCTAACCCACACTCAAGGGCAGGAAATTAAGTTCCACTTCTGGAGAGAGGAGTATCAAGGAATTTAGGACATATGTTAAAACCACCACAGTAATTAATATGTTTAGGGGGAAGATAGTTTAAGTCTAGGCAAGTATTTTGTTTCTCCTCCATTTCAGCATTCATCAGCAGATGTTGCCCAAGGCAATTATTACTGTGGTGTTCTAATGCTGATTTTCTCTTTCCCTTATCCCTTTTTACATGTATTATTGGATATGTTCCTTAAGGCATATTGACTCTTTCCCCTCATTTATTTATTATTCAGTCAATCATTTATCTATGTCAATATGGACTCATGGGTATTTATTTTATTTAGGGGTTATAATCCAATGTAGTTTATTATTTATTTTGTTGCAATAGTCATTTATTGTGTTGCTCAAATTGTTCTGGCCTTGACCATTGGGAGCTCTTTTCAGGTTGGTTCCTATGGGGGTTTTTTTCCATCATTTTTCTACCTTTTATTTTTCCTATCTATGGTTTTTTTTTTATGTTCCTCATCCCCCCTGCTTTTCTTTTTTTGAACACTTGCTTTTTTTTTCTGATGCTATTTGATACTCCTGGCTCATCTTGCAGTTCTCCATGGAGTCTGGTTTCTCTTATGGGAGAATGGTGTTTAGAAACCAAAGCCTGCGCACTAAAGTTGTACTTATTGCTATTGGAGTGTCCCTGCTTCTAGACCCTCTCAGTGAACAGAGCTGGGAACGGTATGTATGTCTACTCACCTGAAGAAACACCCACCTCCACCCATGTGTATCTTCGTTAAACTGAATGGGAGCTTGTGCTGATGTCTCCATCCAACCCAGCTCCACAGGATTCATTCTGGCCTCCTACTTTTGCTTATTCATTACTTCTTTCTCCACCTGTGAGAAACCCCACAGGAGTTTTGCACACTGGAAAAATGATTCGATAGCCTTGTGGATGATGAACTATCTCTGAGTGGAAGAAATACAAAGGAGAACAGGAGACCAGACAACCCGTCTGTGGGACTACAGGCAACTCTTGTGTAGGACAAGTTTGCCCAAATTGAAGAAGCTCTGGGGATGTTAAAAGTGTTCAGGAAAAAAAACCCACATTTAATTCAAAACATATTTATATAATATGTGTGTCCTGCTTCTCCATTACTTCCCAAGTAAATAGCAGGGTCTTCTTTGTATGCCCTGGATTAGAACCCCATCTGGTACAAAAACCTCTCATTTTATAGGTAAGAGTACCTGAAGCTCAGAGAGGGAAGGATCTCAGACAAAGTCACACAGTAAGTCGGCAGCAGAGTCAGAAGAAGAGCTCAGGTCTCCCAACTCACAGGCCAGTGCTTCTCCAAACAGCAGATTGTGGCAGGAGAGGGAGATAGCCACTGTGGATGTGGAGTACAAATGCTACATTTTGACAGGGGTCTTCAGCTGCCATGAAAAAATGAACATTCTTTATTGAGTGCTGCTTCTGTGTATGGCAGTAAGTTAAGCACCAGTATCTCCTTAAATATGATAACACTATAGGCAGGTATTACTGTGTCCATTTCACAGGTTAGCAAACAGAAAATGCAGAAGTTCGTAAACTAGCCCAAGGTCACAGGCAGATCTGTGATCCAAGCCTAGATCCTCAGGGTAACCACCAAGCTGGTGTCTCTGGGCTGTGGAAGCTGCCTCAGCTGTCCCCCAAGGAGGAGGTGTATGTCTCCATCACTGTTGGGGGGTAAGCAAGTGCCGGCCTGAAAGGGGCTAATTATGACAGTAGCCAGAGATGCCTTTTGAAGTTGCCACACACAGGTGGGCAGTGTGCCGGGAAGCTGTGCAAATATACACTGCCTTCTGCATACCTCCTCCTACCCCCAGACACACACACACACACTACCCTCCCTTCCTATTGTGATTCTACCTCTCTCGTTGGCTCTGCATCCTCAGCAGGTCATTGAAAAATATTTTTTAATTTTCAGTTACAGTTGACATACAATATTATATTAGCTCCACGTTTATAACATGATCATTAGACATTTATGTAACTTAAGAAGTGGTAACCCTTAAGTCTAGTACCCACCTGATACCATACACAGTTATTACAGAATTATCAACTATACCCCTTATCCGGCACTTTACATTCCCGTGACTATTTTGTGACTGCCAGCTTGTACCTCTTAATCCCTTCACCTCTTCCACCCAGTCACCCAACCCCTTTCCCATCTGGTGACTATCGATTTACTTTTTGTATCTATGGTTTGTTTCTGTTGTGTTTGTTCACTTAGTTCATGTTTTTGGATTCCACATATAAGTGAAATCATATGGTATTGTAGGCGGTACAGTACTCCAAACAGAGTGCGGGCTCAGGAGTCAAGAAGGCCTGAGCTCTAACTCCAGATCTACCCTTTCGGAGCTGCACCTCCAGGGGACTGTGTGACTTGGACACGTTACTCAACCTTGTGAATGGGATGAACTTGCATTAGTGGACTTGTATTAGCGGAGTCAATAGCAAATATACATTGAACTTCTCTTCTTCTTTATTTCCCCCTCTCCTCCTTCAAATCCAAGCCACTGGCATTTTAGTGGGGATTATTGCAGGAAATTCCTAACTGGTCTTCTTGTCCCTTTTTGGTTCCCTTTCAGAATTGCTGTGTTATATCCAGGAATAATCTTTTACAAATGAGGATTGGATCAACTCAGGGGTCCTGACACTCCCCCAATATTGTTATCAACAAACAACCCCCAAGGAATTTTTTGTTGTTGCACTTAGGACAAAATCCCCATCTTTTTCGTGTAAGGGTCCACCTCTCCACCTCCTACCACTCACTTCACAGACTCTGCAGCCCAGCTCTCCCTCTGCCATTGCCTCCTAAGCAGAGGGTCTGTCCTACCTCGGGGCCTTCTCACCTGCTGTTCCAGCTGCCTGAGACTCCCTTGCGCTCTTTCCCCTCTTTCCCCTGGCCCACACCTACTCATTCTTTAAATCTCAACTAACATTCTTAAGAGAGGCCTTCCCTGAATACTTTGTTTAAATCTACCTGCCTCTTTCATGTTTCATGCCCCTCTTTTCCTTCACATCCCGTAGCATGATATATAATCATGCACTTGATTGTGTGATTCCTTGTTTAATGTCTGTCTCCTCCCACATGGGGAAAGCAAAGAGTGTGTCTCTTTTACTCTTTTTTGTCTACCCCTGGGGTCAGTCACAGTACTTGGGACATAATAGGTGCTCAAGAAATACATTATGTATGAAGAAATGAATGATGAGCGGTCACATGTACAACACAGGTATTGGGCACATAGGAGACCTTTGACAGATCTCTGTATCTGTTCCCATTCTTTCTCCTGGTGCATGCTGCCAGAGCAGTTCTCAAGAGTGGGTGGCGTCTCTCCCTCACCCCAATTCCCAGCATTGAGGAGAGGCCCCCACCCTGACCCTGTGGGCTTGGCTGTGTGCAAAGCGCCCGAGGCTGTGGATCCTAGTTAGGCAGGGCTAGCAGCAGGCCCTGCCACCCCAGAGAGCAGGAGTGGCCTGCAGGGAGTGGTGCAGGGCTGCTGGGAACAGGCCCCCTGGGTGTTCATCAGACTCAAACCCTCCCTGTCCTTTCTTCCCCCAAGCAGAAAGCAGTTCTGCCCTGGCCACTGGCAATTGAGCTGCTGCTTGTTTTAAGTGCTGCTAGGCAACTGGCCTGTTTTTGCTTATTTACCTCCCCTGGGCCATTTCACAACACTTTGTAATAGGCCCTGCTCTCTCTGGTGCACATCTGGTTTGGATTTAGCCTGTCAGAGTCCCCTCTGCAATGAGAGCTAGTACTTTCCCCAGCAGTCACCAGGACGAACCCCCATGGATCCAGCTGCCAGGCCTCCTCAGTGTTGGACCAGGATGGGCCAGATACCTTTCACTGGCTCAGCCTGAGTCCCCTCTCCACCCTGGACCTCCCACTCCTTTTTCCACAGTGTACACATATCAAAGCTGGAAGGTGGGGAAATGTTGAGAAGGAAAAGACTGGTGAGGGTTCGAGGAATACTAGAGTGGGAAAGGTGTTTAAAGAGAATAAAGTTTGGGCCCCAAACCCCACCCACAAAGAAGGGAATTGACTTACCCAAGGAGACACAAAGAGACAGGGACAGACCCAAGACCAGGTTTCTTAACATCTCTCTCCCTCATCCTGGAGCCTTCCCAACAAGAAAACCACCTTAGGGATAAAGTGGGTTATTTGGTTTGAAATAGATGGTAGGTTTACCTTTCTCCCCAACATAACCTGAAAATTTCTGGTGGGAGTTCTGTAAGGGACCAACAGAGAATTAGAGGTTTTGTAGATGTCATTGTAGAGAAAGAATGAAAGTTTCTGATTTTTTTTCCCCACCTGCAGAGAACGTACTAACCAAAGCAGGGGCAGGGAGGGCCAGGTGAATGACGTAGGGTGGGGAAGAAATATAGGGTTCCTCTATCTGCTTTACCCTTCCCCCCTGTTCTGGCAAAATATCACATTCAGGGTAAAACCCAAGGTTCTGACAAAGGCTTACAAGGCTCCACAAGAACTGGCCCTGTTATCTCTCTGATCTCATGATGCCCTCCCCAACCTTGCACATTCAGCCCCAGTGATTTGTGCCAAGAAAGAGGAAGAAGGCTTCCTTGGTGTGAAAGCCCCCAGCAGCTGCGCAGACCTCATGAACAGACCTCAGACTGTGTTTCTCTGCAGGCTCTCTATAGGCTGAGCTGCACTGGACAGGGCACAAAATGCTCAAACTGCACAAAACACACAAACTGCTTAGCCTTTCCCCACAGCACATAGCTGGCCCTGACATATGGTGGTCACATTATTTGTTTACTGTCAGTCTTTTTCTGCTACATGTAAATTTCTTGAGGGCAGGGTCTTTGTTCCATTTATTGTTATGTTTTTGTACTTAGAACAGTTTTACACAAAGATTGAGCTCAATAAAGATTTATTGAATGAATGAATGAATGAATGCTTTTCCTTTAAGTTTGATCACATGGTGCTGTTTCCTTATATTTACCTCTCACCTACAACACAAAGCACTGATCTACTGTCTCAGAGTGTAAGTCTACCCTGAGTGCCCTTGACTATCTCTCCCGGCTCTCCATGGTGCTGCCCATCTCTGAACAGTTGGAGCCTTCTGCCTCGAACACCCCTCCCCATCCAACTCTGCATCTCCTGGTGAGGTGCAACCCAGTACCTTTGAGTGCTAGGTTGGATCTCTTGGTAGTTTCTGCATCCCTCTCTGTGGTTTGCCACAATGGTGATGATTACTTTTCAGGCTGCTCCACATTGATTAATCAATAAGGGATAAGGGGACTAGATGGCCAGCTGTGCAGCAGCTGAGCAGCAACCAATGATCCCTGTCCTCTAAGGTTTCCTACTGATTCATCTTCAGGTTTACTTTGTCATTTATGGACTTCTGGTTGTGGAAGAGTGCAGAGTAACACACAAAACAGAACCCATGGTTTGTTTTTCCTCCACTATCCTTCATCTTTTCCAGTTCCCCACAGTGAATAGCAACAGCATGTATTCAGCTTGTTAAGGCAAAACTCCATGACTTAACTAGTGATCCTGATCAGGTGCATCTTTCCACATACCCGAGCCACCCGCACATCCTGTCCACTTGACCTCTGTGGTGCATCTGAAATCCCTCTTCTTTCACCTCTATTGTTCCGCCCCAGTCCAGATCCCCAGCATTCTTGCCTGCATGACAGGCTCTTTGTTTCTACCCCTCATTGTCCAACAAGTGATTAAAATCAGGTTTTAAAACAGAAATTAGATTGTGTTGCTTCTTTGTTTAAAACTGCCCAAATGGCTTTCTGTTACACTTAAGATAAAAGCCTAATTCCTTACCTTAGCCCTGGAGGCCACAGTCCAGCCCCTGCCGACCTCTCCACCTTCAGCTCATATCACCCTCCAGTTCCTCACCTTTTTTCATGGTGCTTCAGCCACACTATTCCTCTTTCTGTTCTTTGAATGGGTCAATTCATTTTAGAGCCTTTGTATTCAACTGCCCAATCTCCCTCGAGCACTATTACCTTAAATCTTCATATGGTCAATTCCTCTGGCCACTCAGACCCTAACTTAAGTGGTACACCTTCAGAGAAGACTTCCCTGACCACTCAATTTAAAATGACATGACTTCTGCCCTCCATCCACACAGTCATACCCTCTCATACTCTTTTAGGTTCCTCTGAACATCAACCATCAGATTTGCTATTTGTCTGTTTATCTGTCTTTTCCTAATTAGAATAAAACTCCACAAGGACAGGAACCACTGTGACCCCAGCAACTTGAAAAGGGCCTGACACATAATAAACATTCAAAATGTTTCTTGAATAAGTGAATGAAAACGTCATTGGTAGTTTGAACATGGACTGAGAGTCAGGAGTCCTGTGTTCAGCTTTAATCCAATCGCTCACAAGCTATGTGACTTTGAACATGTCGTGTATCAGTGCTGAGTCTTTATCTCCACATCTGTAAAATGAGGTCTGATTTCACGATCCTTAAAGTTCTTTTCAGCTTCCAGACACTCTGATCCTATCAATCTTTCTATACTGTTGGTCATCACAAGCTGTCAAAGATGGTGAAGACAGCAATGGCCTAACTAAAGTTGATGAATTAATTTTTTAATCTCATGCAACATTCCAGGTTACATGATTTGTACTTAAGCTACATATCCAAAAAGGATGTGTGTGGCTCAAGTGTTAGAACCACTTTCCCAAACAAGTCCTTACTTGCTTAATTTTTTCAGGGAGAAGAATAAATGTTCCCATCTAGACTGCTTATTAGAGTGGGCCCTTATGATTGCCAATCAAAGAAACTCAGCTTTATTCAACTATAACAATGAGAGAAATGTGTTTGCGACTCATGAGATCCAAGGAACACTGAGGAACCAAGGTGCTGGGAGGAGAGCAAAAGAGCAGGTCCCAGGGCTGCTGGAACCAGAGGCTCAGATCCCACCAGGGCGCCCTCCAACGTTTTCTCTGCTTCTATTAGTGTGCTGGCTGCACGCTTCTCTCTCTCTGCCGTCTAGCTCTTTCCGCACAGCCTCAGCACAGTGTTCATCCCACTCTGCCATACTTACATGTTTGTTTGTTTTCTTGCTTGCTCTCTGTCTATTCTTGTACAATTAAGTTTTTTGAGAAAAAGGATCTTATTCATCTATTGATCTAAATCACTTGCATCCAACACAGTGTCTGGAGCAGAGAAGGTGCACAATAAATACTAACTGGATAAATGAATGGTAGAAAACATAGCCATCATCTGCTCCAGAGGTTTTTTTTTTAAAGATTTTATTTATTTATTTTAGAGAGATGGTAAAGGGAGGGAGAAAGAGAGTGAAATATCAATGTGTGGTTGCCTCTAGCACACCCTATACTGGGGACCTGGCCTGTAACCCAGGCATGTGTCCTGACTGGGAATCAAACCGGTGATGCTCTGTTTCACAGGCCTGCGCTCAATCCACTGAGCTACACCAGCCAGGGCCTGCTCCAGAGTTTAATACCTAATAACTTCATTTACTGGAGAAAGGCTAACAAAGCTGTCTAGGACTCTACTCAAAAAAAAAAATCTCAGGGAAAAGACTCTTTGGTGCAGCTAGTCCACATGCTTACCCTTGGACCAAACAACAGCAGTCATTGAATGGGATGCTGTCTCAGCATCCATACAATGGGGAAGGAGAAACTTCTGGAAAAGACTGTGGGAAGAAACCCCACAGATGCTGACACCCGCACAAAGTCTCTGTGGAGATCAGGTGCTCTGACAAGCTAGCATGAAGTTGCCATTTTTATAGGTCAAATTTGATCAAATGTTGGCAATTTTGTAAGTTGTAACCTACTATAAAAATGTTAAAAGCATTACATGAATGTAAGATATGATTAATTTGGTTATATGTCAAGAGAACTAGATAGAATACCTTGTTTTTAAGATGAAAGGTTAAGTCTATTCCTTTTTAAAATGAGGGTAGTTAAAAGGGTTTACTATGTGCTAGCTTTACAAGGAGCAGTGCTAAGTGCTCTACATGGATTATCTCATTATTTCTTCCAACACCTCCATGAGGTAGATAGTATAATTATTCCCATTCTACAGATGAGGAAACTGAGGTTCAGTGAGGTTAAATTATATTCTCTAATGACACAGTTCAAAAAGTGGCAGAACCAGGATTTGAACCTAGGTTTATGGGATTTAAGGCTATTTATTCCACTGCATTTGGGAAGAGGTTGGAAGTCCAGCTGCTCCATGAGACATAGTCCACTGCTACTAGTAAGAATGACTCTTTCTGTTACCCATGAACCCACAGACCTAGGTACATTCTACTTCTAAGTCATTTGCATTGTATTGTAGCCAGCACAGATTACTCTCCTTGAGGGCCTTCCATTTTGGCTAGCATGTGAAAGGCACTCACAAGAGGCTTATTGAAGTGGGCAGACAAAAGATGATTTGATAGCTCCAGAGGAGATAGGCTTTGGTCTGGATGTTTGCAGTGGTGAGGGGGATAGAACAATGCAAATAGAAGAAACAATTAGAAATATAGAGCTATCATGTGTTGAGACCCTGTTATGTTTGGGAAACATATGTCCATTATATCTAGTTTTTATATGTCTTGCAAGGTACATGCTGGTGGTATCTCCAGGTTATACTGCCTGAGAGCAGCAGAATGTATTACTTCTAGAGACTGAAAACATGTCCTCTGTGATATCAAAGCTGGGCCATGAAAATGTGTTTGCTCCAAGTAGGGTCACACAGAGCTTTGAACCTAAAAACTATTCTCAGCCAGAATTTCACAGAAATTCCATTCTGGGCAGACCCCCAATTTCTCGAAATGCAAACCCCACCCATACTCCAGAGCCCTACAACTCTGTCAAACAAATGTTTGACTTGATTTGGTACGTGAACTTGATTCTGAGCCATGGAATTTCGGAGTTGTGCCTGCAAGTCTGGAATTTAAATATTAGCCTTCCCGACCTGGATAGCTTTGATCTCCCAAGTTTACACTCACAAGTATTGATAACACGGCTCAAATCACAAGCAAGCGCACCAGGTCTGCAGCCCACGGCTGCCAAGTGCGTGCATGTGTACATAGATCTCTGCTGAGATCAAAATGGACTTCGGTTACGAAAGTGCTTATCTGATGGTGGGGGGAGCCCTGCACATGGGACAGAGAGACAGAGCTCACTTTCACGCAGCCAGTCATGCTCACTTCATCCTGCAGGACAGAAATCAAGAGTGAACTGTAGCTGAACTCTGGCAAAGCAAGGCCTTTGCATTATGCCCCTGCCTTCCTTAATTTCTTAGAATCTGCTTTCTTATTGGAGAGTAGCTGCCACAGTCAGCTACCATTTGGCAAGCATCTACCTTGTACCAGGTACCTTAAGTGTTTGTATAATATTACCAATAATATGGACAAATTATACATGCTAGGCACTATTCTATGAGTTTTACATTTACAGCATTTCATCCACACAACATTCATAGAAAACTGGGACTACCGTTATCTTCATTTTTCAGATAAGGAAACTGACGCACAGAGTTTAATTGGTGAGAAACACGCTGCAAGTAAATGGCAGAGTTAGGATTTGAACCAAGGAAGTATCTCTTTCTGTCCTCCCAAGAGCCTGGTGAGGCAGGTGTGGTCATTTTACAAAAGAAGGAAAAGAACATTAAATGACTTACCAAAAATCATTCAGTCTGTTAAGGGCAGAACGAAAATTTAAACCCAGGTCAAAAGTCCAATGACTACACTTTTTAAAATATACTACAGAGGCCTATTTTTCTGTGGCTGATTTTGTATGGCTTACAAGTTAAGAATGATTTTTACATATTTAAAGGGTTGTTTAACAAATAAAAAATAAAGAGGAATATGCACCAGAGATCATATGTGACCCCGCAACGTTTGAAATATTTACTATCTGATGCTGCATAGGAAGAGTTTGGCCACTTCTGCCCTATACTGTTCCTCTCCGTGACAGCTAAAATACTGGTAGGAGAGTTGAATAAAATAATAGGCATGGGAGCATATGTATGTGACTGGGGGGAGTTATTTCCCCATTTAAAAGAAGTTAGACACCTGTAAGCCTCCGTCAGCCATAATCTCTGCCAATGGAAGGTGTTCTGATGCCAGTAAGGTAGTGTTCTTTTCTATTGCAGCTCCCGTCTTATTATTCTGTCACCTACTTTAGTGTAAGGAATTCAGACATAATTATACTTCAGTGGTGAAGAAAACACAACTGTCCAAAATAACCCCTGGAAGTTAAAAATGGCCTGCCTTCAAAACATCAGCCCTTCTGCAATGGACCCTGACTATAGAAGTCTTCTTCTAGGTTCAGTTGAAGCTCTTTGTTTGTTTCCCCAGCCACTTGACATTTCAAATTGTTAATTTCCCCAGAAATGTTTGCTTCTGATCCTTCCCATCTCTCCTAATCCCCTCCTCCACTCCCAGTTCCCCATGGTATTCAACACCAGCAAAAATAAAAATAAATGATCACAGAGATCTACCAATTTCCCTCCAATTTGTTTCCTAGTGTCTGAAGCACTTTTCAGAAACCATTTCTTCCCCTGTACATAGCCTCCCACACATTCTAACAACAAAGGCAGCTCCTTTTCATCTTCTGACCTTCTCTTTCCATCTCTTTCTCTCATTTGGCCAAGGCGCCCTTGTCCCCTAGAGATCTGCAATCTCTCCCAGAGTCCTCTTTACAACCTCTCTCCACACAAAAAGGAAATGGAATCCAGAGCTCTCCCCAAGACACTGTGACCTCACTCTCGTTGTCAGCACTGGGCCCCTTCTGCTCCAAGCACACCCTTGAAGGCAGATAAAGGCGCTTTGTGGGAGTAGGTTGAGACCCTGTGGTGCATGAGGGTCTGGTCTGTTTTCCTCTTACTTGAAGGAGGGTGGGCTTCTCCCTATTGAGACCCTCATCCTTGTCTCTTCAAAACTGTTGCAATAGATCTCCAAAGAATCCCCCTGTCTCTAGACCCCTTCTTCCTACCTCAAATCATTCACCACCTTGCAGACAAAGAAATTGCTCCAGAATGTAAACCCACCTGAGACGCTGCCCTGCTTAAATGCCTTTGGTGGTTCCTTAGTGCCAGCAGGATAGGGTTCCCTGCCATAACTCTCCATGACCCAGCCCTTGCCTCTCTCTTCAATCTCATGTCCAGCCGCTCTGTCTCTCATCCCCAGTGTTTGCTATACCAGTGTACCTAGAGTATTTCAAACCTTCTGGACAGTGGGACTGCACATCCTTTCCCTTGACAGGAAGCCCTTCCCTGCTCTGTTTTCCAGAAAATTCCTGCTCATTCTTCTTGTCTGTGCAGAATATCCTTCATTTCCCGCTTTGGAACCACATTCCACCTTTCCCCATCTGCTCTGTGCCCAGGAAGTTGATTGGTGGGGATGCCATCGTGGGTTCCTTGCCAGCTGGGAGCTTCAGAAGGTGACCAGAGGGAGAAAGGAAATGTATTTCTTTGATTCCCTCCTTGCAAGGGCACTGGAGCTGGCCATGTCCCTTGCTGCTCCCCCTGAGTGATTGGTCAACTCTGTAGTATTCTCCCTCCCCTTACAGGAAAAGTTTGGTAGCTACTAATCACCCATTCTCTCCCTTTGTGATTCTTCTATGTCTGTACCTTTGCAAATAAGCCCTCCTCTAAATATTTCATGGGAGCCGTTGGTGGGTTGTTGAGACCCTGACGGATACACACTGACCCAGCACAAACCCCAGGGGACCCTTCGCAGCACCTCCGTGTTATCTCACATGCTGTCTGTTTTCTTCTCTGTCTGCCCACCAGGCTGCTGCATTTCACTTTGTTTCATAGCTATTCACTTGGCCCACCCACATTTAGTGAGCAGCTACTACATGCTGGGCCATGTCTAGGCACTGCAGATTCAGAAGTTAGTAGATAATTTTCAACCCTGAAGATTCCCTACTTTAGTGCAGGAGATAAGACTTAGCTCCCATTTGTGGCTATAAATACAGGACCAGTGAGCAGTCAGCTTGTGATCAAAGTTCTGCTCCACCAATGACTAGCTGTGTGATTTAGATGAGTGCATCTCTTTGTGCCTCAGTTTCCTCATCTGTTGGTGGAAAACAGCAGCAACCTGAGAAAGTGGTTGTGGGGGTTAAAGTTAGCATCACGCTGGACACTTACTAGACACTCAGTAAGTGTCCATTATTATTTTTATTATAGCAGGTGCTTAGGTACTGTACATTATATAAATGGATCATTGAATGAATTATCTCATTTGATCTCCATAGCGACCCTCCCTCCACCCTTGCCCACTATATACATTCCAAATAGGCTGGGAATGGGTTCCTTTTCCCATCTCACAGATGAGGAACCAGGGAGTGAACAAACAAATAAACAAATGAACATCTAACCCACTTAGCCTGCTCTGGGCTTCCCATCTCCTCCCAGCACTCATAGTGAAGCTGTCTGTGTGGAGAGCTGGAGCCCTGGGCCCTGGAGAAATGACCCCAGCTTTCTCTCCAACTTTCCGGCTCTGGAGGACTTGTGCCAATAGCTCACCGTGGTTCACTCTGTCTAACACAGTCTGGGTGCAGGTGCTCCTGAGTTTGTAAACACTGGGCCTGCCGCCTGTGACCCTGAAGACCCAGCTTCCCAGAACTGGCGGCCCCAGTTCCTGTTCAGCTGCTGCTGTTTCTGTAAGGCCTTTGCAAGCCCTGCTGCCCCTTCTGGTAAATGCGGGGGCCCTGGAGGGAGGTTCCACTTTCACATTCGCTACCACACCCACATTGAAATTTCTCAATGCAGAGGGGAAATTTCCTTTCTCTTGAAGCCTAACCTTATGGTTGCTCCTTAACTCCTCAGTTTTTTAGGACATGCTAAATTTCCTGCTGAAGCTTAGGTCTCCTCAAGGTCTAAACTTGAACCTGCTCCAGAGATAAGGGGAGAATTAGTACCTGCTCAGCCCCCAGTATAGGCCTGTGCAAACTCCAGGGTGCATCACGTGTACTCTGATGCACCCTTCCAATGCCCCTTCGTGGTGGGCATTACTCCTGTTTCTCAGACATAGGGGCTGAGACTCAGGGCAATGAAATGACCGGTGTTGGAATATTTGCATGGGAAACCTACACCCATGAGCTTTAGAAATGGTTGGAAGCCGCCACAGAATGGAAGTCCCAAAATGGAATTCATCTTGGCTGCTTCTGTACCATGTGCACAGCTCTGTGCTTTGCTCCCTATACTCTGCATGTTTATTTATGTTCATATCTATCTCTCTCACTGGACTGCTCCTCCTCAAGGACAGAGAAGGTGACTCACACATGTCCCTCCCCACCCTGCCCCACACCCCGCACACAATATCAGGAAGGAATTGTTGGTCTGAGAAGTTAAAGCAGGCCAGCATAGAGAATTAGTGAAGGGAGATAAGGTTGAGGCTGGAGAAAACAGCGAGGCCAAATCATACAGGGCTCTGTAGGCCATGGTGAGGAACCTAGATTTAATTCCAAGGGCAAAAGGAGGTTATTGAAGGCTTTTGAGCAAGGCCCTTTGTTATAAAAAAGGTAATTCTGGCTGGACTGTGGAGAATAGATTGGAAGGCAATGGATGAGGAAGCCCTGTTAGAAGCTATCTCAGTAGACCAGGCAAGAGACAGGGGAGAGTCTCCAATCAGTGTCTTACAGACTTGAGTGGGCATCAGAGTCACCTGGAAGGCCCGTTAAAGCACAGCTTGCTGGCCCCACCCCCAGAGTTTCTGATAGAATAGATCTGGAGTGGGGCCTAGAATTTGTATTTCTAGCAAAATCCCAGATGATGTAGATGCAGCTGTCCCCTGAAGTCCACTGTCTTTAGGGAAAGAGATGAGGTAAAAGATGAGTGAGCCACAGTCTTATCCTCACAGAGCTTTCATTGCAGAGGAGCACAATGGGACCAGCACAACTGTAGTGGAGGTGGATGCATCGCCATGGTGACAGCCCAGGGAGGGGCCTCTGTTTAGTGTGGGATGGAGAAGAGGGTCAGAGGAAGCTTTGTGGAAGAAGGAACTCTTGAATTGAGTTATAATAGTTATGTAGGGTTCAGCCAGATGAGGGAGGGAGTTCAGTGGGAAGGATAGGAAGAAGATGTTCAAGGCAGAGGGCACAGTTTGAGCAAAGCTAAGGAGGTGAGAAATAGCAAGATGTATCTGAACAATTGGGACTGACCAAGAGACCCCAAAATAAAACTGGTGTTGGTAAAAACCATATCATGAGGACTTTGTGTGCCTTACAAATTAATGAGTTTGGACTTTATCCTGTGAAGTAGAGGTTTATAAATTTTTTAGGGGGGTGGGTGGGAGGCAGGGAATGTCACCGACTCCTCTGAAAATCTGATCAAAGTTAATATGCACATAAACAGAACTAGGGTGTACATTTCAGGGTGTTCACAAATTCCCTGAAGTCTCTTCCCTTTAATGGATGATGGGTTTGAAGCAAAGTGGTGTCTTAATCAGATTTTATTTTAGAAGAACCTCTTGGTGGTTACATAAAGAATGGGTCTGAGCAGGGGAAACTGGGTACAGAGAAGCTAAAGTTCAATAGTGCGGGTGAGAGGTAATAAATGGCAGTGGATTTTGGACGAGTGTCATACCAACACACAGTGTTAGGTTGGTGAATGTCAAGATCAGACATTTGCTTTTTAGCAAGGCCACTCAGCTGAGTTGAAAAAGCAATGGGTGAGAGCTGAGCCAGAGACTGTTTGTGTGGCTTCAATCTAGGATGATGGGTAATGCAAGCCAAACAGCGAGAAGAAACCATCTCCACCCTTACCCCACCTACTGGCATCTGCTGGTCATCAGTCCATTGAAGACCAGATAGCCCAGGCATTTGAGGGCTGGAAGCCAAGGACGTGAAGAAAGGCAGCACTCTGATGAGCTGGGGAAAGGCTACAAGGGCAAAGTGGGCTAGTGAGTTTTGGGGACATAGTGAGGTATCATTTTTTCCAAAGGTTTTGCAATAGCCCTAGGAAACAGACAGACCTAAGATGATTATCTCCATTGTGCAGATGGGAAACTGAAGGCCAGGGAAGGTGAGGACTTGCCAAAATACATGAAGCAAACACCAGGGCAAAACTAAGAATAGAACACCAGGAAAACTGGACTCCTGTCAGTATCTTGTCTTAGGCCAACTCTGGTGCAAATTCTGCATGGTCATTCCTGGTGGCTCTGAAATCCTGAAATTCTGTGATTCTTGCAAAAGGCTCCCAAACATTAGCCCTATTCCTTAGTGTTCTTTTGATCTATATCTGCCTTTTCACCCCAAGATTTCACCCTCAACCACTGTGAAGTTTGGAGCCAGACATTTGGCCTCTCTGCCTTGAGTTTCCTCTTCACTGGTAAGACCAGAGCATTGCACTGGGTATTCCCGAAGTCTTTTTCTTCTCTGAGTCGTAGCAGTTCTGCAAAGGCTTTCAAGACCCAAAATTCTGTCCCAGCTTTGAGGTGACAACAGGACTCCCACCAGCCCAACTCCTTTTATCAGTAGTTACCAGGGAATCATAATGAAAAGAATAATGATAACGAGTAATATTTATTTCTTTCCATGGACCAAGCACTGATCTAAGTACTTTCAAGCCTCAAAACAATTTTATAGGGCAGTGACTATTATTCTCCCCATTTCATAATGAGAAAGTGAGAAATACACAGAGAAGTTATATTACTTAATGTAATGGCATACAGTTAATAAGCTATGGAACCAAGGTTCTAATGCAAGCAGTTGCCTCAGGGTTTATGCTCCTGGTCCCCAAGAGCTGAATAGTGAGGGGTGGAAAGTGCAAGGAAGGTCTGGGAAGTGGCGAATGAACCCTCAGTGATGGGAGGCTCACTACCTCTCAGGGACAAAGTCTATCATTATCCTCATTTTGCAAGTTGTGCTGTCATCCTATCTCCTGTCACCTACAAAAGAATGCACTTATAAGAAGTTCTCCAGTGACTTGTGAAAGAATTTCCCAGATTTAGCAAATAAAAATAGAGAACACCTAGTTAAATTTGAATTTCAGATACACGATAAGTCAATTTTTGTATGTGTAAGTACATCCCATGCAACATTTGAGACATACTTCATAGCCAACAAAGTTTTAATTGTCTGAAATTCAAATCTGACTGGGCACCCTGCAGTTTATCTGGCAACCCTACTTCCAGAACAACAAAATGAGGACAACTGATGGCAGTTTCCATTGAAAAGACTCAATGGGTGTTATTACTGTTTTACTTATTAGCCTCAAAGGTTGACCTGATTGGCTTGACTGAATCATTTGCAAGGGAATAGGGATGACCCCTCCTCCCTTATCTTAGTGGGGGGTCCTTTGGGGCTTCCAAAATCACCAGTGAGGGAACCTGGAACAGCCTTCTGAACTGGAGTGGAACTCCGGAGATGATCTGAAACCTGTCTTGTTCACTGGCTGTCTGTGAACCCTGGCTCAGGTTTCAGTGCCCTGCTTACAACTTAGAAGGTACCTTAAGTGGTGATCTCTCTCCATCTCTACTCCCCAGTGGATGCCAGTGGCCGTTCTTGGACTTTTGGGTCTTCAAATACCAATTATGGCTCCTCTCAGAACCATGGTAACTTCTGTGATAGAGAAAAATTAAGAAAAGCATGTGGTAGGTTCTCAGTAAATGTAACCCTTTCACTTTCCCCTTCCTTGCCATTTCACAATCAGGAGTCAAAGGGGGTCATTTTCTTGGGTTATTTCTTCATATTGGATATTATGGAATTCTGGGAGAAGGCACTAAATCCCTAAGGACTGTCTGACTTTAACATATGTTGTGAATTCCCCCAAATCCCCCCACCCCAGGAAGTTGGTTTTGAAATATAAATATGTGGGTTTCTTCCACATCAGATACCTGTGCTGAGGCTTGCTTGCTCATGGCTGGATCCCAGACAGACCCCTTGGCTTGACCAAACTCCCACCTCCTCGTCACAACCTAACCCAATGCTTCCCCCTCTGCCCCTTCTATGTCCCACTGATGCCCTGTGTGAAGTGGTTTCTATCAACAGAGCATGTTTCAGCTCATTGGGAAACTGGCCTCTCACATGCTTTCAATCTGCTTTGTCTTCCCTGATTACCAAGATGTCCCAGACCAAATCACATTTAGATGAAATGTGTTTGCATGGGTATATCCTGCCTGCCTCAGCAGAAACACTAGAGCAGCCACCCAGAGCATAGCTGAGACACACACAAAGTACAGAGCAGCACCCCAAAGCAAAAGGAATTTTAAAACAGGTATTATATTAATGTTTTTAAATGAATAAACGTATAGACATCCTGACCAGACCCCAGACAAAGGCCGTAGTACTTCCTCTAGGAAGAAAATTTATTTAAAAAGGACTTAGGACAAAATAAAAACAAACCCTTCTTGTGGGCTGCAAAGCAGCTTTACCTTCCTCCTTGACCTTCCTTAGGTGAAACACTTCTCACTGTGGGACTGTGAAGGACAGATCCTGGCTTTTCTTCTGAATAGTTTCTTAACAGAAGCTGCTAAGCTGACCTTATTAGCCATGTGTGTCCTTGGTTTTGTCATCTGGATCCAGAATATCCTCATAACCATTATTTTCATCATTCTATGGTTAAGAGTCATTGGTAATTTATTCTGTGCCAAGAATTTTGCTAAATACTCTACATGGTTTATCTCACATTATTTCATAATGATCCCTTCTGAGAGGTAGAATGTTTTAATTAAGATTTTGTTTTCTTAGAGCAGTTTAAAGTGCACACTAGAATTGAAGGGAAGATACAGAGATGATTCATATACTTCTGCCCCCACATACGCATAGCCTCCCCCATTATCAACACCCTTCACCAGAGTGACACATTTGTTATCATTGATGAACCTATACTGACACATCACAATTACCTGAAGTCCATTGATTATCCTTGATGTTGTTTGTCCAGCATCTAGGGGTTTGGACAAATCTGTAATGACCCATCATTATAATATTATATACAGTATTTTTACTGCTTTAAAAATCCTCTGTGCCCCACCTATTCACTTCTCAACCCCTGGCAACCATTGGCTTTTTTTTTTATACTGTCTTCATAGATTTGCCTTTTCCAGGGGTCATATAGTTGGAATCACACAGTATGTAGCCTTTTCAGAGTGGCTTTTTTCACTTAGTGGTATGCAGTTAAGGACCCCCGCCATGTCTTTTCATGACTTGCTACCTCATTTCTTTCTAGTGCTAACAGTCCACTATCTGGATTATGCCACCATTTAGCCATTCACTTACTGAGGACATCTTAGTTGCATCCAAGTTTTGGCAACTATGAGTAAAGCTACTATAAGCATACATGTGCAGGTTTTTGTTTGAATAGTTTTTAACTCCTTTGGGTAAATACTCAAGCAGTCAGATTGCTGGATTATATGGTAAGAGTATGTTTCATTTTATTAGTAACTACAAAGCTGTCTTCAAAAATGGCATGCAATGAATGAGAGTTCTTGTTATTCCACATTCTCATCAGCATTTGGTGTTATTGGGGTCCAGCATTTTGCCCATTCTAATAGGTGTGTGCTGATATACCACTGTTGTTTTAAATTATACTTTCCTGATGGCATGTAATGTGGAATGCCTCTTCATATGTTTATTTGCCATCTGTATATTTTCATGTGTTTATTTGCCATCTGCATATCTTCCTTGGGGAGGTGTCTATTATAATCTTGGCCCATTTTCTAACTGGGCTGTTTACTTACTATTGAGTTTTAAGAGTTCTTTGTATATTTTAGGTAAGAGTCCTTTATCAGCTATCTTTTGAAAATATTTTCTCCCAATCTGCTGCTTGTCTTTTAATTCTCTGGATATTATCTTGCACAGAGAAGTTTTTAATTTTAATGAAGTCCAGCTTATCAATTACTTTTTTCATGGATCATATCTTTAGTGTTGTATTCAAAAGGCATCACCATATCTAAGGGCATCTAGGTTTTCTTCTATGTTATTTTTAGGAGTTTTATAGTTTTGCATTTTACATTTAGGTCAATGATACATTTTGAGTTAATTTTTGTGATGGGGATAAGGGCTGTATGTTGGTTTAATTTTTTGCATGTGATTGTCCAGTTGTTGTAGCACCATTTGTTTAAGAGACTAAATCTGCCCTTGCTCTTTCATTAAAAATAAGTTGAGTATCTTTACAGAGGTCTATTTTTGGGTTCTCTTTCTATTCTATTGATCTATTTGTCTATTCTTTTGCCAGGACCACATTCTTTTGATTATTGTAGCTTCACAGTAAGTCTTGCAGTGGGCTAGTTTTAGTCTTTAAACTTTGTTCTTCTCCTTTGTTATCATACTGGTTATTCTGTACCTTTTGCATCTGCACATCAACTTTAGAATCAGTTTGTCAATATTCACAAATTAACTTGCTGGGATTTTTATTGGAATTGTACTGAATCTATAGATCAAGTTACAAAGAACTGATATCTTGATACCATTGATCTTCCCTTCCATGAATATCAACTATGTTTCCATTCATTTAATTTTTCTTTAATATCTTTCATCATAGTGTTATAGTTTTCCTCATATAAATCTTGCACATGTTTTATTAGATTTATATCTAAATATTTCATTTCTGGGTGTGCTAATGTTAATGATATTTGTTCATTGCTGGTATGTAGGAAACAATTGAATTTTGTATATTGACCTTGTATCCTACAACCTTGTAATAATCACTTATTAGTTCCAGGAGTATTCTTTTTGTTGTTGTTGGTTCAGATCTGCTACATAGATGATCATATCCCCTGCAGACAATTTCTTTTCTTCCTTCTCAATTTGTATACCTGTTATTTCCTTTTCTTGTGTTATTGTATTAGCAGTGGTGAAAGGGAACATCCTTGCCTTGTACCTGATCTTAGTAGGAAGTGTGAATCTCTCACCATTAAATATGGTGTTAGCTGTGGGGATTTTATAGATATTCTCTATCAAGTTGGGAAAGCCCCCCTTTATTCCTAGTTTAACTGAGAGTTTTTATCATAAATGGGTGTTGGATTTTGTCAACGATTTTCTGCATCTATTAATGTGATCACTTGCTCATGTGATTTTCATCCCTAGCCTGTTGATGTGATGGCTTACGTTAATTGATTTTCTATTATTGAACCAGTCTTGCATAACTGAGGTAAACCCTGCTTGATTGTGGTGTGTAATTATTTGTATTTATTATTGTATTAAACTTGCTAATATTTTGTTGAGGAGTTTTACATCTATGTTCGGGAGAGATTTTTTTCTATAATTTTCTTGTAATGTTTTTGTCTGTCTTTAATGTTAGAGTAATACTGGCCTCACAGAAATGAGTTAGGAAATATTCCCTCTGATTTTATCCTCTGAAAGAGATTGTAGAGAATTGGTATCATTTCTTTAACACGTGTAGTGGAACTCACCAAATGAACCTACCTGGTCCTGGAGCTGCTACATAGGTTATTAACTGTTTTGGAAGGTTATTAACTGTTGATTCAGTTTCTTTAATAGACTTGGCCCATTCCCTGGGGACTTTACAAAGTTGGGTTTTAGAGGAGCAAGCAGGCTGACCTGTTGGAAGCTATTACAGTAGCAACAGTAGGAGATGATGGTGGCTGGAACCAAGGTAGGTATGCTGCATGTGTGTAAGATGCACTAGAATTCTAGATGTTCTTTGAAAGTAGAGCTCACTGTATTTGTTAAAGAATCAGGGGCATGAGAGAGCATGCCTCAGTTCCCTTATTTATAAAATAGGGATACTATTTGCACTGCACAGTTGTGGATACTCAAGATATATATATTTTCTCTCTCAGCAGCACAGTACTGCAATTGGCAGTGATCACAGGATGGTTAATCATGGTAGATTATGAAAAGCTTGGGTGGGGAGGAGAGATAATAAATTTCAAGTACCTGTGGGACTCCCAAAGACAGAGGTCCCATTGCAGAGGTGTACCACATGATTTGGGATAAAGCCTCCAGATAAAGTTTGGGATGAAAGTTTGGGAGGTGCCACTGTATAGGTAGCAGCTGAAACCACTGGGACAAGTCAGGGAGAAAGTCCTTTTCCATTCCCATAGCAATAGTGTACAATATTAATGGGACTAATATATACCTTAAAGAGAAAAATCATAAAACCATTAAAAGTAGAAAAAAATCTGTTATCAGATGAAATAAAGAAATAATTATTCCAGAACATTAGGCTAAGGGGAGTTGGGGAAAGTGAGCTCGCATGTAGGTATGGGTTTTCTAGAAATGTAGTATAAAGGGAAACCGAGCAGCTATGTAGTTGTTGCTGCTAATCAAGAAAAAGAAGTATAGGTGACATGGGTGTAAGTCAAGAGGCTTGAGTCCTCATCCATGTCTTTTCCTTAGACTACATTACCTGCTTTTTAAAATCAACCGTGTAATTGTGATTGGTTTGGGTCAGCTGATAGCACATCTATTTGGTCAGTGTTTCCATATCTATGCGTATGCTGGCTTTGTGCAGACACGTTGTCCGTGGGATTCCTGAGGGATGATTTATGTATGGTAAATTCCATGCAAAATATTCGTGTGTTTTAAAGGCTAGTCCCTTTTCTCATTGGTTTATTTGCATTTCTCCATCTACCCCAGGTACCTTGGAATCAGCCCAGCTGGGGTCTGTCCTGGCTCTGTCGTCACCCAGTGGCATCTGTGAGTTGAGATGATTGATCTGCTCTGCACACTTGCACAACCATCTGACGGTTACCAATGCACTCTGATTCCAGAAGAGGGGGGCCACAATGAGCCAGAGGGGATGGGGTGCCTGGAACACTTGTCATATAAGGATGGGTTAAATGAAATTGGGTTGTATGCTTTGTTTGTTTGTTTTGCTTTTGTTTTTATTTTTGCATGGGGAATATGAAATGACAGATATGATAACATCTTCAGATGTTTTAGGGGCAACTATTTGGATGAGAAATTGACTTCTATGTACACTGACTAATATATGGATATGCCAAAGATACATGTTTTGGCTCATCATTGTAAAAGATATTTCTAATAATCTTTGTCACCCAACAGTGAAATGAGCTGCCTTTGGAGGGGATGACTGATGGAACCCTCTTAGCTTGGGTTCAAGTTTCAGATTTGAGATTGGATTAGAGGAACAATACCCTCTGCCTCCTTTCCCCGCTTCCCACTATTTCCCTGCTCCTATTTCTGTGGTTCTTTGACTGTATTTCGGAGGAACAAAACTACACGGACTTTAACTAAGTGGGAGTCAAAGCTTAGACCCCTTTGTCTGCCAAGATGCAAACTGTCAATTTGACCCAAGATATTCAAAACTCTTCTGAGTGATTAATAGGGGAGACAAATACCTCTCATTCCTCAGGGCTACCAAGAACCATGTGGTAACTGACCTCATCTGGGCACCGAATGGTACCCGGGCCCCCCTGAGGGTTACTTCTCCCTGGTGCAGCCGTAGGTCAAGGCCAATCAATTTTGCTTTGAGAGGAGGAATGTGAGGCATGTCCTCTGTGAAGCCCAGAACAGATGTTATGTTGTTCTTTCATGACTGCCTTTGCTAAGTAGCTTGTGAGCTGGGCCCTTAGAAGTCAAGCCAGGCTTGGCTACGGAAGCTAATCAAGAGATAATCAGGCCTCTCTCAGACAAAGGGAGAAAGTCCAGTGGGTAAGATGGAGGAGGGTGAGCTGGCCCAAAGCTGGGAGGGTATAAAGGAGTTTCAAAGCCAGAAAGAACCTAATGGGACAAATGGTTTGACCCTTTGATTTTATAGATGAAGAAATTGAAGGTCAGAGAGACAGTGACTTCCTTGAAGTTATGCAGAAAATCAGCCCCACTGGCACTGTGATTAGGGTGAGGCAAGTGAGGCATTTCCACAACCCTTAAATTTAAGGAGTGATTTACATTTTTTAAATTGTATTTATTTTTATTATCTTAAATTAAATTTACTGGGGTAATATTGATTAACAAGATTATATAGGTTTCAAATATACAATTCTATGATCCACCGTCCTTAAATTTTGTACCCTAGGCCCCTCACTCGCCTAACTCTAGTCTCAGCCCTGAGCCCTGTAGAGAACACCTGTCGCACTCAAAGGCCCTGCAGAGAAATTCTATCCATGAAGGCACCATGTTTCCTAGTAGATGATCTTGTCCCAGCTGGACCCCTGCCCACAAGCAGCCAATAGCTGTCTGGCTGGCAGCGGGAAGTGGTCTGGTGTGAACAGCTGTCCCATTGGGGTCAAAGTGATTTTATTGGACAATCATATTCTGTCTCGAGAATTTAAATTAGCAATAAGGGGAGACAGTTTGATCACTGAGAGATAAAGTCAAGGGCATTCTTGCTCCTCAGTTCTGTTGCTTTTACTGTCTTCTATGCATGGCTGTGTTACTTGTGCCTGGGAAGGGAGATAGGGATGAATAGCCCTATGCCTGTCACCAATGAGTGTATCCCTGTACCACTGTTCAGACTCCTTCCCACAACTGTGGGGACCACCTGCCTCCCATGTATTCACTTAACAATGATTGAACAACATCTTTTTGCGAAGTATAGGGTTGGTCAAAAAGTCCATTCAGTTTTTTTCTGTAAAATAAGATGCTTTTTCATTCTCTTTTTTCTTAAATATATTTTATTGATTATGCTATTACAGTTGTCCCAATTTTTCCCAATTTGTCCCCCTCCACTCAGTACCCCCTATTCCCTCAGGGAATCAACACCCTTAGTTCATGTCCATGGGTCATGCATATAAGTTCTTGGGCTACTCCATTTCCTATACTGTTCTTAACATCCCCCTCTCTATTCTGTAACTACCAATTTGTACTTCTTAATCCCTGCTCCTTTTCCCCAATTCTTCTCCTTCCCCCTCCCAAATGATAACCACCTAAATGATCTCCATACCTGTGATTCTGTTTCTGTTCTGCTTGCTTGCTTAGGTTTTTTTTTTTTTTTGATTCAATTGTTGATAATTGTGAATTTATTGCCATTTTAATGTTCACAGTTTTGATCTTCTTTTTCTCAGATAAGTACCTTTACATTTCATCTAATGAGGGCTTGGTGATGATGAACTCCTTTAACTTGACCTTGCCTTGGAAGCACTTTATCTGCCCTTCGATTCTAAGTGATAGCTTCACTGGATAGAGTAATCTAGGTTGTAGGTCCTTGCTTTTCATCACTTTGAATACTTCTTGCCAGTCCCTTCTAGCCTGCAAAGTTTCTTTTGAGAAAACAGCTGACAGTCTTACGGGAACTTTTTGGTAACTCTGATTTTCTCTTGCTGCTTTTAAGTTTCTTTCTTTATCTTTAACTTTTGGCATTATAATTATGATATATGTCTTGGTGTGGTCCTCTTTGGTTGCATCTTGTTTGGGACTCTCTCTGCTTCCTGGACTTGTATATCTATTTCCTTCTCCAAATTAGGGAACAATTCTTTCATTGTTTTTTTAAATAAGTTTTCAATTTCTTGCTCTTTTTCTTCTCTAGCACCCCTATGATTTAAATGTTGGTGTGTTTGAAGTTGTCCCAGGGACTCCTTAGGCTATCCTCATTTTTTATAATTCTTTTTTCTTTTTGTCATTCTGATTGAATGTTTTTCCTTCGTTATGTTGCAATTTATTGATTTGACTCTTGGCTTCATCCACTCCACTATTGATTCCCTATAAATTTTCCTTTATTTCACTTAGTGTAACCTTCATTTCTGCCTGGGTCTTTTTTATGCTGTTGAAGTAGCCAATGAGTTCCTTGAGCACCCTACTAACCAGTGTTTTGAATTCTACATCTGATAGATTGCTTATCTCCATTTCGTTTAGTTCTTTTTCTGGAGTTTTATTTTGTTCTTTCATCTGGACCATATTTTTTTTTGTTTGCTCATTTTGGCAGCCTCCCTGTGTTTGTTTCTATGTATCAGGTAGAGTTGCTTTGACTCCCTGTCTTAGTGGCATGGCCTATTGTAGAAAAATGCACCCTGAAGTTGGATGGGGTGGAGCCTTAGGTAATCACCAGGGTGGGGCAACCCTTGTGAACCATGTTGATGAAGTCTCAGATAGGGTGCTGCCACTCTGTAGCTCTGTGTGGGGGAGGGCTCAGAAAAGGGACAATGATTGCTGCCTGGCCTCTGCAGTTTTGTCTGGGAGAAAGCTGTCCCCCAGCACTTGCCCCGATGCCAAACACTTCAGTATCTCTCCATATGCCACTGATGCCCTTCTGGCTGCTATCCTGATGCTGGAGCCCACAGGGTGTGAGTCTGCATAAGCCCTAAATCTGTTGCTTGCCCTTTAAGAGGAGATGCCTGAGAATCCCAGTTTCTGCTTTTGTGTCAATCTCCTCTGGTTTTTACAGTCATAAGTTATGGGGACTTATCTTCCTGGCACGGGAACCCTGGGCTCATTGCTCTGGTGTGGGGCTTGGATCCCTCACTCCCATGGCATCCCTCCCCATTTTTATCTACCACACATGTGTGTGGCACCACCCATTCCATGTCTCCACAGTCGCCACGTCTGAGAGTCTGTGTGCCTCTGCCCCTCCTACCTGTCTGGATAAATGTGACTTTTAATTTCTTGGTTGTCAGACTTCCATACAGCTTGATTTTCTGACAATTCTGATAGTTATTTTGTAGTTTAGTTGTAATTTTTGCTGTGGTTGTACAAGGAGATGAGCTGTGTTTACCTACACCTCCATCTTGACCAGGAGTCCCACATTTTTTCATTTACACCAATAACTTTATTGATTTGGATATTTTGAGTATGTCAGCTATCTTCCATATGGTACAATGCTGATTATTCTTAATTAATGTCTCAATTTGATTACTATCAAATTCAACTGGTCTACCTGACTATGGAGCATCATCCAGCAAGAAATCTCCAGCATGAAACTTTACAGAATACTTTTGACATGTTTGATCAGTCATAGCACCTTCTTCATATGCTGCACACATCAGGATTTTTTTTTCATTTCAGCTGCATTTTACCTTTCTTGAAATAATAAAGCATAATATCCTAAAATGTCACTTATTTTCTTCCATCTTCAATATTAAAATGGCTACACAAAAATTCACCAATTTTGATAAGTTTTTAAAATCCACACTGATATGATAGCTGTCATAACTCAATCTAACAAAATTGTTTCAAATGAATTTAAAGACAGCTAAGCACTATCAGAGCCATCTTATGGAAAAATGAACTAATGTTTTGGCCAACTCAATACAAAGATGACTAACACTTAGTTCCTAATCTTAGGCGCTTACACCTTAGCAGGGGAAGCAAAAAACATAATTATATTACCACTTGAGAAGTATGATGATTGAGAAAGACAACAGATATTGTTGGAGAGCCAGAAAAATGTACATAACCCATCTGGCAGAACCAGAAATGATTGCAAAGAAGGCTTCCTGGAGGAAGCATTGCCCAAAGTGAGTTTTAAAATGATGAGCAGGGTTTTGCCAAATGAAGAGTAGGAGAAGCTATAATAGGATCAGAACTGAGGATGAGCATGGCATGTGCAGAGGAACTGCAAGCAGTTTGATAATCATATGACTTACAAGTCAGACAGGGCTTAGCAACAGGACAGCTAAACCTTGTAAGCCAGGCCAAGGAGCTTGGACTTCATGCTTGAGGCCTGCTCTCACACACTGGCAGTCCAAGGTTACACCCAGTATCAGGACAAGCTTTATTTGGCCCACAGAGGATTTTATAGAATTGCAAGTTTGAATGCCTTTCAATAGCCATGCTTCTATTCACCACAATCCCCATGGCTCCCCATTGCCTGTCCATGGTCCTGGCACTCATTTCTCCTTCTGCGTTCTGTAGGCTCTGAGGACATCATCTCTGCTCTGGGTGGTAGAGGGTCTCTGAAGGGTTTTTGGCAGGTGTGATCAGGCCTCTGCTTTACAGAGGTTACCTTGGTGATGAAGAGGAGGAGGGACTGTAGGGGTGCTCTAGAGGCAGAGAAGTACTTTGGAGGTTATTGCAATAATCCAGGCAAAATGTATCAAAGACCTGGAATTGTGCCATGGAAGAGGGTATCATAAGCATGGAGTGAGGGCCCCACAGTCCCCTATTGTGTGCCCTTGAGTCATGGGAAATATGGGAAAGGGTGATGGGCCTGGAGTCAGGGATTCTATGTCTAGCACCACTTTAAATGACAGAATGCTGTGAGAGTCCTTAACCTACTGGGCATCTCCTATGCTTCAGGGGCTTAACATCCATCATCTCTTGTAATGATCCCAACAACCCTGTAGAGCTATTACTGCCTCTTCCCCACCTTTTACTAAGACTCAAGAGGTTAGATAACCCTCATGATGGGTCTTGCCAAGTGGCTGACCTGGAATTTAAACCCAGAACTATGACAGCAAAGCTGGGGCCTGCTACATTGTCATACCTCATGTGCTGCCCAGTGGGTTTGTCTGTACATTGTCCAGGCCCATCAGAGCAGTGTTTGGGGGAGTTGACCCAGCAGAAAATCGATATGGACTCTGGGAGTCATATGACTGAGGGAAAAAGAATTGAGGATAAACTACCTGAAAAGACAAGCTAATATATATATTTGGAGCATGTATATTTGGCTTGGCAACACTACGTTTCTCTCAGACAATAAGAAAAATCTCTAAATTCATTTGCATATTAGAACACAAATGCCAAAACAAGAGTAGTTTTTATGCTTTGGCATCTATAAGCTAAAAAACCTGTGAAGGGGAAACCAGGCTGGAGACAATCCTGGAAGGGTCCAGATAACCAGGACTGCACGTTTGTGCCCCAGCTCTGCTCTGTTTTGTCCTCCACCAGCTTTGAGGGGAATTAGAAAACACTCCCATGACCCTGAAAGTCCTCCCCAGAGTCAAGCACTCCCTCTAAGGCAGAGTTCTCAAAGTGTGGTCCCCATATCAGCAGCATCTCCATCACCTGGGGACTTGTGAGAAATGTCAATTTACAGACCCCACACCAAGATCCTGAATTAGAAACTCTGGGGGTGAGATCAAGCACTCTGTGTTTCAGCAAGTCCACTAGGGGATCCTGAAGTGAGCCGAAGTGTGAGAACTACCGCTGTCAGTGATAATATGACAGCATGAATATTTTAGTGAATGCTTTAACAAATCTTACATATTTTTGCCTGCAATGTCCTAGGATTCCTCCACATGAGTAAAGAGTATCTGTAGCACCACTTAGGGTCCAGTAGAATCCCAGATGTGGCTAGTCAAAGAGTGGGCATGGACAGGTAGACCCTCAGTACATTAGAGTTCAAGTCCCATGCCGGCTTGTTTTGTTCTGATTTTGCTTAATCTGATCTCAATTTCAATGGCGACTCCTCAGGGAAGCCTTACTAATCTTCATGGGCTAGGTTGGAGGCTCTTGTCACGTTTTCCCAGAAGCATTCCAAGTTCCTGCCCAGCATCATGGTGCTCATCAATCCATTTAACTCCAAGCCCTGTGAGGGTAGAGCCTGAAGATTTTCTGGTTGTCCTTGCATCCCCAGAATCTAGCAGAGGGACAGGCAATAAATATGTATTTAGTGAATTGAATATCAATCTCACCTTTTCCTGTGGACGCTTGTTCTGGTGGTTCCCTCAGCCTGGATTGTTTCTCCCCAGCCTCACTGCCTACTTTAGCTGTCAGTCACCATCTCCTGACCACACCACCCAACCCAACCCAGGCCCTGAGAAGGCCTCTATCATCCCTGCTGCTCGGTATTCAACAGAGTACTTATCACTATTTCAGTCTATTTGATTGTTTTATGTTCTAACTCCCAAGTAACCCCCACCAGACTGCAAGTTTCAAAGTTTGGGGCTGGTCTGTCTTGCTCAACTCTGTCACCTCAGCAGAAGGGAGTCCCTCAGTAAATGATTTTCAGATGATGTGTGACTTTTTGCTGACTCATTTATTCAAATACTCTGTATGGTCATTTTAGCAATGGAGAAAAATAAACCCAAGAAGGGTTTATTTTTTTTTTGAGATTTCCCCAAATCACACAGCTAGTGGGTAACAACTACAGCTAGACTCCATGGCTTCGGGCTTTCAAGTCAGTCCTCTTTCCTCCATATCAGTCACCTCTTTGCCTAGCTAAAAAGTGTGGTATTTTTCCTGTAAGTAATATTCGGATCCATTGAATATTTTGAGTTTCAGTGAAGTGGCAGAATGGGTTCTATTTTACTCTAAGGTAAGCCGTAGCGAAACTCCATGGCTACCTTAGAGTAAAATAGAACCCTCTTGACCCATTGACTAGACTTATTTCAAAGGCACCTGCTTTTCCATCTGTGGGTCATGAAGTCATTGCCTTACACCATAAATCCATCACTGACATTGCTTTGCAGTTGACAGCTCTGGATCACCAGAAGATGCCAGGAGAGCGGGTGCTGTCACAGCATATGAGCTGGAGACAGCCCACAATTGCCCAAGGCTGCGCTAATGTACCTGTGCTGTGCAGTGCCTGGCAGCTGCAGGGAATCATACATTGGAGAGGAAAGGATGTCATATCAGAAGGTAGCTGGTTTATAATATGTCTACTCTCTCCTCCCCATACCTCCTGGTTTTTCCCATTGCGCCTGTACCTCGCTCTGTTTGGAACTTTCCAATCTGCACTGCTATTATCTATGCACTTTTGTCCCTTGATCACACTAGGTACTCATTGATGTTCCATCTCACTTTCATCTCTGCATAAGAGCCCACTTGCATCTGTTGTAAATATGTTCCCATTGACCTAAAAGAAAGCCTGGCTAACAACCTGAATGCCATTCACTTAATCAACTGGCATTTACTGAGCATGTACTATATGCCAAGTACAGAGATTAACAAGGTATAGTCTCTCCCTCCAAGACCTCACAGCCAGTTGGGGAAAGCAAACAAGGCACATGAAAATGAACCATAAACATGGTACCAGAGTTTGTCAATGTCCAATTACAGATTAGACTGTGAGTCTTCTTGGAGTTCAAGAGACAGACCCCAGCATGCTGTGTGAACAGGGAGAGACTTCCCAAAAATGTTAGTCTTAGAGAAGGAACGTCAAGAAGATAAAGATTCAGACAAACAGAGAGAATGGGAAGGGAATTTCAAGTGGGGAAACAACATGGCAAAGGTGCACAGGTCAGGGCCCCTGATTTGTTCTTGGCTCTGACAGACAATGGGAGTGGGAAGGCATCAGACTTAGGTCAGCCCTGGAGCTGGGTCTAGCTGATCTTGTAGAAGCTGTGTGGTTTCTCAGGTCTCAATTTCCTCCTTGTGGGCTGGAGGAAACTTAGGACATTACCTGCAGGGAACTTAGGACAGTCCAATGAAACAATTACATGGTGTATGAAAGCCCTTTACAGTAATCAACAATATGGTCAGAGAAATGGAAAGGGAAGGGGAATGCTGAAGTATGTTGGAAATATTTAGGGTTTGGAGAAAACCCTAAAGACTCAAATTTGCTTTTTCCATTTGGATCTCACGATCCCCAGGATCACTTCTCCTGTGAGTTCTTCCTCATTGATCCAGTCCCTCCACCCGACTCTGAGTCAGGTGCCACATCTGTGTTCCTAATCCCACTTACTAGTAAAACAGCCTTTCATGTTCTGTTAACATATCTGCCTCCCAAACCAGGCTGGTAATTTATTGAAGCCAGGCAACTTTCCCTATCCATTTTCTGTTCTCAGTGCCTAGCACAGTGCCTGGCACATGGTGGGCAATCAGTATGTGTGTGTCACTGATGACTATCCTAATGGCTGCAAGTCACAGGACACTTAGCATGTGGCAGTCATTTGGCTAAGCACATAACAAGAATTTTTTTATTCCCACAACAGCCTTGGGAAGTACATTTTATTCCCATTTTACAGATAGAAAAAGTGAGCCTTAGAAGGCTAAAAAACTTGGCTAGTTGTGCTGAACCATAAGCATTGGAGCCAGCATTTAAGCTGAGGTAGTTACACTTCAGAGTGCTATACATTTGCCATGAATTCATTTATTCATCCAGTATACCAATAATAATTGTGTGCTTATCACATGTCAGGAAATCACATGTCAGGAAATGGTCCAGGCTGAAGAATATGTCTGAAAGAAGTGATAAACAGGATCTCAGATAATCCCGGACTAGGTGAGAAATGTGAAACAGATGTGAGACCAAAGAACAAAACATCACAGAGGTGTGGAGAACTCAGCTGTGGGTGGGGCTCGGGGAAGCCTCAATAGAGAAGAAAGGGGAGCAAGGCCGTTCCATCCAGGTGGAGGAAAGGCGCGTGCAAGGACACCAAGGTGGTTAAGCCGCAAATCTCGTTTGGATGTTGTGGTAAGTCTTCCTGACTAGACAGTGTGCTTCTTCAGGGTGGAAACCATGTTCTAAACGACTCTATTTTCATAACCCTGCACAGTGCCTGGAAACAGGCACCCCCGACTAGTGGGAGTTTGGTGAGTGTATGATAGTGGTTTCTACATTTTAAAAAAGAGAGCACACTTCAGATTTCAAGAGGACACTGGCAAGTTGAATGGGAAGACGACTCCAACTTGCAACTGGCAGCCAAGGATGAACAGAAGGAAATGAATTCGTGTGTTTACCAAGAACCTCTTTGCTTGGCTCAGAATATCCTCAGATCTTCATCTCAAACTTACTCCTCTGTTAACAAAAGGCAAAAACAAGCCCTCATCTAAGGTATTGTGGCTTTTGTGAGTTGCTAGGATATCAATATATTTACCCACAACCACAGACATTTGGCTCAAGAACAGCCCACTCAGCCCTCACATGAGGCTAGATCATGGGGATTCAATCCACATGAGGTCCTGAGGGGGCTTTGAACAATCAGCCAGGGAGTTGATAATTGCTTGGAGGGGCCACAGCTGAAGTTTTTCTCCACATTTTGCTATAATAAGCTATTTTTTGTTGTTAAGTCGATTTGTTTTGGCTTCTTTTGGGGTTTCAAATTCAGTTGTGATTTGCACCTGCTTTTTTAAACATAAAAAAAACATATGAGGGAGAGAAAAGAGTCATTTTTTTTACTCCACAATCCCTGAACTTCCAGTGTGGGGTTGGTTTGCATCTAGATGCACTCAGGGAACACAGGGCATTTGGTTGTGGGGGCCCTTTGTAGGGGGATGTGCAGAAAATACGGCCTAGAGCAGACTGAAATCCCGGCCCAAGTGCCAAATACTAGAAGAGAGTTGCCTCTGCAATGATTTGGGGGCCGGTGGGAGGGACTGTCTTTTGTCAACTGCAGGACACTGGGTTGACTCAAAACCTATACCAGGGCCAATCACTTAGCTTCCAAGTGCCTCTAGCGCAAATCAGTTGTCCACCACAGGGAAAGCAAAATGGACTCTCTCTGAATTTTAACATTCTTTCAGATCATTACACTTTCTAAACAAACTAAATGAAACAGGGTTTTACCATCTCAACTCAGTTGTTTCATTAGAGTTGCAAACTTCTCTTGGCATTACTCAGTATTTTGGGGGCCCTCATCATGTGGACCCCAAGGCTGCAAAGACAGCACTGGATGGTGATTCACAAATGTGCCTGATGCCACATTTCCGTGGAGACTTGGGGAAAAGGATCTTCTCTTTGGCTGAAGTATTATTCCAATGGGCAAATGATCTAATTGTTGGTGGCAAAGCTAGCTTAATATCAGCACTTCTAAAACCACTTTGGACTGACAACTACAAAAATACAATATAATTGCCTCATAGCCCATAACCCTTACAATAGCTCTTCTTTTTCTTTTTACAGTAATTTTAGTGACATAATTTGCAACTGGAAGACTCATTGGCAAGTTATATTGCTCAAAACTACATGCCCCGTAGTATGTTATTAAAATCTTTTTTTACAGTTGTAGTGGACAAATGGCAACAACACCTGCTTTGAAAAGTGTGCAGGTCTGAATCATCCTGACTCCCTTTGATGGTATGTATTTTCTCTTCCTAGCACTTCCTTTACAAAACACAGTCCCACGAGAAGATCATCCATGTGAGGAGTTCTGTGGTCTAACTCTGGGATTGGTGTTAACTGTGAAGCTTCAAAGAATCAAACGGGTATTTCACTGATAGAAATCGTGAGGGCCCTGCAGCCTGCAGATTTGTGTTCCTGTGCCACCCCCGTGTTGACATGTATAATAATTTTATTTTTTGAACCTGCCCAATTTTTGTTTCATATTTAGACTATAACATCTTAAAATATTTTTTATAAATAAATAAATTTATGGCATTTTTAAACATCTCCACTGACCCCTCCATCTTCTTTCCCCCATTAGAGCCTAAAATGAGCCTTTTTATGTTTTCACTGTTTGTTAAGTTTAAGATCTAATACTTAAACTCAAAATGGTCATGGAAAAAGGGCAGGGGAAAGCCATTTTCTGCACTTCTGCTTTCCCATGATGAAACTGGGGAAATAAAGTATGCTAGTATAAACTCAGGACTGCTATAGACAAGCCTGTCCATTCATGTGCTGTTGAAAAGTCTGTTAATTGTACAACCATAAACAGCAGGGCAAATCCAAAATCTTCCACAACCCATCTTCTTCCTATTTCCAGCCATCATTCCCCACAGGAATTCTCTGCACCAGCCCAGCCAGTGTCTTCCACCTCTGGTGACTACGTCCTCCAGCATCATTACCACCTCTGCTCACCTCTGCCTTTTTCAGGAAGCCCTCTTCCCAACCACCCACCCCAGGACTTTCTGCTTCCTTTATTCATTCAATCACTTATTCATTCACTCTATCATTAATATCTGTATCTATATCCAAATGCACATCCATCTGCAACATCTGACATCTATAGCCACATCCACATTTAATATATACATCCACACCCAACATCCAAATCCACATCTACAGCTAATATCTGTACCCACATCACATCTAATATCATGTCTACAACCAATGTCTATATTCACATCCACACCCAGCATCCACATCCGTATTTACAACCACATTCAACATCCATCATCCAACATCCGCATTCAACATCCACATTCACATCTACATCCAGCATCTATCTCCACATCCAACATCCACATCCATATCTGCATCAATTCTATATTTATATCATTACCCAGGTATCATCACTTGTTTTTAGTTATTATTTTCCTGGTTTTAATCTGTTTATTTTTAAGGTGGATATCTTTTCTTCTATATTAGACCATGAGCTCTTTAGGCATAGCAATGTGGTTTGCTGATTTTTGCATCTTACACTGGCACACAGATGTCTCCCCACATTTGTGGAAAAGATACACTTTAAACACATCCCCTGTGTCTGACACTGTTCTGGGCAGTTCAGTCATGCCATCTCATTTTATACTCATCACCTTCTGACCTTATCTCTCCCTTTTCTTCACTGTGCTCCAGCCACACTGACCTATTTTAAATATATGATCTTATTCAACCTCTGACTTTTGCACTGGATGTCCATCTGTCTGGAACGCTTTCCCTCCAGACTCTTCCTTGGTTTGTTCTTCTTCTTCATTCCTATTTAAGTTCAATAGTCACCTCCTCTTCAGTTTCACCCTGACCATCCCAGCCAGGGAACACAGCCTGACTCCCCACAAAGCCTGTCTACCTTCCAGTGTCCTCTTTTACTCCCCCATAACACTTACCAACACATGACTGATATTAGCTTGTTAATTTGTTTATTTTACTCGTTATAGTCTGTCTTCCCCTGCCCCTTCCCCAACTAAAATGTAACCCTTGTGAGGTCAGGGATTAGCATGTCCTGTTTGCAGTCCTATTTAAAGCCTAGAATAAATAGTGTCTTGTATTCAATTATCATCCAAATGAAAAAATATACCAGATTTGCAGAAGAAAACCCGAGGCTCATGGATGTGGAATGATATGCCTCCACTGCAAACTGGCAATCTGTGATGGGCAGACCTGAGACCCAAAGCCCTCCTCAGGACAGGGTACCGCTGCTCCATGAGCACAGGTAGATGCCTTGATGGAAGTGTGATGCTTCTCCTATTTTGATCAGTTCTTCTGATGCTTCTCTCATTTCCCTGTCTGTTTTGAAATGATAGACAACCAGGCATGTAGGTGTCTAATTTCAGAAACATTTGTCCAGCAGCATAATGATAACAATGATAGTTTCTGTGTACACTAATATACCAAGAGCTTTGTACATACTACCTCACTTAATCCCCCAATAACTCAATAAGGAGGGCAATTTTATCTCCATTTTACATATGAGGAAAATAACACTTGGGAAGATGAAATATCTTAGCTCAAATCAGTGGTATCAAGATAAGACTGATTGATAAAGGACTAGGGGAACAAAGATTCATCTCTTTGCCACCAAAGCCTATGCTCCTACCTGCCACGCTAGACTCAGGGCTTTGCAAAAGGAAGGCTTTGAGCTGGGTACCAAGAAATAAAGACTCATTTCCTGAAAACAACAAGCTCACAGTCTAGAAAAGGAAGACCTGATTTGAACAGGAATAGAACCAGGTTATGGGCCAGGGGTGAGGAGGGAAAGGAAGAGCACTGTGAAACTGCGGGGTCCTGCAAACCTGCACAGGGGCAAACATTAACATGGCTGAGCTTCTGGTTCTTCAGTGTAACACTGGGGATGCAATGGGAAAAGCGCCACTTGGAAATTCCGTTTCAGTGATGTGGCCAGCAGCAGGAGAGAGCCGCTTAGTGTGGGGCCAGAGAAGTATATGAATGAAGAGTTCACACAGCCCTGGAGTGTGTAGCGGGGAAAGGCAGGAGGCTGACTCAGGCCAGCCGGATGACCTCAGTGGTCCCTGGACCCATTGGCCTACTTCCCCTCACAGCTTCAAGCCACTTAACTCTGACTCATGGCCCCCTTGGCACAGGAAACCCACAGTAACCCAGTTTTCAGCGCAGGTCACTTGCTTTCATTTTCTAGTATGGAATATGGTCATAATGTAAATTAAGCTTGCAAATATCCTTGATAATTTCCAAAGCTCTTGCAGAATGAAAAAGAAGTGGTCTGTGACAATGTGGTCACCTTGGTAAACATTCTATAGTTGACCAGAGAGACAAGGGCTTTCCTATTAGGATGAGATCTGATTGACCTGTTAAGCCTGCAGTCCAAATGCCAGGAAAAATTACTTGTCTCCTTTAGGGTTCCATCAAGATCAAAAGACATGCTCAAATGGGGTTATTTGGGGGACATTTAATGAAAGGACCACCATTCAAGCAAGTGTGAAGGAAACCAATAGGAAATAATACAAAGGAACCCTTGGGGCTTGAAACAGCAAGGAGCTACTACCATCACTATGTGTTAAAGGGGCAAGAAGAGGGAGCAGTTACTGGAACCAAAAGAGGAGGATAGCTGCAGGGAGCAGGCTTCCTGAGAAGAGGCCGCCTTTGATAGAGGAAATCAGCCAAGCCCCAGAAACCTTGAAAGGTGGGAGCTGGGGAGTACAAATACCCCAATATTAACTCTCCTTTCATTCCCCAGACCTCCCATAGGCTGGACTCGATTGGAAACTGGAGGACAAGGGGGCTCATTGACTAGTCCATATAGGCTAGCCTCTTGGGATGCAGAGTGCAGAAGAGTAAGAGTGATCTGAAGGGACGTGGGTACTTACAATGGTTATGGTTGGTTGAGAATAGCTACATCAAGAGTGGCAATTTTGGTCGATAGCTGCCATTGACTACTTTGGTATACACCTGGCCCTTTGAAAGTATGTTTGTGGACTAGCTCATTTGACCCTCACAGCAATAAGCATCACTCTGGTCCCACTTTACAAATTGAGATTATAGAGGTTAAATACTAGCTGAAAAATGGATGAGTGTGGACTTGAACCCAGATGGCCTCGATTACATATCCAAAGTTCTCTGTCTACTGGATCATCCCATCTACCAAAAAATAAAATTCGATGAGTTAGATCATAAAGCATTGCTAAAATGGAGGGAGTGTTTAAACATAACTTGAGAGACAAGGACAAGATATTCCCATAAGCATCAGCTTTATTTGCATAACTGAGATTGAACAAACATACTCCATTTAAAAAATATTAAAGTGTAAACCTACACACACACACACCAAGAGAGAGAGAAGAGAAGGGGGAGAGAGAGAGAGAGAGAGAGAGAGAGAGAGAACAAATTGCATATAGTAGACAAGCCAAATATCTAATTATAGCTGATAAGACCCCTATGATCTGTACCTTGACCAACTCATCTTTCCCCATTCCCCATGGGGCACTATGCCTCAGCCAAACTAATTTTATTAGGTCTCTAAATAGTCCTCAGGTCCTTACCCATGCTGTCCCTTCTGTCTGGAACAATTTTCCCTGCTTTCTATTCACCCAACTTAAATCCTATTTATCTACCAGACCCTAGTTTTGACCTTCCTTTTAACATTCTTTCCTCCTTCCTTCTCTCCTTCACATATGTATTAGGTATCCAGTAGATGTTGCTGACACTGGTCAGCTTTTGTTACTACCTTCATGGAGTTTCCATAAAGAAACCTTCCTTTCATGCCTAAGTCTGGTGGAGGGTTTCTCCTAGGTGTTTTCTCGGCAGTCTGGGCTACTTCTATAGCATTTTAGCACCTGTTCCTGTGCCTGTCTCCTCTACTATGCCATAGGCTCTATGACAGTGGGACTATATCTGTCTCCATGGGTATTAACTTCCTATTACTGGTGTAACAAATTACCACACACAGTGACTTAAAGCAACCCAAATGAATGACCTTACAGGTTCTAGAGGTCAGAAGTCTGACACAGGTCTCACTGGTCAAAAATCAAGGTATGGGAAGGCTTCATTCCTTTCTGGAGGCTTCTATCCAAAAGGCAAAAATCCATTTGGTTGCCTTTTCCTACTAGAGGCTGGCTGCGTTTTGTGTCTGGTGGTCCCTTTTTTCATCTTCAAAGCCATAATGGCTGGTGCAATCTTTCTCATATTGTATCACTCTGACAATGACACTTTTGCCTCCTCTTCCGTGTTCTAAGGGCCCTTGTGATTGGATGGTCCAGGCTACCATTCCCATGTTAATGTCAGTTAATTAGCAACCTTAATTCCCTCTGCCATGTAACACAACATACTCACAGGTTCTAGGGATTAAGACATGGATACCTTTAGAGGTCCATTATCCTGCCAACCACACTGTGCCTAAGAGCAAAAATAGAATATCTGAATATGCAACACACATAGGTTTATATGTATGTGGAACATACAAAATCTCTATAGATGTACAAAGCACATGTCTGTATGTGTGACACACATATGCATGCTGGATGTCCACATGGGTGAATGTGTTTATGTGTGGTTTAGGGGTCATATACCCCTGATCTCATTAGCTGTATGCACGTATATATTGGGAGGTAGAAGGACCACCCAAAGGAGGAAATATAAAGATGAACTAGGCAACCAAGTACTATGTCACTGACAATTCAAGTTCTGGAATATTTGGTTTATCCCCCATGTGGATACTTGTGCTTCAGAGACCTGGATTTCTGTGCCCTATATTCACATGTGCTTATTACCACATTTAAAGAGAAGGTGACATCCTGCCTGGCCCACACAGCCCTTCTCGAAGGGCGTGCATGAATCAGCATACAGCTCAGAGGCACATTCAGGGCTGCCAGAAGTAAGCATATCAATCCAATAATAGTTTTCCATTTTTCCTGTGAGTGTAACAGCTTTTGACTGGGCATTCTGCTCAAATGCCCAGGCTATCCCTTACCTAATTTTATAAATGCAAGAACAGCAGAGCCTAGCAGAGCCCTTGGGCATCATCTGGTTCACACCCTTCACGTTAGGAGCAAGCAACCTGTCCAGGTTCACACAACCATCCTGAGACAGGACAGGGATGGGAACCCTTTTGCAATTAAGATCTTTACATGGTGACTGTCAGCTCTTTGACAGCAGGGACTCTACATGAGATGCTCCTATAGCATCAGACTTTGTTAGGGCGTTTTGCTCCCAGATCCTCATGATTATAAGAGATAAAACACAGGGATGTTTCTAGACATGGCCTCTTTACCCCCAAGTGATTTGTCTCAGAATCTGCCAGATTTCTCATGTAGGAAACTACATGAAAATCTCAAACAATGTTTTTCTGCCTTTTCCCTTAAAGCTTAGACTGAAACCAGCTTTCTTGTTCAGGGTTTACAGGCCCTGTCCTGATCCTTCTCAGTCATCCCAAGCAAATGTGCCTTCTTCATCTGTTTAATCCACAATATTTGGGAGATCCTACTGTGCATAGTCACTGTACTACCTGTCAGTTACCCTGTGGTGAACAAACAGATATGGATCTCTGCCCTGAAAGGGCATATAATTATAGAACTTCCAGGTTAAAAGCAAACTCAGTCAATCCCAAAGTTACTTCATTTTGAAAAAAGAGAGGAGAAAGAGAGAGAGAGAGAAAGAGAGAGAGAAAACCATCTCCAATCAGAGTCAGGACGGACAGAGAGAAAAGAGATCATAACAGCAAGAAAAGGCAGTCAGAGGCACACCAAGATCCTGAGGGAGAACAATGTGGTGTAAGATCTAGAAACTTAGATCTTCAGGACATACAATATAATCCCCATGTGTCTCCCTGATATGCTCAGAAAGAAGGAGGCTAAGATGAGAGGAGACCCTCATTGGAAGCTCCATTGTCCTCCAATGAGTCTGGAGAAAGGGTTCAAAAGTGTATGGTCCAGCTCCCATGAGCAGCCCCCACCATGCCACTCCCAAAAACGGCCCTGTCAGAGGCAGTGGGCAAGCAGCACTGCCACACCTGCTTTTGTAGTCCCACCAAAGCCAGCAGGCACACACAGCCTCACAGGGGACACGCCTTCAGCACCAGGCTTTGGTGGCTGGGGGGATTGTGTTTCTAGGCCCTACAAATCTAAAATAATTGAAAAAACAGTTTCAGAGACAACCAAGAATTAGGGAGAGGTTAAATTATAAGGTTCATTTGCTACACAGAGCTACTCCTTCAAGACTGGGAGAGGTGGCTGCTTTGCCTAATACATAGAAGCAAACACAGAGACGAGCAAAATGAGGATAAAAGTAATACATTCCAAATGAAAAAAAAAAAAAACAAGATAAACCCCAGAAAAGTACCTTAATGAAATGGAGTTAAGTAACTCACCTGATAAAAAGTTAAAATGTCATAAAGTTCAAAAGTTCAGATGTCATAAAGATGCTCACTGAACTAGGAAGAAGAATGCATAAACACAGTGAGAACTTTAACAAAGAAATAAAAAATATAAGACAGTACCAAATAAAAGTCATAGAGCCAAAAACATACAATAACTGAACTACAAAATACATTGAAAGGGGGTTCAACAGCAGACTAGATAAAGCAGAAGAGAAAATTGGTGATCTGAAAAACATGGCAGTGGAATTTGCCCACATACAGCAGAAAAAAAGAAGTTCAAAAAGTAAAGATAGCTTAACAGACCTACAGGATAACATTAAGCAGAATAACATTTGCATTTTAGGAATTCTAGAAGGAGAAGAGAGAAAGAAAGTTCAGAAAACTTATTTGAAGAAACAATGGCTGAAAATTTTCCTAACAGGCTAAGAAACAGACGTTCAGATCCAGGAAGCCCATAGAGATCCCAGCAAAAGGAACCCAAAGAGACACACATTGAGACACATTATAACTAAAATGTCAAAAGTTAAAAATAGAGTCTTAAAAGCAGCAAGAGAAAAACAATTTGTTACATCAAGGGAATCCCCATAAAACCATCAGCAGATTTCTCAGCAGAAACCTGTAGGCCAGTATGGAATGGCATAATAATACTCAAAGTGCTGAAAGGAAAAAACTTTCAACCAAGAATACTCTATTTGCATGGTTATCATTCAGAATTGAAGTTGAGATAGTTTTTCAGATAAGCAAAATCTAAAGGAAGTTCATCACCACTAAACCTCTCTTATAAGAAATATTAAACATTAAGTGTATCTTTAAGCTGAAAAGGCACTAATTAGTCACTAGAAAAAATATAAAAGTAAACAGCTCACTGGTAAAGGTAAAGATATAGTAAATGAAGTAGATTAATCACCTATAAAGCTAGTATGAAGGTTAAAAGACAAATATAAATAATTGTAACTATAGTAATTAGTTAAGGGATATACAAAATAAAAATATTATTGCAATACATGATATCAAAAATATAAAATGTGGGAGGGGGAGTTAAGATGCAGAGTATTAGAATGCATTACAATGTAATGTGCTCTAAATTTAAAAATGGATTGTGATACACACACACACACACACACACACACACATGCATACATAAGTCTCAAGGTAACCACAAAGCAAAACCTACTACGATACCCAGTTTTTCAGCTGAAACTGCCATCTTCCAGTAATTTGTCAAATGACTAACAAAGGAAAAGAGGAGAGGTATCCACTGTATATTCTCTAGGCCTTTTAGGAAACACGAAGTTGTTCCTTTGGCCACAAACATGTGAATCTACAAGAAAGATGACATTGTAGACACTCAGAAAGGAATGCCCCACGATTGTTCCCATGGCAAAACTGGAAGAGTCTGCAGTGTCACCCAGCATGTAGTAGACATTGTTGTGAATAAACAAGTTCAGAGCAAGATTCTTGCCAAGAGAATTAATGCACTTTGAGCATACTAAGCACTCTAATATCTTAAATAGCTTCCTGAAATATGTGAAGGAAAGCGATGAAAACAGAAGGAAACCAAAGAGAAAGGTACCTGGGTTCGACTGAGGCATCAGCCTGCCCCGCCCAGAGCAGCACACTGTGTGAGAACCAACAGAAAGGCGCTTGAGCTCCTGGAACCCATTCCCTGTGAATTCATGGCATGATAAAGATAAAAAACAGTAAAAGATCTCTGTACTGATTAAAAAAAACCCTATGACACCCAAAAGATAATGAGAAAGGAATCTAAGCAACATTACAGAAAGTCATCAAACCACAAGGGAGGAAAGTAAGAAAAGGAAAAAGGAAAAGTGAAACTACAAAAGATACAAAAAACAATTCACAACATGGCAATAAATACATACCTATTAGTAATTACCTTAAATGTAAATGAACTAAACACTCTCATCGAAAGACTTACAGTGGCTAAATGGATAAATAAGATGCATTTATATGCTCCATGTATGAGACCATTCTGCGTGGCATGGGCCCAGATAGGACCCATGCCCACAGATAGATTCTCCCATGGGGAATCAGGTCTGCATTGTACCTAGACTGCTATGAGACTTGCTTTTGCTAAAAATCCTTCACCCTGAATTGAGGCAGCAAATGTTTATTGCATATCTTTAAACTAACTTCCTAAAATCCATGCTAAACCTTCCAAGGAGAGTGTAATAGTTCAACCACTTTTCCCTTTACATTTGCAAATATCCGTCTTCTGTGATGTGATTAGTGGCATCCTCTCCTTTGTTTTCTGTTAAAGGTAACCACCTAAAGCAAACCTGTGCATAGTAAATGAGGACCATCATATAATGTGCCCAGAAAAGCAATAAAAACTTGTCAAGGCAAGGGTCGAGGTGCTCTCCTCTTGAGAGAGCGCCAGGCCACTCTGAGGCACTCTCCCCTTGAGAGATTGGCTGTGCCATCCATTTTTCTCTGCAGGACTCGGTAGCCCATGTGAACTTGTCTTGTCTCATCCACAATGTCACAGACCCCACGAGCTGGGGTTTGCTTCAGATAAATAAAACGTATTTATATGCTCCCTACAAGTGACTCATCTCGGGTGTAAGAACACACATGGACTAAAAGTGAAGGATGGAAAATGATGTTTCATGCAAATAAATACCAAAAGAAAGCTGAGGTAACTATACCTATACCAGACAAAATAGACTTTAAAACAAAGATTGTAATAAAAGGCAAAGATAGGCATTATAGGATAATGAGGTGAATCCAACAAGAAAATACACTTGTAAATATCTATAAAACCAACATATACATGCACACTTAACACTAACAGAATATTGTATGTCAATTATAAGTAAAAGAGTATATGGTCCAACATTTCCTAGCTCTCTCTGCTCTCTCTCCAGCATCCCTGAACAGAAACCACTTTTCCTCATTGGAGATGAAAAGCAAACCACCTGCCCCACATGCAGCCTCAGCTCATGTTACCTCGTCCTGTTCGCTGTGGTTGTATATGCCATGTTATGATACAGGTAAAGTACAGCAGGCACTCTAGCAATTGTCTTTGCCTATAAGGCTGGAGCAGAACCATTCATTTATTCTCGTTTATTCAACCAATATTTATTGAGCACCTATAGTATGATAGACATTATATTGAGTGAATGTCAATGTCTGAATCCCTAGCCTTGACCTAGGGCTCCACATAGCAGGTGCTCATAACCAAGAAGGATGAGAATCACTACTTTAAAGAGAAGGGAATGGAGAACCAGAGGGAGTAAAGACCCTGGATAATGGCAAGATTTCCTTGGGATTGACCTTTAGCTGTCTCTCTTCTCTGTCCCAGCCCAGCCCTACCCATCCTGTAGGTGTACCCTGACTTTGAGCACAGGAGATTTCCTGGTCCTCAGGGTGGGGCTGAGACCAGGCAGACCCCAGAGGGGAACCTCCCATACTGAATCAAGAGTTCTTCTAAAACAAGAATACTGTTTAAGTTCATCTTTGTATCTTTATCACCTAGCTCTAATCCCTGGGACATAGTAGGTTTTCTGAAAAGTGAGTTGAATAGGTGAATATAGCTCCTGTAGCTTAGGCCTCCCAGATCTAGAGTCTTTCCTGTGTTATTCAAGTCTTAGCAGAAGGGACACTGCCTCTTTGCTGCCCTATTCCTGCATAAAACATGCCAATAAGCAAAAGTAAGATCATCCTTGAGGCATGCTGGGACATCTTCATGTGCAACAGCAGCCGGGGCAGGGAAGTACCAGAGTTGAGGGAGGAAGGACCCTGAGTGAGATGGCCCCCAGTTCCACTCCTAAATTCAAGCTTGGAACCTGGGTGAAAGGGACCAAGATGGTAGAGGTCAGGGCAGCAGGAGGTTACAGGCAGTGCATGGAACCTGAAATTAGATGAGGTCCAAGACTACTTCTCCTTTATTCTGAAAGAAGGACTCCAAAGGGGGGCATATTTTAGCCTATGACAGCAGCCTCTGGCCCATGCCAGTCAGAGTTTCGGTCTCCCCTAGACTTGGATCAAAGCATTGTGAATGGTCATCCAAACCAGGATGAAAGCCATGTTTCCCCCCTACTCACCACAGGCACATCCCAGGATGTGGGGTGAGGGAGGTCTCTAGATATAGACTTGGTAACATTTGCTGTCTTAGGCAGCTTGGGCTGTCATGACAGAATACCGTAGACTGAGTGGCTTAAACAGCAGGAATTATTTCTCACAGTTCTGATAACTAGAAGTCTAAGATCAAAGTGCTGGCTGATTTGGTTCCCCAGTGAGGACTCTCTTCCTGGCTTGCAGACAGCTGTCTTCTCCCTATGTCCTCGGAGTGTTGGGAAAAAAAGAGTGCAATCAAGCTTTCTTGTGTCTTCTCTTATAAGCATACTAATCCTTTCACGAGGGCCCCATCATTATGACCTCGTTTAAACTTCATTATGTTCCAATGGCCCCATCTTCAGCACTATCACACTATGGGGCCAGGGCTTCAGCATATAAATTTGAGTGAGTAGAACACAATTCAGTCCATAGTCCCTCCCAAAGGCCAGACTCTGCTATATAGAAGGGAGATCAAGGTAAGAACCCAAATCCTGTACTCTTTACTTTGGGTAAGGATAGGCCAAGGCAAAAGTGTAGTGTAAAGATGTGTACAAACTGCTTTGGAAACACAGAGAGAGCAAAAGATACTACTTGGGGGAATTTGGAAAAGTTACATAGTTACGTAGAGGAGCTAATTTTTTATCTAGGCCTTCAGGGTTAAGCAGATTTTTGCCATCTAGGGAAGGGACAGAAGAGCACTCCACGTCAAGGGGCAGCATGAAGCATGGAAGGGCATGGCGTGTACTGGGGCAGAGTAGTCAGCCACAGGATGGGTGGGTGTGTGTGGACACTGAGCAGCAGAACCAGCCTGGAGAGAAGGCTGAGACTGGGTCACATGGAGCACTGAATGCCACGCTCCAGGGCCTGGGCCAGCCTGTGTGGACAATGGGGCAAGAGGGACATAAGTGACCTCTAAGCAGGGAAGAAATGAATGATCCTATGGTCTGAAAACTCTTAAAGCTCAGGAGGTGATCTTCGTAATGGAGGTGGGGGAGTGAGATTCTCAGGCAGACTATCTTAGTCCATTTGAGCTGCTATAAAAGAACATGCCACAGACAGGGTAGCTGATAAACAACAAAGTTTATTTTTCATGTTTCTAGAGGCTGGAAATCCAGATCAAGGTGACAATATGACAGGGTTCTGGTGAAGGCCCTCCAGGTGGCAGACTGTGGACTTCTCACTGTGTCTTCAGGTGGTGGAAGGTGCTATGGAGCTCTCTGGAGCCCTTGCTGTAAAGGCACTAATCCCATTCATGAGGGTTCTTCTTCCTAATACCATTGCATTGTGTGTTAGGGTTTCAACACATGCTTTTGAGGGGACACAAATGTTTAGACCATAATAGACACCAACAAGGAGGCTGTAGCAGTGGTCCAGGTGTGCGGCAATAAAAGTCTGAATGAGGCAAGTGACTATGGGAAAGGAGAGAGGTGAACTAATGCAAGAGACATTGAGGAAGTAGAATGGACAGAACTCAAGGCCTGATCTGATAAGAGAGAGAATTCTGGATGACTCCAGGCTTCCTGCAAGTCACCTTAGTGGATGCCAGTACCCCTCAATGAGGTGGAGGATTTGAGGGGGAGTGCAATTGAGGGAAAGATCACAAGTTCCATTTCAGACTGTTGGGTTTGAGGTCCTTGTCGTATACAACAGCTGACTGAGCACGTGGACCTGAGACTTTGGGGCCATAGGCAGTAATGTTATCAGGGGTGAATGAAAGTGAGAGGTTGCAATGAAACAAGCAAGACACTGAAGGCCGCATAGGATGGGAGAAACAAAAAATACACCATCCTTTTGAGCCTCAATTTCACCTAGAACCAACAACTGATATTGTTAAAAAAAAATTCATTCTTCAGACTAAATACGCAAACATCAAGATTAGACTTACACCTTTCGGCTAGAACAAGCCAGTGCCTGTCCCATAATCCAAGATTTTGCTAGGATATGATGAAAATTCAGTCATTGAGGCAGCCTTTTTTTCTCAGCTGAGTCTTGCATATACAGTGTTGTCCAGCGCTCCTTGTACAAGATTAGCAGAATTTCCTCGTTTTACCAGTTTCCATATTTTCCCCCCACCCCCCAGCCATCCAAAGAAGCACTTCAGGATGTGCGATTTTCCTCCTGACATGTTACACAGTAAGAAAAGGCAACATGGCCCCTAGTCACCGTGGCTCCTGTGTGCCTAGGAGAAAATGTTTATGGGTACAGTTTAGCCCGAAGCAAATCCACCATCAGCGTTTTTATAAACCTCCAAGAAGGAAGAAGAAACAAAAGCTGTTGAAATGTGAAAATAATTAGAGAAGAGACTTTCCCAGGGAACAAACATGGCCCGCACTGTACGGAGGGAAGAACAAACAAACTTTAGGGAGGTTATGGAGCTGTAAAATCCTTGTTTACTTCTGAAGAAAGAAATAAAGTTGGAGGAAAGCCACTGGGTCTGCACGATAATAAATCAAGTTCTAGGGGGTGGGGGAGGAGGGTTGGACTGTAAATCCAAAGTCCAAAACAAAGCAGCATTCCAGCAGTCCCTGGGGGCGTGTGAACCTGTGTGGTTCCATTTCTGAGGAGACCTGGCTCCTGCCCAGTGTCACTGTCTTCGCGAAGTCAAAATGCCCCGTGCACCCCACAGAGCGGGTCCCCCATCAGAAATGCATGTGGTTTGGGTTAAGATTTCTGAAATCAAGTCTAAGGATGTTTGATGTTCAAAAAGAAAGGGAGAAATAATCAACACACCCCAGTTCCCTCTTCTTCTCAAGCTGAACTTTCCGCAGCAGTTTCAGCGACAACAGAAACCACGGGGCTCAGTCAGGCGCAGCCAGGGCCAGCCCAGGAAGGCCAGGGAGGAAATTCCCACCGTGCTGGGCTCCTAGGAAGGGGGGCTCCCAGGCCTCTTCCCACCCAGGTTTGGGGTAAATTTGCCTGTGAAAGGTCACGGCTTTACAGCTTCCTGGCGAAGGGATTTTTCTCTAGGCTAACACCTCAGGTTTCTGGGAGAGAGAACCCTAGGCCTTTTCATGTGACTCAAATGCCAGGTGTTTGAAGCTGCCTGCAGTTCTCGCATTCCATTAATAGCCTGATAACATTCATTGCCTCAGACCCTCAGATCTGTGTTTTCCTCTATTTTAAAATGGAAATTAAATCAAGGGGATTTAATTCATTGCATATTAAGTGCCTGCTATATGCCAGCTATGCTGAGCGCTTTAAATGCATTGTCCTGTATAACCCTCATAAGAATTCTATGAGAAAAATACCACTATCATTTCATATTATACAGGAGAAAAGTGAGGGTCAGAAAGTTCACGACTGGCCCAATATCACACAGCCGGTTGTATGAACGGGATGCAAACTTAGGTCTGTCTCTAACTTCATCCCTCTCCTTACTAAGCTCTCCTGTTCTGATGACACAAGGTTCCTGCTTATAGGAGACGTAGCTAGCTGGTTAAAGAATATAGGAGACTGAATTTTACTAAAGTTAATTAGCTCAATGAAGAGCTAGGTAACAATAATAACAAATAACAATAACATTTAAGGAGAGACCAATTATTGAGCGCTTACTATGCCCTGACGAGGTACTTTACACATATGATTTCAACCACTCTGCAAGCATGCCTTTCAGGAAGGTGTTAGCCCTACTTTACAGAGGAAGTAGCTGAGTCAGAGGCAGGGAAGGAGCTTCCCTCAGGACCCTAGCATTAAGTGGAAGAATGACCTCAGGGTATCATCGAGCTGGGTTGTAGCAGTGGTTCAAAGACTGGCTCTGATGTAGAGTCTCAGGGTCTTGGTGATCTTGGCAGAATACCAAGAATACTACCTAAAGACAGAATATATTTTTTATGCCTTAAAATGACTAAATGTATAATCTGCACTGTCTGATGCCATCTTAACTAACATCGGGTATGGGCAAGGACCAAAGGCCTAAATGAAAGTATGGGAACAAAGCATAACGTTAATAAAAATATCCCTTTGTTTCCCTGTAATATAAGTAAAGGGGGCTCCTATTCAACTTCATCAACACTTTGCATCAGTCTAGCTCTTGTGTTCCATGAAAGCAGAGTTGGAACCTACCCCCGCCACCTAACCATGGAATGTTATCATTCTTTAATATGAAGTTAATAGCAGCTGCCCTTTATGAGCATCTGCATGCGACAGGTAGGTTGTCCCATTGTCCAGACAAGGACATCTGGCTCAAAGAGGTTAAGTGGTGTGCCCGAGCTGAAGAGCCAGAAGATAAAAAGAACTGGACGAGCACTCAAGTCTTCTGACATTTTCTGAAGGGCTATTTCAAGCACTCCACATTAGCTCCACACCTCATCCTTTTTACTTTATTTCTGCTCCTTCTTTCTCCCGCTTGCTACATGTTTCCTATTGCTGCTATAACAAATTACTACATATTTGGTGGCTTAAAACAACACGCATCGAGTCTCTTACAGTTCTCCAGGCCAGAAGTTGGAAATCAGTATCACTGGCTGAAATCAAGGTGTTGGCAGCATCATGCTCCCTCCAGAGGCCCGAAGACAGAATCCATTTTCTTGCCTTTTCCAGCATCTGTAGCTGCTTGCCCATATTCCTTGGCTCATGACTGCTTCCTAATCTTCAGGGCCAGTAGTGCAGCATCTGCTCTCTCTGATTCTGCTCCCCTCTTCTTCCAACCCTCGGCTCTTCTCTTCTGTTGTAGTCAGATCTCCTTCCCTGTTTCCATCCACGCATGGCCTTCTTTTTCTTCTTTTTTGCCTCTGTCAAATCTCCCTCTGCCTCTCTGCTTATAATGGCACTTGGGACTCCATTTAGTGCTCACCAGGATTATCCAAGATAATCTCTCCAATGCAAGATCCTTACCTTAATTACATCTTTCTCCACGTCAGTAGTAGTCACAGCTTCTGGGGATTAGGATCTGATATCTTTGGGGGACACCTTTCAGCCTACCTGGCTTACTTATCCCCTGAAAATTTGCACTTTGCATTATTTTTCCAGAGTGGAAGTGGGGTTGAGTTTGATCATCTAAACTCTCTTGCCTGGTCTCCTTGGTGACCATAAACACTGTATATTTACCTTGTTTTTTCCAGTCTTTCAACTTTGTGTGCCAGCTGCCCCATTAGAGTATCTAGTCCATGGGGCTCTTGTCCTTATGCAGTTGTTATAAGAAAACATGGCACACGGCAGTGCCTAGTCAAAGGTAAAGGGCAAGGAATCAAGCTCATGAAAAGGACAAAAGAAGTGTTTAGGGACATTGATGACCAAACTGAAGCACAGCATCATGTACGTATAAAAAGTTACCTGGCAATTGCCAAGAATTGTCATCACCAGGTATTGACAGATGTCCTATAAACAGGAGAGGTCATAAGAGCCTTTCTGGGATAGTTGTAGTCTTCCATGAGTTTTGAACATTAGCTAAGATTTGTAAGACGAGAAAGGAGCTACCATACTCGAGCCCCTCCTGGGGATTAAGCCTTTCATACCTGTCATCCTCATTTACTCCTTTCACAACACAGGTGTGGTGGGTATTAGACGTTTACAAATGAGAAAACTGAAGCTTGATAAGAGAGATCATGTCCCTTACTCAGCTAGCTGGTAGATGGCAGAGCTGAGATCCAAGCTTAGGTTACCTGCCTGGAGACTGCACATTCCACATTCTGACACCCTTGGCCAGCAACCTGGCCTCAGGTGCAAGTAGTGGCAAAATGACTGTGGTGACCAGTTGCATCGGAGAAGAAGATGCCCACATTGCAATAAGCAGAGGAACAGAAATCACACAATGTTAACCTGAACCAGCAGAGGTTGTACACCGGTGGTCTGCATCTGGTATCAGTCTCACAGATACATTTTTTGAAGGACTCAACAAAGGTTAAAAAATATCTGAAGCCTATCCTTAAAGCTAAATGTAAAAAAATAGCCATCAGCATGGTGAAGGGGATAAATTTTCATTTCTACCTGGCAAAAATTAGCTAGGATTAGAAAGGACAGGAGCTCATCACCCACTTTAAGGCAGTAATATCCAGAATTCTAGGGGCACGTGAGTTTGAGAATCTTGGTAGAACAATATGTCTTACCATCTCGCCATTCACAAACATATTTTTATCCTCTACCCGAGGACATTCTTTCATTGCTTTTAGAGAGAGAGAAACATCGATGTGAGAAGGAAGCATCAGTTGGTTGTCTCCTGTACATGCATACTGGGGATCATAGCCGCTGGAACTGGGGATCGAACCCGCAACCTTTTGGTTATGGGACGATGCTCCAACCTGCTGAGCCATACTGACGAGGGCTCACAAACACTTTTGAGAAACAAAATCAGATACTATCTACCTTCAAATGATAATTACAATGTCTAAGTAATGCCAATATGCTAACTGAAAACAAATCAAAGCTCAATTATGTCTTCAAGCAAGACCTCCCCAGAAGCCCCATCACACACTGAAGGCAGCATCTTGGAATGACTTTATCTGAGATTAGTGATAAGGCTGGTTGAATGCATGTTGCTTCCGTGTACAAACATCCTCATATTCCTCGATTATTATTATCCTCAGAAAAATGCTGTGGGTTAACAGATACTATTCCTATATGCAGATAACAGAATTCTTTAAAGTGGCAGTAAGACCTGTTGGGAAGAGTAATGTGTGGGCTCAAGCCCTTGTGAGGCTCAACCCAGGACTTCCCTTCCTTGAACCCGAATCTCTGCACCAGGAGGGGCTTGTCAGATAAGATGGCAGGTATGGACCCATCTACTCTGAAATTCTGTGAAAGAAGAGCAGAATTTTACAACTCTAAATACATACACTATTCTTTGTAATGACTTAAAACTGCCCAAATTTAAAATAAACTGAATTTTTAGCATATACTGTGTTCTTCAGCACCAGTTCCATCTCGTGTCTCTGTGGGCCCAGAACCCCAGGCGGGGTGTCCTCATAGTCAGTCGGATTTTCTGAAGGAATGAACTGCCTGCGAAAAACAAAATCAGTCTTCTGAGGAAAGCAAGCCTCAGAGAGGTTCAGTAACTTGCTTGGGGACACACAGAGAACGAGTGGCAGTAAATCAAGAGTGCAAGGTGCCAGGCACACAGGACAGCAAGAGTCTGTGGAGAGGTGTTCCAGGCAAGAGCTTTTTCTCTAGCTCTGACTCCTCGTGGGCTTGGATGTGAGTAAATTTAGATCTGTCTTAGAGACTGGACTATTTTATATCAGATTCAAGCACTACCACCCCTTGGCTTTTGGGGGTAGACGGAGATCTGAGGCCTCTGCTTTAAAACTATATGTAAGAACTGATGGTATCACAAGGCACAGCTGTGGATATATCTGATCATATGTAGGAGCTGGTTTGGGTCTGAAATGTAAGTTTGTGATTGGCTGATGTGGCCCAGAAGGTGGTGGTCGGTGTACCCTGACTGCGGGTACCCAGGAACTACTGCCATGTGCCTGCAGACAAGGGGCTGCCTGGGAGGCATCCTGAGTTTTGCCTTCAGTCCAAGTTCATCCCTAACTTACCCAGTGGTCTGGAGCATCTTGCTCTGCTTTGGTTTCCTCTTTGGAAAATAGGAAGACAATGCTAATTTCCAGAACTGTTTTCAAGCGCACGACCAGTAGCGGTGCAATGAGCCTGGGTTTAGATCTCAGCTTGTTTCCTTCTGACCATGTGATTTAGGGCATGGTATTTAATCTCCAGAGCTTCGGTTTCCTCATTTGTCAAGTGAGGATAGTGAGAATGTTTCCAAAGAGCTGTTGTTAAAATGAAATAAAATCATAAGGAGAAGGAGCCAGGCACTTAGCATAAAGGCAGCCATTTTTGTTAAAGTATGAGTTTTGTGAAACAGAGAGAGCTACTAAAATTTAAGGTGGAGGCAGCACCATTGCTGTGCTATTATCACCATCCTTTGCAGATAGGCCTGGACAGAGGGCAGCTGGGGTTTAGGGAAGGCATGAGCCATGTAAGGGGAGCTCCAGAAATGCTTGGTTCGAGGGGCACTACATTTTTAGCCAGTCGTAGAACCATCTCACTGCCTTCTTCAGCCCCCAAAATATCAGCAAGAAAAAAGTTAAAACATTAACCACAGCATTTTAAAACCTCCCTTTGGTTTCACCTTTCCTTCCCCCACATATTGTTTTTGGGAAGGGCTGTTTCAGCCACAGCGCTGCCAAGAAAACAGGGTGGTTTCCCTTGACCACTCACCACGAGTATGTGCCTTTTCCTAAGCTTTGGTGCAGAAGCCCACAAGTGATTTTAAAAAATAATAAGATCTTTCTCTATAAATAAACCCTTATGCCATGGGTCTTGGAGGGATGAGCGAACCCATCACAGGCCAAGATCTTCCCCTGCAGGGGAACTGCACATGGTGAGGCGAGAGAGATTCTGGGTAAGTCATTCTCCACTGAGTTTCCCATCAATGCAGGAATGGTTACATTCTGGAACTTTCACGTAAAGATCCACCACTTCTCAACAGACACACCTCCCTCCATGGAACACCCCTTCCTCACTGCCCCTAGAGATGTTATAATTACAGCCCTTTCTGATTTTCCAGAGTCTGACATATTAAGCATCCATAAGGATTTATTCAGTGACATGGAACAGTGAAATGAGGGTAAGTTGTGGAGTGCAGAGACCAGGATTGAGTTTTGACTTTGTGTCTCACTAGAGGACACACAGACAAGAGGCTTACATGGTCTTGGGCAAGGTACTTAACATCTCTTTGCCTGCCTCAGTTTCCTCACCTAGAAAATGGATATAAATGACACATAACTCATGAACTCAGTGAAACTTAAATTAAAAAATGCATTTAAATCTCAAACACACAGTAGGTATTCAATAAATGATCATTATTATCAAGTTCTCAGCATGATTCATTATCGGCAAGAAAAAGGTGGCTTCCTCTGCTGGGATTTCAAAGAGGATTTAATGAAGGAATAATTTATTGGGAAGAGGGAGGCTAAGGGAACCAATAAAGAATACTGAGAGACCTAGAGACATGCAACAGTGGGGAACTGTGACCACCTCTGACTTGAAATGTCAAGGCGAAGGCCAGGTGTCGCTGGAGCCCAGTCGGAAGTGGAGTCCTGGAAGAGAGGCCACAGGCAGGAGCTACAGTTTTAGAGGAACATGGCCTGTGACAGATCCAGGCACAGAAGCAGGTAGGGAGCTGGGGGAACCATCCCAACCTCTCCTTCTCTTACCTTCCTGTCCCTTGCTGATGCCTATCACTGGCCAAGCCCGGCTGGAAGGCAGGAGCAAGGGAGACCCCTGATGCGAGCATAGGAGTCAGCCTGCCCAGGGCCCAGTGCAGACCAAAGAATAAATCTCAGTGGGAAGAGGGTACAAATGGTGAATCATCAGGCTGGTCAGAGAGGAATTCCTTGTCATTTGCATATTGGCTAGTATTAGTCAACCAAAACCATAAACAAAACTATTGCAAAAATCCTCAAGTGGTGACTATAGTCACATCACTTGAGGCCTAAAGGCCCTACAACGGTTCCCCGGTGTCTAAAGAAAGGAGCCCCCTACCCCCATTCCCTGGGATCCTGTCCCAAGCCCTATCCTCCAGCTCATCATCTGCCTCTCTCCTCCTGGCACTTTCCAGAATGTCTAAGTCCTGACACACTTCTCTGCTTTGCACTTACAGTTCCATTTGAAATTTTTGATGGGTGGAAGTCCTCACCCATTCTCTGGCCCTGTCTTCTCTGCTTGGCCAAGTTCTTGTCATCCTCCAACACTCAGTCATGTACCACCTCCTCTAGGCAACGTACCCATCCTCCTCTGAGTTCTCATAGAGGGGCAGCAGAGTGTCATGAGGGAGGCTCTGAGCCAGATGGCCCAGCTTGCTATTACTGGCTGCAACACTTCCTAGCTGCATTGTGCCCTTGTTGCTTAACCTCTCTGTGCCTCAGCATCAACATCTGTAAAATGGGTTATGACTGTACCCACTTCATAGGGTTTTCCTAAGGATTAAACAAGTCATTGTATGCAAAACACTTAGAAAAGTGCCTGGCTTATAGTAAGCACTTAATAAATATCAGGCAATTTATTTTTAATTACTGGTATAATTTAATTAAGTATCATAATACTTAATACACACAGTATAATTCAAAATTTACTTGTCTGATTCCTACACTGATTCTTTGTACAACTCAGTAATAGGGTCTTTGCATTCCAATGCCTAGAATAGTGCTTGGCACATAGTAGGTACTTGATAAAAGATCAATGAGTGAATAAATGGATGAGTGAATACATGAGTAATGTGAGGACTCATAAGTTTTGGGAATCTGGTTTGGGCTATCATGTGAAGCATAATATAGACTTTTTCTCAAGAATATGAACAGCTAAAGTCAGATCCAGAAAATTCAAACCCCTTCGGAGCAAAACTGGGCCACCCAGCAATGCAACAGGCCCAGTTTGGGTAGATACCTTCCCAGAGCAACCAGCCACTTCCTAATCTAACTGTGCGATAAAAGAAATAGCTTCTCCACCCTTCTCACTTCCTCCTCCCCGTTAGAAACCAAGAGCACTGATCTGCATTCATTTGTGTCTGAGCCCCAGGAGTCTCTGAGAAGACACACACTTCCCCTTGCCCAGGTAAAATCACCATCAGGACAGTCAAGGTGGAGGGGTCTGATCAGGGAATGCCATGAGTTCCCAGAATGCCTGCGTGCTCCCCGGGTCACTGGGTCCTGGGAGCAGGTGTGTGCTGGTGGAGGAGGGACACAGAAGCTCTGCTACAGGCCCACAGTGGTCCTGACCCTCTTCTAGGATTCCAGGACTCCCTCCCTCCTTCCAGTTCCTCATTTATGTTCCCTCCATGGCTTCCCATCATATTCAGTTAAAATAAAATGCAAGGGCCTACAAAACCCACATGGTCTGCCTCCTGGCTGTCCCCCCTCCCCGCCCAGCCCTCATTCCCTCTACTCTCCTCTCAATCACCCCACAGCAGACAGGCAGGCAGGCCAAGCTCTTTGCTCTTGCTCCACAGTGAACACAATGGCTAGCTCCTTGCTTGAAAGGCTCTTGCTTCAGGCATCCTTGTGGCTCTGTCCTTCTCCTTATTCCTTTATTAGTTCCTTCATTTGACAGACAATTTTTAAAGTTTAAAATTTTTAATTATGGTTCAAAAACATGCAAAATTTACTATCTTCACCATTTTATGTGCACAGTTCAGTGGCATCAAGCTCATATGTTTACACTGTTGTGCAACCATTATCATTAACCATCTACATAACTCTTTTCACTGTGTAAAACTGAAACTCTGTACCCGTTAAACAGGAACTCCCCATTCCTGCTCCCCCTACCCCCAGCCCGGGGTAACCACCATTCTACTTTCTGTCTCTATAAATTTGACTACTCTAGGAACCTCATGTACTACCACAGTTGCCTTTTTGTGACTGGTTTATTTTGCTTAGCATAATGTCCTCAAGATTCATCCATGTTGTAGCCTGTGTCATAATTTCATTTCTTTTTAAGGCTGTGCATTATTTCATACATATATATATACCACATTTTGTTTACCCATTCATCTTCTGATGGACATGAGTTACTTACACCTTTTAACTATTGCAAATAATGCTGCTATAAACGTGGGTGCACAAATATCTGTTCAATTCCCTGCTTTATTTTTTGGGGGGTGGGGCATATATCCACAGGTGGAATTGCTGGATCACACAGTACCTTTTTATTTAATTTCTTGATGTCTTCCACAGTGTCTAGACGGCTTAGCAATGCACAAAGATTCCAAATTCTCCATATCCTCTGCAACACTTATTTTCTGTTTTGGACTTAAAAAAAAAAAAAAAAAAGAATAGCTATCCTAATGAATATGAGGTGGCATCTCATTGTGATTTTTAACAGACAAGTTTTGGGCACCTCCCGTGCTCCAGGTCTAAGCTGCATGGTCCTCAGAACATACAAAAAAAGTCCAATGGCTGCTCCCCAAGGGGAGAGCTACACCTGGAACTAAACACTCACAGATATTATCGCATTTAATCTTCACAATCTCAAGATGAATATAAATGAGTATTTCATTTTAGTGAAGAAACCAAGATTCACTGAAGTTCAGTGATCTGCCTCCTGGTTACAGACTGAACTCACAAGCCTTTGAGACTCAAAAGCCTATGCTCTTTTCTCTGTGACAGTTTTTCTCAGAAATTTTTTTTATTTTGATTTAACTGAGCAGAAAGACATAAAAATAACTTTGAGGCACTGACAGAGTGTTGCCAGCTTTTTATTTGGCAAAAAGAAAAAAAACATTGGAAAGCAATTAATTTACCATCTAATGTCACTATTCTTGTATAGGAAAAAATTTTAACCACATACCCTTTGGAAAAAAACACACACGATAAAGTTTATTCAACTGAATAAACTTGGCTTTATGAGAACTTCACTCCACTGTCCGGACTTTTCTCCTTCCCCTGCCCCAACAGTGCAGATCATGGCTCAAACGGGGACTAGCCCTCAGCTTCTGGGTGTTGAGGATGCCAGCCCAGCAGGCCCTCAGCTAGGTGCTATGGGGGATGCCAGGCCAAGGGTGAGTTGGGCTTGGGGGGAGTTTAGAAATGCACAGGACAGAGAGAATTAGGTGCCCCCCACAGGTTGGTTGGCCTGCTCTCCAAGTGATGAGGAGGTAGGAAGCTTTACCAAATGCTGCCATTTCTACTGCCTTCATGACCTCTCTTAAACTTGTCTCCTCTTCACTCTCACCACTAATTCAGGTCCCGTTTTCCAGAGGAAATTAAAAACTTTCCTACAAGAGCCACCATAAATAAAGGGAAGAAATGAAGCGTGGGTGGGGAAAGCAGTTGCTAACTATATAAAATAAAGGTTTGTATTAAGGATATATAAAAATTCAGTAAGAAACAAGAAAAGGGCTTAGATAATAATAATTGGCTCTCTCCCTTTCCCTGGCTGCACCTAAGTCTGAGTCTCCATATAAAAGCAGAGAAATTAAAGTGGAGATTGGATCAATTCACTACCCGGCTCAGCAGTGCAGTGGGCTGTTCTCAGGGGGACCAGCTCGGGATTCGGGACCAGACTGCCTGCTTCCATTCCCAGCTCCCCATTTACCAGCTTTCTGGTTTAGAGCATGTGCTATTACATTAACCTCTCTGGCCTCAGTGGCATCTTCTGTAAATGAGGATAGTTGTGACAACCTCCTAAAGATGCTGTGTGAAATAAGTTACTACTTCTAGAAGTTAATGTACTTTAGCACATTGCTTGGCACATGGTGAGTGTTCAAGAATTATTAGCATCATCTGCAGTCCTCCAAGACCCAACCTTCTTCCCAAAGCTTTTTTACTTCCATAAGATCCTGAGGGCCTCTGAGGGCCTTTAATTGCAGTATTTTACTGCATTTTTAAAATTACTTTATTGTTGTTCAATTACAGTTGTCTGCATTTCCCGCCACCCTAGCCAATCCCACCTCCCTCCCTTGCTTCCACCCTCCCTCTTGGTTTTGTCCATATGTCCTTTATAGTTGTTCCTGAAAACCCTTCACCCCACTGTCCCCTCCCACCTCCCCTCTGGCTATTATTAGATTGTTCTTAATTTCAATGTCTCTGGTTACATTTTGTTTGCTTTTTTCTTTTGTTGATTATGTTATTGCATTTTTAAAAAATTGTAAGATCTTCACCATGCAGAAAAGTATAGAGGGTAATATAATGAATTGTCATGTTTCTTCCATTCTGCTCTTCAAATCTTAGCATTTTACCATGTTTGATTCAGATTTTTTAAAAGTTCAAGCATTACAGTAAAACTGAGGTACCTCGTGAGCCAATCTTTAGTCCTATCCTCTTCTCTCACTCCCCAGATGTGGCCACTGTTCTGATTTTTAATGTTTTCTATTTTCTTGCCAGCATTTATACTTTATCTATAAGCAATACATAATAGTTTTTCTGTAACAAAACTTTATATTAAATGATATCATACTATAAATACCCCCTGCGATTTTCTTTCCCATTCAACATATCTCAAGATTTACTTACGTAGAAATATATAGCTCTGGATTTTTGTAGATGTTCTTTATCAAATTAAGGAAGTTCCCTTTTATTTCTAGGTTGTTGAGTGTTCCTCTGGATTGGATTTGCTTTTTTTGCATCTATTTTCCTGTACTTTTTCTGCATCTATTATTGTCACTTTTTATTTAGTATATTAATATGGTAGATTATATTCTTTGATTTTTGAAAGATCAAAAGATCTTGCCCTGGCCAGTGTGGCTCAGCTGAGTGAAGCATTGTCCCGTAAACCAAAAGTTCGCTGGTTTGATTCCCAGTCAGGGCACACGCCTATGTTGCAGGTTTGGTCCCTGGTTGAGGCGTGTACAAGAGGCAGTTGATTGATGTTTCTCTCCTTCTCCCTCGCTTCCTCTCTCTCTAAAATCAATAAGCATATCCTTGGGTGAGGATTAAAAAAAGATGAACCATTTGTCCATTCCTTGGATTAATCCCATTTAGTTATAAACTACCATTCTTTTCATATCATATCATATTATATTATATATAAATAAATTTGATTTGCTAATATTTTGTCTAACTTTTTAAATTTTCTTTTACTGTTTGGTTTCAGTATGATGATAACACTGGTCACATAACAAGTTGGGAATTCCTCTACTTTCTGAAAAAAGATTGTGTATAATTAATGTTATTTCTTCCTTTAATGTTTGGTATATTTTGCTATCAAAATCACTGGGCCCCAAACTTTTCTATGTTTGAAGGTTTTAAACTATAAACTCATTTATTTAATAGATATGGGTCTGTGTATGTCATGTTTTTTTCATGAGGAAGTTTTGATAGTTTGTGTCTTTCAAGGAATTGATCTTTTTCATCTAAGTTGTTAAAGTTATGGGTATAGAATTGTTCGTAGTATTTCCTACTATCCTTTTAATGTTTGTGGGTTCTGTAGTGAACGGTCATCTTTTCTCCCTGATGTTGGTAATTTGTGTCTTATCTTTTTTTATCTTCTTTCTTTATTCATGAAGTTCCAAGTTTCTCTTTGTTATCATTTTCTTTCTACCCAAAGAATTTACTTAGCAACTGTTTTAGAGCAGTCTATTAATAACATATTTTGTTATTTTTCCTTTATTTGATAATACCTTAATTTCACCTTTGTTCCTTAAGGATGTTTTCACTGGCTATAGAATGTGAAATTTGACAGTTCTTTTCTCACAGCCCTTTAAAAGTGTTCCACTACCTTTTAGTCTGCATGGTTTCTGATTAGATATATGCAGATATTGTTACCCAACTTACCCTGGTTATTTTCAAGATGTTTTCCAATATCTTTGATTTGATTATAATGTATCTGGGTATGCTTTACATTGAGTTTTGCTTGTGTGAAATTCATTAAGCATTTTGAATCTATAAACTCATGTTTTTTCATAAACAAATTTGGGAAGTTTTCAGCCATTATGACTTCAAATATTTTCTTGCTACTAATCTCTTTTTCTTTCCTCTGAGACTTCAATGACATAAATATAAAATCTTTTAATATTTTTCCACTGGTCTCTGAGACTGTTCTTACATCACTTTCTCTGTTTTTCAAATTAAAAAACTTTTCTTGATCTAGCTCAGTAGTCAGAAAACTGTTGTCCACCAGACAAATCCAGCTGCCTGATTTGGTAAATAAAAATTATTGGGACATAGCCATGCTAAATCATTCACGTATTGTCTGTGGCTATTTTCATGCTACAGCTGCAGAGCTGAAGAGGTGCAACAGCGACTGTCTGACCAGAAAGGTATAAAACATTTACTATCTTTCCGTTTGCAAAAAAAAAAAACAGGCAATCCAGTCCTTGATCTAGCTTCAAGTTCACTGACTCTATCTCCATTATGTTACTAATCTCTCCAGTAAATTTTAAAATATCTGTTATTGTATTTTTCAGCTATAAAATTTCTATTTTTTTAATAGCATCTGTTTTCTTTACTGAAAACTCCTATCTTTCCATTTGTTTTAATAGTGTTTGCTCTTACTTCATAAAGCATGGTAGAATAACTACTTTTAAGGCTTTGTCTGAGTAGTTCAACATCTGGGTCAGCTTGGTATTGGTGTCCATTAATTGTCTTTTATTTTTAGAGTTGTTGAGTTTCCTAGTTCTTTGTTCTTTTCTAAGTTGATTAATTTTAATTGCATCTTGGACACTTTGAATATTACGTTATGAGACTCTGGATCCTGTTAAAAGTCTCTAAAGAATCTTGATATTTTTTTTTAAGCAAGCAATCAACAGAGCTAGGTTTAGACCACAAATCCCAGCATACCTTCTATGGGCTATGGTACCAATGCCAGCTTAGTTTCCATGGCCTTTGCTGTGCTATTAAAGTCTTCTTCAAATGTCCACCATCCAGGGGCCAGGTTGGTACCTGAAAAGTGATCTACACTGTAGCTTAGACACAAAGTTTTGTTGTGCAGCTTTGGGTTAGTGCCTTACATGTGCAGCCTGGGAGTGAGCTCAGGATTTCATACACAAATTTAAGGAACACCTTTCTTAAGCTCTGACTTCTCCATGATTTCCTCTGCTTCCTTATACCCAGGGTCCCATTTTCCCAGGGTACTGGATAGAAAGCCATGGTTTTACCTTCTTCATGCTGTCACACATTTTTTCACAACTGGGGGCACCTTGAGAATGAAGCAGTGAGAAAAATAAATAACAGAAATACCTACCCCCCACAGTCTTTGTACCAAAAGGAGCCCTTTATCCAGTTCTTCTAATCAGAGAGAAAGATTTTTTTCTGAGAGTTTTTGGTGCCTAGGAAGCCATAGGAGTACAATTCATGACAAGGTTTTGTCTTAGGACCAATCTAAACAAGTAAATAGAGTAAAATCCAGTGAGATCCCTCCTGGCCCTCTTCTTAACACACACTTTAGTCCTGCAGGGCCCATTATTTCTAGTCCTCTAGCCAGAAAGTGGAAGTTCGCGTTGAAGTTTTTATTGTCCATGCTAACTGCACAGTTCTGTGTTCAGGCTGCCCTATGAGATACAGAAGGAAAAAAATCCAGGAAACTTAATGTCTGTCATGGTTAATTTTATATGTCACCTTAATTAGACCAGAAGATACCCAGCTATTTAGTTAAAAATTATTCTGTGTGTGTCTGTGAGGGTGTTTCTGGATGAGATTAGCATTTGAATCTATAGACTGAGTAAAGCAGATTGCTCTCTGTAATGTGGGTGGGCCACATCCAATCAGTTGAACAAAAGGCTGATCCTCCAGTGACTAAAAAGAAATTCCTCCTGCCTGACAGCCTTTGAGCTAGAGCAACAGTTTTCTCTGTCTTTGAACTCAAGCTGTAGCATTGGCTCTTCCTAGGTCTTGAGCCTGCCAACTTTGGACTGAAATTATGCCATCAGCTCTTCTGGTTCTCCCGTTGCTGACTCTAAGTCTTAGGACTTGTTAGCCTCCATAATTGCATGAGTCAGATCTTTATAATAAATCTCCTTATTTATTTAGACCATTCTATTGGTTCTGTTTCTCTGGAGAATTCTAATATAACCCATATAAATTGTTCTTTGAGTTTTTATTTCCCTCCCCAACCCAACTTGTGATTGTTTGCTTTTCAGAATTCTTGAACAGTTGCTTTATGTAAACTCTCAGGGTTGTTAGCTGTGATTAGTGAGAGAGACAGGTTAGAGGATGCTCAGCCATATTAGCTGAAACCAGAAATGTCTAGCTTTTTAAATTTATAATTGTTGTATAGTATCCCATTGGAGGAATATATAATTTCTTTATTCTTTCTCTATTGATAAGTGTTAGGGTTCTTTCCTTATAATCTTTATAAATATGTGCAAACCTTTTCCAGAATATATGCTTATATGTAAAATTGCTAAGATGTAAGGTATACTGATCATCAAATTTACTAGATAGTGCCAAAATGCATGCCGAGTAGTGCTAACAATTTAGATTTATACTAGAAATATGTAAGTTTTTTCATTATTTCATATGCTCCTGAACTTGTGGTATTGCTGGACATTTAAGCTTTTCACACTCTAATATTAATGGAATGGTACCTCAGTGTTTTAATTTATTTCTGATTACTAGTGAGATTGAGCTGCTTTTCAAAAGTTTACTGCCTATCCATATTTCCTCTCCTGTGATTTCTTTGTTCATATTAGTTCTCTGTTTTTCTTTTGGATTTTTAAAAATTTTTTCTTGTTGATAATTTTATTTAATTCTTATATAGAGTTGTCTGCCTTTCTCACTTTTATGGTAGTGGCTTTGGTGGGTAGAAGTTTCCATGTTTTGGTGCCAGAAGCATCATTATAGGTGCCCCCTCCTCCTTTGCTCTCCACATTAAATCAGAGTCTAAGCCCTGTTGATTTTTCTCTCTTATCTCTGCCGTCTATCCATGTCAGCAGCTCCCAGGGCGGGCACTCCTCCATGACCTTCCCCAGGACAATTGCACTCATTTCTTAATGGGTCCCCTATTTCCACTCTCATCTAGATGCAACATCCCTATAGGAGACTTTAAAGAACAAAAGTTAGACCATGATATTCGCTGGGGTTGAAAACTTTCTCTTCCCCTATAACATTATGTATAAGCTACTCTGCATGACAAACAAACAGACAGGAACCACTCCCACCCCTGGCTATTGCTGGCTCCTCTAGCTTCATGTATTATTCTGCTCACATCTGTGCTCCAGACACTGCTTCTCTAGCCTCATATATTATTCTGCTCACATGTGTGCTCCTCCCCCCAGCACTCCACACACCCCACCCCAGGCATACCAGGCATCTTCACACACTGACTTTCTGACACCTTTATATTTAACATAATCCTGACAACTCCCTCTCTCCCCTGCCTCAACATAATATCCAAGGCTTTGAGGTAGGATGGAGGAGGCTCTGGCCTGGAAATTAGCTACTACATATCAGATACTTCCAACTATGTTCTAGTCTCATTTAAATCTTACAACATTCTGAATATAGACCAGTGATCTCCTTTACAGACAAGGAGATCAGTATTCAGAGACTCTAAGTGACTTGCTAAAGACACTCAGCAAGAAAGCAGCAGAATCAGAGGCTGAACCCAAGTGTCTAATGCTCTAATTATTGACCCTCAGTTGTTCCCAGTTCACAAGGACTTGGTTTGAATCCTGCCTCTGCCATTCACTAGCTTTATGAGCTTGGGCAAGTTACTTCCTCTCTGAGAGCCTCAGTTTCCTCACTTGTAAAAGAAGGAGATATATTTGATGGTCTGTAAGCTCCCCTTCCTCCTGGAGGCATGTTATTCTGTGCAGTGCTGACTTAGTCCTACACATTCCTTCAGGCTAGGGCTGCCCACTGAGAAGAGTCAACTCTCCAGTGATGATCCCAAGTCAGAGAGGCCTGATGAACCTCCCACACTCCTTTAAGTTTTCACACCAGTCTCTGTACTGATACCGCAACTCTTTCCACAAGCCTGCATGTCTAGGCTTATGCCTGGCTCACTGCATCTGTTCCTGAAGCCAAAAATTTGTTAAAACAGCAGAAATGGTGAATCCAAACACAACAATCTCATGAAATTGCACTAATTTCTGCTCATTCCCCAAGTGCCCATGTGCAAGCCACTGTCCCACTCTGACCTTCAATGACTTCTCTTGTAAAACAATGGGGGTTAGTTTCTAGTAGTCTGAGAACCAGATCTAGCCTTCTACAATGCTGGGCTATTACACACCACCTGTTGCAAGAACTTTGTAGTAGAAGAAGGAACCATCAAACAAAGGCCCATTCTCCTAAGGAGAGCTTGACTGGGCAAATTCACATGCCTCTTTTAAAATAAATGGCTACTATCCCAACTTCAAGGTCAGACTAGAGGGAAAGCTCCCAAAAGAACAGGGATCTAAAACTGAAGAGAGGAAGAAAAGACAAGAATAAAGCAAAGTTCTCTCCAACCAAGTCAAGACATTTAGGACAGCAGAAGACTTCACATAGACTTCAGAGTAAGGCAGTCTTAGAGTCAACTCCCCTTTCAGTCACTCACTAGCTGTGTAACCTTAGGCATGCCATTTAACCTCTTGGGGTCTGTTTCTTCATCTGTTTTTTAAAAATAGGCTAATCATTTTTACTTGTAATTACTTGTGAGGCTTAAAGGGGATGGCATACGAAAAGAGCTGTAGGTATTCCAAATTGCTCATTTTTATTCTTGTGTGTTTTCTATTTAAAGAGAATTGGGGACTGCCAAGAAAACACAAAGAAACTTAAGGCCAGATGTTTTCAGGCAAACACATCTATGTAAAACATGCTCTGTGAGCAGCCTGAATCATAGTTATCTCAGAACTGGAAGTGGCACTAGCAATTATCAATTACAGGATAATTACACCAGATTTAATACTGTATATCCCCCACCGCCCATCACTGCTTGAGTGCTGGCACTGATTGGGAGTTCACTGCTTTCCAGAGCAACTTATTCATAGACAGAGGTGGGTTGAGGCAAATCACTGAAACTTCAAATGTTAGACCCAACAGCCTTTCCAATAGTCAGCCCTCTCTATCTCTTCCTCCACAATCCATAACCAAACTATTTGCCATTTTTGATCCATTCCAAGTTATAATACTATTGCACTGAACCTGTCTTGCTGTTCCCTTTATTTTGGATCCTCCCCCTTCCTTGCCCTCCTCTTCACATGAGGAGACTCCTATTCATCCTTTATGGTGCAGCTCAAACATCATGACCTCTGAGAAGTCCTCAGTGAGTGCCCACCCCAAGCCAGGTTAAGGGTTCCTCGACACCCCAGGTCCTTTTACTGAGCACCTTACTAAAGTACTGAAAAAAACCTATTTATGTACTGGTCTCCCCACCAAACTGTGGTTCTTCAAGGGCCTTCTAAACCTTACTTTATACACCTCTTGATCCCAGCTCCTCCCACAGGACCTGACTCAATAAACAGAAGCTGTCTGAAGATTTGAGCCCCGCAAGGGACCAAGAGGTCCGTGTAGAGCAGGCAAGGGCTGTGTTACACAGGGAGAAGCTGCCCAGGGTAGGGTGAGCGGTGTGTGTGGCAATAATTATTATAATTATAACTCTGGATCTGGTCTCCTAAATAAGAGGAAATGGAGAAGAAAGGTTTCATTTTTAAAAATGCTCTGGGTTTTTGTTTTTGGGTTTTTTTGTTTTGTTTTGTTTTGTTTTATGTCTGTCTGCCACCAGCTAACTCCACGAAGTCTGTTGAAAGTGTCATACAGACATTACTTTTTTTCTCCCATAAACGACTAACAAATTGGTAGAATACTGGACATGTGTCTCAACCAAACTGTGCTCCAAGAGCAATATGGAACTCTCCTTTGTTTTTTGTTTTATTTTTTTAACAAGATAATGGGCTGCAATGCCATGAAGTTGCAATCAAGTTATCCAATCACTTGGGAGAAGAAAAGATGGACATTTTGCCAAAACTTGACATCAGCTAGGTGCTGTCCATAGGCTAGTTTGTAATAAATCTGTGAGGTTAGGGATTGTTGTCTATTTTACATAAATAGACCAACTAAAGGTCTAGTGGTTAAATAACTCTCAATTACTCCTACATCTAGGAAGGGATTGATCCAGGTAATACCCAAATGTATGCTTTTTTAGAATCCCATAACCAACTAGATAAAGATCATAAATTGCCTACCAAATACCCCTGTTCTCCTTTGTGCTCAGATACAGAACTGCTACTCTCTGCTTGATGAATGGCCATCTAGAATAAAGGCAACATTTCTCAGCCTCCCTTACAGTAGGAGAAGTCATGGGACCAAGTTCTATTCACCTGTGTACAGTCAGAAGGGCAAGTGGGACTTCAGAAAAGGCTCCTGAGGAGAGGTTGTGATCTTTTGTTTCCCGATTTCTCCTGCTGCTAAGCTAGAATCAGATATGAAAACATGGAATTCGGGAAGCCATGTCGGTGACCCTGAGGACAGAAGCCAGGTGTTAGAGTGGGAGTCCCTGACAACTATGGAGCCTGAGCCATCTCTGGACCTGCAGACTTCTCTGATATGATAGAGGAAATCCTGTGTGTTTAAGCCTGTTTCTGAAGCTGAAATGATATGTATGATATCTTGGCTCAATCACAAATTCACTGTGGGACTGTAAGCAAGTTGTTTCAACAGTTCGAGCCTTAGTTTTCCAATGTGGAAAATAAATAGATTGAATTAGAAGGGCATTCTCAAAGGTTCTTTCTAATAAAGGTATTATATATATAGCATAATGCCAGGCAACCAGGACTGCTGGGGCCAAAAAGACCACAGACTCGAAGAGCGTTTTTTTGGTGAAGGATTTTTAAAGTAGTTCAAAAGGAAAGCAGAACATTCATTCATTCACTCGTTCATTCATTCAGTGTGGTGGATGCTGTGGTGTATTGCCCAAAGGCCCCCTGAAGACCATTTTCCCAATTGCCAGGAGTATTGGCTGCTGACAGTTCACAGCTGACTTCCTCTCCCAGAATTACCATTATTTAAAAGGCACTGCCTCAAGCAAAGCTATGCCTGCTTTCTAGGGGCAGCCCATATCAGCGGATTGACATGGAAGGCACAAGAGCTTTGCTCCCTTGCCTCAATTTGTGACAACGTAAGAGAGCAACCCAACTGCAGAGCCCCTGGCAACTGCATCCCAGCCAGCATCTCCCTCCACTCAGTCCTGTTTTGCTTCCTCTTTCATGGGTGACGTTTACAAAGGCACTTACTGATAATCTTTCTATACGCAGATATCTGCTCCAGAGTTTGTTTCCCAAGGCACCCCACCTAAGGCAGTTGGTAGCAGGAGTGGCTTTATGTTGGGATTCTGGCTCTGGGCCACCTGCCAGCTGGCTGGCAAAGAGGATCCCATCACTGGGGCAGGGAAAGTCCCGACAGCACCTGGCTCACTGAAGCCCTGAAACTGGGAAGATTTTTACTGTTGGCAAGCCTGGGTGGGATTATAGTAAAAGGAATAGCACTGGCATGTGCAATATATCAAATATTTGAGAGATTTTGGGGAAAGCAGTAATTACTAAGACTGTGAAATGAGATGACTCTACTGAGTGCTATCAATGTACTGAAGAAAGTCAATGAAAGGCTGGAAGCGATTAATCACTAATTTAAGACAAAGTGTGAAAGTCAGCGGGCCTCCCTGGCAGCATATCAAGAGATTCTCATCTCCTGCAGCTGGAGTGCAGAAGCTGCAGCCTGAGCCCAGGACTTAATTAGAAGAGTAGCAGAGTGTCAGTGAAAGTCTAATTTTCCACCCTGGTGTGACTAAGGTCAGGGCTCTGTTTGAGAAGTGGGACTTTCAAATATGGGGTGAGGACATCTGGGTGGATGCACTTGAGAACCTTGGCACTCCAGCTGTGTCCGGGCCTTCTGGGCTGCAGAACTGCCTGATCCTCCCAGTTATGGGCTAGCTCGTCCCCCTTGCTTGAAGATGACTCAAAAGACTTTGCCTGGCAAGCTAGCATGTCTCTGCTTCAGGATTTCCTCTCCAGGCCACCAGACCGAAAACTAGGATTTCATTGCCCCAGGGGTATGCTGGGCCTCTAGGAAAGGGGCTGAACCTTGAAGGAGCTGCTAGGTCCAGCCAACCTACATGAGCAGGTGCCAGAAACATGGGTATGGGACTGGGTCCAAGAGCAATAGACGGTGGGGTAACAGAGAGTTCATTGATATGGGAGCACTAGCCTCTGACACAGGATTGAACGCATGGCAAGGATAGTGTTATCTGAGGAAATACTAAAAACAATGGCCTCCCATGACCCTTACGAAAGTCCACCCTGAGAGACAGTCCCAATAGGCTGCAAGGTTGGCTGTGGAGATCTTACAGAAGGTCACACGGAGTGCCCACATGAAGTGAAGTAGAAACTCCGGAACAAAGGAGAGAGGAGGAGATCAAAAGGTTCAGAGGAGTGGGCCTGCTGGGATGATCGGCCACAGAAAGCCAGGGGACTGATCTAAGGCATTTAGTAACTATTACTGAGTAACCCCTATGGGACAGGCATTGTGACAATTTCTTGGGATATTATGACAAATAAGACATGGCCTTCTCCTGAGGGCATCTATAATCTGGTATTATGAAGTAAGAAGACAGTATTTTAAAAACAAAATCACTCAGAACAGAAGCTTTCAGATGGGTGTGACTCTTATAAAAAGTCCTATTGGGAGACTCTCTACTTCGCACTGATGTGCGGGAAATTCAGGGCAAGTGGAGTCTCATCAACCTGGGTTTAAGTCTAGCTTGATATAAATTTCAAGTTTAAACCTGTGTGACTTTGGAGAAATGTTTTGACTTCTCTGGGTCCTAGTTTTCTCATCTGTAAAACCCAGGTGATAATATCTGCTCTGGTGGGGTGTTGTGCCATGCAAATCAAAGTGAGATTGTATCAACCAAATGCCTAGTCCTTAAGTGCAGTATAAACACTCAACAAAAGCTGGCTCCTCTTCTTCTCTTATGATTCTGCCTACTATTCTGTCAACTCCATTTTGTAAAGTTCTATTTAAATTTAGTTTAAAAGCCAGGTCTTGTTTTCTTTCTGTCCCTTCCTCCATTTTTCTTTCACTTATTTATTTGGCAAGCATGAACTAATGTCTGTGTTTTGGGTACCTGTGGCCATGTGGTACAGGGGCAAGAACAGAGTTCTAGAGTACTGGGTTCAAGCTTCAGCACTTGCACTTGCTCCCCATGTGACCTTGGACAAGTCACTCAACCCTCGCAAGTCTCTGTTTTCTCTCTTTTCAGTTGATCAGCCAGCATTATTGGGTGCCCTCTCTGTTCCATGCCCCTGGACTATAAGGGAACATGGTACTACTTAGGAGCCTATAGTAGAGCAAGAGGGACAGACCCTTCCTGAGCCCCCTGTGCACACAAAAAGGCTCTCAGTGCTGTGCTCAAAGTGGTCTGGGAATACACAGGTTGATACACTGCCCCGTACACTTCCCAGGGATGTGGACAGATTCTGCGAAAATAACATAAAAGCAAATGCTTGTAAGCTGTTCCTTTAATTGAGTGACAGCTGTGGCTGCTGACATGTTACATAAAGGTTCTTAGGTATTCTCATGGTACTCCATGATTATTTTTACCTTTGTACCTGGGCTCACACCATGCCCATCCTGTGCATCTCTGATTATTTAAATCCAATCCATCATTCAAGGTCAAGGTTCAGATCCACTCTTTCCAGGAATCCTGCCCAGAGCACCATAGGCCGCATGTGAATTTAGGGATTCATGATTCAGCCCATAACAGGTGCTAAAGCCTCCCACTGTTGTGAGTCCATGCGTGCTAGTCTCTAACCCTGCCCACATCTCTCTGATAGTATCCTCATAAATGCAGTTTACTTTGAACCCCCTTATAAGTGTACTGTCTGTTTTCTGGTAGGCCTCTCACAGATACAGATATTGATCACTATGGTGGCAATCTACAATCACTACAAAGTTCCTTGAGAAGGACAAAGTTTAGTACTAAATTCTATGAGGAATTCAAAGCCAGATAATGGGCCCTTTCCAACTTGTGCCTCATTCTCCACATCGGCCAAATGGGGGTACTAAAAACAGCTCCCTCACATGACCCTTATGACAGCCCACTGTGGTAAAGGGAGCTGGACAGAGGAGGGAATGGGGAGGTGTATTAAGTCCACAGGGTGGACCCACTTTTCCAGGAGCAGGGAACAGCTCTATGGCTCTGGATTTCTAGGTCAGAAGCCTGAAGATCAAAATTATAAAAAGGGGAGGGACCATCCAAAGTGATAAGATCTAGCTCCTAGCAATACAGATGGAGTAGGGCATTTATAGTGGTCCCCAGTCAACTGGGCCTCTTGTCAGGATAAATTCTAGACATGAGGGAGGAGCCTCTCTTCCCCTCCTTGGTAAGAATGACCTACCTCACGGGCTTGCTGAGTATCTATGGAAAACAGTCCAGGCAGAGATCCTGGATACATCTATTTATGATGATGTTGACATAGAGAAGACCAGTACATTCATGCAAAGGCCATGTTTCCTGTTTCTATAAACATCTCCAATGTGAGAAAAGGCTTCAGTGGGTCCATGGGCACAATTTATAGCTTGCTCTGCCAACACAAATCAAGCACGCATACCATCCCAATGAAATAAAGCAGATCGTTGATTTAGGGTGGTGATGACCTGCAAATGGAATGGATTCCAAGGCAACTCATTCTTGTACCCTTGTGATTAGATTAGCTTTCCTCTCTGGGAGGGTCCATCTGGCCATATGGTACAGTGGAAAGGGCACAGGCTTTGGCATTAGACAGTCTGGGTTCACAGCCAGTGTGGGACCATGTTGTTTCATGCTTTAAGCTTTACTTTCCTCCTCTGTAAAACTAGGTTAACAGAGCTGCCTTGATTAAATGAGAACAGAACCTTAGTAGGTGCTACTTTGGTGATAAAGCCAACTCCTTTTCTCTAAACTCCTGTGGTTTTGGTTGCTCTTATTGTTTTGTTTCTAATGTCTTACAGTTTTAAATTGTTCTCCAAATTGGCAGAAGTTCATCAAGTTCATCCAGTCATGAGGCATGACCTAGAAAGGCACTTTGAAGCACTTCCTATGTGCTTGGGGACAATGATCATGGCCCCAAGACCCAATCAGGAGTCCCATCCAACCAAGCCTTGAAGACCACAGAACCCTTTCATTTATACTATCTCCTTTGGATGCTAATTCACATAACTATCTTTGCATGAGGAAAGGTGGTTTTTACCCATATATTTAATAATAATTTTAAAGTAATAAAAAAGGAAGAATAACTTAGCATCAAGAGAAGTCAAGCTGCAGCCCATCTCACTGTGCCTCTTGGGGATTACTGTATTTTTCGAACCATAAGACACACCTAGGTTTTAGAGGAGGAAAATAGGAAAGAAAATTGAAGCAAAAAAATGTGGTAAAATATTTTTTTTACATTTTCTTTGATTTTAATAGTTGTTCAAGCACAGTTTTCTGTCTTTTACTTCCATCCCAAAATGTGGTAAAATATTTAATAACATAAATAACATAATATTTCACCAATTAAATGTAAAGCTACATTCAGACTATAAGATGCACCCCCATTTCCTCCCAAATTTGGGGGGTGCATCTTATAGTCTGAAAAATACGGTAAATTGGTTCATGGGCCACTGGGGACCAGGGATTCTTGGTAGTTTCTAAGAAAGTGTTGTTGTATCATTCACCCTCAGACAATCTGTCAAGATTCATGGGAATGCTTATGTGCATCCTCCATGGAGCAATTTTTTTTGGCCAGCCTGTTCAATATTCAATGTTTAAACAATGTTAGAAGCAGCAGAAAATATATGCTTTGGGAGTGCTGTGTTTAGTGAATTCAGAAGACTTGACTTGGCCTCTAACTCTGTTACTTGCTCACCATGAGACCCTGTGCAATCACTGAGGTCAAACTTGACCTCAGTTTCTCCATTAGTACAAAAGAAATATCATCCCAACCCTGACTAACTCATAGGCATAGAGGGGAAGACCCAACGAGAAGATGAATGTATTATAGTTTATAAATTGTGACTATCAGGCATCTCAATTGAACAGGGCCAGAAAAGAAGGCTGATTTTTTCCCCTAAACCTCAGCCTCACCCACTGCAGTCAAAGGCACCAGCATCTACCTGCCCTTCGATGCCTCACCCACCGTGTCATTCATCAGCAAGCCCTGTTGACTACTTTCTTAGGTGTAGAGCAATCATTCTTATTTTTAATATATTTATTTCAACATGTTTATAAACTTTTATTTTAAAAATTAAAAAAATTACTGTATCCTTCACCCAGATTCCCCAAATGTTAACATATTATTGGGTTCTTTGTCTCTCTCTCTCTCTCTTTCTCTCTCTGTGGCTCAACTGAAATGCCTCCTCTGAAAGGTCACCTTCCCTGACCATTTAATCCCTTAAGCCCAAAGTCCCACTCTATCATATCATTCTAATTGCAGTTCTGAAAGCACTGAACTCCAGTAGGTATTTTTCTTGGTCATTTATTTACTAGCCACCTCCCAGCCTCCCCTATTAGGATGTGATCTTTATGAGGGAATTCACCTCTGTGTCTTGCCTTGTCCATGGTCAAACCCTCAGAACCTAAAACAGGGCCTGGGTGCTGTCTGTGTTCAAGGGGCTGGTATGCTCTAGTGCCTACACTGGCCGCAATGCTCGCTCCTCACTCACATCATGGACATATCTGTGGCATCTTGTCCTAGGAGGGGACTACTTGAAACATGGATCACATTTTGGTATAAATCCTCTGAGAAGGAGAGAGAAAACTATACAAATGCTGGCATGTGCATGCACACGTGCAGAGAGAGAGCTCGCCATCTTAGTAGTTTACATATGGGCTCTGGAGTCAGACGGCCTCATTCACTTTTGGGCTCTGCCACTCTCCACTGTGTGGCCTTGGACAAAATACTTCAGAACTCTGTGTCTCCTTTTGTGTAAAATGGAGATTAAAACATCTTCGTAAGCTTGTTGTATGATTAAATGCATTAATAATATATTTGAAATGCTGACAGCCATGCCTGACACATAGTAGTTAATAAATGTCGGCATCATATATTACATAATTGAGCACAGATGGTGCATACTACTTTATAACTTTTCATTGTTTGACAAACTATCCTGAATATTCCATATCAACAACTATTCTTCTATCACATAATTACTAATGCAATATTTTTCAACATATAGATGCACTATAAGTTTTCCAACTTACTCTCATTGTTAGATATTTAAATTGCTTCTAATCTTTCTCTATTATACACAACATTATGTTGAACAGCCTTGTACAAATGTCTCTATACATCAGCAGCTATTCTTTCTTACTGTATTTTTAAGTGTAGTTTTTGGGTCAAAGGCTATGCATATTTTCTGACCTGAGATATAGATCCCAAGTTCCTGAGACAGGTTGTTCCAACAGAGGAGTTTTCTTAGGGACCCAAGTCCAGAGGTTGGGGCAGCTCCTCATCCCAGCCCCTTCCCTACTGCCCTCTCTCCCAGAGCCAGCCAGACAGGAGCCATATGTCCAGCCACTACAGGCTCCGATAATCCTGTGTACTCTGTTCTGGGCAGGAAACAACCTGGATGTTCTCTCTTCAGGGGATATCAGAGACCTTTGCTTTGAACTTCAGCTAAGAGAATTAAAAACAACCACCTTCAACATTCCTGCTATTTCACTGCTGGACTTTCTTCTGTTCCTTGACTGTGACACTGTGTTTACAGAAGCATCTGTACTTCTGGACACTTTTTACTCACGGCTTCCCCACTCAGCAGAAACTCATCTGTTCCTTGTGGACCAACGCAGATGCCACTTCTTTCAGGAAGCCCTCTTCCCTTCTTTCCATGCATCCTGATGTAAGCACCCCCCGCACCACTGCCAAAGAAAAGTCTAGTTTTTGGCTTGTTTGGTCACACAGTGTGGAATACTCTTTCTCACAAGAGGAGGGGAGGCCACTCTTGTCTTTCAGAAGGTCTAAGCAATCCACACCCATTCTCTGCCCTATTTCCTTAGTTTAATAGGAATCAATCATCCCAGAAAAGGAAGCGGGCCACACTGGTATGCAAATTGAAAAAGGGGATTGATTTGACCTAGAAGGGTTTTCCAAGGTAGCAAGATAACTATGGTAGCTGCTATTTTTAAAACTGGGAACCTGCATTCCCCCCACATATAGCAGCCCACACCCAGGAAAAGCAGAACCTCTGAAAGAGTAAAAGGAAGAGCCGAAGACCAAAGACTTAACATGAAGAACGGGCTCTAGGGGCCACAAGGACAGCTGCCTGTGGCTTGTGTGGGAGGGGAATTGCCTCCTTGAATAGAACATAGCAGGAGTAGGTCTAGGGTTTGTGGAGTCTGAAGCACATACAGTTTGGAAAGCTGTCTTTTATAAAATAAACCTTCAAATATAAAAATCCCACAGTCACTCAATGGTACCCAGCAGGAGGGGAAGCGTGCCGGAGGAGATGGGGGTGGGTGGGTGGAGGCAGCAATCTCTTAACCTCACCAGCTGAAGTTAAAATATCATACTTTTGCAAATTTTGTAATAATATCTGACCTGCGGACACCTTCCAGGGTCCTTCTCAGAAGGGGCCTGTGCAAATGAGGGGATCTAAAGGTGAAGCTTCATTAATGTCACCCTTGTAGTTGGGGCATCTTGAAGCTGAAGACCAGAAGCAGAATCTCCTCTACACTGTATTTCTTCTAGACCCCCCAGGACTGGGGCAACTGGCACCCTATACACTGAGATGGAATTTGCTACCAAATTCAGGGAGGGTGGCAAGCCAGATTTGATTTAGAAATACAAATAAATATGATACTTCTGGCACAGAAGTGTCCTAAAAGATCTTATCTCTACCATGCTCAGGAAATACCTTTATTTTTAAAAGACAACTGGAAAATATCCTGAGAAACTGATTTCCCTTCATGAGCTTCAGCTTTCCCCTCTCAAATGTGGGGGTGATAAAACTACCTCATTGGTTTGGTGTGAGAATGAAATGAGCTCACACATGGAAAGATCCTGACACAGGGGAGCCAGTGCCTAAACATCTCCTGGCCGGCCCTTGGGTGGGTACTGGGAAGACAGAGGCGACTTAAACCCGGCCCCGTCCTCAGGCACTCAGAGTCTAATCTCCCTGGGGGACACTGAAAGGCGTTAGCTATGCAAAACTGAGCTTTTGTAAAGCAGGGAAAGGGACTGGCCTGGGAAAAGTGAGCCCTCAGACTAGAGAAGCACACTTTGACTGAGGCCTGAAGTGTGCAGGGCCCAGCTGCTGGCTGTGGGAGCACACTTTAACCAAGCAGCCTGGGGCTGTGGATCTGAGTACAAGCCCTGACTTGTGGTGTCTGCAGCAAATCACTTCCTTCTGGAAGCCTGAGTTTCCACCAGGATTTGGGAAGAATGTCAGGAGGACTATCTGAGGGAAGTGCCCAGCACAGAACAGTGTTCAATGGGTAGAAACATGTTCTGTTCCATCCATTCCTACCCTGGTTGAGGTTCTTTGATAAAATCTTCCTTCTGGTTTCCAGGGAGGCTATTTCTGAATAGATCTTCAAAAAGCAGGCATCGAGGTTCAAGCAGAAGACTTAGGGTACTTCCCCTTATATTAAATTCTACTGAATTCTATTTAAATGTAGCATCCTCCTTCAAGCAGGAAACTCAGACCACTTCCTCCTACTAGATAGACATTTTTTTCAGTGCCCCTTTTCCAAGTGTCTGGCTGGATCCCCAGCTGCCAGGAGCCAGAAGCTTTTGATTTGGGAGTGGCCCTGTGGCACTTTCTCTTGGTTCCTGTGCTGACTCAGACCAATGGGTCTGGCCTGAAAAACCTAAGTCTGCATCCCAGAGCTCCTCCCCATCTCCCTTCCATTGACTTTCTTCCTATTAGCATCCTCCAGTCTGCCAGGCAGCCTGCTGCCAAGATGGCTGGTCACACTCTAGTGATTTTTGCTCACTCCCAGTGTCTCCTTCCCTACTCCACCAGCTGTGTCTCTGCTGAAGCTTATTCTCATGAGGTTGAGAGCATCCTCATACTACAGGCTGAGCACTAGACTGAGAGTCTGGAGACCTCAGCTCTGCCGCCAATGCTTGAAACCTCAGGGATGCCCCTGAACTCCCTTTTTTCTCACATGCATAATGAGGGCTGAACCAGATTGCCCAAGGGGTCTCCTAAGGCTCAGTCCACACATCCCTGATCCTACTGCTCTTTCAATTAAGAGCCCAGCTCTCTGTTCATTTCAGCACGAGGTATAGACTTTAGTACTTCTCTTTAGATTTATCATTCACTGAGCACTTGCCACAGACTGGGCCCTATTCCACCGCCTAAATATATTTAAATAAATAGCATTGCCCCTACTCTGAAGGAGCTCACAGATGAAAAACAAGAACATTTAAAGGTGATAAGAAAGGGACTAATTACTAGAAAAAAAGCACAGAACTGTCAACCACAGGACCCTCAGAGGCACTTTTCCAGAAGAGCAACCAAGAGGTAGAAGATCTCTGAGCTCAGAGGAGGTAAGAGAACAGTGCTCCAAGGAGAGGGAACAGCATGTGCAAAACCAGTTCAGAGATTTAGAATTACTGCAATGTGGCTGCTGTGCACTATCCATGTTGTGATCAGCAGAAGCGTCTGAGAAAGATAACAGAGCACCCTGGAATTGCATGGAGTTTGGACCTCCCCACGGAGAAGGGCACCCTCTGTCTGATGGCAGCCTGCGGAAGTTGCCAGTGCGACCTGCTGTCAACATACTCCCCAAGCCCAGAAAAAGCAGAAGCAACTTCCAAGCACCACAACCCAATTTAGCGTGAGCCCGGGACTCTTGGTTGATTTCACAGCAGAGTCTTACTAAGGCTTGAAGAAAACAGTCTTAAAAGACAAATATTTAGAGTTTTAAAAGCTCAGCCTACAAATTAGGAAGAACGAGAAACTTGAATGTCAGATGTACAACTTTGTTCTCTCTAATTTAAAGCAGACTTTGTTTTCTGGTGGGAGATAGATTGAAATCCTCCTGCCTGCTCAATAAGATGGTAGAAACCACTTCTGAAAAGCAGTGTTTTATGTTATAGGCAAATGAATTTAATAAGGTAACAGAAGAAAAAAAGTGACGTCAATATGGCTTTATCTGAGAATCAAAAGAAATAAATATATTGTTGATTCGACTGAAGTCGTTCCAGTCTTAATTGCAGTAGAAGGGAAAAGTGAAAAATTTCCATTTTCTGGTCCTCTCTGCTTTCCCCAAACCCTGACCCTAATATATTCATTCTGAACAAATAAGAGCTTGCTCAGCGAAAGGAAGATGGCATTTCATTTCCCTTTCCTCCATCCCTTCCCAAAGCAGGAGGGAGCTCATATTTACTAAGTACTTGTTCTATGTCTGGCCATTTATCTACATTTAACTTCCACCATAATGCTTAACCTGACAAGGAATCCACTATTTTCTTCATTTTAAAAAGAAAGCAATCAAGGCTCAGAGAGGTTAGGTAAATTTGTTAAGGTCACACAGCTCAGGTAACATCATATGTGAGTGACTGAGTTAGGATTTTGATCCTCATTCTTTTCTAACATTAAAACCCATGCTCTTTCCACCTGCCCTACTGCCTTCCTATGTAATTCAGAGATTCGGTTCATGGACAATGGCTGTCTATGCACAGTATCTGAGATGAAGAGCTTCTGAAGCAATGAAATAGTAAAAGCTCCATTTAACCACTCATTCATCCAACAAAATATGATGGGGAATACAGTATGCCAGGCATTATCCTAGGCACTGGGAATCAAACAGGCAACACCCTGTCCTTGTATAATTTACATCCTATGAATGGAACAGCATGGTGGGTGTGAACAAGGATTCCAGAGCCAGACTCCTGGAATTCCATCTTAACCCTACCACTTGCAAGCTCTTTGACCATGGACACATCACCTAATCTCTCTATACCTAGTTTCCTTCATGGGATAGAGGGACAAATAGTAGTGTCTCCTTTTACAATTATTATAAGGACTGAACGAGCTAATATACACAAAGTATTTAGAGCATATAAGTATCATCATGTAAATAGTGAGCAACATAGGCACTAACAAAGTAAGATATATAGTGTGTTGTACCATATTAAGTACGAAGATGAACAATAAATTAGGGAATGGGGATAGAGTGTGTGGTGGTGGGTTTCAGATTTTGGTTATAGTCCCCAAGGAAGGCTGAGGTCAGGTGTCATTTGGGCAAAGACCTGAAGGTCAGTGAGCCGACAGGAGCCATATTGGAGCCTTTTGTTGATGGTTCAGAAGTCCTGAAGCATTCTGTGGCCCTACCTTTGACTCTTATGAATATCAATTCCCTGGAATAATTGATTTAGGGATATGCTTAACAAATTGCACCTTTACACTGTGATGTGATGAAAATTTATCAATGTGTTTGTAAGGAGCTCATCCTCTAACATGGTCTCGGAGACCAGTGAAAAGGCCCCGGGCCTTAAGGGATAAGGTCACTTCTGGAATACTCCTTTATAATAAGGACAAACTTGCTGAAGCTCACTCATGGTCTATAAGCACATTCACAGCCCTTATCTCATAGATAAGGCTGTCACAGCTGGACCCAGGAACAGTACACAACGTACCATATTCTGTTTCTGAGTTTCTGTCGGACCACACCTGTCTGGAATCCTTTAGCCTTGGGAGCGGAGGTGGTATGAAGACACTTTGACTGAAAAGGATCAAGTCTGGCCACATGCTTACTGCCCTGACCACAACGGAATGCTACTTCAAAGGGACTTGGACATGCTAGAATGTCCAAAAACCAGTTTCCTTTTAGTGTGCTCCCCATATACTGTCCAAGTATTATCTTTTTTATACAATCAAGGGTTAGAATTTATGGACATGCCTAACATATCTCACTCTTATTATTGTAATGTGAAATAAAGAACCCTGGCCTGGGAGGCTGGAGACGAGGGTACACTGTCGGCTCAGTCTTTAACTCACACATATCTGTGTACATTCCAGCTTCTATCTCTGGGTCTCACTCCTTTGTCTATAAATTAAAGAGACAATATGGGAAAATACTCACACACACAAACACACTGCTCTTTATTTATGGCTTGGTGTCTCTGGACCAGGCACATCACACATAATATTTCATTTTAAAATTACAATGATCCTACATTTGTATCATTATTGTTACACTGTAGGTATAATGTGTAGTGGGAAGAGGCAGAGCAGGATTAGAACCCAGACCTGACTCCAGCTATTAAGCTGCAATTGCTTAGGCTTTCTAAGAATTTTTCCAAGACTGTGATTCCCTGATTTTAGAGACTGTTAGGGACTATTCAATCTGGCTTCCTGGGGAAGCCATCCCATCCCCTTAACTACTCCTTTCCTTCAGCTTGAGTTGTAGATAATCTCTCTGTTCCTCCAATATCTATCTCATAGGTTTTAGCCCCAGCTATGAAGGCCCTCTGGCAACAAACAAACAAACAAACAAAAACAATGAGAGATTGGCACGCAAGTGACAGACGCTGTCCAAGGCAATTCTCTGTTTCATCATCTTGCCTCTGGAGGCAGACCAGACTAAACACAGAAACAGTGCTTCTAAGGAGGAGCCAGAGGCCTCCCCCAAAGTGACTCACTCAGCTTCATAAGAAGTCTGGGCCTCCCAGGGATAAAGGCAGTCAGCCTTGAGACTGTTCTCTGAAAGCCCCTTCCCATAGCAATGCAGAGGAAGATGGGTGGTGTGGTCTCGGGGAGAGACACTGTATTTTGTGGCACAGCCTCTAACTCTCGGTGTGAACTCATCCAATCACTTCCTCAGTCAGAGAGGTAGATTAGAGCTGGTGTAGGGGAAGCAGGCATCTGAGAGTGAGGGAGTGAGGCTGACCGGGTTTGAATCCCAGTTCCACCACTCAGTAGGGGATAGGAGATGTGGGGGTTCAGCCATCATTCTTAGCATTTAAGCTAGAGTTCTTCAGCTCTAAACTTGAATCTGGACTGGAAGATCAAACATCAGGCTCTGCTACTGACTAGCTGAGGGGCAGCAGGGACACATGTAACTCCTCCGGGCCTCTGCTTCCTCATCTGTAAAATGCATAGTGTCATAGAGGTCATCAGGAGAATTCAAGGTTGTGTATACAGTGTCTCACAGACAAGGCCCTTGATAACTATGAGGACCAACTCACTGCCCCTCTCCACTCAGCCTGCATTGAACTATCCAAGAAATGCTTCAGGCCCAGGCCTGACCCCATACCATTTAGGAAGCAGGCCTGGTAAGAAGCAGACTGTAGTCAAAGATTGTTTTGTAATTCCCATCACATTCATCCAAGGCTAGAAAGGGAGGGCATAAGACAAGTTTCCATGCCCACCAAGTAGGGGTGCAGAGGGGTTCTGCATCACCATGGACATGTCACAGAAGAATGATGTAGACATAACAATGTCATGGCCCAAATGGACAAGGAGACTTGCTTTCATAAAAGGCAGAAATCAGACTCACTCTGAGCCTAGGAATTGAATGGCCTCTCCCAGGATGACATGGAGCCTTTGTGTATTCACACAGCAGGAAGAGAGTTCTCTCTACCCCTTTCTGGTTCACTTTTTTCTTCTTTTAATACCTGGCTCAGGCAGAGAAAAGCAAACAGGAGTGCAGAAAGTCATGCCTACTATTGCCCTATCTCATGGAGCTTAGATTCAAGGGCAAGGTCAAATTCAAGTGTACCCATGGGTGATTCTAATACATTTCCTTACTGACATTATACATATCCAGTAAATTTATGTCAGGACTTGCATTGGCTTCCCACCTGCCAAAAGGGGAGGAGACCCCCATCCAAGGGTCAAATCATGCTTCAGAGTGTCAAAGGGACTCTGATTAGATGTTTGGGTGGGGTCCTGTCAGGGTACAGAGGATCAGGAAAGTTTACTGAAATTTTTGAAAGATGAGAAGATACTTTATAGGCAGTCAAAGGTAAAAGAATGGCAATGCAGACAAAGGTACCTCATGAACAAAGACCTGGAGGTGAGAACCAGGCTGATGTATTCAGAGGAATTATAAGAAGTTCAATCATGGTTAAGGCTCAGGGTGTGAGGGCTAGGATGGTATAAGGGGTTTCCTAACACCTACCAAGGATCTGAATTATGCCCAACTCTGTCTCTCACAGGGTTTTATGTGATCCTCACCACCTCTGTGCGTTTTGTGGTTATCCCCACTTTATAGATACTGAAACTGAGGCTCATGGTGGCTAAGTGAGAATTGCCAAAGGTCATGCAATTGAAATAGGATCTCAAAGTAAAGTCTATCATATGGGAAAGTCCATGCTTCTTCTATTCTGTGCCATTACTTTTGATACCATGATCCCACATTCATACCTTCAACAGGTATTATTGAGCCTTGCAATGTACCAGGCGCCAATTTAGTGTGAGGATACAGCAGCTAACCAGACAAGGACCCTACCCTCAAATATCATCTACTCTGATAGAAGGAGAGAATGGGGGACAAAGCATCTCAACAAATGCCCATGAAAATTTTGGATAAAACCAGTGCTATGAAAAAAAAATAAAATGATGGGGATGAGAGTGACTGTTGGTTGGGGGTACAGAGAAGAGAGGATGATTTTTCCTAGGATGACTGGAGAAAAGCTCTCTAAAGAGCTCACATTAAAATGAGACCTGAATGATGAGAAAAAGGCAAACATAAGATCTAGGGAGACATGCTGTCGGCAGAAGGAAGTGCAAAGGTCCTGGGGTGGGCACTAGCTTGTACATAAGGGGCAGAAGGCAGGCCAGTGTGGTTAGAACAGACGAAATCATGGGCAAACATAGTAAGAAGTGAGGTCAGAGGATGGCGAAAGGCCAATTAATCTGTTTCAGAGCATGTAGTTGGTCCTGCATGAAGGGAATTTAAGAACAGAGTGTGAAATAAGGCTGAGGTTTTACTGTCAGAGTTAGAAGCCTAGCTTCCTTGGGAGAGTCAGTCTTGTACAAAGGAAACATCCCCACTCTGCTTCTTCCCCACCACAGAAAGATCACAAAGCACTAGTCTGCTTTTGGTAACTTATTGTTGAAGTCATTGGACAAATGTTCATAGAGAGCCTGCTAGGTACTAGGCACCATTCGGGAAAGTAGGATTTCAGTGGAAACATAAGTCAGGGCCTGCTCTCCCAGAGCATTTGTCCTAGTAGCAGAGAGTCAATTAAGCAAACAATTAGGGTAGCCTAAAAGCAGGGCCTGGGGTATCTGGGGAGTTAAGGGATCACAGAACTGGAAAGGGTTGGGGAAGACCCCTTGGATCCAGTGACATTTAGGCAGAGAGCTGTTCCTGACAAGGGAGGGTGCTACAGGCAGAGGGAACAGCATCATCAGGGGCCAGGCCACCCAGCCAGCCAAAGGTACAGCCTTGATTCAGATCAGGGCTGTCTGATCCAAAAGTTTGCTGTTGCTAGTATCTTCCATGCTCCATGAAACAAGTCTTGCAAAAGACAGGCTGCCAGCTGTCCCTCCCCAGTGATGACAGAGCAGCTGGTCCCAGAGTGGAAAGATCTCTGGGAGCAGAGGCCTCTGCATCACCTGACAAGCATGGGAATTACAAAATACTCGTGTGCCTTCTCACCAAACATGTTGCACCACCAACACCATCCAAGCGTCCTTCCTGCTGAAGACTTGTGACTGGGAAGTGTGACTATCTTCAGATCACTGCTAAGAATAGCCCTTACTCTTTTTTTTCAAGCAACAATGAACTTTTAAGCCTGGGTGGTAGCAGTTACAGCAGCTGGTCATACCTTAGGTGAAGTTCATCAAAAAGTAGGAGTCCAGAGACCTAAAGGATTCCAGGACTCTTTAAGGGGAAAGGAGACAGAAATTCACCTGAAACAAGCATCTTCTACATGGCAGACAGCACACACACACCTCCTTTCAGTTAGAGAGGTGGCACACATGGACCTGGCATGGAACTGAATGCAGCCATGTGACTTTAAGCAAGTCACTGCTCTCCCTCAATCTCAGTTTCCTCATCTATTACCTGGGAGCTGAATACTTACCTTACCTATCTTACACACAGCGCTGTTCATAAAATGCTGAGCTTGGTGACTGGCGCATTGTAAGCACCCAGGAAATGAGGGGGAAACATTCACAAGGGTTACAAAAGCAGGTAAAAGATCATTCAAATTTGAAATCAAGTCTAGCTCTGAAGTACCTTTCTCCATTCTTCATGCTTTTCTCATATTAGAATTACACTCTGCCATTTGATTGTACAGGGCTTCCCACTAGGGTGGGCAAATACATTTCCCTACCAAGTAACATTGCGCTTGCCAATTGACTTCTCATGGGCAAAGGAATGTGGGTGGAAATGCAACATGGAAGCTCTGGGCTGAGATCTCAAGAGGCATCATCTGTTCCATCACGTTCTTACCTCCTCACTTACTCATTTACCACAAGAAAAATAATCAGAGGCTACTTTTCAGCCTGGATACCACACTGAGATATATAGAGCAGACCCCAAACTCGCCTAAAGCCCCACCAAAGCAGTACCCTTAACCTGAGCTGAACAGCTAACCCTTAAACTCACGAATGAGAAAAAAAATCCTCATACTTGTAAGCAACTGAGTATGGGTGGTTTGTTACCCAGTGTTATTGTGGTAATATCTGACTGATACAGCTCCGCAAAAGAGTGCAGCCAAGCCAGCCCAGCTCTGCAAGTATTTCTAACCTACTATGAGTGATGGGAAGTAAAAAGGAATTTAAAATCACCTCTGCCTTCCAAGATAGTTCCATTTCTCCTTTGCCAAGCACAGGCATGACACAGAAATCACAAATCCTTATTTTATAATAGGTAGATAAATAAATAGGTAAATGTGTGCATGTGTTTCTGTTATTGAAGAGAAAAGCATAGCCCTGTTAAACGATACCTAGCCATATCTATGCATATCTTTCCTGGAACTCAGCAGTGGGTCTGAAAGGAGCCTTTCCAGGGCATGTAAAACTCAGGTAGTTCTTAAGAGATGGGAAGGACTTAAAGATTCTGGACACAGTCTTCTAGCCAAATCACAAAGCTTTAATATTCAGATTTGTTTTCTTGGTTGGAGAGGAATCAGAGGGATCTGGGTTCAATCTTCAGGCTGCTGCTTGCTGGCCGTATGGCCTTGGGCAAGTCATGCATCTCTGACCTTCAGAGGAGTTCCTCCCAGGTCTCTTCCCTTGGCCTGGAACTGACCCCCTCTGCCCTTGTCTGCCTCTGAGGACCCTTCCTGATACCCTCTCCTCTAAGAACAAAGACATCCTCCCCTTTCAGTCCCAACTACACCCCACTGAAATGATCTTGGCCCTCAGGGAACTCCAGGACCCTTGTTGGTGCATGTGTCTTTTTACAGAGGGGTACACTGAGCTACTGCAATGTGGAGCAGCTCCTTCTACATCTCTGGATCCCCAGCACCTCACACAGAATAGACTGTCAGCAAATACTGACGGATTTTGACTAAACTAAATGGAATTGCCCCAAATATCTTCCAGGGAAAAATTATATCAAAGGAGAGTTTCTACATTGTTTTTAAAAAGGGTCCCAGGGCTAAATACAAAAAGAAAAAGGAGACGCACACTTTGAAAAACAAATCCACATAAATACACATGTATGCAAACAAACATACGTCAAAAACAACCCTAGGAGGATTCTGGAGACTTGTCTCCCATGTAAGGCCTGTAATTTCCCTCTTGGCCAGCACTGGTTTGGGCCTGAACTATGTTTCACAGACTCCTGGCAGGGAGCCTGCTGGGTTTGGGTTTAGTTTTGTTTTTTGTTTTTTTTTTTTTTTCCATCAGACTTGAAACTGAAGCCACAGACCTTTCTAAAACCTCTTCTCAGCTGTAGCTGCCATGCTTCACATCACCTGCCTACCTCCCCAGGCCATGTGGATCCATAAATGTGTCCAAGTCCCATAACAAGCTGGTAAACAGTGAATTCCTTCTATAAGAAAACAAAGGGACTCTCAGACCAACCAATCTGGGAACAGTCTGTGACCCGGGCCAGGTCTCCATGCTCCCAGAGCAGGCTGTGTCTGATGGTCTAGACTGCCAGCCAGCCTTCAGCATCAGTGAGGTAGGGACACTGTGGGGAAACTGAGGCACATGAAAATAAACCAAAACAAACCAACTTGTGCTGGTGACATGGGTGAAGCTTGTATGATCCTGAATCCTGGGGCCAAGCAGTGGCAGCCGGCTTCTTAGGGTCAGACACAGCTTGTGTTCAAATCTTGTCTCTGACCATTTTTCCTGGGAAATTTACCTAACTTCGCTGAGCTGCATCACACCTACCTTGCAAAGTTAATGTCAACATTAAGTGTGTTCACGAGTGTGATGGGCCAAGGTCTTTGTAGGGAGAGAGTCAAGGGTTGAGGGGCGTTTGTTATCCTAACAGCCTGTGGTCTCAGAACTGAAACAGCCTGTCCAGATGTGAGCAGTCCCACCCGCTCCCCACCCCCTCTAAAGGGCTGGTTCTCCCAGGCCGGCTTAAAGGTTCTGTGCTTAAAGGTTCTCAGGGCGAACTGCCACGGCCTGGAGAAATTCTCATGACTAGAAAGCTCTTCCTTAGGCTGACTCACAATTTTCTCTCTGGAGCACTGGCCCTTCCCACTCAGGACCATAAAAACAAGTCTGTACTCTCATTCCAATGGCAACCTTCACCACAACAAAGACAGCTCCAAGGCTCTCCTAGAGCCGCCTCCAAAATTCTCCAGGCTCTCTCTATATACATATGTGTATATATGTGTGTACGTGTACCCTTGTAATTACCCACATAAGAGGTGTCCATCCAAGACTTGGAAGGTGCAGAATGGCTTCTCAGAGGGAAGATGTTGGCGCTTAGTGGGATCTGCCAAATGGTGGTGCAAGATCCTGCAGCTCACAGTGAGGGAACTGAGGACCAAGAACGTGCCTTCTCTGCTGTGGAGGTAGGTGGTAGCTGATGTCTCTAAAGTGTGTAAAGTTAAATGTCATTGTTGTTGACTTTTTATTGTTTTGTTACTATTAAAAGGCACCTTTCTAGGCCCAGATAACTCAGCAGGCTTGGCCCAGTTCTTATGCCAGCATGTTTTTCCGTTCACCTTTTTAGTGACACGCGACCTAGGTTGGTGTCCAGACTCTGTCACTCATAAGCTAGGTGACCTGATCTGAGTTAGACCACTTCTCTGAGCCTCAGTTTCCACATGATAACATGGGATGGTACTGCCCACTCCCTGGGCTGCTGTGTGGACTGAACGAGGCATTGCACAGGAAGTTGCCCAGCCCATAGTAGATGTTTGGCAAACACTTACTTTCCTTCCTTTCTGGACAAGATGGTACAGGCTGATCTGGTATTACACTTCCATTAATGTTACAGTAGGATATACCCAAAATTGATAACATTACAATAGGATGTTATTCCCTTCAAGGGCACTGGCATTTGAACTAGAGGGTACCAGCCAGTACCGTGATGTGCCAGGACCTTGGGGGCCAGGCTTAGGACCCCAGGAATGAGTGGGCACTGAGGTCAAGGAACGCACCCTGAAGGGGAGGAGAAAGTCACAGAAGCCAACTGTGACAGTTGCTGTAGCAAAATTTTGTGCACACAATAGGAAAAAAACCTTTATTCATCATGGGGTGATTGGCTGAGTCTTCATGGTTGAGGTGGCAGACAACTCTAATGGTGGCAGTGCCATAATGTCACAGGGGAAGGACTGCACTAGCCTCCCAAATATCTTCCCTGGGTCTGTACTTGATCCTCTAGAACCCCTCAGAAGATTGAAGGATACTTCTACAATTATAAACCAGATTATGTCATTCCCCAGCCGCCAAATCTATCATGACTTCTCATTGTTCTTATAAGAATACCCCCAGTCATCCCCCATGGCCCCTGAGGCCTTCCAAGATGGGGTCCTGGCTTCCTCTGCAGCCCCACAGGCAGGGCTTCTGGGAGCCAGGCAGCTTCGATCCCTCCCAGGCAGGTGCCCATGTGAATCTTTAGCCTGCCTTCTTGGAAGACACCAAGGGCCTGAGAGGGCAAGGAGAGGACTGGAATTATGACCTGCTCTTGGCCAGAACAGGTCTCTCTGAGGGACTCTGGTGAGCCTCCTTGGGGGTGTCAATCCACATCACAGCAGGAAAGAAAGAGCATGCAAACAGGCAAAGATGCAGAGAAGA
>CM052542.1:37800623-37867873 GCA_028533065.1 Trachops cirrhosus | reverse complement strand
TGGTAAGAATAATAGTGATACAATAATGTGTTATATAATGTCATAATGCTATTGTTTTCACTATAATATTCATGCAATTGAGTTCTTCCTATGTGCCAGAGACTGTGTTCATTTTATTAATTTATACAGTTCTCTCCCAAACCCTAGGAGGTGGTAGCTATCATTGCTCCCATTTCAAAGATGAGAGTCAGGCCCAGATCAGGTAAGCAGCTTGCAAAGATCACTCAAGTCAAACCCTGGATGTGAGGCCAGGCTGTTAACTACTGTGTCAGACTGTCCTCAGAGTCACCTGGAGGACAGAGACGAATGGGAGAAAGAGGCCGGATTCCTGTGATCCTTCATGGTTAAAGGGCCAAAGTTTACTTTTCCAGAGCAATCTTGCAACACTGGCCCTGCCCACTCTGTTTTCCAGCGCTCTGGTCTGTATGGCATCCTGAGTACTCCTGGGCCTTTGCTCAGGCTATTCCCTTTGCCCAGGACATTGCCTTCCCCCTTAATCCCCTCATGGTTTCACTAACTCCACTTTGGTTTACTATTTCTTGCTCCACAAAGCCCTGCTGCGTGTCCCAAGTGCTGGAGAGCTGCTTCTCCTGGGAGTGCTCACAGCCAGCCCCTGGTCATGCCACACCACGGAGGACTCAGCCCTCCTCATGGTCCTGTCACCCCCACCAGACTTCAAGCCCTGCAAAGGCTGAAGTATGCCTGTCTGGCCTACCCCTGTGTCCCTAGGGCCCAACCCAGTGCCTGGCACATGTGACGGGTGCCCAGTTAACGTGTGGCAAAGGCAGCCGGATGCTGGCACAGACTGGGCTACCAGAGCCTGGGACATGCTGTGGCCCACACACAGAGAACCATGCTGAGTGCTGCAGGAACAAGGGGAGTGGGGGAGGGAATCTCTCCAATGATCTGAGGCCAGAGCAGCCAGGGCCTTGAGGAGGAGCTCCCAGAGCAAGAGCTGCTGAGCTGAGATCCATGCACGGACAGGCTTTTGATGGCACAAATTAAAAGGAAAGATGTTCTAGGTGGGAAGAATAGCACGTGCAAAGGCTCAGAGAAATAAAAATGCATAGCGAATCACTTGGCATAAAAATAAGAGGAACTGTGGAGCTGAGACCTGGAAAGGAGTCAGAGGCAGCCTGGTGAGGGGCATCTGGGCTGGGGAGCAGAAGGCTCATGAACACTTGGATTTGGGTCCATATTTTGCCATTTTCTGGCTCTGTGACCTTGGGTAAGTTACCTAACTTTTCTAAGCCTCAGTTTCCTGATCTCTGAAATGGGACAATAATACCTGCCCCCTAGGAGAATTAAATGAAATAATACATGTCAAATGCTTTGCACAGTAAATAGCATGTGGCAAGCATCACGAGTGTCAACCCAAATAGCCATGCTGTCCTTTCTGGCAACATGGGTGGGGGAGGGTGGGGTGTCTATTGAAGGTCTTCTCAAGGAGGGAAACAGAAGCTGCTCAGGAAGTGTTTGTGGAAGGGGGGAAGGGGAGGGGGGAGTTTTGAACAGAACCTTAAATAAAGGGCTTAGAGAAGTGAGACAGGGGTGGGGGATACGTTCTGAGGGAGAGGTGACAAAGCACATGGGCTCTCTGGGGTCAGCACAGAGGCTGGCCAGCAGGAGGGGAGGGGAGGGGAGTGGGACAGGCCAGGAGGGATGCAGCCGGCTGGATGGCCCGGTCTCTGAAGCCAGCGGGTCAGGGTGTGTTGTTCTGAACAGACTGAGAAACCACTGTGGGCTCCCACTTCCTTCCTGGTGACAAGGGCTTGTCATCCCTGTCTTAGTATCCCGCTGGAGCTGCTAAGTGGAATCCTATCAGGTGCCTTGAACACGGTCATTATGGGAGGGCACAGTCATTCACCAGCTGTTTCCACGCTGTGTGAGAGTGAAGCGGGAGAGAAACGCAGAGGGAAGGCTCTGCCCACATCACCTGGCAGGCAGGGCTCCCCTTTGCTCCTCCTCCCATGCTGTTGGTCAGGAGCCCACCCCTGACCATTGTGCCAGCCCTGAGGGCAGACCCAGCTGAGTTCCTTCCAAGTCTCACTGCTCCACCTCCACCCATCCACCTGTGAGGGGCAGGTGGACTGGATGTGACCAAATTCTATCTGTATGATTCAGAATTCCTATGCAAACTCTGAGGAGAAGGACTGAGAAAAGGAAAAGAGAACTGAAACGGGCTCAGCATCAGATTTGAGCCCATCCAGGGTCCCTGTTCTGGGAATGTTGGGTATTGTCATTACTGTCTTTCTGTCCCCCTCACCCCCGTCAGCAGGAAAATGTACCAGGGTCCTGGGGGGCCAGGCACCTTAGATATTTCAGTCAGAGCCAGAAGGCTTATTGTTCATAAGAGGCAGGTACTCTTAACCCCTTTTTCAATTGAAAAAAACTAGAAGTCAGAGGTTAATTGACACTTGCACAGCCACCAGCTAGTGGTAGAGCCCAGATGCACACTTAGGTCACTTGGCTCCAGAGACCAGAAACTTACCAGTCCAAGTTGTAGGACCTAAACCAGGGATTCTCAGCCTCGGCAATGTTGGTATTGGGACCAGCTATTTTATGTTTTGTAGGGTGTTTAACAGCACTCTTGGCCTCTATCCACGGGATGCCAGTAGCCCCCCCACCTTCTCCCTACCACACACACACATACACACACACATGCACATGCACGCACACCAGACAACCAAAAATGTCTGAGACACTACCAGTGCTGCCTGGGGAGAGCATCCCCCTGCTGATCCCCTCTGCAGCACTGTGATGCTAGTGGCACTTCTCCTTTCTGAGCCCCAGTTTCCGAATGAGTTAAATGGAGACAGAAAAGAGCCTACCTCGTAAAGTTATTGTGTGGACCAATGAAATAATACATACACGATGCTTAGTGCAATATATAATAATATTCTGAAATGTTCTCCTTTTTATATACTAATGAGCAAAATGAAGCTCCAGAATGTTCCAAAATTGCCCTTAGGTCTTATACTCCTGGGTGGCAAAGACCACATCCAAACTCAGGGGTCTCACTCCAGTGCACCTTGCTCCCTGTCCCCCAAAACTTACATCCACAGTAGCCCAGAGCATTCACTGAGGACAGAGATCATCACTTTTTTGCCCTTACAACACTAGTTTCCGTAATACCTGGCCCACAGCAGCACAGGGCAAGTATCTCTTGAGTTTGGCTGAATAAATCAACTGGTTCCCAGTCCCATTTCATGCTATATCTTCCTGTCGGCCTTAATGTATACTTTCCTTGGGGAATGCCAAGCACAAACTACTGCCCCAAAAGATAAGTGTTCATTAAAATTTGTTGAAGGAATGAATGCATGAATGAATGAACAATGAACAAAGAAGGTTTCTGTCTGGGGGTCAAGTCTCAGTCAGAATTCGCCAAAATTCCAGAAGTGCTCGGGAAAGGGTACTCTCATGGTGCCCAGCATGCTCCTTTAGAGCTTGTATCATCATTTATAGCTGAGTGACTGTCAACCTTTTCCCCTGCCCCCACCATATGCTGCAATCTCCACAAAGTCAAGATGTGTCCTTGTGCTCATTGTCACATCTCTAGTGCCCTGTACTTGTCCGGCATACAGTTGTACTCAGCACATGTGTGTTGATGGAGCACCAGTGCATACAGTAAGATCTCATTTTAGCCTCTCCTGCTTTTTACAGCTGAGGCCCAGTGGGCATATGTGACTTAGCCCCAGTCTACCAGCCTGCTGGCAACAGAACCAGGTCTGTTACCCCCTCAATTTCTTTCTTCTTCCCTCCCCTTCCCTGCATCGGAAGACTGGGGACTGCGGCCCTCTGGGTGCTCATAATCGCAGGGGTGTCTAAAGAAAAAGGAGAGGAAACATCTTGATAATTCCTTGGGAGAATCTGTGGAAGCTACATGGCAGTGGGGAGGACTCCATCCTTCAGAGTGCACCAGGGCCAAGCTGGGAATTTGAACCAGCCCCATCCTCTGCCTGCCTCGGCTCCTGACTCAATAGGTAATGACTGCAAAGGGCTTTGCAAATGAACAGGAGTCTCTGAACGAGAAACCAATTAGTACACACCAGCTCTGGGCTTCACCAAAACTTTGCCCACCCTCCCACTTAGCTGTCAACCCTCCATTTATACTGATACACAGAAACTGGTCATCTGCCAGGCTCTCCCACTTGCCACTTGTGTGACTTTCAGCAAAATTCTTTGTGTTGCTATGCCTCAGTACTCTTCATGTAAAATGGGCACAATAACAGTATTCCTCACAGGGCTGTTATGAGAATTTGAAGTTAATATATGTAAATGGCTCAAAGCAGTGCCTGGCACCAGTACGCGCTATGAAGCGTGGGTTTCTATCACCCTGTGCTTGATACCAAGACTGCACCTCCCACCTCTTTGCCCCTCTACGGTGACCTCTCTTTTGTTCTTGTGGGTGCGTGCCTGTGTCCCTAGCAAATACCCACTCCCCCATTAGGTACCAATTCCACCTCTCTCATCCACAAAAGGTCATGTCTCCAGCAATGCTCTCCTTTTGCCCACATCAATTTTTTGCCTCCAGACTTGAAAATTCCCATCAGAATACAAATGTGTATGTTAGGTCTCTCTCTCTCTCTCACACACACACACACACACACTCCCATACCCTTCTCTTGAGCCCACATCCTTGTCCAGCTACCCCCTGCATCTTTGCAGCTCTTTATGGCAAATCTCTTCCAAAGAGCTGAATACATGGCCTACCTCAAAAGAGAGGTCCTTTCTCTTGCTCTTGGAGACACTCTGGTCAGTCTCATGTCCCCACCCCTCCTCCAACAGTGACCTCATCATATAAATCCAGTGGTCAAGTCTCAGGCTGGATCTGAACAAGCCAGGTAGCAGCATTGGGCACAACTGTTCACTTCTGCCTCCATGAAGCTCTTTCTACACTTAGCTTTCAGGACCGACAGCCTTCGACACCCCTCCTGTCTCCGTGACTTCTCCTGTGACTCCTCCTCAGTCTCCTTTGCTGGTTCTTCCCTGCCTTCCCAAACACTTCCCACTGGAGGCCCAGAGCTCAGTCCTCCGTCCTCTTCTCTTCGGTAACTACCCTCCCTCCTCAGTGAGCCCCTGCAGCTTCCTGGCTTCAAACACCATCTGCACACTGTTGGCTCCCAAATGCCTCTCTCCAGCCCAGCCTCACGCTGCCTGCTCAGCACCTCCACGTGGATAACTTCCGACATCTCACAGTGGACTGCTTACAAGAACCAGTCACCTGACTCCTTATGTCACCAAACACCCCAAGTTGCAGCTCTTACTGTCGTTCCCTTTCACTTAACAACAGTTCAGTCCTTCAGTTTGCTCAGACCCGGAATCCTTGGAGTCTCACTATCTCACTGGCTTTGCGATCTGTCAGCGAATATTGCTGGCTCTTCTCACAAAAGAGGTTTCGAGTCGGACCACATCTTACCCCCTGTAGCACCCAAGTCTGAGCACCACCACCTCTCACCTGGATTGCCTCACCAAGTCTTCCTAAGGGGTCTCTCTGCTTCCATCCTCTTCCCCCTTTGCAGTTTTCAACATAGTCTCCAGAGAAATCCTGTAAAAACATGAGGCAGATCCTGTCTCTTTTCTGCTCAAAACCCTCCAAAGGCTCCCACCACAACCGGAATAAAAGCCAGAGTCAGCCCTGTAGGATCCTGTTTCCCTACTGCCCGTCCCCCTGGGCGCCTTGCACACTGCTCCCTGCAGCTTCCCAGACTCTCCTGGGCCCGGTGAGCTCCTCTGTGGAGGCTGCACCAGCTCCGCCTTCACAATTTTGCTCTAGGCCACCTTCCTGACCACCTGAGGCCTGACCTGACCTCCCACTTCATTTGTACCTCTTCACCCCACAACTCCTCTCCCCGGCTCTATTCTGTTTGTTCTCTCTAGCTCTACCATCATCCTGACACTTGGGTGGGTTCCGTATTTGCCTCCCCTCATTACTTGCTGGAATGTGGTGCCCCCACCTGCATGGCATTGAGACAGTTTCACTTACTGCTGGCCATACAGAGTCAGCACACAGTCAGAATTTAACAAGTGAGTGAATCTCTTATTGGCTTCCCTTCCTCTTTGGCTGTGCGGGAAGAAGCTAGAATAAGCTGCCCCTTATCCATGTGGTACCCCCACCCAACCACCCCATGCCCTGCAGAGAGTCTTGCTGCAGCCTCTGGTGAGAATCTGTCAGAGGACAAGAAGATGCACGAAGAGTTCTGTCATAGCAGGGGTCTGGCTGGGCTGCATCAACCGTGTCCTTCCAGGACCATCGTCCGTCTCAATGTACCTCTCAGTGACCACCTTCTAGGTCAGGTCCTGTATGCAGGCCCCGGCTTTGGAAGCTATGGCCTCTACCCACCTCCCCATGGGAACTACCTGCCCACAAACCCAGACCCCACTGACTTTCAATGTCCATCTAGATGCCTCCCACTCCCCGATGAACCCCCACCCCCACCCACACACCCTTCCTTGCCAGGCTTTCACTGACTCTCAGTAACCTTTCCCTCTCCAAGCTCACCCAAACAGAAGCCCAGTGAGTCAACAGGAGGGACTGCCTCTCACACCTCCAGACAGGGCGGAGGCTGTTCGCTGGGTAAGGAATGTCCTTTCCCCAGCTGCGTGCTGCATGCCTGGAGGACGACTCCCAAAGTCTCCCCTCAGCTTCTGCCCTGGGGCCCAGTGAGGCCACCTCCCCAGGACACCATCACGGTGGGAGGGATGGAGGCACACAGAATGTTCCGGTTGTCCTCTCTTTCCTCAGTCAGGTGGAAAGCAGGGTTTCCAGCTGAAAGTGATGATGGGGAAGGAGGTGTTGGAGTTTGGAGGTTAGAGGAGGAGGTTTGAAATAGTTGAGAATGAGAGAGTGATGTAGGAAAAAATCTATGGTAGCTGGCCAGGCAACGATCAGCACGTTTGGCTGTTTTTCTCCAGCCGTGGTGAACTGCAGCAGAGTGGGTGGAGAGTCACCTTTAACCGGGGTTGGGGTTTTGCCCAGTGGTGAAATGAGTCAAGTGGGAAACAGAGAAATCGTATGTCAGGGAGTGACTATAATGAAAACGACAATATGAAAGTTAGAGAGAGTGCAGCCCGGGGGCCCAAAGGTCTAAGCTTGGTAGGAAAAGTCCAATAACGGGCTTGAAATTGGGACTGCCCCAGAACAGCTTTTCCAGAAAGTTTTCTGTCCTACCCCATCCAGCGTGAGTCAGTCAGTCCCCCAGTCTGTTCCCACAGCATCTTATGCTGACCTCCACTATACTGTAGTGCTCGGTTTGCCAGTACAGGGTGGTGCAAAAGTAGGTTTACAGCTGTGAGTACACAGAACACAGGTTGTTCTGTATTATTCTTTATCATTTTTTTGTATTATTTCCCATGTTAACAACTGTGAGCACTTGCAGGGAGGAACCAGAGCTCATGTGTGTTTGTGTTCCAAAGCCAGACCCAAGAAAAAGCTCACTAAGCAATCTCTGACTGAATGAATGAATAAATGTATTTGATAGAACCCAGATCATGTTCTCTGAAATAATAAATCCTCAAGTTTGTCTAACAATTTACAGTTATTAAAGCAATTTCACATTGATCTTATTTCGATCTTACAAAAACCCTACAAGATAGCAACTCATTCATTCACCAACTCATTCGTTCACGTCATTCATTTAACTGAGCAAGAACACTTAATCTGCGTCAGGCACCAGAATGCAGGGACAGTCCAGCCTCTGCAGAGCTTACATTCCTGGAGAAGTTATTACCCACCTTACAGACGGGCCGACTGAGGTTAGCTCAGGGAGGCTGAGCAACCTGGCCAAGGTCACAGAGCCTGCAGGTGAAAGAACCCCAAGTAGGAGGCAGGACTGTCTGACTCCAAGTACAGGAAATGCATTTTTTCACCCCACCCCACTTACCTCAGAGGATCATGGGCCCCTCCACGAGGTGCCTTTTTTCCCCCCCTAAGTTAACAACAAATTAAAAAAGACTTGGCAGAAATCCACGCCCTGGGACTTCCTTGGAACTTCTTCCCTTGTCTGGTGTGTGTGTTTAACAAAGACATTGGAAATACCTGCCAGGCCTCTTCTTGCCAGAGCCAACGACAGAAGCCACACAGCACTGTGAGCACAGCGTCTGCTTGTGTGCAAACCCGCAGGCATTTTTAGCAACTTCGGGGAACACAAAGAAAGCTGTTGGCTTTGTTTGCACATATTTTTCGCCTCTGCACAAGGCTTCTCACCAAGCAGCAGCCTAAGAGTTGCCTTTTATTTGATCTTAAGACACTCAATGTCTTTATAACTCACTGCACTTACCTTCAGCGTAACACGACATCAGCTGAGCTACATTTTGCATATTACTCTGCATGCTCTTGGTTCTCTCACTTGGAAAATGGGTCTGATACTAAAGGTTCTACATCCTTTCTGGGGGTGGTTGCGCAGATTCAGTGCGGTGCTATGGAAATGCCAGCCCTCTGGAAAGCCTTGTGTCCTGGAGGACTGTGGTTAAGCACAACAGAAGCAGCCTGGAAGGAGAAGTCTTCCTTATACTCTGGACCTGGACTGGAATCTCAGCTCGAATGCTTATGGCTGCAGAGCCTTTGACAAGTAAGTTCGTCACCCTCAATTCTCCAGCCTCAGTCTCCCTCATCGATGAGAACAGTAACGCACATCCCAAAGGATTGTTATGAATGTTAAAGATAAGGTATGTGTAGTGTCGGCGCTGAGCCTACATATGATAACTGTCTGATAAATGCACACCATGTTCATTATTATCATTACTGTTATCAGTAGATGAGGGTAAGGTCAACAAGGATGTCAGGAATTGCAGACTGTGGGTTCCGTGAGGCGGGCATTGTGCCTTATGTATCTCCGCATATCCGGCAGTCATCGACTGCTAGGAACGTTTGGAGAACAGGATGAGAGGAAGGAAGAAGGGACCAGACTCCCACAGGGGCGAGCTCTGGCTTGAACAAGAGCACATGCTCACTGCGCATTTACAGGGGGCCGACCTTAGTCTTTACTGTGTTTACTTCTCGCACAGGCTTATGAGGCAGGTGGTATTGGTAGTGCCCAGATTTTAAAAATTAGGGAACTGACCCTCATCAGTCAAATGCCTTGCCCAAGTTCACACAGTCGGTGGGTGACAGAATGAGGACGGGAACCCGAGAGTGTGGGACTTCTGAGCTCACACGCGTCACCTCTGCCCTGCACTGCCAGGAAGGGCTCTGGTTTGAGGCTTCCTTTCTCCTGACCTGGTTGAGTTCCTGACCTTCTGCTTGTTTCTCAGCAGAGGCAGCCAATCAACTCTCTGTACAGGCCTAAGTGACAGACCTGCATGACCAGCCTATGTTAGGTTTTACGGTGTTGGTTGTGTTTTAGGGTTCCCTCCATAATAGCAGGTGCTGGGAATAAAGGGGAGGCAACACCACATGCCTGTGGCCATCCCCTTCCATGGTGCAGTGCCCACCCCTCTCAAAGCAGATGTCACCTTCTGCCAAGGGGGACTCATACCCATCTCCAGAGAAGTATGTGCTGGTACCCAGGGTTGGAGGGGAGAAGGTGGGGTGACCCAGCCCCAGGAACCCCTGCTAATAGGGCCAGAGTCCAATGGCTGGGAAAGAGGAGACACCAAATTCCTCTTTTGCTCCCAACTCATCAGCTGCTTCTGTCAGGACATCACAGTGGTTATTCTCAACAGCCTGGCGTGCAGTCCACACCTCCACATAGAAGCATGGCTCTCAGTCCAGAGACAGGAAAAGCTTGCCCAAGGTCACACAGCCATCAGCGGCAGAGCCAGGACTGCCATTTCCCTCATTCCCAGTGGTCTCTCTACAGGGTGATGTCAGGGAATGGGGATCACGTCCCAAAGGAGTTGTTTAAAGAACTGTGTCAGTTATATTTCTGAGTGGTATAAGAACATAGCAGGTCAGAGTTTCATTCTAAAGTGACAGCTGCCTGAGTCTGGGTTCTAGACCTGCCACTAGTTCAGTGACCTTGGACAAGTCCAGCGGCCTCTGTGAACCTCCACATGGTGCCCCGTCTCACAGGCTGCCTTGGGCAATCGATGATCTAGTGCACACAAAGCCTCGGCCCACCTCCTGGCAAGCGGGAGAGCTCAGAGCATATTAGCTTTATTTCTTCCTTATTCTCCAAACATTTCTTGGGCATTTAAATGGTACTTGCAGACAACATTTCACTCAACTGACAACAATGCTCTCAGTAAGGAATTAAGATCCCCAGGAAACAGATTCATGAGCATAATGTCAGAAAGTTTAGGTGATTTGTCCAGGGTCCCTTTGCTGGTGAATGGGCCCGATTCTCTGACTCCAAAGCCCTTGTTTCCTATGCACGTTCATAGATGCATGTTGTTTTATTTTGTTTTTTCCTTTAATCCAAGGGCAGTATAGCTGAACTAATATTTTCTTGCAAACTGTGACATGAAATGTCCACATGTGAGATTCCTGTTATTGTTATTAGCTGCCACAGTGCCTATCTTTCTTCGGCTCCTACACCTACCTTCCAGGGTGTCTATGAAAATTTACTATGCCTGTGAACGAGCTAGACCGTACGTTTCCTGAATCCATTACCTTGCCAGGTTCTATCGGGTCGTTATGCACACTTCTTCCTCCTAAGCCCAAGCACAAACAGGAGGCAGGCCCCCAGTGGATTCCAACCCAGGGTTTTTCCCACTGACCAGTGTCACTCACCCTGGTCCCGCCACGCGGACATTTGAGCTGCCTGGGGACAGCAGAGCACTGCCAGGGGCATGAGCATGCTCATCTTTTGCGAATGCAACAACCACAGAGAAAAGAAAGGGAACAAGTAGAACAAAATGGAGGCACCAAGCACGCACAGCGCTTCTAGGTGGGGTGTGGAGAATAGCAGTGTTCCACTCAAGTGACAGGCTTGAGGAGGCAGGTCATATGGCAGCCCTTGGCTAATCTGGAAACTTATGAAATTATGGGGGTGAACTGGTCTTCTCATTCAGAAAATGCAAAGAGGAAGAAACCAAGTAACTCTGCAAAATATCTGAGACAAAGTAACACTGCAAAACACCAGCAGGAGGAAGGGGCAGAATTTTGCCTGTTGTAGCAAAATTGACTGAAACCTTAGGAAAACTTTTAAAGAGGATGGAAAAGGCGGCAGCCTGAATGCTCAGAGAGAGAGAGAGAGAGAGAAGGAACCCTCGGATCTTTGTGTCTTTGCCAAGAGAGAACCATGAGATTGAGGACAAAGTAGGCTCCCTGAGCTTCAGTTTCTCAAATGCAAATTTGAACATTACCTGAATTTATTAGAAAAATTGAGGACAACTGTACTATAGCTCATAGATCCTCAGATACTGATTTAGCATGTCTGAAATTAGAGTGTGTCTTATGATCTATCACATTTTTTAGAATCTATGAAAAAATGGTATGTAAAAACCTTACCACACGAAGTGAACACTCAATAACTACGGATAAGATCATCTAGTAAGAGCCGGAAGACGTACCCTGTAACACATCCTGTAATACATTTCAGGCGGTTAATTAACAACAGCAGGATGGCCAGGTTGCTGGAGGGTGGGAACCGCACCTTCTGCTCCTGGTACACCGCTAATGATGTGTTGGGTGAGTGGGTATACCTTGAAGGACCTGAGGTTCATTCCAAATCCAAGGTCTCAGACTCCTTGGACGTTATATCTGCTGCCAAATACAACCATCCACCAAAGAGTTCCCTAGTCTCTGAATCCAAAATCAGACACATGATCTCTCATTATCTACAAAATAAAATTCAACCAATATCTGATGGGACTGAAGTCATCTGCTGAGGGCAGAACCATTCAGAACAACCCGAAGTTTTTAGAAGGCACTGCTTCCCACCTCTGACTTTTTTGTATGCACTCTTCCTTGTGACTGGAATGCCCTCTGTCCTCATTTCCCTCCCTTTCCTTCCCCTGGTCTGAGGACACTGCACACAGCAGGGGCGAATACTCCAGGTTCCTGCCCACAGATTACTGAACGCCTGCTGTGAAGGCAGCTAAACAAGTAGCAACAAGCAATGGCAGGGAAGGCAGGGAGTGCTGAGCCCAGGAAAACAGAGTGAACCTCCCCTCACACGGGTTGCCTGACAAAACGCTACTCTTCTCTCGAGACCTAACTCAGCATCCCCTCCTCCCTGAAGCTATCCTGGACCCCTCAAATTGTCCCAACTTCCCTGTCACTCTGGGTCCATAAACCTCTGATCCCACTTCTAGACTGTGAGGTCCTTGAGAGCAGAAATGTGTCTTATTCATAGCTTAGTTCCTAGGATGATGGCATGAACACAGTAGGGTATCAGGAAATGTTTGCTGAATAGAGATGGATTAATAAAGGATTTATTGTATGATTAGGGGGTTACCCATATGAAAAGTCTTACAAAAGATAAAATGAGCCACTTGCATTTAACTACCCTCCTCTCTGGGCTTCAGTATCTGTCTCTATAAAATGAAGGGGAATTAGAATTATCAGTGATTTTCTATCCTTTTAATTTTCCTCCTCCTCTTCCTCCTCTTCTTCTCTCTCTCTCACTTTCCTCAAACAAAATCGTACTCAGAAGCCCAATGTGTAATGGAAATAAAGTAATAAAGCCTGGGCTTCTCTGAGCGAGAGGGGGAATTCACAGCTTGAGATCTCATCTCCCGCTTCCCCCTGCCCAGGAAGAGCGCGGTGCCCTGCCCTCTGAAGAACCTTGTGCCTCTGACGCTGCTCCGGGCTGTAATGAACTACATCTTCAGGAGCCAGGTTCACTGGGACCAGATGCCTCACCACCAGAAAACCAGACTACGTGTTCACTGAGTGCCTAATACGCGCCAGGGCAGCCAGGCTCTAAACGATGATCTCCTTTCCTCTTTCTTTCCCTTGCCATCCCTTTCTCTTTGTTCCAAATGCTTCATTTTCAAGTTAAAAATAATCTTTCATTGTTGTTACCTGCCTTAAATACTTTTGGAGAATGAGTTAGAGTTATAAATAGACCTAAATACAAAACACGGTGTTTGTTTAATCCTCACAACAAACCTGTTGGGTTGGTTTTAGTAATTCTGTTTCATAACTAAGATCATCAAGGCTCAGAGAGGAAGCGACATTGCCCAAGATCTTTCCAGGAAGTCTGTGAGCACAATCCCAACTCCCACCTCGTGGGCGCTTCCTACACCCTAGCACCCTGCCTCACAAAGAGGTGCATGCTTACTAATTTATTTAATCCCCACAAAACCCTGTGTCATGGATACTGTTGCTATAGCCACATCACAGACAAGAACCCAGAGGATTAGAGATCAAGTAGCTTGTCTAGGACCATGCAATCAAAAAACGCTGAGCCAGGCCTTGAACCAAGTCTGCGTGATGCCCAGGCCTGGGCTGGTGCCCACTGTGGAGCCCACACTCCAGCCTCCGAAGCCCTGCTCCTGACTCCCTGGGAAGGTGTTCTCCGTGTTCTCTAGGTCAGGCCTTGGGGAAATGCAGAAATGCCAGGGACAACACAACACAATGAGGAAACACAAACCTCAATCACTAAGCAAACGAGACTGCCAAGGGCAAATCCCGGTTTCCCTGAGATCTGGCTGTGTGACCTTTGGCAAACTCTTTAACCTTTCTGTGTCTTAGTTTTCTCAGCCACAAAATGGGAATTTCACTCCTAAGAATCTCAGAGGCATTTTTGTAAGGTATGAAAATTCTTAAAATGGTCTCTGGCAGAGAAGAAGTACTCTAACTGTTGGCTCTTATTATGTGTGTTTGTAAAATGTCCAGCAAATAATCGTAGCTCCCCATTTACGTTATTACAGTTTCTCCCTCTGTCTTGGGGGATTCCACACATCTGCGGGACTTTTATGTCCCGGAAAGCTGGAATTGACACAAGGCACATTCTCTCCCAGGCTGAAGACTTCTTCTGGTCCTTTTCAACAGAAGCTTATTCGAATCAACAAATGCTCTTGAGCACCTAGTGTGTGCTAGGTCCTGCTTGAGACTCTGGGTCCAGAGAAATCAGAGGTGCAGGGTCTCCCTACCTTTTTGTGTGTGTGGTAAAATATTCATAACACAGTATGTATTGTTTTAACTATTCATAAGTGTCCAACGCAGTGGCACTAAATACATTTTCAATGTTGTATTGCCGTTGCCCCTGTCTGTGAGGGAGGACCTGAAAGGAAAACTGGAATTATCTCCTGGAGGGCAGACCCCTAGTAGCACAGGATTCCCCTGTTAGGCGCGTGTTCTAGGAACCCGTCTGTATCAGTGGACCAGCATGGGTTGTTGTAAGAGACTGCATTCAGCTGCTTCAGTGAGTTTTTTTTAAGATTTTCAATGTGTTGGCCCATTTCGCGATGGGTGATTTACAAGTGCACCTGCCCACACTATTCAGTAGTTTTTGACCAAAAAAGAAGTGACCTCTGTGCCCCATCCTCCCTTTTCACCTGATCTCGCCCCGAGTGACACTTTTTTACTCCCTAGATGAAAAAAGTCCTCAAAGAGAAACGTTTTGCTGATGTGGAAGAGGTGACACAAAAAATGGCAGAAGCACTAAAAGGCATCCAAATTGAGAAGCTCAAAAACTATTTTGAGCAATGGAAAAATAACTCAATAGATGCATTGCATAAAATGGAGAATACTTTGAAGGTGACTGAAGTTTGAACATGTAAGAATAAATACATAATTTTTAAAATATTTTTATCATTTTTAATTGTTGTTCGAATAGTAGTCTCCATTTTCCCATCACTACTTTCCCCCACACCACCCACCCCCACTTCCTACCCTCAATCCTGCCCCCCTTTGGCTTTGTTCATGGGTCCTTTATACATGTTTCTTGATGATCCTTTCCTTTCTTTCCCATTATCTCCCTCCCCACTCCCCTCTGATTACTGTCAATTTGTTCTTTATTTCCATGTCTCTGGTTATATTTTGCTCACTTGTTTGTTTTATTGATTAGGTTCTACTTATAGGTGAGATCATATGGCATTTGCCTCTCACTGCCTGGCTTACTTCACTTAGCACAAGGCTCTCCAGTTCCATCCATGCTGTTGCAAAGGGCAGGATCTCCTTCTTTCTGTTGCATAGTATTCCACTTTTTTAATAAAGAAGTCCAGATTTTGGGGTCCTCCCCTCATATATCAAAACTTTTTAATCATCTCCAAAAAATCTCTGTACCCATTAAAAAATATAACTCTCCCTCCCCTCAGGCCCTGATAACTTTTATTCTAATTTCTGTCTCAGACTACATTTTAGAAATTATTGTGGTAAAATACACAACATAAAACTTAACATTTTAACCATTTTTCATTGTATAGTTCAGTGGCATTAAGTACATTCATTTTAATGTGTTACCATCACCACTATCCATCCCCAGAATTTTTCATTTTTCCAAAGTGACACTCTGTACCCATTAAACACTAACTCACTATCCCACCCCCTCCCACTGACCCTGGGCAACCACCGCAATACCGTCTGTCCCTATGAACTTGACTACTCCAGGAACCTCATATCAGTGCATGCATACAATATTTGTCTTTTTGCGACTGGCTTATTTCACTTAAGATAGTGTCTTCAGTATTCATCCACGTTGTAGCATGAGTCAGAATTTCTTGCTTTTAAGGATGAAGACTATCCCATTGCCAGTCCATGTTTATCTATCTGTTCATCTGCTGATGGGCACAGGTTGCCCCACATCTTATCTGTTGCAAGCAATGCTTCTATGACGTGAGTGTACAGTTCTTCCTGCCTTTGATCTGCCTGTGGTCTAACGTGGGGGATGACAGGTAGAGTCATCAGCAAGTTACACTGGACAGGCCTCTGTTTCTTCATCTGTGAAATGGGGATAATGTTGCCCATTGTAGGAATTAAATAAGATGATGCAGGACTTAGGGCAGTGCTTCCACATTGGAGGCACTTGAAAAATGTTACCTCTGCTGCCATGGTAGGCACGACCTGCCTGGAGAAGAAGGGGCTAGAAATGGGTGGTCCCCTTGAGCTCTCTCACCACCGTCCTGGCAAATAGGCTTGAAGATCTCGATCTTTCAGAGGAAGAAACAGACTCAGAGAAGTCCCTCGACTACAGATGGTAGAGGTGGGCCTGGAACGCAGCCCCTCAAGCCTTCTCACTCAAATAGAGAGAGTAGGGATGCTGGAAAATCCCTGGGAAGGCAGGTACAGGTGGTGACAGACAGCACAGCCTGAGCAAATACCAGCAGGTGGGAGGGGTCGTGTCTGCAGCAGACATGGGAGGAGACCAGTCTGTGGAGAGCAAAGGGCACATGCAGGCGGGTGGGGTCGGGTCAGCAGGACACAGGGATGCCCCACCCAGTCAGGTTCCAGGGTCTGGAGGGCTCAGATGAATTGCCCAAGGTGGCGTTTCAGGAACATTAGTCAGACTGATGGGACAGGGATGCTTGCCTCATGACACATCCATACCTTCACACCCACAGGCCATATTTTAAAACTTATACGTGCATTTTAACACCACCATGTACATAGTTCCAAAAATCAGATAGTTCTATAAGGCCAATTTCCCAGCCCCATTCTCCTCCAGCCCCATATCTTACTGCCCATGGGCAGTCACAAACCATTATTTCTTCCAACATTTAACTTCAAATTCCCAAATATGTTACCACATCTGTTTCTTCATTCCCTGTTTGAGATGTGCCTTGTTCACTTGCTGTGATGGAAGAGGAGGATCCAGCTCTCTTCCCTACAAAGCCACTTCACCTTATGCCCACCTCCCAATCTAGTTACAGCATAATTTGGGATTATATTTAATATTTACAGTATCGTGACCCTGCAAATCACAGGTGAACCATATCATATTGTGATTAAATTTCTGCCTTTGCACCACTTATTCTTTTTGCTGAAATTAGGATCTCAGTTTTTAATTCTGTATGCTTCATTTTCTAGGTACACTCATCTGTCTTCTCTCCATGGGAATGTAAGTCTCCTCCCAGAAGCTCCAAGCACCATAGGTATTCAATGTATGAGCCCATCTATCATCCTTCCGGAGCTGTCAGTGTTCCTGGTCTAACCTGGACATTTGTTCTCTGCCTGCTACAGGGACGTGGCTGTGCCTCAGTGGGGCCCCTGATGCCAGACAGGTGAACAGGGTCAGTGCATCTTGGCCCAATCATCATTCACCTACAGAGTCTATTAAAAAAAAGTGTCAGAGGCTGAAGACATAGAGATCAATCAAAGGGGTCTGAACCTGAGCCTAGTGGGGTTAGACAAAGTAAGTGCTGGGCAGAGGAGAGCTCTGGAGTTGGGGTGGGGGCCGGAAGAGAAGCCCTTAATTCAGCCTTTGGAAAGGCCAGTACGGAAGGCTTCCTGGAGGAGGTAAAACCAAGTAAGTCTTAACTTGTCTGGAGGCATTTTCTAAGAGTTCTGGAAAAGGCACTCTGGGTAGGAGAGCATCATGTGCATAGTCACGGGGGCATGAGAAAGCATGATTCATTCTGGGAATTTCAAATAAGTAATTAGTGATGATCATGTGGGAGGGTTCCAGTCGAGGGGGAGGCAGGGTCTTGTGTGCCAGGCTAAGGGATCTGAGGGAAATGGGGAGCCACAGAAAGATCTTAAAGAGCAAAGACGTGATCAGTTCTGCATTTTTAAAAATAAACGATGGCTGCAGGGTGTCAGATACACTGGGGAGAGCGATGGGCTAGTGAGGGGGACGTTGAGGTCTGGAAAAGGACAGAAAGGGCCTGAACTAACACTGGCACCACTGGTGAGACATGGGGTTCACGAGACCTTACAGAGACCAAACAGACTGAACTTGGGGCCACAGGGAATGTGGAAAGGCTGACCGATAATCCATACATATCCGAGGGAAAAGATGTTTCAGTTCAACGCATATCTACTGGAAACCAGAAGCTTCTCGGGCTGGGAAGAAGGGTGTTGGCATCTGGGGTGTTTGGAGGCAAGAGGTGCTGAGAGAATGGACGCCCAGGGACTGAGGAAGCAGGGCCAGGGCCTGGGGCTTTCAGTGATTAGAAGGCAGACGCAAGATTAAAAAAGCGTGGCGTCAGAAGGGTTGGTAGAGCAAGCTGATAAGAGCATGAGCTCTAGACTCAGGCAGCCCTGGGTTTAAATGCCAGCTCTGCCACCTGCTTGCTGAGTGGCTCTGTTTTCCTATCTGCAAAATGGGGACCACAATTCCACCTACTTCATGGGGTGGTTGTGAGGACTAAGTACAATCCTGGCTGTAAAGTGCTTGGCACAGTGCCCGGAACATAAGAAGTGCTTTGTAACTTCCTAATTTTTGTCTTGGAGAACAAGGGCAGCTTCAAAAAGCAGGTGGGATTTGAGCTGACCTTGGAAGAGGAGAAGGCAGGGCTGGCTTCACAGCCATGGTTCCTGGGCAGTCACATGGGGCCCCATACCCAGAGGAGAACCGCGCTTGGTTTAATGCTCTGCTCTGCATTTTCATTTTGTACTGGACCCCACAAATTATGTAGGGGTGCTGTGAGTAGGGGACCATCAGGCAGAGAAAAAGGAGTACTTTTTAAGCAAGGGAGCCCTCAGTATTGCAGAGGCTCAGCTTGTTCTGGAAGCAGTGCCAGGCACGGTGTTTGTAGCTGGAGAGCTGTGGACGGGAGGAAGGCGGTGGATGCTCAAAGTGGAGAGGACTGAAAGGCCTCCAATGCAACATGAAGGGATGTGGGTGTTGCCCGGTGTGTACACAGAAGCCCCAGTCCTGGTGGATCTGGACGTGGTAGGATCATTGAGCGGTTCAGGGAGAGCGCTGAGGCACAGTGGAGGGGAATGGTGTGGAGCTACTGTGACCTGCACTGTAATGACGAGGCAACTGAGACCCAGAGAGGTGACGTGAGCAGGGCTGCGATGACTTTCGTGGGTTCTAGGCACTTTTGGCTTCACAGACCCTTCTTCCCATAAATGCAAATATAAATGTAAATGCGAATGTACATTTACATGTGCATAATTATACTTCACAACTGTATTGGTATAAAGGCAAACACATTAATATTACATACTAAGACATTTTCTTTCACCGAAAGCATGGTGGGCCCCAGACACTGTGCCTGTTGTTCTGAACAGGGAAGTTGCCCTGGATATCAGTTACTGCTCTTCCAGCTCCTTGGGCCCTGCAGCCAGGACACCTGGGTCTTCCTGGAACAGGTGGCCTTCTTCACCTCAAGGCGAGGGCTACCCAGCCCCTAAGGCTCTTTCAGCTGGGACCTGCTGAGCCACCAAGGACTTCCCATCCCCATCGCCTATGAAGGGGGCTAATGACAGTTTGGGTTTGGGGCCAGGTGGTGGGGCTGAGTGACAGGTAAAGGAGAGAGAGCTGCAAATGTCAAGTTTGCAGGAAATCAAAGGGCTTTGTGTCTGCAGGTGTCTTGGAGTTTACTCCTGGTGCCACGTACCATGTCACTCCTCTGGACTGGGCTGCTTGCCTACCCCACCTATCTGGAGGGTAGGAGGCTGAGTCAGCAGCAGCTGCTGAGGATGCTGTCTACAGAAGACAAACATGACTGTCTGTCTGTCTGCCTGTCTGTCTGGGGTTCCAGGGAGTCCTACCTGGAGGGGGAGAAGCACACAGGCCTTTTTTTGTGTTAGCTCCTCACGTAGCCCAGGAGATTGGATGGAGCTTCAAGAAGAGAAGTCCCCTTCCTCAAGCTTTCCTTACAGATTCCTCACTGGCCTTCTCTCTTTCTTCCCCAGATGCAGGAGAGGAGCAGGATGGCCTGATGTATGAGTGTCAGTCCAGGCTTTTCACTTGCCAGCTTTGGCCACCGGATGGATGTACCTGGGTAGGTAGGCAAGAGACAGCACAGAGTGCTGATTTGGGGGGAAAATAGGTCTAGCTTGGCTATTCTTTTGGGTCTCGATCTTCCCTCATCTTCAAATCACAATCCTCCAAGCTCTAGACCCCCTCCTACTAGGCATTTATAATGGACAAATGGCTAGATGAATGAATGAATGAATGCAATAATGAATGTGTGCATGTGTGAATGAATGAATGTTCAACCTTTCCCATTCTTAGAAGTCACTCCTATTTCTGCCCTCAAATTCCTGTGGTCAGGAGATAGAGCCCAACTTCCTCTAAAAGAGGAGGAAAATTGAAACTGTAGATGTGGAGAAAACTTATTGAGAAAGTTCCTACCTGATCAATTCTATTTTCTTTATGAAGGCTGAGGATTTGGTGAGAAGATAGAGGACACATTTGAAATCACTACGGTGCCAAAGGGAGAGTGATTAGACTGGGGATTTGCAGATATATTACAAGGCAGTGCCAGGGGCCCTGTAAGTTTTAGTGGTGAGAGTAATAGCTAATACTCCTGGAGCAATTATTACGGGTCAGACAATGGGCCTGGCGCTCTACTTCTGTGACCTCCTTTCGTCTTCTCGTCCACCGCGGGGGCAGGTGCCTCAGTAAGAAGAGCCAGGTCATGCTTCAGAATTTTTTTTTAATTCTAAGTGGCTTATGACACAAAAGTTTATTTCTTGCTCTTGCCATTTGTCCATCCATCAATGTGGCAGATGAGGCATGGCAAGAGTAAGAATCCACGAAGGTCTGAAATGCTGGAAAGGGAAGGAGGGAGGGGTCCAGAGCCTGGGATTCAGGAGGAGGTCAGAGAGCCAGCGTGGTGAAAGCTCTTGGCAAGATAAGAGGGAGGGCTTGGAGAGCAGTGAGACCCTGCCACTTAGATGTCATGGGTGGAGCAGTAGCCAGCCAAGATAGGAGCCAGGTGTGGCTCTGAGTGTGGGTGGCCGGAAGTGGAATAAAGGTGAAGGTCCCTGGAAGTGAGGAGATTGAAGGTTCTGCCAGATGGAGCCACGCTTTTGTTCCTTGGAGGCAATGGGGGTTCACGGAAGGATATAACAAGCCTCTAGGTAAGTATTTTGAGACTTCCTGGGCTATAAGTTTTACCAGGAGATAGGTTTGGAAATTATTATTTTTAATAGTCAAACATGGAGATATAAAATGTAAGACCTTAAAGAAAGGTGTCTATAGAAACCCACTCTCCTCTGTGCTGCAGAAATCTCGGGAAACACTAGATGTAGGAGAATCACTAAAAAGTCATAGATGCCCACAAGCAGGAGGATTAGAAGTGCAGGCATCCCAGGACTGCGAGTCTGTTAAAATTGTCATTCAATAGTGGTAATAGTCATAGTTAACAGTTCGTGAGAGTTTCTTATATTCTAGGCATTGTTCTAAACACTTTAAATGGATAGCCACTTCAATTCTCTCATGATATCCAACAGAATGGTATTATCTTAGTTTCCATTTACAGACGAGTAAAAAGAAGCATACAGCACAGGAGTTATATCACTTGGTCAAGGTAGCCACTTGTGTGTGTCAGAGGTGGAATTTGAACTCAGGTGAACCGGTTTTAGAGCCCACACTCCTAAAAGTTACCAGTGGTTCTCCAACAAGCGAGACATCAGAATCACCTGCAGGCTTGCTAAAACAGTGCTGGGCCCCTCTAGAAGTCTGGGGTGGGGCCTGAGAATGTGCATTTCTAAGAAGTTCCCAGGTGATCCTCAGGCCCAGGATTCCAAGACCATACTTCATAGTGCCTCACAAAAACCACACAGCCACTGTTCAGTGCTTAGCAGGTACAGATCTCTTTCCAAACGCGGCTCCCAAATGCCTGGCAGCAGGGTGTATGTGTGTGTGTGTGTGTGTGTGTGTGTACACATACATGCATGCTTGCACTTGTGTATCACAGACAGCAGAGAGCAGGGGATTATGGCTTGAGTAGCACTGGGAGGCCAAAGATGGAACTTGATCCTGCCTCTTGGCCCTGAGGGATGGGGGATATGGAAGAGCAAACCATCTCCACAGAGAGAGTAAGGAACACAGGTTCCACGTAAGGTCTGGCACACAGAGCAGACAGAGCGACCAGGCTTCGGGTGGCGTGTACTGGACACGATACAGGAGCTCTAGATGCCAGGGTGGGAGGAGGAGACAGCGAAGGTGGCAGCGATGGGCCAGACGGGTGAGAGTGCGGGTTGAGGGGTGGTGGGTGAAGAAGACAGCGGCTTTCTGAAGGTGGCTGTGCAGAGGAGAGGTACAGACAGGTCATCGCTGGAGGCCTTCCTGAAGATAAGGACCACCCTTCCCCTTCTGGAAATTCCCCAGGGGCCAAGTGACGACAAACACGGTAGGAGCTGATGCCTGATTAGAGGTGCAAGAGCTGAGGCTTCTCATGGAAGGGAGTGAGTCCAAATCGGGTGTTGGCCTTTGCAGAGCCAGCCTTTGAATCCTAAATTCAGGGGTCACCAAAATGACCAACTGTTGGCCTCCTGAAGTAAACCATCTACCCTTCTCACTCTCCACCTTTGCCTGATCATGCGGGGCCACTTCCATTCTCCAGCCGCAGCCTGCCTCTCTGCAGCTTGGGGTCCAGCTTAATTAAGAGCTCTCCTGGTCAATCAGTCTCGATCACCTCTCTAATTGGGCACCAGCTGTGTTTTCTCTTGAGAAGGACTCTTTTATGAGATTTCCAAAATGCATTACATGAAAAAACTTAACAGTTTCAGGATTATACGATCATAAAACCAGGAACACTTGTTTTCTACAGAAATGAAGAGTACGTCTCTCTTTATGTTCCAGAAAATATTTTCAGGGGAAGTTGGGAGGGAGGGCATGGAACAACAAATTCTCAGTTTGTTTATATTCTGAATATGAACACTGATTGTGGTTTTAAACAAAGTTTTGCATAATCACAGGTGTTGGTACATAAAGACTCGGAAAGTTTCCTATAAGAAAAGTGAGACTTGAGAAACTGAACCATGAATGACTCCATTTATGAATAGTCACCAATGATTGACAGAATAACTATTAATAGCTGATATTAGCTGAGCCCTTCATATGGGCTTAACCCTACGCCAGGCACTTGGCATGGATGGTCTTGTTTAAACCTGGCAACACCCCCATTTTCACAGATCAGGACCTGAGGCCCAGAGAGGTGAAATAATTTGTATTCAAGGTCACGTGCCTCACCAGTAGCTGAAACAGAACTAAAAGCTACCCAGGTCTGTCTCATGCCAAAATTCTTTTCTGCCTCTTTCCAACCAAACATTGCAATTAACTTGAAGACCCAAAGTGCTCTGTTTGCAACAACTGCAGTATCACCAACTATGACCCTTAACATTTATATCATTTCATAGTTACTAAATTCTTTTACTGTTTGCCTTCTCCTGTGGTAGACAGCCCTGTGAGAGACACAAAGAGGTGGCTATAATTCCATTATCACAAATGTGGGAAACTAGATACTAAGGGGCTACAATCTAGGGCTAGATTATTTCCCCAGCACACACCACCAGTAAAGAACAAAGTCAGACCTAATTCCAACTCCAAATCCCCCACATCCCACCGCTCTCCCACTGTGGTGCTTCCCTTTGAGGAAGCAAGATGTATTTATATATTTTTCCAGCCACTCATTCATGTATTCATCCCTTTGTGTATTTACTCAGTCATATTACATTTTTGTTTTCCTCGTCCTGATTATCTATTTACTTGGTCCTGCCTGTCTCCCCTCCTTAGAATACAAGCTCCATGAGAGCAGGCACTTGTCCTTCTTGTCAATAATTATATTTACAGCCTCCAAAACAGTGGAGAACTTAAGCATTTATTATTCAATTCATTCGAGCCAATAATAATTCATTCCCTCAGTAAATATTTATTGAGCATCTACTATGCATCAAGCACAGACAGGCCCTGGGGATACTGTTCTAAACAAGACAGGCATGATTCCCCACACCTGTGGAGCCCACATTCTAAGGTGGGGAGGGGGATTATATATGGGTAAATAAATGAGACAATTGCTGGTTGGGGTTTGTGCAGTGTGGGCATGTAACAGAGTGATTTGATGGAAAGTGACAGTTACTCAGTTCTTGTCCTAAAGCTGTTCACATACAAGTGGGGCAGTCACCAGGCAGTTTCTGTCATGCAGGAATGAGGGGAGGAGGGGGGTGCAGATGCAGAGGCCGTGGTCATAGCTCCCAGGGCCGAGCTCCAGCAGGGCTGGGGGCAGGGAAGGTTTCCTTTGGAGGAAGCATCTGAGTGGTTTCAAAGACAAATAGGAGTTATCTAGGAAAGGGGTGGGGAAGATTCCAGGACTGTGCAAGGACAGGTGGCAGGAGGCCAGCTGGCACAGAGTGAGGGGTGATGGGGCCTAGACGGTGAGTTGGGGAGAGAGAGAGAAAAAGAGGTGAGGGAGACAAGCATGGACCAGGTCCAAGAGTATCACATTGTGATGGGTAGTTTTATGTGTCGACTTGGCTAGGCCTTAGTTCCCAGTTATTCAAGCTCTAAGCTAGGTGGTGCTGCGAAAGTATTTTGTAGACATGCTTGACATCCACAGTCAGTCGACTTTAAGTAAAGCTTTTCATCGTTGTCTGAGGGGGCTTCATCCAATCCCTTGGTAGGAAGAACGAATTCTGCCTGTGGACTCAGTGTCAGTCCTGCCTACGAGTTCCAGCCTGCTGACCTGCCCTGTGCATCTGGGGCTTGCTTAGCCAGACCGTACAATCACAGGAGCCAATTCCTTGAAATAAATCTCTTGATTGATAGATAGATAGACAGACAGACAGACAGACTTCTAATCTCCTACTGGGTCTCTTTCTCCGGTGGACTGCTGGGGACTGATTCACATCTAACCAGCTAAGTGGACCTCATCCTAAGGTGATGGAAGGGAGCCAGGGAAGCTTAAGCAAAGCAGAAGCATAACCAGATTTGTGTTTCTGAAAAAATGGCTCTGGTCGCAGTGCGAAGTGGGTCAGAAGGGGCAAGACTGGAGGCTGATAAACCAAGTCAGAAGAAGTTACCTGAACTATGGCAGCAAGAATGGCCTGGAAAGAGGGGCACCAAGTCAAGTGCTGTTACCGAAGCAGAATTGACAAGACTTGTGTCCCATGGCAGGTGAGAGCTGTGGTGAGTCCCAGGTCATGGGACATCTTGGCAAATGGAACATAAATGCTATGAGAGCAGGAACTTCCTTCTGTTCCCCGCTGTCCCCTTTGCAGCTAGAATAGGACCTGGCACTCAGAAGGTATCCACTGCATATTAATGGAATGAATGGTGGTGCAATTCTCAATTCCCTGAGACTTGGATCATGGCGCAGGGCCGGGGGTAGGTTGAGGAGGTTACAAGTGCAGTTTGGGGCCTGTTGAGTTTGAGGGAGCTGTCAGCCGGTCAGGAGGAGAGGGCCAGAGGGGAGCTGCAGAGATGGTCCATGTGCAGGAGGGAAGTCCAGGGCAGCATCTGAGAGTTTGTCCTGAAAACGGGGAGAGTACCTGATGCCAGGGTCACGGCACCCTGAGGGTGTGTGGAGTGAAGAGGAAGGAAGTTGGAGACTAAATCTTGAAGAAACTGCAGCGTTGCAGGTCTAGAGCAGGGGAAGGACCCCTCAAAGGAGAATAAGAAGGAATGGGAGGAGGAAGATTAAGAGAACACTGTAGCAAGAAAAGAGTGCCTTCACTGCTGCCGAGAAATCAGGTGTCATTTTAACTCACAGTAGTGACTTTGATTAGGGGGCTGTGGTGGGGGTGAAGGAGACAGAGGTCCAACTGCAGACATTTGAGGAAGGCGTGGGCGGTGAGGTAGGGGAGGGCGTGTCTCCAGTGGTCTCTCCCAACCTCCCTTCCAAGTATTGACCAGACATTAGCAGTCCAGACTATTTAAGAATGTGAAGCCGAGGCTTAGGGAGACGAAGCTAGTTAAAGGTCACCACACAGGCAAAGGGCACTGTGCTGTAAGACATCAGCTGTTCAGGCTGCATACTACCTTTTATGACTCAGCAGGATGCAGACTTTAAAAAGAATGGTTGTGCAGGGTGGGGCCCGGCCCTGACGGGCTGATCACTGCCTACGTGAGGGACAAGAGCTCCAGGGCGTGCAAGAACATTTTCTCAAGGGGAACCACCTTCCCTTGAAACAGTTTGTTCTGCTGAGTTGACAGGAGAGAGGAATGGGGACTCCTCAGTCCTGGGCCAGATGCCAAACACGGAGCAAAGTCGGAAGGCGCCAGGAGGCCAGGTCTGGCTGCAGCCTCCCTGGGCCCTGCATGGGCCACCCCAGCTCCTCTGCCTTCTCGGGGGCCTGGAGGGAGGCTGCATGTGCAGGGTTGGTTCGTTTGTAATGAACATGAATGAGTACTTGCTGTGGGCCAGGCTCCATTGTCATCATTTATATGTACTTAAGTTTACTTAATTCCCACAACATTCTTTGGAATGTATGATTGTTCTTATTTAAAGATGAAAAATCTAAGGCCCAGAGAGGCTAAGTCTCTTGCCCAAAGCATCACAGCCCGTTCTTCAGGTGGGAGGGTAGAGATGCTCAACTCTTGAACCTGCAGGGTGGACGACTATTTAGCCTTACAGTGTGGATTTGAGTCATTGGCGGGCGTGGGATACAGGTCAGGCTTCTTTCCCCAGCTCTGGGGTATCAGGTAAGTTACATCATGGCTCTGGGCGTCGGTGTCCTCACCTGTGAAATGGGGGTCATGTTCTCCTCATAGGGCTGGAATGAAGGAAAAGGAAATGTTTATGAAGAGTTTCACTGAGCGCCTAGCCCAGGGTACATGCTCCATGAATGGTTCTCTTTCCCTTTTCTGTTGTTTTGGAGAAGTCTGTCTTGAACCGACTGGTAGGTTAGGTTAGGGCAAAAGCACTGATCTCAGAATCTGACCAACCAGGAATGAAAAGCTTCTTCTGATATCTGTTAGTTATTTAATTTTAAACAAGCTACTTATCCATGCCAGGGCCTCAGTTTCCCCAACTACAAAATATGGAAAGATCACTTTAGTCCAGAATGGCCCTCAAGTCCCCACAACCCACTTCCAGCCCTGTGCAGATATCACCTCAGGCAGTTGATCAGGGCCTGCTTTTCCACTGAGCCAGGGGGATACCCAAGAACCCTTCTGGGGATGAATGCCCTCTAGTCTGGCTGTAATTCTACCACTCGGCAGTTGTGCATGGGTTAAATTACCACTTTTCAGGAACACACTTGCTGAAGTGCAAAGCCCTCTGATAGAGATAACATTAATCTTGGCATGTACGGTATTTGCATTACTAAGGACGATGTCTTACCTGAGCTCCAGACAGCACAGGTAAGTTTGCTCTTGTAGTTTTGTGTTGTGGGTTTTGTTCTGCCTTTAATAGGGCAGAGGACAAGTGAATAAGCCTGGGACAGAAGGTTCATCCGTGTGCCTGGAAGACAGATAAAAGGGTAGTTACTATGAGGAATCACTATTAACCCCTTTATATAAATCAGAATACTATGACAAAATATGAACTGACTGAGTGACTTGCCTATGGTCACAGCTAGTAAATGGCAGAGCTGAGAGTCAAACCCAAGCATGCCTGCCTCTGGAGGTGACAATTATGCCATAAATGCAAAATCCATTGATTTAGTCAAAATTGGTGATCAGATGCCTCCTCTGCTCCAGGCACTCAGTTTTTGTGCTGAAAACTGAGTAGTGAGCAAAATCATCCAGATGGCACAGGCTAAGGGAGCTTGCAGTCGAGGGTCCCATTTATCAGGCACCCTTCACACATCCAGTCCTGCACCAGCACTGGCAGCCGTGTCAATGTCAATGGCTCCACTAGGCAGGAACTGACATTTGAATCTGAGCTCTATGGCATCTTGTTAGGTGAGGGAAGCCATTCCATCACTTCGCTCCTGTTTTCTCATCTGAAACAGGAGATTATAGGAGCTACTGCCAAAGGTGTCTATGAAGTTTAAACAAAATAATATCTCCAAAGCATGCAGAACTGAAAAATTTTGGATATTCCATAACTTGTAGTTAGTATTATTAATTCTCTATCCTTTTAACAGCTCTGTAAAGTTGGTACTATTTTCTCCATCTTACACAGAAGGAAATCAAGTCTCTTGAGTTTACCACTCAGAGAGGCTGGGTCACTTGCCCAAGGTCACACAGCTCACCAGTGGTGGAACTGATACTCAAATCCAGGACTACTTGACCACTTTGCCCAAGTGCGACACTGCGGTCACATGTTTTTCCAAACTCACAATTGGACTAGCTGCAGGGCAACAGAAAACCATGTTCCTCTTTGTTGTCTTATGCAACAAACCATGTGGACCCTCACGCTCTTATATAACAGGCCCAGTGCTAACGAGAGGAAGTTTAACAACAACACAAAAAAAACACATTCACAACAGACCACCATATGTTCTCCTGTTCCCTGACAGCAGCCGTCCCAACGCCCACTCGGGAGCCCACAGAAATCATCTTGATGAAAACAGTTTTATTCCCAGGTGATTCAAGCGATTGATGCCTTTATAAAAAAGAGTGGGAAATGAGTCTGCACGTCTTCCAAAGAAATCTTAACTCCTCGGGAAAGCCCCAAAGCCCTCAGCCTCCCCTCCTCGGCCTTCTCTTGGAACCGGTGGTGTGGCCTTTGTGACCTGGCAGCTTTCTCATTCAGAGTGACAGCAGCTCTGATGGTTTCTGGTTTCTGAGTTGCCAAGCTGAAGAGCCCAGGGGCTTTGGGTCAACCCCTCCATTTGGTCTTGAACTCCTTCCCTATCTTGTGCTCATGCTCAGTTTGAGAGTCTCAAGTTGGCTGTAGGCTTTCTGGGTGTGACTCTCTGGAGCTGGGCCCAACTGGACAAGGGTGATTTAACCTGTGGGCCTTGGGGAAAGGGTTCCTGCAGGGGACTACAGGCCTGACACCATCTTTTTACTCCATGCCTTTTGTCTGCTCTCCTGCCTCCTTCACTCCCTCCCATTTGTTTCCCTGTCCAGCAGCCAAAGCAATCCTGCTACCACCTAAACCTGATTGCATCATTCTGAGTTTCTGAGCCCTCCTGGTCCTGCACGCTCTGCCCCCTCACCCCACTCTGCCCTACTCTTCTGCTTGTCTTCAGAGCTCCACTCACATCAGCGTTCTTTCCATTCCTCCTGCTGGTGCATGTGCTCGTCCCCGCTGGCCCCAGCCGGCCCCGTCCACATGTTCCTCTTCTTCTGAACCCCAGCTACATGTGGCTGTCGGCTCTCTGAAATGGGGCGCTGAGACCGAGGAATTAGAAGTTTGATTTTATCAGTTGTAATGAATTTCAATGAAATTTACATTAACTCTCAGGTTACAGAGGAATTTTCTTTCCCATATTTGCTTCTATAGTTATGAATTCATTTTTTATATTAGAATACTTTTGGTTTTATTTTACTGTGAGGTATGGATATACAAAAGTGGTATAACCAGATGCCTACCTGTGGTGTTTTTTGTTTTCCAAAAATTGTCATATCAATATATACCCCATCCCACGTTTCTCCTGACAATGTGACACTGACTATACTTCATAGAGGTGAAACTGGGTGGCCTGTCCAATAAATGCCTTGACCAAGAAGCTACTTAATGGTAGTGGCAGCATGTGCCTTCTGAGGCTGGATCACAAAAAGTATTGCATCTTCCACCTTGATCTCCTGCATTCTCACTCTGGGAGAAACAAGCCTCCATGCCATGAGGACCCTCAGGTGGAGAGGAACTAAAGACCTCAGCGAACAGCCACGCCCACCAGCCGTCCCCTGTGTGAGGGCCAGTCCCCTGAGTGAGCCACCTTGGAAGAGGAATCTCCAGTCCCAGTCAAGCCTTCACATAACTACAGCACCAGCTAACATCTGATTGTAATTTTCTAAGCAGCCCCACCCCACCGCAAATGAGACCTGTCCAGAAATCCTGACACTCAGCATTCATGAGCACTGTAAATGTCATAGTTTTAAGCCAATAAGTTTTGGGGTAGTTTGTTATGCAGCCATAATAATTGGAACACTACTCATTTTTTCCCCAGCACCATTTAATGCTTTGTCTTTTTCCTAGAGATATGAGCTGTCACTTTCATCACAAGCTAAATCATCATATAGTATGGGCCTGCTGTTGGCCTCATTCTGTTCTAGTGGACCGTACCAGTTCAAGTACCAATACCGTGTTGTTTAAACCTTTGATGGCTTGTTACACATATTTCTATGTGGTAGAGGTTGCCAGCCTCCAATACTGATATTTAGTTTTCCTTGATATTAGAGTTGACTTTTTCATAGGAGTTTTAGAATCAGCTTGACTAGTTTTTTAAAAAGGAATATGTTGCCTTCTTAGTGAGCTTGCAATAGATTTATTAAAAAATAAGGAAAATTGATATATTTATGAGAGTGCAGTTTCTTAAAGAAGAATATGAAACACTTTCTCACTTAAGTTTACTTTTGTGATCGTCAGGAGTGTTTTTAAGTTTTCTTCATATTTAGCTGCATTTTTAATAAAATCTATGCTTAGACATTTTATACTTTGATGAATGTTATAAATAGATTTTTTTCTGTGTTATGCTGGCCATTCTAACTGTGATTGTAATTTGTGATTTAGATATGCAAAAACTATTGATTTCTATATATTCATTTTGTATGCCACTTCCTTACTGATGATCTATTTACTTATGGTGACTTTTGGCTGATTCTCTTAGTTTTACCAGATATGCAACTTATTATCTGCAAACTGTGATAGTTTTATCTTCTCCTTTCTAATATTTACAACTCAAATTATTTATTAATCTTTTTTGCATTGACTAACACACCTACTATACTGCAGTTGTGATAGTGAGCATTTTTAGTGAGACTACCTCTGAAAACAAAGTCTAACCACAAGAGGCTCTTGGACCCTTGAAATGTGGCTATAAAGACTGAGGAATTTTCTTAGTTTTAACTTATCTCAGTTGAAATAGCTACTTGTGCATAGTGATTACCATATTGGTCAACACAGGACTAGAATCTTTTCATTCAGCATAATGTTAGCTTTTGGATTGAGACATGCTTTCAATACATGTGGAATATTCAAATGTCCTTATTGCGTTGGCTTTTTAAAAATAAAAAGTAACTGTTGAAATTTGTAAAATGCTTCTTCAGTATCTATGGTGATGATTATGTGGTTTTTCCTCTTATATATACTAATACAGTAAATTATTTTGAACACCCTGGCATTGGATTAAACCCAACTTGCTATATTCTCAGCTTTATATACCAGTACATTTCATTTTTAAAGTAGTATCTTTTTCTAACGGTGTTATTGAGGTATAGTTTACACATGATAAAGTGATCATCTTCAAAATCACACAGATACGTTCTGGCATGTGTACCCAGCGGCAGCCACTCTCTCTCCAGGGGCTCCGTGGATTCTCCCGCCCCAGTCTCTGGGAGCCCTGGGCCTCATCTCCTCACCTCAGGGAGTCTTCCCGGCTCTGTGTGGATTCCTGTCTCACACCACAGCCCAGAACCTCTCTCAAGACAGACAGTAAACCAGGTACTTGCAGGGCTCACCTCATTTGTTTCCTGTTTTTCAGAGATCACTGTCCTCCATTTCTAGACAGCAAGTATCTTGGAAACCATTGTTTGATATACTGTCTGGTCTTTTTGGCTGTTTCAGGTGGGAGAGTAAATCCAGTCCTCTTACCCATCTTGGCTGGAACCAGAGGTTAAGCTAGCCAGCTTTTATTTACTGCTCATTTATTTATGTGTTTTAACTTATTTATGTTATTCACTGTATAAACTAGTTTGTTATTTTTGTGTATACTTTTTCTGCTGTTTGGGGTGGTTTGTGTTTCTGTTGTAGTGGTTACCATGTTCATTATATCTTTATATTATACCTTTAGTTCTCCCTACTTTTTGGACAGTAACTATTAGTTCATTTCTCTAAGCAAGGATGTAATTACTGTGCTTGTCTTGTTCTTCTTCCTCTTCTTAAGAAATCAATTTCAGTCAATAAAAATTATCTTTCTTAGTGTGTATGTTTGCATAGATACTTACATAATTCAGCTTATATTTCTATTACTTGAGTCTTCAGCTCCCTCCACTCTGTTTTTATTGTGTGTTTAGTATAATTTCTTGGTAGGATAAGGAGGGAAATGTTGACTTAAACAGACATATTTGCATTTGAAGTCCCAAGTGCATCAATTTGGGATACAGAGACATGCATCTGAGCCCTGGCTCCCTTAATTACCGGCTTGGTTGTGACCTTGGAGTAGCTGCTTACCCTATCAAAGCCACAGTTTCCTAGTCCTTAAGATGGAAAAATAACATCTATGTTTTGAAATTGTAATGAGACAAAAATAAAAATTTTAGTCATTGTTATTATTTTTATAATCATTTTGTATTTTTCAATTAGAGTTGACATATAATACTATACTAGTTTCAGGTGTACACCCCAATGACCAGACATCACATGACCCACCAAGTGATCATCCCGATAAATCCGCACCCTCTGACACCACACAACAGCTACCAGAATACCACTGTCCGTGTTCCCTGTGCTGCACTCACTCCTGTTCCCCACAACCATTCCATAACAACCAGTTGGTACTGCTTACTCCCTTCACCTTTTCCCCTGCCTCCCTCCCATCTGGCAACAGTCCAAACATCCTCTGTATCTGTGCCAAAATTACTTTACCCAGCAAAGCTATCATTTAGAATTGAAGGACAAATAAAGAGCTTCCCAGACAAGAAAAAATCTAAAGGAGTTCATCACCACCAAACCAGTATTATATAAAACGTTAAGGGTCTTCTTTAAGAAGAGGAAGAAAAACAATAATAAGAAGAATATAAACAATAAGATGGCATTGAATATACATATATCAACAATGCAATCTAAAAAACAAGCAGAACAGAAACAGACTCACAGAATCCTTATTATTAATAAAAATAAAAATCAAAAGCAAACATCTAGTAGTATATACTGCACATTAGGTATTTGCTAGCTGCCTTACATTTTTTATTTCCTTTAATCTTTACAGTGAATCTATGGAAAATGCATTGCCCTCATATTAGAGATGATGGCGGAAACCTACGAGAAGTTAATATAACCTGTCACCCAGAACATGTGACGGTGGTAGAATTAAGACCCAGATTCTCTGATGCCAAGTTCAGAGCACTCACCACCACTCCACAGTTGCCTTCATTATCCTGAACTCTGCTCTCCTAATGAAAGCTGCACATACACACACGCACACACACACTTTATTCTGAGAACAAACTTGGCCTTACAGCTCAGTATATAGACAGGATACACCTGGACGAATATAATTTGCCTGTTTTTCCAAACTCTAGGTTCAGAGTCTGGCTTGCAGACAAGGTACAGATGGAAATCTTCCTGGACTCAGGCCAAGAAGAGTGGAAAGGGTGGGAAAGGCGTGCCCCGTGGCCTGCAGTAGCACTGAGTAAACCCAGCTGAGACTGATAGTTGCAGAGTAGCAGGAGTAGTCATGCCATTGACACCCACTGGCCTATTCAGCAAACTTCTTCAGCACCCATGCTGACTTGGATTTTCACAGCAGGATTACAGCTGAGCAAAGGGAGGCTCAGGGAAATGAATGTCTTATCCAAGACCACGCAGCTAAGTGGTGATAGGGCCTAGACAATAATCCCAGGTCTCCTAACCACTGTCCAACGCCTTTCTCATGACACATTTTTGACTTCATGGAGGGCATTTACCCTTTCATGGTTCTGATTGTACCTCATTGATGGATAAGAGGAGAGCCAATATATCCATGTCCTGAGCACTATGCTATTAGCAGCAACAGATAAAAAGACATAAAAGTCCTTCTTCTCAATACTCACTCACTCATTCATTCATTCTAAGAGTTCACTAGGTGTCAGACCATGTTAGGAGCTGGAAAATATTCCTCAAGGGGGCTCATTGTGTAATGAAGGAGACAGATTCAAAAGTCAACTGTTTCAATTCAGTGGGAAAAGCTAAAATTAGAGAATTTGGAGTGTGATGGGCATGCTAGTGACAATCCTTCACTCTGCCTGTGGGATCCAGGATGGGGTCCCCGAGAGGAGCTGAGTGTGGAAGGGTCCAGGGGAACTGAAGGAGTGAGGTTTGACAGCGACAGAGGCAGAAGTGAGCATGTTGCCCTCAGAGGACCAAAGAGATGTTCGTCATGGCTGAGGCCAGGAAGGGCTGGAAGCAGAGCTAAGAGCCAGGAGTTTAGACTTTCTCCTGTAGTTGATAAAAAGTCATTCTTAAACATAAGTACAAAAGTAGTAGTATGATCAGATTTGATTAGAAAAATCACTGTGGCACCGTGGGAAAAATGGCCTAATGAAGGGTTGGTCAAGGTTAAGGCCCATTCTGGAGATGGCAGGGGAAAGGGAGGATTGCCCTGGCTAATGCTAATCACATTTTAGGTCTCAGCCTAGACAATAGGCTGAGTAGAAGTGCCCCCCTGGCACCCCAAAACCTTTCTCTCCTGCCCTCCAGCAGAGGCCGAGCTCAGTGAAGGTTTACAGCAATGACTTTGAAGGCAGCTTTTAAAGCTATTGCATCCTGTCTCCACTGCTAATGATCTGTGTGACCTTAGACATGTCACTTACTCACTCTACTGCCTCAGTTTCTTCACCCATAAACTAAAGAAAATAATAGTACCTATCTGCTAAAGTTAGTGGCATGATTAAAAAATTTAATGCATATAAAGCACTTAGAATAGTGCCTAGCGGTGATTAAGTATGCGATAGGAGTGAGCTTTTATTTTCATCATACAGATTCATTGTAGGGAAATTGTGTATTCATGGGTGCAACTGACCAGTCAGGTACTCCTTGGGGCCAGGTATCCTTGGTCCAGCAGACAACTTGGGACAGAGAGGGGTCTCAATAAACACCCGTTGAATGGATTGTATTGATGGTGAAGACATTCACGAGATATTTAGGTGTTAAATCATGCATCACTGGAGAACTGATTGGACATTAAAGAGATGGCTAATGAGAAGAATAAAATCATTCCCACATTCTGAACTAGGACAGGAATGTGCTTGTGATGCCATAGTGGAGATCAGGAGATGGAGACAAGGAGCTAATTCAGAGGGATAAGCTGCTAATCTGCCCAAGATCAAATCTATAGGATCTAAAGAGGTTAAGGTTTGAAACCAGGTTTCTTCATATTCCATAAACAGTTTATGTAATCTGCATGTGTAGCCCAGAATAATACCCAGTGAAGTAGGTATTTAGTGAAATAATATATATCAAATGAGTCGGTGAATACTGGAATGAATAGATTTCTTTGGTAGATGCCAAGGAATCAAGATTGCTTTTATTTTCAATGATAAATAGATGTTTGGGGTTAGGGGGAAAGGGGGATAAAAGGAAGGAGAAAAGAGAAGGAAGAAAAGGAAGTCACTGTTAAATACATAAGAATAAAGAGCTTGTAACAGATATTTATGTGAATGAACATGAGGGGCTTGCTTTCTTCTCTTTCCCTTTTTCTGACATGTCAGGACTTTTTTTTAATGATTTCCAGGTTTATAACAGACTCTTGCAAACTGGTAGGAAGGATGACTAAAACTACCCAGCAGGAAGTTCCGCAAAGCCCAAGACAAAAAAAAAGAAAAGGCGCAATATCGAGAAATTTAGGAACATAGGAAAACGTCTGATGACAGGGGAACCAGTCACACAGGCTCCTCTACGTGCAATTCCGGTTCCAACCACCGCCTCCTCAGAAACAGATTTCTTAGGTCAAGCTGCTTGTGGGTCTAGAATCCGAGTATTAGGACGGAAAGAACTGTCTGGATAGTTCCTGTTTGAAATTGATAAGCTCCCCTTCAGTGCACGCCTCAGTAGTAGAGTAAAAATAATAATCATTTTTATTCTAATACCTAATTATAAAGATATATTATAACATATAATATTAATATAACTATAATAATGCCTATAATTTTTTGAATGTTTACTGATTCCAGAAACTGGTGAATGTTATAAAATGCTATTTCATTTAAACCTCACCAGCCCTGGCTGCTGTGGCTCAGTGGATTGAGCACTGGCCTGAGAACCAAAGGGTCACCATATCAGTTCCCAATCAGGGCACATGCCTGGGTTGCAGGCCAGGTCCTCAGTGTGGGGCGCATGAGAGGCAACCACACATTGATGTTTCTTTCCCTTTCTTTCTCCATCCCTTCTCCTCTAAAAGTAAATAAATAAAATCTTTAAGGAAAAAAAAGCCCTCACCAAACCCTACAAGAAACATACTGTATCCCCATTTTAAAGATAGGGAAACATCCTCAGAGAGGTTAAGTAACCAGACCAAGGTCACTCAGCAACTAAGTGGGAAATCAGGATCTGAACCTCAGGTAGCCTAACTCCAAAGCCCATGATGCAAACCCTAATTTATGCACAATTTTTCTTTTTGATGCTTTGAATTTGGAGCCATATAAAGTTAAACTTCATCTGTGAAAGCCTAGTTGAGGCATGGAGCTCACAGTCTAACTCCAGGTGTGACAAGACAAGAGTGTCCCTGTTCAAGTGCTCTTTGCCAGTCCAAAACATTAGAGGGTTGATGTGTAAGGATCAAGAGACATAGATTCAGAGAGCTGGGTCCAAATACCAACTTTGCCACTTACTGGCTGTGAGGCTTATGTTGGATCACTTAAATTCTTTGGGCTTCTGTTAGTTAGTGTCTTAGGTTTCATGTGCCAGAAAAAAAAAAACACAATTTTAAGAAAGAACACAGAAGAGTAGAAAGAAAAAAGCCCAACTCTATCTAGTGCAAATGAAGTCACTATTCAAATTTCAAATTAAAGGACTGTCAAAGAGGCTTGATATAGCCTTAAAGTTTAACAACAACAAAAAATCACATTTGGGAACTTCTTGTCATTTTTCTAAATGTTTTTTTACTTCCCTTTCCAAGACTAGTATATCATATCTATTTTACAGTGCTCAGGTACAAAGAATTAACAAGTTAAATAAAGTTATAAAGTATTTATTTATTTTTGATGAATGCAAATAAAGTAAAGCCAAACCAAAACCTCTTGGGGAGTATTATTTTTCCAAAATAATTCATTCCACCACCTCTTGCTAAGAACCTACTATGTCCAGGACTTGTGCAGGGATATACCCCAAATGCAGTGTGGTCCTCAGCAAGAAGGCCCAATGCCTAGTGGCAAAAAAGAAATGACAGTAAGTACCCAGTGCTGTGAGAGTGTGTAGGCAGAGCTATTTATTCTGTTACAGAGGAGGGGACAAAGGTTGGATCTGGAAGAGTGGACTGGCATCCAGCAGATGGCAAAGCCTTAGAAAAGCAACCACCTAGACAAGCTCTTGTTTGGTTATCTAGTGCTAGAGTGACATGCAATTTATCTTCCACACTGGGATGCTTGACCATAAAAGGGGAACTGCTGATAATTATGTTAGGACATTGGGTGAAAACCAAAACTTACTGGGCAAATGAGATCAAATGGTCACCTCACTTTATGCTAATATTTTGTAATATGAAGAAGGGGCCTCTGCATCTCATTCCATTCACATTGGAACCTGTGATGAAATGGCACGGGAGGATGCGCCAGGGCAGGCTTCCGCACCCTGGCTAACTTCCTGAACAAGCTGTAGAGGTTCCCCTAACAATGCTTCTCAGCCCTGTTGTACTCGAGCATAATATCAATGCAGCAAGCAAATTGCCCAAACTGGGTGGCACATTCTTGTATCATCCTTAAATTACTTTGATAGTAATACCGGATTTTCCAAACCACATTGATATTTAGCCTTATGAGTTTTGGTTTTCCCACAATAGTTTTGGAGGCCCACTCAATGCCCTCTCAATGTTTCCATTTGATGTTCCTTGATTTATTGTGTGATTAGTTGCAAATCCAGAGGCAGCAACGAGTCTCTCTTTGCAGGGACTGTTTGCAAGAGTCTCAGAAGTGGAAGAGGAAATCCAACAAGTCTTAAAACAGGATTTCTGCCATTGAGATGTGATCTCTGTTGCTGTGCCCTGGGCAAAAGGGACAGCATGTGGGAAGGCATGGAGGCAAGAACAAGCTTGGAGTATGGAAGGAACTGTGTGGCATTCTCTGCTGGGAATGGGACTGGGAACATGGTTAGAGAAGATGGTAAAAAAATGAGTGGGACTAGATAGTGAAGGGCCTTGAAGGCCACCCCAAGGAGTTTGGATTTTATCTTGTTGAGAATGATGAGTCTCTGGATCTATTCACGCAAGATACTTGTTTTTGGAAAGAGAGCAAATCGAACAAAGCCAGACAAAATCAGTCATCCTGGAGCCAACTTCTCCTTTCAGTTTTGAAGTCCTGATTTGCTCCAAACTTTTTGTTAAAGTGTTCTCTGACCCACTGCATCCCAAACACCACCCCAAAGGGAATGTGTCTCAATTGACTATAGACCTAAAATCTGATGCTTTGAATTCACCCAAATCCCAACCTAGGCTGTATTGGAAGATCTTAGCACTCCCCCACCCCCTGAACCCCCAGATCTATCTCTAGGCGGGACTCTGTGGATGAGGGAACAGGGCCAGGCCCAGAGAGGTGAGAGCAGAGGCTTGAGGCTTCTGCCTTCTGACCAACCTGCTGTAAACTGTTTCTGAAGACTTCCCTTGGGGGAATTTACAAACTCCCTACCCAAATCATGTCTGCCTAGAATTTAAGTCCAAAGTCATGTGCTAATGTAAAACAAAATGGCAGCTTTACCCTTTTAAGCTATTCAGAATGCTTAATAATGAACTGGTGTGAAAGACAGCAGCCTCCTTGTCCCCAGAGGTATTTAAACAGGCATGCTCTACAGAGGATTCTTATAGGCAGGAGGGAATGAAGCCAGACAAATGAGGATCCTACTCCCTGTCCAACTACTTACAACCCCAGAGCCTCTATTTTCTCATCTGTAGAATGGTAATCACAGTAATGCCTTCTTTATAAGATTCTGGAGGAAAATGAACAGAATAATAATGGGACTTGGCTCAATGCTAGGCACTAGCACACGCTCAGTAAACACTGGCAACAATCATGGTTAGTACAATGATCTACCAGTGGTAGAGCTTTGTGCTGCCAGTGGCAAACCAGACTTTTATTTCTGAGTTTTACTTCTAACTTGGAACATTACACAAGTAAAAGTCCTACAGGCAGCAAACGAATTGTTAATATTATTAGATATTACTCTTAAAAGACCATCTGGCTGTGGGAACCCAACTTCTCCTTTTGTAGAAGGAGAAATAAATTCAGAGTGAGGAAGAGACAAGCTCAAGTCCACACATTAAGACAGAGACAGACCAGGTACGAGACCTCAGGTTTCCTGATACTGACCCCATGCTCTTAACTCCGTAACATTCTTTTTATGTTTCACTTTCTGTTAATTAGCAAAATTCAGGACCTTACCAGTCCTGTCTTCATTTATTGGACATCTATCATTTAGAGATTCACAGTTTTTATATAAAATACTTCATTCAATCCTTATAGCAACCCGCTGAGGCTGATCTTATTATTTATCTCTGTCTGATGGGTAAGGGAAGTGAAGCTACGAAAGGTTATGTTGCTTATTCAAGCCTCACAGCAGCAAGTAGTAAAGCCAAGATGTGAGTCTGGACACTTGGGCTTCTAAGCCTGTATTCTCCACCAGAACATCACACCAACCCTCCAAAAGTGAGAAAAAGATATAGCGCCTGCCTCAGAGAAGCACACTCCTTAGAAGAGAGACATACCCACAAGGGTGCTCAAGGTACCAGGAGAACAAAAGAGGGAGGAGGGGAGAGGATTAGGAAAGCTGCCTGGAGGAGGTGACCTTTATCCAGTTTCCAGAGCTGACTTGTTTTCCTCCAAGTTGATGAGAGCTGGGAAGGGAAGAATTCCCAGCAGTTGGAGGTACTTTTGCTGAGGCAGGCAGGTGAGAAGTGTCTGGGGCTCAAGAGGCACTGTGCAGGAGGGAGGCCTGGATGCCAGGCACTTGCTCAGTGTATGACCTGGGCAAGTTGGTTCACCTCCAGGAACCTCAACTTCCTCATCTGTAACATGGGGATAATAGCACCTGCCTTATGGAGCTGTTTGAATATTAAATTAGATCACATGTATACACTTCCTGACCCAGTATTATTCCTCCTTCTTTATTCACCTCTCATAAAACTATTTCCCTCAGTAAAAAATTTTAATTGAGCTTATTTTTACACTTATGTTCACAGTAGCATTAGTAATAATCTTGAGAGTCATTATTAGTCATTTACAATAATAAAATAATTGATAATAATGTTAATTGCCATTGACTGAATGCACTAAGTGCTTAATATGTATAATCTATATCTAATCTACTCCTCAGAACATATCTTAAAGATAAGTATCATTATCCCCATTTTATAGATGAGGATAATGAGGGTCAGCGAGATTATGAAATTCACACAAAGGTCACTGGCTAGGAAGCGGCAGGATTAGTATTTAGACCCAGGTCTGTCTGTCCAGAAAACATCCGACAGACAGAGAATGCCCTGTGTTTGGAGTTCATGTTGGTCTTGGCAAAGTCCCTCAGCCTCTTTCTCAGAAAGAAAACAAACATTTTAAGAGGTTCGCTAACACGTTGGAACAGGAATGTCCCAGTAAGGGAGAGGCACCTGAAGCAGGAAGATATGTCCATATTTGGAGACCAGGGCTGGGGTCCACCCCCTCACCGCTCACCCGCCCCTCACCACGGCCTTTCCGTCCAGCTTAGATGTCCCGCAGAGAGCCTGACTTGAACTGGGCCTTGAGGCGCCCCAGCCGCGGTGTCCGGGCGGGCCAGTGTGTGTCTTCCTGGGCTTCAGGTGTCTCTGGGAGCCAGGGGTGCCCGCCCGCAGGTGGAGACTGTGCGACTGCCAGGGAGGCCTGCGTTGGTAACCGGCCAGTTCCCACGTGGGTGGCGCCCAGGCAGCAGGGAGTTAATCTCCTATCTGTTGGGAAGGCTTCCAGAGCCCTCCTCCCTGCCCTTGTTTGCTCAGGGCCCGCTCTTCAGAAACTGAAACCCGCTGGACTCCAGGCCACGCCAGCCCTCACGGGGATCCTGCCCGGGTTTACCTTCTATGGGGAGGTCTGGGAGGGCTGGGCGGAGCGGAGTCTGGGCAGGGCCGGCGCTCCGCGGGCCTGGCTCCACTCCTCCTTCTCCTCCCCGAAGGAGTCACCCCGGCCCCGCCCTCGCTGCCAGGGACCAGCTCCAGATTTGGGCGCGCGGGGCGAGGTGGGGTGGGGTGCGGTGCAAGCATGTGTGCAGACAAGCTGGGTGGTTTGAATCCTGCTCCTGCCCGTGCCCCTCACCGCCTCTGAGACACTAGGTAAACCACTAAACCTCTCAGTTTGGGGTTTTTTTTTCACTGTAAAATGGGGATACATAATGCCTAGCCTTTGGACTGGGTAACGTGTGGTCTGTGCCTAGCACATAAAGAAGTGCTCAGTGTATTATGGTCACTGAATTGGTGTCCTTATTGCTGCTGCTGCTACAAGGGGTGGGGCAGCCTTCCGTGTGAGGCAGTAAGCGCCCAGCACTCAGTGTTCAAGCACAAGCTGAAAGAGACAAGAAAAAAAACAATAGAAAAGGAAGGGACCCACACTTGCCATCCCCAGAGGTACTGTCCCTGTCACTTCAGCATCACCCAGGAAGCCCAAGCACCATCTCAGACCCACTGAATCAAAAGCCCTTGAATGAAGTTCTTTTGAGAAGTTCAGCTTCATTTTGTAAACCACTAATCTAGGCTAATGATCCCTACAGTTTTCATCTTCAAAAGACCCTTCTGTTATTACCTCCTACCCCATTGATTGCACAGCGTGAAATATTTTGTTGACCAAACTAGATTTGTTAACTCATAACTTACTCTATAAATAAATTATTAACCAAAGACTCAAGAGTCCATTCAATGAATAGTAATACTTTCAAATGATATTTATTTGAGTAACTACTACGTGTCAGCTACTGTGCTAGGTACCAGGGGTGGTGGAGAACAGGATGGACAAGAGCTTTGTCCTCATAGGCTCTCCAGTCCAGTGAAGGAATGTAGAAAAAGAACAAGGATTCAAATGCTGCCACTGAAGCCAAGAAAATCCACTGAGCATGAGATACCCAATACAATGAACAGATATAGCTCCAGACAAAAGCAAATAAAGTCTATGGGCCATTCTTCCACATTGGCCTCATAATAGAGAAAGGTGATATCACTCTTTAACACACACAGATTTACATACACTCCAACATTATTATTTTTATAGATCACAAGATGTCCAGGGCTCTTATACCAAGAACATCTAAGGTGTTATGAAGAAAAGAAGAACCTCTCAACCTAATTCCTGCTATGTGGCCAGTCTCATCACCGGTCATACCCATGAAGAACCACTGGCAGGCACCCCCAAACCCTCAGAGCACAGCAGCTAAGAGTGTGGGCTCTGAAGCCAGGCTGCCTAGGGCTGAATTCCAGCTTGGTTCCTTCTTAGCTGTGTGATCATGAGCAAGTTACTGTGTGATGATCACAGGCACAGAGGCAAGACCTTTATGTGCCTACTTTCCTCTCCTGTAAAGTGGTCTGAATATTAGTACCTGGTTCACAGCGTGGTGAGAATTACTGAAATGGTACTTAAAGCAGGTGCTAGGCACTCAGTATCAATGTAGCTGTTGTTACACTGTATCATTTTTTGCCTTTGATGCTCTATCTGCCTGGAGAGCATAGAGTTATTAATTCAATGTCCCCTCCTCTTGAGAGCTTTCCTCACTTTTATTTTACTAAGTAATTTGATGCTTTTTCTCTCTATTCCTTTAGCTCTTTTTATGTACCTCTTAGAGCACTTCTCATTCTTCAATCATGTTTCTTACTTTTTTAGATGCTTTTCTTGCTCACTGGATTATGAGTTCTTGGAGAGCAGAGGCCATAATTCATATATCTTTTCATCTCTGTAGACAAGACAGTCCCTAACACAGAAAAAGCATTGAATTAATGAATGGATGGATGATGGATAGATGGGTGAAGTGACTTGCCCAGGATCTCACAGTTCAAACCCACAGGGTCTGCATTTAGTTTAAACTGGGAAAATTACTTTTCTGACCTTCTGGTTTCTCATCTGGAACACAGGTCTGATAATAATGGCACTTATGTCTTGGGGTTGGGAGGGTTACATGAGGACTGTGTTCAAGCTCTAGAATAAGATTATTTGGGTTCACGTCCCAGTTCCACCACTTACAAACTGTGGGATTCTTGAACAAGTTTTTACACTTGCTGTGCCTAGGGAAGACAGATCTTAAACCAAAAGAAAATTCAGTGGGCTGTGTTCAGAGAATTAAAAGAGATACTCTTTGTGAAGGCCTGGACTCCTGGCACAAGTAGGTATTCAGTAAATAAATATTGGTTTCCCTTCCCCCCTTCTCTAAACCTGTAGGCCCTGGACTCTGAATGCCTGAAACAGCTGTTCAAATGCCACATTTTGCTCTCAGTGACTAATGTCCCTTAAGCCAAGGTTGGAAAACTGACTCCAGAACTAAGCTTACATTCGAGAGCTGAATTAGATGCAGGGAATGTAGCTGACTGGTTTATTTAATTAGTAAAGAAACTTTTGAAAAGGAGCAGTTTAAAATCAACAAACATGTCAAGGAAATTGAAAAGCAAGAGCTAACCCACGATTTCGTATGTGGGTTTCATATGTCATTGGAATAGTTCCTAATATAAAGGCATGTATAATGGGATCATCCAAACCAACTTAATGTTTTATGAACTGTAACAGCAGTGATCAGAATCGGTTTTGGAGCACTGATTAACCAATAATCAGTGCACAGCATTGTAACAATTCTTGAATTTTCTACTGCTTGTCGAAGTATGTTCTAATAAGTTCATTATTCAAAATCCTCCAATGGTCACATGTCTATTAGTAAGCCAAAGGGTATGGAAGAAGAAAAAGGTATTTTCATTTCAGACCTAGAATCCTGTCACACTCCCACACAAATTGCCCCAAACCTCCTTTTTTGTGGGGTTTGGAAGAAGCTGAAATGAGGGAGCCCTGGGCCCTGGGAGCTGAGTTGTCAGTGGCTCACCCAGCAAGCATTTGGCCGTGCAGTTCAGAGAGGAAATCGGAGAGGACAGGGCCTCAGCTGGACCTAAAGGGACGAGCTGCACAGTGGGGGAGGAAGAAGGGCAGGACTCTTATTAGCAAAACCAGCTGCCTGCCAAGTGCAGGGTGTGTGTCTGAGTTTCTGAAGAAAAGGGAGATTTGCAGCTGTTAGTTTTACCCTCAGGCCTCCAATAATCAAAAAAAAGTGTGTGTGGTGGGAGGGATGGGGTACACCATTCTCTATTCCCCAAGACAAACTCTACCTGTATCTTCCACCTTAATCTTTCTTAACCTAAAACCTCCTTATCCATACCTTGAGTTACATCAGACATCTATTCCAAGAAGTCTTTCCTATCTTTCCAATTTGGGGAAGAAGCTCTCTCTTCTTGACCATGTGCCTGTAGAATTTTGTGTCCCCATTGTAAGACTTCTCACAGAGTCCTTGAAAGATATGCCTGCCAATCTCCTTCATTCTTTTCTGCCTCTTATCTTCCTCTTTTTGTAATAGCTTTATGGAAGTATGCATAATTGACATACAGTAAACCATATGCATTTTAAGTACACAATTCTTCGGTAGGTATAGACCTGTGAAACCATCACCACTACCAAGATAGTGAACATGTCATTCAGTCTGGAGGTTGGGCTTCCCTGGGGAGAAGGGCTCACCAAGGGCATGGAGCTCAATACAGGGCACAAGGGAAGACCCATGGGAAGAGGACACTGTGGTGTTATGGGCAGATCTCTGGATTTTGTTGCAGAACTTTCACATAGGTCTCAGCCCAGACTCAACTGTGTAGTGCACTGCCAGGAATGACTCCCTTACAATCTAAGCCTCAGTTTCTTCTTTTGTAAATTGGGGGTGAATATAAGCCCCCCTTCTCTCAGGAGAGTTCTGTGGGGCTGCACTGAGCTGGGAGATAAAGTGCTCTGTAAACTGTGAAAGGTTAGTCCTGGGCAAGGGATTAGGCCTGGATCAAGCCAGCAGCGCACTGGGAATGCCCTAGCTCTCGGGCTATTTAAAGGCCACCTTGTCATCCAGGGAAGCTGGGCGGATTGGCGATTCCTCCCAGAAACAACCAATAAGGGCTATGCCCGGTGGCCTTTAATCCTGGCCCAGTTACCAAATGTCAAGTATTCTTTTCCCTTAGCCCTCCCCCCTTCCTCTGTGTGGGCTGTGTTTATTTACAAGGTCTCCCTCCCTCCAGAAAGTCACATGTGACCGGAGGATTCCTCTTCTGGCCTGGAGCCCGAAGATAAGGGCGAACCATCTGCTGGGAGCTCCAAGGACTGCAGGGATAGGGACCAGGGGGCGAGGGGAGGGGAGGGGAGACCCCCAGAGCCAGCTGTGATTTCCTTTGACCAGGACTGACAGAGGGACAAGGCAGGGAAGGAGAGAAGGAAACAGTGTCTTTAGTTTAAAACTGACTTAACCTATAAAATCACACCAGATTTGAGAAAGCCTTCTACCTCCTCCGATGAACTGTTTTGTTGTTGTTTCTTCTAATTTGTTGTTGCTTAGTAAAGAGAAGCAAGGCCAACTGCCAGGGCCCAGAGGGGGAGATTTAGGGCCACCCATCACTCATTTCTTGTGTGAGCTTGGTGCAGCCAGCTTCCCTCTCTGGGCTTCAGTAATTAGAGCTACCATTTCTTGAATACCCACTATGCATGCATCAGGCACTACACTGCATTTTCTCTATGCTTTTAAGAATAACTCTTGAAGCTTTAATGGAGAGGTCAATATTCTCCTCATTTTACAATTGATGAAGGTGATATAACATGTCCAAGGTCACCTAAGATGTGGGCCAGATTTTGAACTCAGTGCTGACAACAGACTTCCATGTTCTTTTGAGAACTAATAGATAGTAATTCTCAAGCAATGAACTTAATAATAAAATATCTGCTGGTCATGCTCTGTGAAAATAAGGTTCTGTGACCAATTAACACAGGGAACACTTCACACAGTGTCCTTGTCATTAAAAACTCAAAGGGCATTTTTGTGTTTCAAACAGCCTGAGGAGTCTTGGAGTAAGGAAGGAACTTACCTTTTTTTAAAGCAAGAATTTTCCACATTAAATCAATCATCAATCTTTTTTCCCATAACACTTATTCACGTTCCAAGTAGCAAGTGCTCCTCAGAGCACTGTCTGGGAATCACGGTTGAATCAGAACTGGAGGGATTACAGAGCTTATCCATCTAGCTATCAGAATTCCTTAACAATGCCTCTTTTTTATTTAACATCTCCAGTGATGACAGGCTTATAACCTGGTGGGTCACAGAAGCAGTGGTTAGAACAGTACTGCCCAACAGAAATATACTGCAAGCCATACGTGTGATGTTAAATTTTCCAGAAGCCACAGGAGAAAAGTATAAAGAACAGGTGAAGCTAATTTTAATATATGTTAATTAACCCAATGAATCTAAAAATGTCATTTCAACATGGAATCAAAAAAATTTTTGAACTATTTTATATTCTTTTCTTTTTCAATTACATCTTTGGAATCTAGGCGTAGCCATATTTCACATGCTCCTTTGGCTAGTGTCTACCAAACTAAATAGCACAGGGTTTGAAGATCTTCTTTAGGCCAACCTAAGCTTTTCCAGCCTGTGCCTCAGATGCAAGGACAGGGTAAACAGATACATAACTCAGACAGCACCGCCGAGGAGGAGTTCTGTTCATCCTTGCATATGTCTATCAAGTGGCCCCATCAGGGAGCTCAGCCCTCTGGCAGTGATCTGCTGAGGTCTGTATTACCCTTTGCAAAGGGTTTTCCACACTTCCATGTGCTGTATCAATGAAAGGCCTCACTCCCCTGACTCTTATGGAGGCAAACTTAAGTGACTCAGGGGTTTTAATAGTCTCATCCCACTGCTATTTTGTATTGAATCCACAGGTGGCTGCTAACACAGTGTGTGGCCTGGGGCAACTCCTTTCTGTGCCCTGGGCCTCAGTTTCCCTATCTGTCAAATAGCAGATTTGAATCTTCTATGATTCAGCCTCTTTCTGCCTCTTCTTATCCATACCACTCTTTTCACCTACCCATTAAATTTCCTTTTAAATCAAGTCTTAAGTTCACATTCAGAAAATAGTTATATCCACCCATATAAATAATAACAACAAGCATTTTTGGATTATTTACCGTATGTCAAGCACTGTAAAAAGAGCTTTATATAGCATCTCATTTAATTCTCTCCACACCCCAGTGAAGTAACACTACTATTATTCCCTCTCATAAATGTGGAAACTGAGGCATTGAGCAGCTGAGTCATAAGTCACACACCTCATAAAGGGGAACGGCTGGAGATTCCAGTCCAGGACCTGCTCTCTGGCCCTGATTCCAGGCTGTGAATAAGGCTCCAGAACTGGACTCTGAGTTGGGTCCAAGCCTCAGATTACTAAAGAGGGACAGGAACTCAGGAGAGCTGGTTTTTTTGCCTTTTGCTGGTGGAGCTAAAACCCAGAGTATCCTCCTTCTGCTTTGCACTAGAAAAAAAAATTTTGTACTTTCCTTGCTAAGGAAATCCTACTCTTCACAAGACTTTCTTCCCAACCCCTGACCTTTCAGGAAAGGGGCCGAGGCCCCTGGGAAGGCTCTGGAGCAGACCGGAGGAGCTCAGTGTCCCCTGTCTAGGACGGGTATTTTTAGAGCTGGCCACACTGTTTACAAGGAAGCCAGTCCCCTGAGCCTGCCCTCTCCCTACAGGGAAACACTGGCCACCGGCCCCTCTGGCCACCCGGACTCCTGCCAGCCCTTCCTTCCTCCCTCCTGGCTGCTCCTTTCCTGTCATCTCTATCAATCAGCACATGGATGCACTGTCATTACTGCCCTCAGAGACATCCCAGCCCAGGGCCCTGATAGCTTCCTGGCAGGGCCCATTGTCACCTGGCACTGGAAAAAATCAAGAGGCTGCCATCGGTTGAGAAGATGGCCCTGGTAACTGGCGATGGATTGGAAATCCTATACATGGACATTTCTCTGAAACTGCAATGGAACCTCACCCTCCCATGCCTTCTGAAAGTGGAGGCCTGACAGCCGTGGAGAGGATGGCTGTGGTGGATGAAGGGGCCACAGAGCAGGGTGGGAGGCTCAGTTCTGCCTGCAGTTCTTACAGTGTGCCAGAGGCTCTTACTTGTGACGAGTTACTTATCCTCCCCAGCCTCCCTTTCTGTAGCTGTAGAGTGAGAAGGCTTTGAATACTGGGGGCTCTGTGTTCAATGACTATCTGAGCCTCCTCAATAATTAGGTAAGAATATTTAGGCCTACTTCATGGTGGGTGGCAGAGAGCAGGGCAGTAAGGGAAAGCACCTGGCACACAGTGGGCATGCAATACATAGGGCCGTTGATAATAATTTCCATGTGGCACAAACTAGGTTCACTAGCAGGAATGCTCTCCTTATTCTTGTAGCTCAGGGTTCTTTCACCTTTAAGTCTACACAAAACCTCCCCTCCAACTATGTACTTTTTAAAATTAAGTATTCATTCCTTCTTTCCAGCCCTGCATCTGTGTCTCCTTGTGGTTCAGGAGTCTTGTAGCAGACATGGGAAGCCCCTTCTCTGAGTCATCCTTCTGTGGCTTCCCAGGGAGGCTGCACATCTGGACCTCACCGCACTAGCTCTTGAGAAACTTCATGTAGCCAGGGCAGCTGGACCTGACCCAGGTAAGTCAGTCTTCTCAGGGTCTGACCCCAAGCTAGCAGGGCTAGCTAGGAAAATGGACCCAGGCCGCCTAGCCCCACCCAAGCTTCCCAGGATGTGAGAAGATGACAAGGGCTCCAGGCTCCTCAGAGGAAGTGCCTTCCCACTCTGCCCTGTGGGCAGGCTAGACTTCTCCTCTGGCAGCTGACGGAGGTTCAGGGACTGATATTAGAGGCACTAAACTCCCAACACACATCCTCCCCCGGCCTCCTTCCCCCACCTCCTGTTTCCCACTTCCCCTCCCCAGCCCTTTTCCTTCCTCTCTTCTACTTCCTCCTCCCCCTCTTCCCCACAGCTGTGTTTTTGACCCAACTGACAGCCTACTAGGTTCCTAAGGAGGGAAGTCCCAGCAGAGGGGAGAGAGATTGACTCCTCCTTGTGGCCTCATGTCTCTGCTTCTAGTCCTTCCACAAAGATGTCCTGGTGGCCTCTGATGTGCCAGACACTGGCCAACAACTTGGAGGCACGGCCAGGTGTTAACACCAGGAGCCAATTAGCCTGATGGGCTGGGGGTAGGGGCAGCACTCCTGACTGGTTGAGGACGTTGCATAGTTAAAAAGGTGTCTCCTTTGACCACCTTCTCTACTGTCTCAAGGTCCTGCATTCACACTATTTCATTTCACACAGTGTCATGTAATGTATTACCTTAGTCTTAATTAGAAGGTGATACTTCAGGAGAATGTAATTATAAAAAGAGGTGATCCTTTTCTCCCCATTCCCTGCTCACTAGAGAAAAGAAACAGCATGTTTAATGGGACAAAGCCTGAAAGAGTAATAGTGCCAACCAGCGAAGGCTAACACGTGTGGCTTGAGTGTAGGGTTTGGGCAAGACAGAATGTCAGGTGGGAAGGCTGGGCACATGGTATGGGGCTAATCATGCCAGCAGCCACCACTAGAAGCCATTGTCCCCTTCCATTCTGCGTCAGGGACTGACAGCAGCAAGGATGTGGAGGCTGGGCTACAGAGGGAGAGAACAGCAGCAGGGAGACCTCATGGGAAACAATTCTCTGGTCCTGTGGAACCTCCTTAATCCCTAATCCTTCCTTCTAAACCACCCCTGACTTTATGAACCTGAAGGGTTCCAAGGGATGTGCGCATTCCAGACTCTCCTCCTCACCTACTTTCTGTTTCTTACTAGATGGGTGACCTTAGAAAGTCCTTTAGCCTCTATGGCTTTTTTTTCTTCATCTGTGAATCAGAAAAAGTATGTGTTCGTGGCGGCAGGGGGAGGGGTGGGGGACAAGGTGTATGTACACCCATGCAAATACGTACATACCAAGGATTGTTATGAAGCTTAAATAAATAGGACACTGTGGACGGAAGCCCTTTCGGAAAGCACAGGCAGTTCCCTATCTCTCCTCGCCCTCAGCTGCTATTCCCATTCCACGAGGGGAAATCCTCACCCGGAAAGCCGTGTTCACACTGGCGCAGGTCCCAGGGTGTGCGCCCCGTGGAGCCAGGGTCTCTCCCTTTCCATTTCCCTTGTTGACTTCCAGTGCGACTGTTGTTGGCTCGCAGACAGACAGGCAGTTCTCCATGACTTGCCCAGCTGCCAGGCTAATGTCTCACCTTGGCTCCCTGGGAAACAGTCTGCTTGGACAATTTAGTGAAGAAGAACTGTGATTAGAAAATGTCAGGTGTCATAGTGATCATTTAGATTCAACCATGGTGGGTAGTAATGAACTCGGATTGACCTACTACAATATACAGGGACTGTGTTGGGTACCTGAGCTACAGACTTGAGGGCAATGGGGCACCTGGCCTCCAGGAGCTCACTACAGAGGAAGAAACTGATGCATGGACCGGGAAGGACAGCACAGTGTGCCAAGAGACGCTGAACTTAGGGAGGTACCTCCCAAGTCCTCTGGCACTTACCTACCTCAAGTTATGTTATTATTTAATTATTTGTACTCTGCCTTCCCATAAAAGTGTAAGCTCTAAAAAGGCAAGAATTTTATCTTCTTCACAGCTCTACTTTCAGCACATAGTAGGTGCTCACTTAGGAAGAAGTACCTGTGAATGAGTGCATTGCTTGAGGAAGCATAGAGTGTTGTGGCTGCTTAACAGGGTGAGGATCACAGAAGACTTCCTGGAGGAAGAGGCCTTGGCCAGGAGCATGGTGTTCCAAAACTTATACTTCTTTCAACATTCCCTAGTTCATGACCTCCTTACCAGTTAGAGAGGTCACATCTACTTTATGAATGAAGAAACAAATCTCAGAGAAAAGAAATCAGCTTAGTAAAGGTCACTCAGCTGGCAGAGAAGACTTCAGCCCAGATCACCTAAGTCAAAAGCCTGTGCTTTCTCCACACAGGCCTGTAAAACCACTCAAGAGGGGACTAAGTTCAGAAGACAGAGCATCCTCACGAACATTAACATGAAACTTCAGCAGCAGCAGCAGCTTCATCATTTTTACAGCAGCCAAACTGTAATGAGTGCTCACTCCACGCCAGGCACCTTTCTAAGAACCTACACTTTATTAATGCATTCTTCATAACTACCTAATGATGTAGGCTCAATTATTGTTCCCAATTTATAAATGAGCAAATTGAGGCATGGTTGAATCACTTTCTTAGGGCATCCTGGTAGTAAGTGAAAGGTCTGTGGTTCAAACCCACGCAGTATGGTCTCAGCCTACACTCAGTCATTTCATCTTCTACCTCAACAGATCGTGCCCACTTCATCCAACTTTAGGAGGCAGCGTGAGACTTCACAACTGAGCATTCTGTATGTTCGAAACACTATACTACGTACTGTGGGGAAAAGAAGAGATTAATAAAGTTCTTGCCATTATGAAGTGACTAGACAGAAAGATGCAAGTCTAGAGACATCTACATCCCTATGATATGGAGGAAGCAGGCGAGAGAGAATGAAGCCAGTATGTAAGTGAGGAAGAAGAGAAAGACAGTCTCTATTCCAGCCAACTGTGTCTTTCCTGGGGCTTGGTGATTTAGGATCACCTTCAATTCTGCTGTGATTGTCCCTATATTCTTCTAACTTAAATATCTGTTTTTGCTTAAGGAAGTTTAATTTGGGATTTTGCTCCTTGTAACAGTTTTAAATAATAAGTCAAGAAGTTTGTGAGTTCTGGTTTGGAGAGGAGGGAACAGGCATGAAAGACGGGTCAGAGATAGAATTGAAATAATGCGGTCACCAATCTGATGAGTCATATAAGAGAAGGGGTGTCCAAGGGGAAGTCCCAGGTTATTGGCTTGAGAGATTGGAGAGAGATGGTGGTGTCTTTAGCAGAAGTAGATAATTTCAGAAGATAAACTGAATAGAAGGAGGGGTGGAGGAAAGAAAAATCCATACTTTCAGTTATTCTCTCATTCATTCATTGAACAATTATTTTCCAAGCCCTACCTTGGCACTGGAGAACCACCAGTGTTTAAGGTCAGCTAAGATTTGGATAGTATAGTATCTGTGGGCCATCATTGACTTAATTATTCAACCAACAGTAAGCACCAACTATGGCCCATGCACTGTCCATAGAACTCAGCACAAATCCAGGCAGTGATGTCCAGAAGGCAGCTGGAAAGAGGTCTGAGCTGGCATTTCTGTTGTAAGCATCATCCCCATAGGGATAATTTTGGAAGTCACACAAAAAAGCTCTTGGAGAAGTCTATTCCACAAACCTTGTCTGTCATGCCTCAGCTTCATCTGTGAGCTGAGAACAAAGGTTTCTTTGGCCTGTGTGGCTGAGCACAGACACAGAAAGATTGTGGGTTCAGGAGTCCAATCTGGTGCCAGCCTGGATTTACACACCAGCTCTACCAGGTAACTGCACGAATGACCCTGAATGAGTTGGGGTTTCCTCTCAGAGTCGGGGTGTCCTCTCATAGTCATGGTTTCCTCAGCTACAAAATGAGAATATGAATGCTTATCTGAATGTTGAGAGTAAGAAGGAATGTGCAAGCACGTTCACTCAACCACGAACATGAAGTGAACACCTGTGTGTACCAAGTTCTGAATAAAGGACTTCAGTAAAAGCCAATATCGGGGGTTCGTCTGGCGTAGGTGGCGCGGCAGGGCTGCCATGGCTGGGTTTTGTTCACCTACAGCAGCCGATCCCTATCTGCCAACCATGAATCAACATCAGTCTGCCCTGCCGCTTCCCCGGCCCACAAGAAAGGTGGTATTTTTATCAATTAGAGAAGAAAGAGAAAAATGCATGTTCTGCTGTCCTCGGCGGAGCTGTTTTTATGTGCAGCAGAAAAAGGGCCTGCGTGAACCCTGCTGTTCTTGGCAGCCGAGACTCCGCTCACAGCCAGAGGCTTAAAGCGTTATTTGTGGTTTAAGTTACAAGCAAGGGCAAAAACCCCAGAAAAGGGGTGGAGGGGGGAGCAGAAAACATTTTAAAAGTTGAGAAAATTGCCCTGTGTTCTCAAGTGTGGGCAATTTGTCCAAACACCTGAGCTCTGTAGAATCCTAGTGGTCTGGCTGCGGTTTGATATTCTAGGGCTCTGGGCCCGGTGTTGGGGGTGGGGGACATTTTTCATACATGAAGAAAATCGCAAAATCACTTTTTATGAGATATTAATGAGTAGCTTTACTGCTTCAATGGTAATATTGTTGGAGGTTTTGAAAAAAGCCCAGGTCCGTGTTTGGGGATGGCTTTGTTTTGAAGATCGGTACATAAAGCATTTCACAGTCATTACACTGCAGTTCAGGTGTTGCCCCCCGGGATCCACAGCAGAGGACATTAAACATTTCAGGGATAGAAGAGCCCTTTAAGGTCTTTAAGTCAAGTCCCACCCTCTCCTTATATTAAAGACTAAAACAAGGCCCAGAGAAGGTAAGAAATATGCCACAGATAGTATAGCATGTTTGTGGTTCACGCAGGCCTAGACCTCAGGCTTCTGGACTTCTGGCAGCCTTTGGAGAGGCCCAGCGGTGACATTCCACCTCAGAAACCGACTGGCCTCCCCTTCTTGTTGACATTTCTGCGGCAGTGACTTTGAAAGCTGCCTTTTATGGCTCTGGTTTTGGAAGGGCAAACATTGCTATCAGTAGAATAACACAGGTGGCTTCTAGAGTTGGGTCCAGGTGGAGCAGGCAGGAAGTGAGGCCCCTATGCACAGGCAGACATGACCCAATCACCTGTCTGGGTTCAGAAGGGTACACAGGCTTTCCTTGGGAGAGGGACAAGAGGCTACTGTAGTGGGGAAGGGCTTACCTTTGGGGCAGACAAGATAGGTTCAAGTCCCAGCAACCTGACTTGCCAACTGTAAACTGTGACAAGCTCCCCGACCGGGCTGTAAAACAGAGATAGCGATCACTCAGTCACATGAGCCACATGTTGCTAGTGACTGCTGTGTTGGATAGCACAGGTGCAGGACTATCAAAAAAGTTCTGCTGGGTGATGCTTGTAGGGATGCTGGGCTCCTGATGGGGTGCTTGCTGTTACAGCTCACCCTCCTCAGCCACCTGAAAACAGGGCTGGCCCAGGTAAGGTCTCCAGCTCCAAGGGCTCACTCAGGCTCATGCAGACACATCCAGGGTTCCAGGCTCCTCTCTCTTCCTTGGTCCTTTCTAATACTGCAAGGATTTGGCTTCAAACTTGGGAACCTGACAGTGCCTTTCCCATGCTTTCTCGAGCAGAATCCCAGGGAGGAAGGAGATGTGTGGCCAGAGGCAAGTGGCTGGGCAATACCTGATGTAAATGCTGGCATTTAGAGTGAGAAAGCCTTGGGTTCAAATTCTGGCTCTCCCAATTGGTGTTAGTGGTCCTTGGTAAGTCAATAAAGCTCTCTGTGCCTCAGTTTCCACATCAGTGCTCTCTCTGCTTGCCATGTCATGAACCAGTGAGGGAATGAGTCAATGGAGTTAAAAACACTTAGTAAAATACACAGTCCAGAGTGGGAAACCTCTAAAAGTATGAGTTGGCTTTCTCCTTGCTCAGCCTCTTTGTTCACTAAAAGAGTATTTAGACAGAGGGAGGTGGGTAGATGCCTTTCAATCTATTGTAAATCGATGTTGTGCTACTTGAAAACTTTCTCTAGAAGTCAGAAGATTAGAGGAAGCTGGTATCCCAGAGATGCCCTAGAGGAAGAGGGCAGTGAGGGGGAGGACAGTGGGCAGAGAAAGGGGACACATTCTTGAACACTTGTTATGTTCTAGATACTGGGATTATTACTTTCATACATGAAAAGTGATGGCAGTGATGATGGCAAACTTAACCGACAGGTACAGTTCTGAGTGCTTTACCCATATCAACCCCATTTAGCAGATGAGGAAGCTGAGGCATAGAGAAGTTAAAATAAGTCAACAGGGTTGCCCTAAGCTGACATTTAAGTCCCAGCTGCCTGTATCCCGGGCTCTGTGCACCGCCGTCACACAGCACTGCCCCCACAGTCCGCACATTGTTGGAGACTCAGCATCACCCAAGCCTTTCAGACAAGGAGACTGAGGCTCAGGAACATTAGGGTCACACAGAGGAAAGAGAGGAGTTTCCTTGAGTTTTTTGCTTTTTTTTTTTTCCCTTCAAATATATTTTGTTCTTTGGTTATCTTTTTGGAAGATAAGACTCAAGCAAGGATCTTATTTTTCCCTTTGTATCAGAAAGAAATTTGTTGCCTTATTCATAAGGAAACCTCTGAGATAGCCAAAGTGCACTCTCCCAACTTCTCCACACTTCTCTTCCTCAGGAAAAAGAAATGTAGGTCCTTCCGCCTATACATGGATGACAACAACATTCCCTTCTGTGTTCCACTTCTGAGCTGTTGGACAAGTTCCAGTTTGACTCTGACGATCTGAAAATGTGGAACCAGACTTTAACCCCACATTCCAGCTCTAGTCTGACCTCAAAGGAAGTGCATTGTCCCCTTACTTTTAGACTCTATGCTCCTAGTGATACAACCCAAGTTCACATTATGTCTTTGGGTAGCCACCTCCACAATGCTGACTCACGACTTCCTCATGTCCTGATTTCCTGTCCACTGTCCTTTCCTCCAGTTGGCTTGATTTCTTAAGACTTCTCTTGGTTATAACTGTGCGGAGATTCTTGAGGAATCCTTTCAGCAGGTACCTTGGAGAAGCCCTCAGATCAGGGGCTAATGTATACACTCATGTGAAGGCCTTCAAAATCTCAGTGACATCTGGCTCCAGAGGGGCCCTGAAAATGCGCTCTGACTCCAGGGGAGCCAGGAGACAGAGGGCTCTTTTCATCAAAAGTCAGATCAGTAAGTGAGTGGAAAATACCCCTTCTAGAAGAGCCAATGCTGCTGTGAACTTGTCACTTTTAGAAGAGCTTGGGAGCCACAGTCCATTCATACATCAAAGTAGTGATTGGTAGTTCAGGCTTTGGAAGCCGACAGGCCTCAACTCAAAGCCACTTACTAGCTTTGTGACTTCAGGCCAAGGACAACATCTTAAGCCTCAATTCCTCTCTGTAAAACTGGGGCGACAATGGTGCTCCATCATCATGTTGGCCCTATGAAAAAAGAAAACACAAGTAAATGGCTTGCCACAGTGCCTTGGTACCTAGTGCGCTCAGCATTTGTGATGACATCATGAAGCCTTTGTTCTCCCATTTAAGCATTTATTCAGCAATTATTCACTGGGAGTGGGCACAGGCAGCTGGGTGCTCCAAAGGAAAGAATGCAGATGCTAATAAAAGCCTGAGGGCAGGCTCTGGTGGATAAAGCTGCTTCCAGGGAACTAGCTAAATGCTCTACAGGATCCTCTTTGGTTCTGGGTTTGGACTGCTGGCCACACCACCCACTTTACCCTCACACACCCCCCACCCCCATCTCCTGGGCCATCTCTGCATTTGAAGTTTCTTGGATTACTCTCAATGTGACCCTCAGTGAATCCCACAACTCATCTCAACCTCTGGCACATTCCCTATAGAACAGAGACAGTAATACCCACAGTGCTGAGTTTTTGCAGTGGATTAAACAGGGACAAATGTAAAATGACCAGCCAAGCCTGCATTTGCCCAATGCTCTGTAACTTTCAGCTGCATTCTCCCTACCACTCCCTCTTCCCACCAGCCTTCTATTATCATGTGCCAAGCTTGGGCTAGATGCTGGTGGTCAACAGGTTAATGAGAAGCTACCCCTGCCTATAGGGAGTTTAAAGGGTGGGGCCGTAAATAAACATTTGAACCTCCAACTCAAATAGGGAATGCTAAGGACTGTGATGGACTTATGTCCAAGGAGATGTAGGAACACCAGGAAGGGCAAATCACTGCCTGGTTGGCTCTCAGTTTTTGCATCTGTCAAAGGGGTGTAATTTGTTTCTGTTTCATATTGAGATGACTCAGTGAGTTAGTAAATGTGAAACTATATCTTGGAAAGTTCTGTGCTCTCTTTACTTCTCTGTTTCCCCATTAGACTTGATCCCCTTGAGGGAGGGCCTATGTCTTATTCATAGCACATTGGCAAAGAGCAGGTCAACAGTGGCGGAATAAATTGTGGTAACAATTTACTATCTAGTCGCGTACCTCTGGACCCCAAAAGTTTACCCATTTTATAGACAGAGGGAAAACAACGCAGAGTTCAGCGAGTTGCCCAGCAATCAGTGACTGAGCCATGCATCTTCAGACCCGCTTTGATGACCTTTCTACTAAATTCTGCAATCCAGGCCACTCTGGCTGGGGTGAGGTGCCCCTGCTCTGCTGGACATGACTAATCTTTCTTTGTGGGTCACTGAGCCAACCCATCAGCCTCTCACACTGAGTCATGAGCTGAGGTGAACCCGGGACCTGAGGAGAAAGCAGAGCTGTCCTGTTGAACAGGTGTGCCCAGGAATCCCTCAGGCCAGCACGTCGCTTGGGAAATCCCTCAAGGAGGGTCAAGATGGGGCAACTATGGAGACGTCATGCCAGATCCACTCCCCTCTCTCACAAGAGTGTCTGAAGGACAACACCTAGCTAGTCACTGTGCCCAGTGGGCTGTCACTCAGAGGCATCACTTCCTCTCCATTCCCAGGACCAGTGCCCTAACCTACAGCCTCATCATCTAATGTCTTGACTGGGCTCCCAGCCTCACCTCTTATTAACCTTCCTTCTAAGAACTTAAGTAACCTGCCATAGTCACACACTATGACTATGCCATGTTTATATTACAAAAAGTCTTTAACAGCTCCCTGGTACATATGGAATAATGTCAAAACCCATAGCTCAGCATTCAAGGCCCTCTTGATTACACCTTAACCTATCTTTCCAATCTTCTTGCTCTCTGTACCCCTACTTTAGCCCAGTATATGTGTTGCTATTCTTTGGAGTTGCCTTTCACTCCTCTTCCTCCTCGCCTTTTATAAATATACTGTTTTTTACCTTGAAGGCCTTTCCCTAGTTTTACTCATCTTTGTGATCTGAGCTTAAAATTCACCTCCTTCAGGAAGCTTTCCCTGGTCACCTCAGCCCAAAATGATGATAATACTAGTTATATTCACTGATCATTGATTTTGTGCAAGTCATTATGGTTAGTACTTTAACATGCTTCCTTTAATTTGATACTTCCAAACAATCTTACATGGTAATGAATATTATTCTTCCCCTGTTATAGATGTGAAAACTAAGACTCAGAAAGGAGAGCTAACTTGTCCATACTCATACACCTCATGAACTCAAATGTCAGTCCACCTGACTCTGAGGTTGCTCCATGACTTTGGTTCTTGTTCAGGAAGCTCTTTGCACTTCTTTGGAGCATTCATCTTATTGGGTGTTGTGTTTTCATACAGGGCTCATCTATTCAATTCTACTGAATAGAATTCAGTGACCTTCCTGAAGACAAGGCAGTATTTCTTATGCACCATTAACTCTCTTGCAGCATCTAACACATACTGGGCCATGAGACAGAAGGCAAGAGTTACTGAGCACTTCCGGTGTTCATTCAGACCTGTTCTGATGACCTTTCTAATAGATTCCACAACACGGGCCACTCTGGCTGGTTGCTATGCCTACTCACACACACATGTAAACACACATACACACGCATATTCATTTAAGTATTGTTAGTCCCATTTACAAAAGTAGAAACAGAGGCACAGGAAGGCTAAATAACTTTTCATCATCTAAAATTTTGTGTTTAAATGATTTTTAATATCACCTTCATGTATTTATTTTTCAAAAATAAAATTACTTTATTTAAAATATCGATCCATGCAAATTTTTGAAGGTCACACATTCTGAGAATTCAAACTTGGGCTTTTCTGCCCCAGGGATGGTTCCACTCTAACCATCTCATTTCTGACATATTAGGAGAAAAAATTGATATGTGTTATTATAGATTATGGTCAGCTGCATATGATAGAAAACTCAGAGTAATCATGAGGCTTAATTTTTCACGTATAACAGAAGCCCAAAGGGAGGAGATAGCCCAGGCCTCCTACCCTGTTGCTCTGCCCTCCTCCATGCATAGTTTCTCCCTTACAGCCCAGGACAGCTGCTCCCTCCAGCCAGGAGGAGGAAGACCAGGAGGGAGGGCACGTTCCCTGCAATTAAGAACACTCTCCGAAGTCTCACACACCACATCTGCGTACATCCCATGGACCAGAACTGTTACATGGCAACAACTAACTGTAATGGAGACCACACAATACTGGCTTATCGTCAAGGAGGAAGAGGAGAGCAGCTCTTTGTGGACAGGCAGCCATCCTCTCACATGGATGTTTTGCTTTCAGAATGTATCTGCTCTGCTCTCCAAAACTGATTCATGATTTAAACTGTCTCATGCATCTCACACACTCGTAGGTTCTCAATACAGGAGATTAATATCTACTGAGGGAAGATAACCAACTGCTCATCAAAGACCTGATTTCAAAACCAAATGATCAGCAGGCTTTCTCTGAGGGAAGGTCCAGCTGTATGAGATTGGGCAAATCATTCACCCTCTCTAAGTAATATGACCTTGGGAAAATCATTTTACCTCTGCAGTCCATTGTCTACCAGTTAAATGGAGATAAGAATACAATAACATGTACCTCACAGAGTTGCTGGGTGGCTTAACTGGCATCATAAGAAGCATGAGAAGTTAATTTTGAGAATATATTTTATTTAACCCAATATATGCAAAATATTATCATTTCAACATGTAATCAATTTACATTGCTAATGAGACATTTTGTATTCTATTTTTCATACTAAGACTTTGAAATTTAGTGTATGTTTCATATTTATAACCCATCTCAATTCAGGCTAGGCACATTTCAAGTGTTCAATAGCCTCAGGCAGCTGGTAGCTACCGAGGTGGACAGCAAAGGTCGAGACTAATTTAAGCGCCCTTGCTGGGTGCTCCCCTGGCACCCTATACTTACAAAGGAAGAAATAATCCTTCCCACGGCAAGTGTGTTTACTTGACTTATCCACAAGCCATTCCCCTAAGGAGAGGGAACGAGTAGCATCCCTAGGGCCTAATATAGTACCTAGCACAGAGCAGACACTCAATAAATACTTGTTAAGCAAATATTATTCAGTCCTCTATCCCCAATATCCAGCCCAGTGCTTGACCCTCAGTAGGCATTTAATAAAGACTTATTAAATTAATGAAGTAACGACCCAGTATTTTAATGGTAAGTGAATTTGTGATTTGCCAGCAGGTGAAAACCAGGCAGTTTATTGCGGGGGAGACAATGGTACCTTTCTAGCCCTCAAAGTAACACCTGCCATTAAGTCAAGTTTCCTTCACCACCTCCTTTTCCCCAAACAGAACTGGAGCCAGATGGGAAGCCCTGGGCCTACACATTCTGCTAAGATCCCACAATGCCTGGCTGGCAGTGACAGGCAAGCATATCAAGTTCCCGTAAAGAAAGAAAATTAACTCCCAAGGCCTAATTTCTCTCTTTCACTATATTCTTTTCCTCTCAAGACTGACTTAGCAATGCACAAGGGAGCCCTGAATTTTCAGAGGGGCTCTGAAAACTTGCCAGGCATCATGCCACAGAAATCTAGAAAGAAAACTGGACAGCAATACAATAATAACCACAATGAGGGGTTATTTCAGCCTTGGTATCACTACTCACTAACTCGATGACCTGAAAGAACTTGTGCCCCTTCCATGCGCATGAACTTGCCCATCTGTAAGCTGGGAGTGCCGGCAGGCTTCTCCACATGCATGTGCAAGGACCTTGTGAGAGCAGAGCTTCCTGCCCATACCCAGGCTTGGTGACTGGTAACTTGCATTGGTCCCTCAGTGACCTTGCAAGGCTCTCCTGAGTTTGCAAAATGAGACTTAGCATTATTTTTGTCTCGAGGTCACCATAGTCTGGATGATTTTTTTAGAGTTGTGGAGAGCTTTCTTTCCCCTCCTTGTGGACAACTCACACAAACACTATTTAGAAAGATCTGGGCTGAGTCGTCTCTTTAGAGTCTGGTGGCAGGCCAGGAGGCTGGTCACAAAGGCTGCATTCAGCTGCAAACAGCAGCCTGATGGGTTGGGGCCATGTCCCAAACATTCTTGACTAGGCTTGGGGATGGGGAGGGAGGTGTTACTGGCCTCCAAATATTTGTTGCTCTGTCTCCATAGTAACCTCAGTGGCCATAGTGAAACCTTGAAACTGCACATGAAAACTTGGGAGGTGCTGCAAAGTCAGGCCTGATTGGGAGAAGGCTTTTTCCTGGACCTTTCCCTCTCCCCTTTGACTGAACAGCTTTCCAGGCTCCTTTCAAAAGGCAATAAAGAAAAGTTATGCTGGCTGCACACAGTCTAATGCCTGCTCTAATGACAGATTTGTGTGCAAAGACTGCACCAAATTGCCCAGGACAGGTTTTAAGAGACTTACATCAAATTGAGTGGCCTGGTGTTGTCTGCAGAGCTTTTGCATCATGGTTCACTGACTCTGGTTCTGGCACAGGACAGTGACATCACTACTACCTGTGTGACCTTGAGCAAGTCACTTATAGTCACTGATCCCTTTCCTTAACAACAACAGCAAAAAGATTCCAGCCCAATTTCCAATTCAGAAAACTCTTATTGATGCCTACTCTGAGCTAGATGCTAGAATTGCCATGCTGAAAACACACGGCTATTGTCCTCAGGGAGCTGATCTAACCTACCAGGAAGAGCTGTATTAAGTAGTAGATGGGATCCCACCATGTGCCCACTGCCTGGCCTCCAGTGGGGACCAGTCATATTATAAAAGTTCATTTCCCTTCCTTCTTCATACTGGGTTACTCCAGGAGTCCCAAAAGATGAACAAGAGCCCATGTACTCTCATAATGTTCTTCTCGTATCCAAGGTCAATTTACCAGTTTGAATATAACTGGAGAGGAACTGAACTTCTGTTGATTTTATACATTATGTCTTCATTACAACATGCTTTCACAGTCCCTGTCTCATTGGATTTTCTTAACTTTCTTTGAATTTGGAAGAGCAAGAACTGTTGTTTTTCACTTTAGATTGAAAGTACTAAGGCACAAAGGTAAAGTGGTTTGTCCTGGTCACAGAGGGAATTAGAGGCAGAGCAGGAATTCAAACACACATTTCCCAACTTATTATTTAATAAATATTTCTTGAGAAACTACGAGGTGCCAACATTGTTCTAGACACTGGGGTTAAAGCAGTGAGCAAATAAATTTCTGTTAAGGAGCTTAAGTTCTAGAGGAGAGAAGAAGACCATTAGTAATCATATAAATATATACTGTATAAGGTAGTAATAAGCAGTATGAAGAAAAAATAAGCAGAGTGAAGAAAACAGTGATACAAGATACTGTTTTCTATAGAGTCTTCTGGTAAGCCCTCTCCAAGGAGACCTGAGAGAAGTGAGGAGCTAGTTATGTGGATTCCATGGTGGGAGAGTCACCAGGTAAAAAGAAGAACAAGCCTAAGGCCCTGAAGTAGGAACCCGTGGCATGTTGGTGGAACAGCCAGGCTACCAGTGCGGCTCAAGCAAAAAGAGGGATGGGGAGACCGGCAGGAGATGAAGCCAGAGAAGAAGTGAGGGCCTCCTGGGGGATGAAATGAACTTGAGTGTCACCCTGAGTGAGACTGGCACCATTGGAGGGCTTTGGGCACAGCAGTGACATGATGTGACTTGGCATGCTAAAAATTCCCTCTGGTTCCCACATGAGCAACAGTCTGAAAAATGGCAAGGATGGACAGGTAGACCAGATAGGAGGCTATTGCAAAAGTCTAAGCAGGAAAAAATGGTGGCTCAGAGAGAGTGGTAGCAGGGAGGTGGTGGGAAGTGGCAGATTTTGGATGTATTTCTCAGAAAGAGGTAACAGGATTACTGATGGCTGAAGGTGGGGTGTGAGGAAGAAGAGTCAGTGATGACTCCATGGCTTCTGGACTGAGTAACTAAACGGATAGAGTTGCCATTTCCAGAGATGGGAAATTCTGGGGGAGAAGCACATTGGGGGATGATAATGAAGAGTTTTGTTTTAAATAGGGTACTTTTGAGATGTATATTGGAGCTCCAATAGGAGAAGGCAGGAAAGTGGAGAGAGGCAAGCTATATATATATATTTGTCATTCTTTAGAGCACTTTATTTAAAGCCATTGACATGGATTGACATCCCCAAGGGAATAAGTGGGGATAGAGGAGAGGGTCAAAATTTGGAATATTCCAATAGCTAGAGCTAATAAAGAGGAAGAAGACCCAGTAAGAAAGCTTTGTAGGAGGGGCCTGTTAAGGTGCACACCTGACCTGGCAGCTTAGTGGATGACATGCTTCAAGAAAGGAATGACCCTTAGGGTCAAATCAGGGGTAGGTTAAGGTGAGGACTGAGAACTGACCTTCTGATTTGGCAAAGGGTAGTCCCTCATGACCTTGACAATCTCTATTTCAGTAAAGGGGTGAGGGCAAAAGCCTGATTTAATGTGTTCAGGAGAGAACAGAGGAGAAAGTGGAGACTGCGGGTAGGCTCAAGTCTTTGGAGAGGTTATCTGGAAAGAGGAACAGAGAAATGAGGGAAAATGGGGGATCAATGGATGGTTTCTTTATTTTTGGGGAGGGTTTCCTTTTAAAGATGGTTGACCTCACAGCATGTTTGTGTGCTGATGGGATGGCCTACTAGACAGGGATACATTGATGAGGCGGAAGAGGGAGGAACCTATTCTAGGAGCAATGGCCTTGGATAAATGAGAGGGAAGGGCTCAATTTCAATCCCTGGTGTGTCTTCTACTATAATGACATGCCCCTCCACAAGTAATACAATTATACATTTGGGGATCATTTTAAACTGATATTCAAATGCAAACATTTCTTTTAGTTATATATAGTAAGGTTACTGTATTGCCCACTGAGTCTTGGAGAATCTGCCTCGGTGAACACCAGTTCACCACTCCTCCTACTGCTAGCTTTCCACATGTGTACACAACTCAAACTGCAGGTTATTTACTTGCCAGGCTCCCACGGTGGATGTGAGCTCCCCACAGGTAGAGATTGCCCTCTATTCCTTTCTGCAGCCCCATGACCAGCAAATGACTGGCATGTGTGTACTCACCAGTCACCTAGAAAAGTTACAAAAGGAAGGAGTAAAAAGAAAAAAGGTGAGAATTTCATATCCCTGCCCTAATAAACCTCTCACCTTTCAAATGAGGCATGAGCTTCATATTATTAGGGTGAGTAAATGAGTTCTTTCTTTTCTTTTTAATCTGTGAAAGACAAAGGATATAGGAGGAAAGAAAGATTTATTGAGTAACTAACGCGAGTAGGAAAAAAGCTTTATTTTGCACACAGAGTCATCAGCACTACCACTGAGTTAAATAGTCATGGAATGGAATGGGATTCCTCATTCAGTAGTGAGCTTCCCACCAGTGGAGGTATGTAAGCAGTCTAGATAATGCCCGTGGGGAATTCCATCATCTAATGGTCACTGGGTTTTATCACTTATGGTCCAATCCAATCCTGAGAGTCAATGAATCCAAGTTCTATCATTCTATAACTGTAATAGATACCTCGAGGTTTCTCATCATCAAAATATAAGCACAGAGAAGTGTTGTATAAGAGGCACAACAGCACAGTACTTAAACATGTAGATGTGAAGTCAAACTGCCAGAGACAAACTCTGGCTCTGCTCCTGTGAACTATACTATGAGCCTCATAGTTTGGAACTTGCAGATGAGCTTCCTCCTCTTCAAGATGAGACTAATAACAAGATATTTCCTCACTCTAAAATCCATCAAAAGTGCTTAGAGCAGCATCTAACACATAGTAACTGCTCAATAAATTGTTAGCTATTATTTATTCAGTTTACCCATCTCTTATAGACTGCCAGGACAGTTAGCTATTATTTATTCAGTTTATCCATCTCATATAGTTGCCCCGACATGACCTGTGAGTGTCTGTTATGGCCCATGTTAAACCAAAGCCAATTTCAGTTAGAAAATTGGGCTCAGCAGATAGAAGCTCTTGGGGATTGAGGTGATTTGAGGGGGGTACCAGTGGTCCCAGCCAAGCTGGCCCCCCTCCTGCTTCATGAGTGTACCCATCTGCTCTCGTTGGGCAATGTGTAAAAATGTTTATGGCGACCTCATTTGTTTTCCTTTCTGTTACTGCTGCCTTCCAAAGGCCAGGAACCACTGAAATTAAACCAAGGCAGGGGCCAGGGGAGCAGACAGGACCTGGGCCCGGGCCAGGAGTAATGAAGTGGAAAATGTTCACACCACAGGCAGCATTACAATGCACCTGTACAAATAGAATGAGGCCTGCCCACCCCCTTCCTCCCAGGAGCCCAACTGCCTGGAGGACTTCTCTTTATAGCTTTGGCTCTCTCGCCTGTCTGATCAATGCTTAGGCCTACAGTGAAGATAAGAAACAACCATATTCAGAGTGGAGCAATTAGAAAAGGGACAGAATGGGAGGGAAGTGAAAAAAAGAGACACACTTAGTCTAAATAATTTCTGAAAGTTCTGGTGAGTTCTCTGAAAGCCTCGTTGCTGAAAACAGGCTAGAAATGCACATTAATGAGTGTCAACCATGCAGCTGTATTTGGACAGGACATTTTCATATATCTTTGCTCATTTCACCTACCCGATATAATTTCGCTGCATTTCACAAAAAAGGAAACTGAAGTCCAAGGAGACAAAGCTCACAGGTGACTAAATCAAGATTTGTATCTGTGCATCACCATTCCTCGTTTATATGGAAGTGGATCCTAACCAGAGTAGAAACCCAGGGGTCCAAGTTCCTTGTGCAGTCACACTGCACCCTGAACAGGGAGGGGGAAGTAAAGACAAAGGGTCTGGCTTTCCCCAGACAGGGCCATGGGGCCATATCACTGTCAGGATGGAAGATGAGGACTAAACGATGGCTAACCTTGGATCAGCATTACATGGTTTTCAAAGCAGCATGGCTCTGCACGTCTCCAATCTCACTGAGGTTCTCCGTCTCTGAAACTGGAATTCTGTGAGCATGACCTACAGTCACTCTCAACTCCTATTGTTGGTGCAAGCAGAAACTTCCTCGGCACCCGGGGGGAAAAGCAAAGGTCACTGCCTTTAACATACCACAGGGGCTCACCTTCCATCACCAGTTTCTCTCACATAAGTTGCTAGGATCCTTAAAAGAGCAAACAGATATAAAAATGTATCCCATAGAGTAGGCCCTCCATAAAGCCTAGCTCCCTAGACAAATTGTGAGCGCTCTGCAGATGCTGTTTTTTAACCCTCTAGTATGTCACATCCTGTAGCTCACAGTAAACATGTAATAAAAGTCTGTCAGTTGAGTCTGTTAAGAACTGCAGGGGCTTCTACCATTGTGCCCCTTATTTCCATAGTTTCCATTTGTGCCAAGTTTGATCTAAATGCAGGTGCTTAATGCGAGGATCCAGGGACCAATCTGACACAATTCTCCAAGGAGGTGCTAAGTTGCTTCAAAGAGTTCAACTTCATCTTATTCAATATTAGGAATAAACGATTTTTTGTCACTCTTTACTGTTGTTGTAATAGGATTTTATGATTTTTGTTGTTTTAATCAAGGAGGAAGTCTTAGCTTTGCAACATATAAACACAGGACTGCCGTGTGTTTTTAAGACCATTCACGTTGACTGCACTTTTCCCCAGTCAGTGAACTTGCCCTGGCCTCTCGCTAGGTGCCACGAGGAACAAGGAACTCACTGCTCCCCGAGAAGCAGACACTATCAGAAATACTTTTCATACACCGTGACTTCTGAGACAATAGAAACGTGTCCAGGTAGAGATGAACTCGGTGCAGGAATGGGGAGCCAGGCTCCCTGCTGTCCTAAAAGCGGTGACCTGAGCTGGGTTGGAATTCCATCATGGAATGGTCCCTCGCTAGAACATGTGGCCCTGGCTAGATCTTCAGAGCAGATGGGTGGCCTGCATATTCAGGGAGACAAAGGTCCACCCACTCATGATTTGTTTCCCTCCATTTAGTACTTAATGTTACCCCTAGAATTGGTGCCTAATCAGACAGTATTTAGTGTTATCACTTAATAGTTTCACACGAACACTTTGCATAAAAGGAGGTCCATAAATATTTAACCCCCCCTGAACTGAATGATGAAGTCTAGTCCTGCAATGAGAAGATTGCGAGCTTATTAAGACTAGAGGCAAAGTCAATAATTTTAATTTCTATGTCTGCATTTTAATTTCCATATTCCCACAGCAGCCAATTCCTATTTGTCCACCAAATTCAGATGGTCAGCATCCCCTCAGGAAATCTGCCCTGATCCCTGAGGCTTGCCACACCTCTGTGCTCCCTTCATACTCCAAGCCTTTTATTTGCTTATATGCCTTTTTAGGCTGATCTTCTTCACAGCAGAGCATGATTCAGTTATCTATACCTTCATCTATGCCTGGAACATAGGAGGTCTTCAGTAGATTTTCCCCTAATGGGGTTAGATTTTAAGTTCCCTATGGACAGGACTGAGATGCCCTTTGAGAGGTGGAGTTAGCCAATGTTCTAAGAGAT
>CM052542.1:37786602-37800523 GCA_028533065.1 Trachops cirrhosus | reverse complement strand
TTCCTTCCTTCCTTCCTTCCTTCCTTCCTTCCTTCCTTCCTTCCTTCCTTCCTTCCTTCCTTCCTTCCTTCCTCTCTTTCTCTCTTCTCTTTCTTTCTTCAGATTTCCCTTACCTTCAGGATTCTTCCTTAAACTTGGAAGGAATTCCTGAAGAAATGTTCGGTGTGTGATTTCAGGAGGGCTCAGTCAGGCCAGGTGTTTCCTGTGAGGGGCTGGTCCAATCCACTCTTCCTGCCTGGGGGCGGGGCCACAGCTGGAAGACTGATCTGGGTTTGGATTACTGTGTAGGACCAGAAGCAACTCAACCTCCTAGGAGAAGGGAGGTTTTGAACATTCAGATACAAAGGCCAGTTTGCCCTACCTCCAATATCATTACTAAAGGTTGATATTTCTAGATTATATGCCTTTTTAAAAAAGATTATTTTATAAAATCAAAAGATTTCCTATTCTCAGTGAGGAACCCACTCAATTCAGCTAAGATTCAATATGCCCCACTTATGAAAAACCAGACTTCAAAACAACACAGTAAAACCACAGGGTCCTAACCTGAAATACAGAAGAGTTCTCTATTGTAGAAAGAGAATCATCACAGCTTTCCTTCATTTAAGTGGCAAGCAAACTTTAGATTTCAAAAATGTAATACTCCCAAGAAACACCAGACATGCATTTGAGGCCAACAGTATGTAAATGTCCCACAATACAATACAATGTTGTACAATACAATTTTAAACAAAAAAATAGACAATTATTTGCCATTCTTTGCTGAATGCACAGAAATTTAAATAATTCTTACCTTCAAGACTTCAACATGCCATGATGACTTTACTTTTCTTTGTTCACATATAAACTACATGCACTGAATATTTTTCTACCTTTCTTAAAGCAAAATGTTAGACCCGAAGGTAGTATGAGAAATCAGGGAAAACACAAGGGTTTTATTTGGCAGTGACTGTGTGGAGCAATGATGAGGAGGATTCTGAGGGCTTGTTTGAATTCAGCTGGAAGGTGTGCAGTGATCGATTAGGGATGTCTGTCCTGGATGTACAAACAGAATAATAACACACCAGCATATATCTGCCATCCTTATTTCTGTCTGAAAGCCTCAGTTTATAGATGATTAAACTGAGGTCCAGAGAGATGAGCTTATCTAAGGTCACAGAGTGAATTTCTTTTCAAAGGGCTTGGAATTGTACAGATATAATTATTCACCTTTTTTAATGTGCTATAGAAGTACTAGTATGCAATCTGCACTCACAGAAAGGTCAACCAGCCTTGGCATAGAGGGTCTCAGTCAGCAGAGATTCCACACTTCACTTGGGTCAAGCCCCATCCACCATCTGAGAAAATATACTTCCACTGACTAGAATAGTACCACCCACCAGACAGCCTTCCTCAGCTGCCTTTGAAGTTTAAATATAGAAATCACCAATAACTTATATCACCATCTGCCTGAGACCATGACACCCACCACACCCTAAGTTCTTGAAATTCCTCAATTTTGGACATTGATAGTCACCAAAAAGTGTTTGGGTTCTCCCTAATAGTGAGCCCATATGCCCCCCAGTCCATGTGCAACTAGACTCATCCTCGCACCGTGCACAGCTAGAGGTCCTCCCTCTCTGTGCTTGTGTGGTAGCTCCAGTGTCTTCTATAGAAAAACTTCCCTAAGTCATAAAGCTTTCTCTGAGACCACCTTCTGTGCCCCAGCTGGATGATGCCCCTTCTCCATGCTCCCTTAACCCCTGTGAGTCCCTCAGTCCTGACATCATCCCACACTAGACCGCACACTAGAGACAGTGGGCTTTGCAAGGGCTAGGATTACATCTTATTCAACATTATAGCTCTAGTAGCTGAGCACAGTGTCTGACCCAGAGTGAGTGCTTCATAAGTATGTGCTGTAAGAATGAATAACTGAATAGATGAATACCATCTTCAAGTTTATCAGATACTGGTTTTATTCTTCTCAGAACTATTATAACCCAGTTAGTTGCTCCCAAAGCAGATTTTCCCAAGGTATGTTCTGTAAAATGGTTACAGTCTACAAAATAGCTGCTGTCATACACATACATACAAAAATTAATAAGTAAAAAGTAAAATATAAAAATAATTCTTTGAATATTTTTTCTAAAATATAATTTAATACATATATGTAAGGAGTGAGTATATGTATGTGTATTCCTTGTTATTATAGCATATGATGCATGATGCTTTGGTCAGAAGAAAGAGAGAAATGGCTCAGTCTACATTAGAATACCTGGTAGTCTTATGAGAAATTTCTGATTTGCAAACTTGGAACATTCCATGATATCATGATGCATAGGCAGCTCCAATCGAATCATGTGTATTGTCTTTTGGATGATTCTTGGGCTGTGTTACATATATTTCTGTTATTATTCAATGTTTGTTATGCATTGAACATATGGATCAAAATGTGATTATTTCTTACAATAATTAAATCATCAGAATAATTTAATCCTGTCTAGTTGAAATATGCATTGCATTTGTGAGTTCCTTTGGTATCCCATCAATATTCTATTTTTTTTAAGTTTCTCAGATACATAAGTCTGAGAGGTCCTGGCCTTAAAGCATATCATTGAATCGCTCCTGCTCCAACTTGAAGGTTTCCTTGGGGAAGCAGGCAGAGATTCAGTTGCAGAGGGAAGAGAGGACAGGGAGTTGGAGGTAATAAAATGAGGTTCCACAAAAGTTAAAAGTAAAAAAGACACAAAGCTTTTATAAACCCCTATTAACCAGGATGGCGAGGGAGCTGTAAAACACACATGGATAAACAGAAATGAGCTTGTAAAGGATAGAAAGTCTTGGATTAGATTTTAAAACAAAAACCAGTGACTTGTCTACATAAAAGATCATACACAGACTGTCACAGAAAGTTTAAAATGATAAAGATGCAACATTAGAAGTCAGATAAATATAAAAACGGAGCCCAAATGTTAAGTATTAAACAAACCAATTTCAAAGCAGGGAAAGGTAACAATAATCATTCCATACTGAGAAAATTTACAATCCCTGATGAGGACATAAAAATAATAAGTTCATTAAAATTAATAAGTGACAATTCTGAAAACTAGACAAAAAAGCTGAAGATTTCAGATATTCACCAAAGTTCTACTTACATAATTTACTATTTTTAAATGAGAAAACTGAATGAACAAATATTTTCACAAAAATGTTCTTTTCAGTGAACCCTCTATAACGAGAGGAAAAATGACGGGTAATAAAAAGGAAACTATAAAGATTAGAAATTAATTAATTTGAAAGCAGAAGTAAATATATAGTGACTTTGATACAAAAGCTGTTTCATAGGGGTAAAAATAAAATATCTTTACACACTTGTGACAAGCACATTCAAGAAAAAAGAAACATTAGAAATGCATATGGAATATAATGCATATAGAAGATGTAAATGTTAAAAGAATGCTATATACAACTATAGATGGATACTTTTGAAAATTTTTATTAATTTAGATAATTTGAATGAAAATACAAATTACAAAAATTGGTTTAACAGCAAGTTATACATGTGTGTGTGAATCAAGAAAATTGTCTTTAGGATCACCCTCTACCTCAGTCTCACAGTCTGCCCCAGATCCTCCAGGCTTCTTTAAGGAAAAAAAATTTCATGCTATCTGAAATGTTCTAGAACAAAGGAAAATACGAAAAGTTACATCATTCATTTTATAAAGGTGTCATAAATCCTTACATTAAAATCCAACAGATAATACCAAAAATTGTTAATTACAGTTTAATCTCATATATTAATATCTTCATGAAAATTCTAAATAAGATGGTAGTGAATTGAACTCAACAGTATACTGAAAAGAATAATCTAATAATCTACCATGATTAAGTAGAGTTTATCTCAGAAACATGATGATTCTAAAGTTCATCTCAATAAAGAGTAGAGAAATACAAACGTGATTTATACAATAATAATAGAGAAGAACTATTGTTGATGAATTTTGAAACAAATCACAGGACTATAATTAATAAAAAGGTATAATTACTAAAAAGGCCAAATTAGAATGAATGGGCACCAGGGAGGGAATTTTCTGTTCAATAAGTACAAAAGCATTACAGCTGTCAGCCTCGTTCAAAGAGGGATGCAATTGCCTCCAGAAAGTCTGTGCAGAATTTGCTCCTTCATTTGTGGGAACCAATGCAAAATGAAAGTGTGGGATTCCTTGTGCAAAAGTATTCAGATGTTCAAGGTGGTGGCAGCATAGCATTTTAAAAAAACAAGGTTGTAGGACTGCACAGGTTGTACTAGCCCTGTATGCAAGTTTCCCATCATAGGGAGGCATGGACTGGAGGGCACCTTGGCATGGACATTCAAGAGACTTCAAGTCCAAGACTGACGGATTAAATGTTAAAGCTAATCAGTGATAACTCTTCCCCTCACTCTCATATTTTCATCAAAATAAAAGGTACAGCCCTGGTTGGTATGGCTTAGTTGGTTGGAGCATTGCCCCATACAGCTAAAAGTTGTGGGTTCAGTCCCCTGTTGGGGTGTGCACGGAGGCAACTCAGTTCAAGACGTACCTTTTTCTCCATTGAAATGCCCAGCCTGTGCCAGTTATATAGTGCTTGCTCATTATATGTTGCTGAAATACAGACTATTACTTTGCATTACATAACTTTACTGTTTCAGAGTATTTTCACCACCCATTACTTCTCCTGACCATAACAGAAAAGCATTATTTTGTCCATTTTACCTGAAAGGAAAGTCAGTCCCAGGTAAGTTTTGATGCACCCACAGTCATACAGCTGGTGAATCACCATCCAGACTCTTCTAATGCTTAGTCATTCAGTTATTTATTTACCTGTCTTTCCATCCATCTGAACACCTGCTCTACATAAAACCCCCTGAGGACTCTACAGCTTCTGGCCTTGGGGGCTCATGGTTTAGTGGGGAAAGCTGCCAAGTCAACAATAACCCGATACCATGAGGTGAGTAAAATTAAAGCAATGGAAGTGAGTCCAGAGACCAAAAGTGGGTCAAAGTACTAAACTCTATCTAAAGAGACCAAGGGAGTCTTCACAGAGAAAGCAGCCACCTAACAGGCTTTGACAAGTAAAAACTGAATGTTTCCCATTGTGCCACTGAATTGGAATGGACAGAAAGGAAGGCATGAGCTCTCCTGGGTCCTCAAGGGAATTTTACTGGCCAGAAAGATGCTTGCCCAGTTGATTTGTCCTACCAATGGGAACTTCATGCCACAGGGAACTGTTTGTAGAAACCAGTTTCCCTTGCAGGTGGGCCGAAGTTAGAAGGGGACCAGGAGATGGGAATAGCCAGGAGCCCAGTGACAGTCCACACCCAAGAAGTGCTTTCTAGGCAGGACAAATGTAATGCATCTCCTTCGGACCTTACAGTCACCGGACCAAGTCAATGGGTCAGAATCCTATTCATGGTTCATAGGTGGCAATCAGACCAAGTGTGTCAAGGACCTGTTCTGGCCCACCTACTGGCAAGTATCTACAAATATGTTGTTTACCTCCAGTCCAGGGGTCTGTCCACTTGCCCCATAAGACCCTTGCCTAATGGCCAGGAAAATGCATCTTTCCATTCCTCAGTAACTTTCTTCATTTTTGTAGTTCATTTACTTCCAGGGAAAACATTACTAATAGTGGCTACTGATTGACTGACTTATTAATCATAATAAACTACATGAGATGTCACCTGGGGAACCCTAGTTCCACAACAGATTTCTATCAGATACTTGGCCAACAAGGAGTGCATAGCTATAATGCGTTTACATCAGATAGAGCCATGTTATGAAAATAACCAAAGAAGCCACAATAGAATTTATTGTATTGCTAAAAGCAGTGTGGATACGATGGCTGCATTCCAACTTTGGCTCTGTCACTTACTAGCTGAAAGTGGGTGCCTTCAGTAACCCTTGGCCTCATTTTCCTTTTACGGAAAATGGGTATAAGGTCACCTACCTCATAGGGTTTATGAAAATGAAACAACATAATAGGTGTAAAAGTAGTTTTATTTATGAAATGATACAGAAACACTGGCTTTTATTACTATTAGTTATATCATTCCATTACACTAATTACACTAATAAATTTATATATAATTATAATTATAACCCTAAATCCTTATTATGTGTGTGCTGTCCACATTACTTTTAGGAAACGAACTATTGTATTAAAGCAGAATGAATTTAAAAGAAAATCACTCCAGGACATGTAGACCAGTTGCAACCAGAACCCCACCCTCCTACCATGGATGAGCCACATAAATACACAGCCAAGGCTTAAATTATGTTTTACCAAAAATGTTATAAAAATCTGGGGAGAGTTGCCAGTATCTTCTGGTAGAAGCTGGGCTATTAGCTGCCTCCCAAGAAACTGGTATTAATGATGAAAACCAGGACATACATAACATACCGTAATTTAAGGCACAAAGCATTAAGACCATTAGCCTGACACTGGAGAGAATTAGGAGGGTATAGAGAAGATGAAGGTCATCATCCTCTGGGAAAGGAAATCAAAGAAGTCTTCCTGAAAGACTTTTGAATTGGGCTTTTCAAGGTGCACAGTTCCTTGTTTGGCACAGTGGAAAAGCATGGACTCTCAGTTCAGCAAGTGACCAGTTGTTGACCCCGGTCAAACCACAGCATCCCCCTGTGGGCCTCAGTTTTCTCATCTGTAAAGTAGGAGTAAAGTAGTGACTGGGAAAGGATTGCTATTAGGGATAGATTAGTAAATAAGTAATTTTTTGCCCCTAAGTAAGTTCAAATTATGTTTCTAAAAACTGAAGGCAATAAATCAAACACAGAGTATTTATAAAATACTTTATATGTGCCCATCAGGTTGTTGACAATAATTTGAAAATCATAGAATTATAGTATTTCTTAAGTTCTAAGATGCTTTGATTTTAAGAAGCATTGCTGATTTAATAAATTTTAGGTTGAAGAGGGGAAAGAGGAAGATTATGTTATATAGACATATCAATTGCAAGACCTATGTTGATTTCAGAAAAATTAAACTTGAAAGAAAAAGTATGTCTTTGAATTTGAGGAAGTGTGATCTAAGACGTGGCCTCTACCTTCAAAAAGTAAACATTCCAGTTGGCAAGATAGGACTACATGGATGAAAAAGAGTAAAAACCACCCAAGCAAGTGCATGGTTAAATACTGAGGATCTCAGTCTTTTCCTGTCTACAAAAAGCTTGGAGATCTGCAAAGGGAGCTGTACCTTTGTATTTTTTATTTTTTTAATGTTATTTATTTATTTTTAGAGAGAGGGGAAGGAAAGGAGAGGCGGAGAGAAACTGGGGACCTCTCTCACTCCCGACTGGGGACCTGGCCCACAACACACTCCCTACTGGGGACCTGGCCCAGAGCACAGGCATGTGCCCTGACTGGGATTTGAAGCAGTGACCCTTTGGTTCTCAGGCCAGCACTCAATCCACTAAGCCATGACAGCTGGGGCAACCTTTGTACTGTTTACACCCCACAACTCTAGGCCACTTGTTCAAGCATCCTTGACCAGACTTAAAGATTCCTGTAGATATCCACCCATTTAGTAGCCTACATAATTGCAAATATTCATTCTAGTCAAACCTGAATTCAACATTTCCTAATCATCTATTTTGTTGCACACCATTGAGCTGAGTCCTGTGGGAAGACTCAACACCTTGTACATCCCTACTGTCCCATACAGTCCCTGGAAAACCACACAATACACAGCAGGTGTGACTGGTGTTTTGCCAAACTGAGCTAAACTGGTTCTATGGTCCAAGTAAAGTTCAAATTCTCATGCAAATAAAACAGAACCTCAATCACTGAATAAACGGTCTGTATCACTGCCTCTCAGAGTGTCTACCGGTAAAGGACTGGGCTTTTATTCTCAATCTCTGGCTAGCTAATACTTCTGTAAAATACAAAATCACATGATTGGGTACCATGATGATGTTAACTTGCTGTAATATTTCTCAACTTGCTCTCGATTTCTGTCTTTATCTCAGCCCGGTTTGCAGACCAACACCAGGACACAGACCACCCTTGGAGCAGCACTAGTCTCTATAATCCCCAAACTTTATTATATGGAAGTCTGTGAGTGATTGGGAAAATTAATCAATTGGCAAGTTTTGTAAATCATTTATTTGATAATGAGGATGATAAGAATACCATTTTTCAAACACTTCTTATGTGGAAGGCACTATCAATGATTAGTAACTCACCTAATTATATCTTTTTAAATTTTATTTTCCAATTACAGTTTACATTCAATATTATTTTGTATTAGTTTCAGGTGTACCTAATTATATCTTTTTATTGAGGAGGCTGATGTTTACTGGGGGTGACTCATGAGGGCACACCTCAGTTCTATTTGTCCATGTCTTAAATGCTTCCAGTCTGGCTGGGGGATATAGACATGCTCAGGAACAAATCAGACAGTGTATCAGTAATGCAAAAATAAAAATGTGTATAATGAATATTATATCCAGAGGTAGGGGTGAATATTGAGGTGGCAGGGTGGGATGGTTAAAGGAGGTTGTCCAGAGGTGGTGACGCCTGGACTGGGTTTGGAGGAAAGACTTGCACTTCACCAGGCAGGTGGTGTTGGGAAGATTTGGGTGTGCAGAAGAAGGTATTCCAGGGAAAAAAAAAAGAATGTTTACTAAGGCATGGATATTTGGAACAGCATGGTATATTTGGGGCCTGGAAATAATGCAGTAGGAGTGTGGAGTGAGGACCAGGAGTGGCAAGAGATGGGAATAGAGAAGTCAAAATAGTCAATGGGAAGACTCAGTGACAGCTTACAGAGGTTTGATTTTCTCCTGAGTGCAAAAGGGGGAGTTTCCAAAGTGGTTCAGTCGAAGGAGACACTGTTGAGGTTTTAGAACTAGCACTTAGGTGTCAGAGTGTAGAATGGATAAGAGAAGAGGGACTGGTTATTCTCTGCCCTCCTTTTGCATGTCCCCAAATCCATTCTCAGCCCCCTTCTGCCCTGACCTCTGCCCCAGGAGACTGACCCATGCTGATTGCATCTTCTGGGCTCCCTTGAACCCAAGTTCTGTGTTCAAACAATGGAAAACACCAGAAAGGAGAATGAAGGTGATTAGAGAGAGCATTGTGTGGCTTCTTTCCTGCCCCCCGCCCCCACCCCACTTCTACATTTCTCTCTGCTACTTCTTTCCTGCCCCCCACCCCCACCCCAGCCACTTCTACATTTCTCTCTGCTATTTCCAGATGGGACAGCTCTTCCTCTATAGCTCCAGTTCTCACTGGCCTTCAACCTCTTTATTTCTTCCCCTTATCCTTTCAGTCTTAGAGGTGATACAGGCTTCCAGACATTACTTGTCTCTGGTGCCTCAACATCTCTTGTTTATTCCACTAACTGTGCCCCCAAAACCCTATGGAGTCCCTTCAATAATGGCTCTTCATTTGAACCACATGAGGTGAATTCTGCTTCTTGCCAACCCTCACTGAATAGTTAAATAGTTAAACTGAAAGGTTAAATAAAGGCCTGGATAGAGGTAGGACCATAACAGTAATCCGAGAGGGGGATGCAGAGGTAGTAGGGGTGAAGAAGCGGCAGCAGAGTAATCTTTCCAAGGCAGAAGTCAAAGGATGTGATTTAAGCTTGAGCAGGGTCTCCAGGAGGGGGAAGGTGTTGGGGGACCGAGTGGGTGGTGGAACACTCCCCAAAATGGAGGAGAAGAAGCAGGTTCCAATGGGCTAAAGAAATCACTTTTGATCACCTGAGTTGGAGGTGCCTGTGGGACAATGAAGACATTCAGGACCCCCATTGGATCGAAGCCTCTGGCCTGGAGATTTAGCCAAGGCACCAGCAGCACAGAGCTAATAGTTAAGGTTCATGGACAATAGAGAAATGTACTAAATTTGCCACAAGCTCATCCCATTGTTTCTGTCTTAATGATTATAAGGACCCAAGTTCTCACAGAAGACTGTGTTCAGAAGCTGCCTGCCTTGTACCTTGATTAATTGCCTCTCTTAAAGATCTAGGGGTTTGTTTTTCAAGTCCATAATTTTCCCTGGTGTTCCATTTAGTCATTCCTATTTTTCACTACCAGATTTTTTGCTGGGGAAAGTACGCTGGGGAAAAGGATAAAAACAGCAACAGATGTCTTTGTTTTGGGGTTTTGCAAAACTCTCTGGTTAAGATAACACTTTCAGTTAAAGAAATTATATCTTCCAAATACCATATGCCGATGAGCCCTCATTTGCAAAAATCACCTGCTTTCAGAAATGGTTTGAGGAGTCCTCTTGAACTACCACCACTGAACAACTCATTTGGGCATCTAAACAGGTCCCATCTCTTCTTTCTTCTGGGTTCTGAAAGCTTCAGTCCAGAAAGTCCAGAGATATCCTCTGATTTGTCCTCAGGGCTCTACAGACATTCACCACCAATCCCTCTTGCTTCATGGACACACATACACACATTTGCATGTGTGTAGCCTGTGCTATTCATGCCTGTGCTATTCAGGGCTCAGGACATTTTAGGCACTTAGCAAATAATTGTGGAATAAAATATTTATTTATTCTTTCTTTCCTTCCTCCCTCTCTCTACCTTTGATTAGCCTCACATTTTCTGATAATTGAACAGATTATTAAACAGATTCCATGTCCTCAGGACATCCACAGTCTAGAGGAGAAATGTCTAAGTAAAAGAGTTCTAATCTCAGGAAGAATATCAGTTCTTAAGGAGAAGAACCAGCCCTAATTTTCTGTGTGGCCCCTTTTTCATACGGTGCCAAGAATTCAATAGGCATTTGGTAAGTGTCTGTTGAATGAAATGTTTGTTGAATAACATAGGCCCTACCACGACAACTGAGTGCCTTGCTGCAGAACAGGGAAAATCATGGTGAAATTCTGAGTAGGAGTGAGCTGGGAGAGGCTCAGAGCAGTGGGATGTGCACAGAGTACTGGAGAAGGATGGGTGGGCAGGAGGGCAGGGCCTGCAGAGCTGAAGGAAGCAGTTCTAACCAAACCACAGAATCATGACAGTGCTTATGAAGTGACTGTCCACAGTGAAAAACCCTGATTGGCCACACATTGGTGAGAGGAGGACTCGACATGATCTGAGTCCCATTGTAGAATATCTTTAATGCCTGTTTAGAATCTGGGCTTTCTCAGACACTGGGGAACCACTGCAGGTTGTGACAAATGTAACTCAAACATACTGCAATAGATCGCCCTACTGTACCTTGTACTGTGGATATTGGGTAAAAGTCTTTTCTTTCCTATTTGACTGTAAGCAATTTTAGAGTGAGAATTTGGGATCAATATTAATGGAATACTCTGATAAATATTCTCCATTTGTCCATCCAGATCCACTCTCCCCATTTCTCCATCTAACTCTGTGCCCCAGGGTCAGACTTCTGTGCCCCAGGATATCAATTGGCTCCTTTGTCCCCTGGCTCCTAGCTAGACTTGGTCAATGGAAGCCACCAGCAAGAAATCAGAAAGTGAGAGGACAATGAGGTTGTAATATTGGTTCCCCTGGCTCCTTCTGTGTCAGGTTTCTAGAGCTAAGCTGCATTTCTCTACCAAAGGCCACAGCTCCCAAAAGGCGTCCCTCTGTATATGGCTACCCTCTTCTTGTTCTATAACTGTTCTATCCCCTCAACCCTTCATGCCTAAGAATAGTAAAAGCTCCCTTCTGTTGCTAGCCCTAGGACCTAGCACCGTCCCTCATTGCTTTCTCTAACCCTGCCTGTAATTCTTTAAATAACTATTCTCCTTAAATTGTGCTAAGACTCATGTATGAATGCCTGCCATATGTCAAGCACACTCTGAGATGATTTCTATACATTGTAATCCTCCCAAAGCCTTGGGATAATATTAGTATTTCCACTTACAGATTAAAAATGCTAGAATTTCACAAATCTTAAATAACTGGTAAAAAATCATCTTCTACAACTTGGAACCACTCCCCCCATTGAGAATAGTATGTAGTACATGATATTTCCTTGACTGAATATATGAGTGAATATAAGGTTGTTCATACTAAATACAATATTAGTGTTAGGGAATCACAAGAGTTTTATCAATTCAGTGGTAATAAGAGTGGCTTTGAAGTCAGCAAAACCAGAATGGAAATCCTAACTTGACCAAGTGGGATTTATCCCAGCTTTGCAAGGCTCGTTCAACATTTGAAAATAATTGAATATAATCCATCACATCAAAAGACTAATAAATAGATACATATCAATAGTTACAGAGAAAGCACTTGACAAAATCCAATACCCATACATGATAAAAACTCTCAATAAACTAGGAATAGTTAGGGGACCTTTCTCAACTTGATAAAGACTGTCTACAGGAAAGCTATAGTTAACATCATTTTTAATGGTGATTTGAAATTTCCCACTAAGGTCAGATACAAGGCAAGATGTCCCCTCACTGCTCCTGTTCAACATCATTCTGGAAGTCTTCACTAATGCAATAGGCAAGAAAAATATGCAAAATTATATAGCTTGAGAAGAAAGACATAAAACTGTCTTTGGTGCAGATGACATGATTGCCTATGTAGAAAATCTAAAAGAATCAACAGAAAACTACTGGAACTAGTAAGGAATTATATCCATGTTTCAGGATACATGATTAATATATAAAAGTCCACTGCTTTCCTATGGGCCAACAGTAAGCAAGAGGAATTTAAAATTAAAAACACAATGTCCTTTATAAAAGCACCCCCCAAAATGAAATACTTTGGTATAAATCTAAAAAAATATGTACAAGATCTACATGAGAAAAACTATAAAACTCTGATGAATGAAATCAAAGAACTAAATAACTAGAAAGGTATTTCAAGTGTATGGATAGGAAGTCTCTATATCGTCAAGATCTCAGTTCTTCCCATCTTGATCCATAGATTCAACATAATCTCAGTCAAAATCCCAGCACGTTATTTTTTGAAAATCAACAAACTGACTCTAAAGTGTATATGGAGAGGCAAAATATACAGAATAGACAACACAATTTTGAAAGAGAAGAACAAAGTTGAAAGACTAAAACTACCCAGCTTCAAAACTCACTGTAAAGCTACAGTTATCAGGACAGTGTGGTATTGATGAGAGAGCTGACAAGTAGATCAATGGGTCAGAATACAAATCCCAGAAATAAAATCACATAAACATAGTCAACTGACCTTTGACAAAGGAACAAAGGCAATACGATGAAGAAAAAGTTGTCTTTTCAGTAAATGGCAGTAGGACTTCCGGCCAAGATGGAGGCATAGGTAGACGCACTGTGCCTCCTCGCACAACCAAGATAGGGACAACAACAATATAGAAACAAAATAACAACCAGAACTGACAGAAAATTGAAGTGTATGGAAGTCGGACACCCAAGGGGCGGAGTCGGGCAGCCAGGAGAGGGACTCGGAGCAGAGAGCTGAGCACCCAGGGCGGCGCGCAGGCCCGCAGCAGGCAGACCCTGGGCGCACAAGCAGTGGTGGCTGGTGGGCCCTGGCCAGGGGGTGGCCACCGGCAGACCTAGCGAGGTGGACATTGTGAAGCAAGGCACTGCACGCAACTCAGGGTCCCAGCACCGGGAAATAGAGCTTTGGGTCACTGACTGAGAAGGAAGGTCCTGCGGGGTGCACAGGCCCACCCACACCAGAGTTGGTGCCGGAGGGGCCCGGTGGGCTTGCGGAAAGTGGCGGAGGGGTCTGGTGTCCTACAGAGAGCAGAGCAAGCGCCATTGTTCCTTCTCGGACCCCGCCCCCACATACAATGTCACAACCCAGCGACTGGGGTGCCCTGCCCTGGTGAACTCCTAAGGCCCCACCCCTCACTACAGGAGCTCAACAAGACCAAAAAACAAAACAAAACAAAAAACAGCAAAAAGATGGCTCAAACAGAAGAAGAATTGAAAGTTCCAGAACCCATCCTTTTAAGCGACCAAGAGATAGC
>CM052542.1:37695432-37786102 GCA_028533065.1 Trachops cirrhosus | reverse complement strand
TGTAGAAGCTAAAGAACTTATGACATATGGACTGAAGTAAAAGGGGGGAATGTGGGTGGGAGAGGGTGTTCAGGGTGGAGGGGAATGAAGGGGGGATAATAGGACAACTGTAATAGCATAATCAATAAAATATATTTTTAAAAAATGGCACTAGACAATCCACATGCAAGAATAAAAAAGAATCTTGGCATAAACCTTACACATTTTACAAAAATTAACTCAAAATGAATCATATCTAAATATAAACTGCAAAATGATTAAACTCTTATAAGATAACATAGCAGAAAACCAAAATGGCCTTGGGTATGGTGATGCCTTTTCAGACACTGCACCAAAGACACAATCCACGAAAGAAATAATTGATAAGCTGGATTTCATTAAAAGGAAGAACTTCTGCTCTGCAAAAGGCAATATCAGCAGAATGAATGAACAAGCCACAGACTAGGAGAAAAAAATTGCAAAAGACACATTTGATAAAGCACTGTTATCCAAAATATACGAAAACTCTTAAAACTCAACCAAAAAACCCCAAACAATCCAATTTAAAAATGAGCCAAGACCTTAACAGACACCTCACCAAAGAAGGTGTACAAATGGCAAATGGGCATGTGAAAAGATGCTCCACATCATAAGTCATCAGGGAAATGCAAATTAAAACAATGAGATACCACTACACATTTATTAGGATGGCCAAAATCCAAAACATGGACAACACCAAATGCTGGTGAGGATGTTGATCACCAGGAGCTCTCATTCATTGTTGGTGAGGATGCAAAATGGTATAGTCACTTCAGAAGACAGTTCGGCAGTTTCTTACAAAGCTAAACATACTCTTATCTTATGCTCTACCATTACATTCCTTGGTATTTACCCAAAGGAGCTGAAAACTTACCTCACAAAAACCTGCACACAGATGTTTTAGCAGCTTTATTCATAATTGCCACAACTTAGAAGCAACCAAAAACTCTTTCAGTTGGTGAATTAAAAAAAAAAATCTGTGGTGCATGCAGAAAATGGACTATTAATCAGTGCTAAAAATAAAATGTTATCAAGCCATAAAGAGACATGGAAGAACCTTAAATGTATATTACTAAGTGAAAGAAACCAATCTGAAAAGGTAATATACTGCATGATTCCATCTATATGATATTCTGGAAAAGGCAAAACTATGGAGACAATTACAAAATCAGTGGTTGCCAGGGGCAGGTGAGGGTGGGGAGGGAGAAGAGATGAGTAGGCAGAGCACAGAGGATTTTTAAAGCAGTGATGTACAATATCTGTATAATATTACAATAATGGATATATGTCATTACATATTTGGTCAAACCCACAGAATACACAATACCAAGAGTGAACACTGAAGTAAACTATTAACTTTGGGTGGTAACAATGTGTCAATGTGTGTTCATCTTTTGTAAAAAAAAAAGTACCATCTGGAGGAATGATGTGGATAATGAGAGAAGCTATACATGTGTTGGGGGCAGGGGACGTGATCTCTGTGCATCCCTCCCAATTTTGTTGTGAATATAAATTGCTCTAAAAATAAGTCTTTAAAAGAATCTTAATTCACTTCTGCCTAGCTTTCTCAGCCTTAAGTACAAGATGGACATTGGGATAACAATCCCTACTACATAATGTAATTGTAAGGACTGAACAAGGTAATATTTACAAAGTACCCAGGATAGAACAGGAGCTTTATAAATGATAGGTTTATTTTACACAGAATACATATGTCATATTTTGATTAGTACCCCAAGCAATGCTAAAAACCCACATGGACAGACAGCTTCAATCAAGTACCCTTTTCTTTCACAGACTACTCACTTCAGACTTAGAAACATACACACAATTCCTCATTAGTTAAGTGAAGCTGCCAGTGCTTGAAGTTCCCTGTTTCCACGGTTCTGGTGTCATTTCCTTGGCCAGCTCAAAATCCCCATGTTGGAGACTGTGCAAGTGGAAGGGATGTGACAAGAGGGAGAAAGACATACTTGAAAGCTGCCATGTGCCAGTTACTTACTATCCCCTATCTTGTTTAATTTTCACAGGGGTCCACGTAACCAACACAGAATTCCAATTTTCACTGATGACTGTATTTTGCCATGTATAATGAACACCCACATTTTTGGTCCAAACTTTCAAGAAAAAAAATCTTTTGTTTTAATTAGTTAATTCAATTTTTTATTCATTTATATTAAGATACTTGTTTTTATATTATAAAGGAATTTTAACACGCATTTTTGAACATATTATGGTACAAGAAATTTTCTGTAAGAAATAATGACAAAACGCAAGAACAGATACAAGGTATTTCAGGTACGACCCATATATAATGCACATCCTTACTTTTCCCTCAAAAGTTTGGGCAGAAAAGTGCATGTTATAGATGGCAAAATATGGGTGGGGTCATGAAACTAGTCAAGAGAGAACTCAAGAGGTGATCCCAGGTCTTTTGATCCTCAAGTCATACTCAGCCCTCCCAGCGCCTCATTGTAAAGTCCACACCACTGCAGCCAAATAAATAGAAAGCCCATCTTTCACTTCACTGGAAGTTTGTGTTTTCCTCTTTAAGCTCAAACTTCTACTGGAAGCAGCAAACCATTCCAAGACCCGACACGTGATAGTTAGTCACTCTGGAGTGAGCCACAGGTCTTTCCTGGCTGGCTTTGCCAACTGTTCTCTTTTAATTGTTTCTGGGGGAGGAGAAAACTCCACATTAATGGAATTCCAAAAAAGAATGTTATGGTAACAAAGCAGTGAGAAAGCTTGGACAATAGGAGGAAATGTCAAAAGATTCCCTTTCATCTCCTAACGGCGGTTTGGGCCTGCACATGTCCACTCCTGGGAACAGAATCCTAGGGCAAAGGTTCCCCCACCCAAGGAGGAGGCCGCATTTTGTGAGTGCAGAGTTACTCTTCCTTCCGTTTTTTAAAAATATTTTTCTAACCAGGTCTCCGGAATTGAATATAAACACTGCAAGGGTTGTTTCATCCTTTCCAAAACAGCATTTCAGACTCCAGCCTTTATCTAATGCCCTGTTGTGAATTTGAGTTTCTTGATAAATGGATCCCTGCCTTTGAAATCTGGGGGAAAGAGGTGTGCCATAACAAAACACACAAGCTCTGTTCTGGTTCTGTTTCATCTCCAAAGCAGCCCTGAGAGAGCAAGTCTAAAGGAAAAACAGGAGAGGGGTTCTGATTTGCTCTTCATTGGTCACGGACCCTCAGCTGTGCTAAGAAAGCGGGGTGTTGTGAAGAAAGCGGATTCCGACTGAAATTGCACAGTTTTTCAATCCTGGCTCCTGCCCTTATTAGCAAGTTACTCAACCCATCTGATTACCAGTTTCTTTAGCAATGAATAGAGACAATGGCATTCACCTCTCAGAGTTATTGTGAGGATTCAAAACATGCTCTGCCCCATGGTTTGGCATGGTCTGTTCTGGGCAAGGGCTGGAGCTGGTTGATAGGTGTGGCAACCCGCCCGCTCTGCCCCGGCAGGAAACAGAGCCCTTGTGAGAACCTTGAAGGAGCTGGCCACTGACCAGAAGTAACCCCAAGTCAAAACTTTGGGATCCCCAGCTTATCCACAAGCTGAGGGATAACTCCATAGACTACAAACATTTCCTCAATTTAAAGGGTACACCACTGTGTTTTTCACTTTTAATTGTGTTTTGGTCTAAGAAAAGAGAATTGCCACAAGCATAGCAGCACAGATGATGTGGGGAGCAGAACAGAGGAGTAGGACAACCAGTGTGAGGCAGTTGCTGGGAGACCAGTCTGGCTAGAGAAGTTGGTTGAGCCAGTAGAAGGCCTTTAAAACTTGGCTCAGGAATCCCCTCCTCCAGGAAGGCAACCCTGACCATCATCCCTCAGTCTGTCCTCCAGAGTATTCCACTAATGCCCTGTGCTCGGAATACGATGTGTTTCCATTTGGTCTCTTCGTTAGCAAGTGACGGATCTTACTAATCCTGTGAACACCACGGCTGGCACAGCGCTGGCACATGGTACTTTTGCCCAACGCGTTAAATGCTGTAGAATGAAGAGGTGTCTAACTGCTAAGTAAGCCTGATCTCACCTCCCCCACAGCAGTACCAAGGGGGTCCTATCCTTCACTGGAACACAGCCAGAAGCAATGTTCAGAATTGAATGGCAGTCACCATATGAGGCGGCAAAAATCATCATGGTTCCTGGCAGGGAGGACCCTGTCAGTAAAGGATGAGGAGGAAAAGCAGGACCCAGAACCTTCAATTCCCCCACCCCCACCAGGGAAAAATAAATTTGGCAGCCTGGTTTCAATCCATCAGGCTTGAGTTCAAACCTGAGCTCTAACCCAGGAAGAATCTGAGGTGTCAAGCAGGGAAACTGAGGCAGATATCCACAAATTTAAACTAGGTAGCTTGATATGAATAAGAAAATTTATAACTTTGAGATTATGAGGATGCCAGGACAGAGTGGAGTCTAGGTTGTTGGCAATAAAACTGCCCCTCAGCCCAAAGGACTGATGTCCTTACAGCTAAGAGAACACAGGACGGCAGAGGTGGACATGGGGAATGCCTTCACTGTGACAATGTTAGCACAGCAAAATGTCCGAAAATAATCAGTACAGGGCTCTAGGGAGCTATATTTTTATTACCTTCTTCTATGGGACTGTGTAGTTAAAGGCAATTAGAAGAAGAAAACCATTTCATCCTGAAATTATCTCTTTCTTCCCAATGCCAAAGACGCAAGATCACCCTGTAACTCAAACAGAAAAGTCTCCATGCAAGGACTTGTCTGAAAATCAAAGATCAAAAGATAAATAAGATGGGGATTCTCATTTTTCTGGGTCCCATTAGTACGTAAGCAAGTCAGAAGCTGGGGAGAGAGGGGATGAGGAATAGCCTGGTCAGGACAGAATACATGGTGAGCCCAGCCAAAGGTCTTACTTGAGGATCCTCAGTCCAGGGAAAAGAAAAGGAGTGAAGTCAGATTATTTCCATGAGATTCTCCTAGATCAAGGGGTCTCAACCCCTCACATTATGGACATCTGGGGCTGGGTAATTCTTTGTCACGGGACTGTCCTGTGCATTGTAGGAAATTACCAGTACATAGTATCGCTGGCCCACTAGCAGCCAGTGACAACCCAAAATACCTCTACACATTGCCAAATGTCTCGTGAGGGCAAAGTTACTGACTGTTATAGATGAACTATGAAGTTTACGGCAAAAGTGTGGGACTGGATGGAGCTTCCTAGTAGACATCTTGGAATATAGGAGGCTCTGCACAACATAAGGCCCCAGTGACATGATGAAAACTATTATTATTAGAATATGTCTTCTCTACACCCCAAAACACCCATAAAAATGAACTGTAGAGAGAGAGGAGAAAAGCTGAAACCACATACCATGTGAAAAAAACAACGTTGTACACTAAACTTGACCCAATAATAACATGACCATGAGCATCAAATTTATTCCTGAGCTTTTTAAAAGCCAAGTCAAAATGGGAAACTTGAAGAACTCTTTAGCTTTTATTTTCTGATGAAAGTAAGCACGACTTTTTCTTATATCTGAAAAAACTAACTTTCCTCCTGAACTTTCTGGGGCATTCATCAAAAGCTCTTTGTAGAAGGATTATCTAAAGGCATAAGGACCAGACAAATAGCAATATAATAATCAGGTAGGCAGAGAGGAATCAGGGTCCTACATATTTTAGAAAAGAGCAAAAAGTAGCTTTCTTTTTTCATTTATGCAATAAATATCTGTTGAATACTGTCTACCTGCCAGGTGTATATAGTTCTATAGTTATTGGAAGTATATTGGTTCAGAATCAACTACACAGTTGTAGGTCCTAAAACATGTCACTGTACCTTGTAGTGCCCATTTTGTTATCTATAAAATGAGAACAATGCCCACCTACAGGATCAGACTGACAATGTAGGGATACTTTGAGGGTTTAAAACTCTTTGACGACTTGTTTGTTCATTTGGAAGACCTCTGTGTTCCAAATGAAGGAGGAAGAGCTGAAAAATGGGACCACAGCAGGTCTGCCATGTAAAATTGCCTCCATTACAGCACACGTAACTGGGCTCCTGCATGGCACACACACGGGGTACACATAATGTACACAGTGTTTAGAAGCAGTGCGCAGCCTCGCAAGCATGCAGGTCATTCCAGGATGGCAGCATCCCCACCAGTACTCCATTCAGCAAATACAGTCATCTCACCCTCCCTTGGAGAGGACAGGTTAGGTACCTTCAGGACTCACGCCTCAGCCCAGGTATCTTATGTAGCCCTTCCTTCCAGCAATATACTCCACCTCAGAGAAGCTCTGGGAAAGGTACATCTTGCACTTCCACTGAAGCTTGATGCTTATTGCCTTTTGAAGACAGGTGGACTGGGTTACTGAGTCTGGGGTTGTGGTTCAACTAGCCAGGTCTGCTCACCTCCACAGTTTGAAAGGTTAAATGAAACGGAATGTATAAAGGCCCTGACAGGTGGGACCCACTCAACAAAAGAGAGTCCTCATAATCTCTATCACCCTCACCAAAGGCTGTGTGAGAAGTAAATGAGGTGAGGCAAAGGGATGGTGTCCCCTGTTGCTCAGTGCCCAATAGATCCCAGTGGGTATCATTATCATCAATTTTATCAGCATCAACAAAAGGCCAAAAACTCAGCAAACTAGATAGTTATGGGTCTAAAACTGCAGAAGAAACTAAAGAGAACTGAGAATCAGGGGCAAGCAGAAACCTCTACGGTTTGCAAAGTCCTGAACCCAGGCAGGTCCTGTGACACTGCCCTTACCCACTGCTTCCAAAGAAAACCCAGACCCTCCCCCCCTCTCCTACCTCCACCACCCAGCCAGCGTTATTTTCTGGGCCCCTTTAATTTGGGAGGCTTTTAGGGCCATATCCTGCCATCAATTTGGGGGCTGACTTCAATGAGCATTCTGTGCAGGGTGGGAGAGGGGCAGGATGCAGCTTTCTCCTGGCGGACCCTGATACAATAGGGTTTTCTACTGAGATCAATGGATTAATTGCGAATGCTCTGTTTGGGGCCATAAGGAGACGCATTGTTTTCCCACAGCCGGCAGTCAGGGCTGGGCTGGCCAAACTTCATTTCTGAAAAGTCAGGGAAAATGATTTTGTAAAAAAGGGTGGGGGTGGAGGGGTAGGGGAGAGTAATTCTGCTCATCGCACTAAAGGTCAATAACAATTACAGTGAAAATTCAGAAGGCACATTTGTTCTCTGACTGAGGCCCTGTTTGGAAAATTCCATCCAGAAACGATTTGTTGTCTCTCTTCCCGTCCACCCATCTTCCCCTCCTCCACAAGGCTTTCTCTCCATAATGCCCCAGCCTGTCCCGCCATCCCCACCCTCCCGCTCCTCCCTCCACACCAGAAACGCTCCCCCCTGGAAACGGCCTAAATGTTAAGAAGGGAGAGGTGACCAGGGAATATTCCTCCTTTCCCTCAGGAAGTTGAAGTGGGCCTGGTGGCATCATTCCTTTCTTCCTGCAGTTGTGGGAATGGTCACCTACCTGGTAATGGAAAAGTTCGGGCAGACCGGAATTAGAGTCCTAGTACTGAAATTTGATAGCTGATAAACTTGGGGAAATTCAACTCTGGGCATCCATAGTGTCATCTGTAAAATGGGAATAGCACTTTGGACCTCCAGGGAGGACTAGGACAATTAAATGAGATGCAATATGCAATCTGAACCTGCAGCTCAAACACAAGGTTAAAGACAGCCTAAAACAAGAGGCTCTGATCATGGTATTCCCTGGGTGGAAACCTTCTGTGATACATCATTCCCACACCATCAAGGCCACATCTGTTGGCTTGACATTCAAAACTCTCCACTATCGGGCCCCCTCCTTTCTAGCCTTACTTCCCACTCCTCCTCACCCCTCCCTTGTCTCTAGGCATAAGTTGTCCTTTCCTCAGTCTTAGCTAAGGCTAAGCTTCATTGTCAACTTCTCCAAAATGTTTGATGGTGTCAGTTACAATGCATGATTCTATGCTCTACACTTAGCACATCACTTCCACCATGCCTTCAAGACTCCACATGCTGCTTCGCTATAGTTCTCCTAATCATTTATACTCATTAAACACTTAGAATCATGGATAAGAGGTCCAGCTCTGGGGGCAAGACTGTGTGGGTTTGAAACTGTCCCACTTTTGCTAGCTGGGGGATCTTGGCCTACCTGTGCCTCAGTTTCCTCATTTGTAAAATGGGAATAATAGTTGTACTACCTCAAAGGTTTCTTACAAGACTGAGACAATACATGTAAAATCCTTCAAACAGTGGTTGATCTGTGATAAGCACTCAGTAAATATTGGATGGTATTATTATTAAATCCCTAGGCTGTCTTAGGGTCTAGGGATGCAGTGATAAATAAGACATGCTTCCCTCCAAAAAATATTTCTTAAGTGCTTTCCTTCTACATGCCAGGAACTGTTACACTTCTAGAGGGAAGGGGAGAGTGGTGGAGATAGATAATCAACAAAAACATAGAAGGAGAAGAAGAATGTTGTAAAAAGTGCTATGTTGCAAATTATAACAGATTGAAATGACAGCGTGTCACTGAAGGGTTTCTTTAGATGGATGGCCTCTTTGAGGAGGTGGTATCATGCTCTGGAAGGGTTGTCAGTGTCGGAGGCACATCAACCAGCCCTACTTGCTTTAGTTCCAGAGGAGAGGAGACTTGTCTGGTTCATGTCAGCCCCTCTATGCACTTAGCTCTGCAACCAGCACACTGTAGATGCTCAGTGAATGCGGACACAGAATTCAAACCCTTAGCTCTCACTACCTGCAGAGGTGAGCAAGGGCTCCTGGGAAGAAGTGATTTGGGCGCAGAGGCTAGTTAGCAGTAGAGGGATGATAATGTAATGAAATTGGGTAATGTGTTGATTGTGTGGCTAACACCCTTGTATTCTTTTGAAGAAGCTGAAAGGTATGAGGACCACAGCTTTGGGGTCAGGCAAAGCTAGACTTGCATTCCAGCTGGACCACTTCCTGGCCTCACAGCCTCACTCCCCTCTTCTGTGAAATGGAACCAATGGCACCCCCTCCCAGGGGTGTTGTGAACACTGCATAAGACATTGGAGGTAAAGTGTCTGCACAAGGTAGGAATTCCATAAATATTAATGCCCCTCTTCTCCACATAAGAGCCCTAAAACCGAGAACTGCATCCCTGGACTCATTGTTGTGTTTAAAACCTACAGGAAAACATGGAATATTCTAGTGGCCACTCATTCATTGCCCAGTGAAATGCCGTAAAGTGTTCTTCAAGGAAAATGAAAGTAGGAAAAGGATGCTTGTTAAAAAAAAATCTTCTCTCTTCTCTACTGCCCCTAGACAAAGTCTTCCAGAACATCAAACGCTCCTCAAAGAATCAACAACATTTTTTGATGATGGAAGTATGAATAATCAAACATATGGATTACATTTCCTTAAATTATGCAGAGCCGAAAAACCAAGAGGGAAAGGAGGGTGCTGGTAAAAACTGTTTTCACATTTTATTAAAACCTCAAGGTCTGAGGAATACTTTATGACTATTACACACACACACACATTTTCCCTGTCCGATTGTCAAGAAAAAAAAATGGGCACATTGAGCAATTTTTTTTCCTGCTCAAAGCTCTGTCTTTATTCTGGTCAGCTCCAATTCCTCAGCACCAGCCTCATTCATGGAAATAAATGGGCCACAAATCAGTTCACCTCCCAAGCTCTGCCAGCTTACCAGTTGTGTGACCTTGAGCAAGCCACTTACATTCTTGGGGCTTGGGTTTCCTCTGCTGTAAATGGGAATAATGGTCCTTACTTCACAGATGGTAGTGAGGGTCAAATGCAATGAGACATGCAAACATACCTTGGAAACCATTCAATGTCAGGTGGGTGTGAGGGATGGAAGTGGCTCCAGGAAGCTATCCCCACCTGGACAGGCCGCATAGTGCACTGGCAGTGGTTAAAGAGCCTTACTACCCACCTTCAAACTCCAGACCACCGATTCTAAGTGGTGTGTTCCTGGGCAGAAATCCAAGCCCCTATCTGTGTGCGCCATTTACTTATCTGCAAAATGAGACACCACTAATAATAATAGGACCTACTTCATACAGTGGTAAGGAGGATTAGATCAGTAGATACTTATAAAGCACTTAGATTAGTGCCAGTGTTTGTTTTGAAAGAGAGAGAAAATACAAGACTAAGGAGGGGAGGAAGAGGGAAGAATCACCCCGCTAAAGATTGAGCCCCTGCGTAAGATATTTACCATTTAGTTAGGGGTGTCGGCTATTATCTTTTTCCAGTAGTCCTTCTTGAAAACGCAAACACTCTTAAAAGGCATGGCACAGAAATTCAGAATCATTTATTGAGCACCTACTGTATGCAAGGCAGTGTGCTGTGTTATCCAATCCTTTGGGGGAATCTCTGACTCTTTGGAAGGTGTAGGTGACAAATGAAAGAAAGGAAAAAGGAAACGGAGAGAAAGAGACAGAAGAGCTGCTTCCCCTACTGTGACTTTGGCATTAGACAGACTTGGTCCATATGTCGGCTCTGCCATGTACCGTGTGACCTTGGACAGGCAAGGATAAATTCAGACACCACTCTGAGTTTCACATTTTTAACTCCTGAAAAGTGAAGACAATGACATTAGGTCATTGTGGGAATAAAATGAGATGATGTGTGTAAAACGTCTAATTTTCCTTCTCCCCAGCTCTGTATTTTTGTCACATGCCTCCCATGATTTCTGTGTGCTGAGTGGAAGGGACCAGCTAACAGCAGCATTTAGGGGATCTGAGTCAGAACTCTCAGAAGAGGAAATTAATTGGCCACTAACTTTCTCTGTGTGATAAAAAGGCCATTTTTTTTCTTTGAAGACCATGCTCTGCTAACTCATAGGAAGTGCATTTCCTCCCTGTGACATCTCCAATCCATTTCAGCCAATGGTAACCAAGTGACTAAGTCTTCCTCCAGAGGCACAGAGCCAGAACTGATGTTTGACTTCTCCCCTGCCTTTCAAGTGCAGAGATGATTCTTGCGGGATCCTGGTCCTCAGAGGAAAGGGGAGAGCAATCCAACTCTGGCTCCAGCAATTCACCCAATAAAGGGCACAGGGAAAAAGCTGAGTGAGAGGGAGAGAATACAAAGCCCTCTTCCTGGATACTAGCAGATGCCAGCGGAAGAATCAGCGAGTGAGTAATTCTGCAGCCTGGAGTCCAAAGCCTGCCGCCGGAGGTCTCTGCCAAGAAGACGGCGGGTGCTGGAGTGGTGGGCGGCTCCAGGGCCAGTCTCAGCCAGATGGGGGACAGCTCAGTGTGAGTCAGGGGCTGGACCTCTGCTCCAAGGGTCTCCTCCAGGCCACATCCATTCAGACATGCCTCCCACAAAGGGACACTTTCCCTGCAAGGACGCAGGTGGCTTTTATCAGGGCGATGTGTCATCAGTGGGCATTGAATGGAAATGATAGAAAACTCCTGTGGGCTGAGCACAAGCTGGCATAAAGCAGAATGCAGACAGCCCAGGACACAGGTACCAGGTGTGTGTCCAAGACTGTGGGCTGCTCAACTCCCACGCTGAAAATGACAGCAGTGATCATTTACTGATAGCTCACCAGGTCCCAGCACTGTGCTAAGCACCAGCTGCTCCAAAGCCCTTATGTGCAACTACTAGGCGTTATGATCCAGAGAGCCCAGGGAAGCTGAGAGAATGTTAGGTAAGCTGTTCCCTCCTCCCATTATCTGTTTTCCCACTGCAAAGGGGGGGTGTGATATTTGCCCACCGCATGGGTTATTTTGAGAACTTTAGCACAGTTATTCAAAACCCAGACTTCTGAGTCAGGAAGATCTAGGTTTGAGAACCAGCTCTGCCTCCAATTCGCTGTGTGAACTTGAGCAAGTTTCTTAGCTGCTCTGAGCTTCAGTTTCCTCATCTGTTACGGGACTCATAAGAGAACCAACCTGAAATGGTTATGACAGAGATTAAGTAAGATAATGTATGAACCTGCTTCCTCATTTATAAACCAGAGAAAATACACATCTCTCATTGTTGTGAAGAGTAAGTAATATTTAAAAATGGCCTAATAAAGTATCACTGTTGTCAATGAATCTTGGTTATTATTTTAGCATCAAATTATTATTGTTGTTGTTGTTTTATTGTTATTGTTATTATTGGCACCATGAGTCATTACATGGAAAGTTATTGGTAAATTTTAACATGTTGTTTTTGATAAAATGTGTTGCTTATTATACTCAAGCTAAATGTGATAATTAGTACTTTGATTATAACTGCCCTCGCCACCCCACCATCCCCCCTGTCCCTGTTTCTCTGTTCTTCTTCATAAGGAGGTTAGGTTACATTGGGGTTTCCAACCTTAGACCCCTGGACTCAAAGTGTCTGGGTAGGTGATAAAGGCATTGAGAGAGGGGTACCTTGAAGTGTTTTTAACATTCCAAAAGGTATTGGAAACCAGGTACTTGGTGATAATGTAACCTCTACAAACTTTCTAGAAGACCAAGTTTCTTTGCTTCAGGCTGAGATTGTAGTGGCTTGGTATGGCTAGCCATAGTGACTAGTTAACTATTTTTCACCAAAATCTCCAACTGGCCGAAGTATGAGTGGTCCACCTGCTGTATTAGTGCTATGGAGCTCTGGAAGCAGAATTCCTGCCTCCCCACTTACCAGCTGTGTATTCATGGGCAAGATTAGTAGATTAGTATCCTCTCTGTGCCCCAGTCTCCTCCTCTGAAAATTAGGATTAACAGTCTGGATAACAATAGTACTTCTCCATAGGGCTACTGTAAGGAATCATGTGTGTAAGCACCTAGGACAGCGCCTGGTCCATAGTAACACTACACAAACTACCAGCTCTGGTGTCATTGTTCTTGTTACCAGATTTCAAGAAACATCTTCCTGGCTCCAACATGGCTAGTCAAGTGGTAACTATTGGAAGCACATTCAGAGTGAACGTTCGTGATAGGGAAGGATGAGAACTCACAGTCATGGGATGTGTATGAGGACTGGATGTAGGGCTACACAGTACAGATGTCATCCTAGTAAGCCTGTTCCACCACGATGTGAGGTGGGCATCCTACAAAGACTCAACAGGGTCCCCAAGTCATACAACCAGCAAATGGAATAACCAGGATTCCAGTCCAGTCTTTCTGACCCCTGCAGTACAAATCATTTGAATTATGCCATGGGGATCCCAGGAGAAAATTAAGTTAAAGAAGGTACGCCTTAGACAACAGGCTGAACATCTTCAGTCTAGGACTGCAAACCCTTTGTGAAATGGGGCCGTCCTCTCCTCTCCTGACATTGACAACACTGAGCATCACTTCTGAACTCTCTTGGGACAGAGAGGAGTCTCAAAGTCTCCCTCCTTTCACAGGCTCCAGCTTCCCTTGATATCCCAGGAATCCACACCCATCTCTATGGTGGCAACAGATTCAGAGGGCTCCAAGAGGCCTTGGGTAAAAATCCAACTCCTCATCTTGGAAAGCAATTTCTGTTTCCTAACCCACTGTGAGTGGATGCTTGATTAAGGTATTCAACCTAAGATTTGAGAAGGTAGCAAAGAATGAATGATGAATGAAACTCATTAACTCTACCAACACACATTAAGTCCTTCTGTCCCTAGTTCTATGTTGAATGTCAGGGACACAGAGTCACTGGCAGGGAGGATTGAATCTATAAGGGGTACAGACAAAAGTACAAATGGCAGCATTTGTCACTTTAATGGAGGTAGTCACATAAGGCCACTGAGCACACAGGTATTTGGCCCTCCCTAACGAGTGACAGAGAGAGTCCTAGAAGAGGTGGTGTCTTACAGGAAGGCAAGGGTTTGCTAAGAAAAGGAAAAATGGGGAATTACAGAGTTAACAGCACAAGGAAAAGAATGATGGTATGAGAAATCTAAATGGAGTTTTGTGTGGCTGGAGCACAAAGTGAGATTTACAGAGGGCTGAGCAATGATACATTGCTCACATGAAGAAGAACCTCAAAAAAATACCCTGCTTCAAAAGCTAAGATTTTATCCCTGGAGCCACTGAAGAACCTTAAGCAGGGAAATCGAGTGATCATATTCTGAGAGTTTCATTTGTGTCATTTCTGATTTGACCCCTGACATGTTATATCATTAATATTCATGAAGGTTCCTGACATCTAATAGCTTTCATCTATCCAAAACTTGATGATAATAATTATTAAAATCACCATCATCGTCCCCATCATCTCATATATTGAAATGCACTTAACTGTAAAGTCCTAGGAGACAGAGACAGGGTCTTATTTGTCAATGTTTTCTCAACATCAAGTACAATGCAAAGCACACAGCAGCTTTTCCTTGATAAACATCTGAATGAATGAATGAGAGTTTGTTTAATTATTCTCAGTTTGCCAAGCACTCTCAGAATTATTTAAATACTCAAAACCCCTCTGAGGGAGGTACTCTCCCTTCCCTACTCTCGATTTTACAGATAGAAAAGCCTGGGCTAGAGAAGAAAGAAGCTTCCCATGGTGATACAGGGACAGTGCAAGACAACATGTGTGGCATGTCATGAAAGGCCAACAAAATGACTTTAAATTCAGAGGGGAATGCACTCACTGCTGGCTGGAGTGGACATAGGAAGCAGCCTTAAACTTAGCCTTGAAGACCTAGTATATGGTCTTGGCCTACTTTCCCCCCACTCAAATCTCTTGATGCTGGCTTTCACCCTAATAATAATTGGTAGTGGTTTTGAGCGCTTGCTATGTTAGGCATTGTATTGAGTGTACATGCATTATCTTCTTTATTCTTCATGTGAAAATTAGAGTGGTACATTGGTCTATTTAGTGGATGAAGAAACTGATGTCTGAGATGATATAGAATTTGCCCAAGTTTCCAAAGGTAGCAAGCAAGAGAGATGGGATTGAAACCTAAGTATATCTGACTCCAAACTATTTTACTTACAGATGCAGGGCCCCCAGTGGTATCCTGCATTTTAAAGGATCATCTGTGAGCAAAGAACGTAGAGAAAACAGGAGGGAGTACGAACACACTGCCCACTACCATTCCATCCCCACTCCACAGGGTAGGCATGAAATGAGCTGACAGCTCCCAAGAGCTGGGGACAAGGGAGAAGACAGCCTTTGCATTTACTGCATAAGCATAAAATAACAAACAGAGCGCTGGATTGGAAGTCAATTATCTGAGCAATAATGTCAATATACTCCTTTTCCCCTGTGAACTTTGGGAAGCCAGTTGCCCTCTGGGCTTCAGTGTTCTTGCTGTATAAAGAAGGGGCTGGAATTGATAAATTCTAAAATCCTTTTAAACCAGAGTCTCCATGACCCAGTAGGCTTTTTTTATGTTCAGTTGAAGCTTTTCTTAAAGATCTTGCATATATATTTCACAAAATTTTCCTAGCCCACAGTTTTGCAGTCTCTTATTTCCCCCTGAGGGAATCTTAAGAGATTCCTAATTGATGACCAGTGCTACATTAAAAATCAGAGAGGAGAGTAGTTGTTTTTCTACCCTAGCCACAAAAAGAAAAACAATCATAGTAATAATTGAAGTTCTGCTATCTTATTAAAGAAAACAAAATTTAGAAAACATGGCTTGAGCATAACTTTTCATCCAACTTCCTACATGTCCTCTGGCTTCAGTGACCTGGGGGGGGATGTTTCTCCTGGTGGGGGGCGGGGGGGCGGGCGGTATGGACCAGGCCCAGTCAACTAAAAGGAATCCTTCCTAGGCCTCAGTTTCTTCCTCAGTAAAATGAGGGTTTTCACAGTGTTTGCTCTGCCTCAATGTTGTTTTGCAGATAAAAAACAATGTTGTTTTGAAGAAGGTGCTAGACAGATACAAATAAGATTATGGTGATTATGATTACTGCATTTGTCAGGATATACAGAGCAACAGAATGAGAGAAGGAGATTAAAAGACATTGCTACACATGATTATGGAGGCTGACAAGTCCCAAGGTCTACAGTCAGCAAACTGGAAACCTAGGAAGGCCAATATTTTAATTCCAATCTAAGTCTGAAGGCCTGGGAATCAGGAGAGCCAAAGGGATGAGTTCCAGTCTGAAAGCTGGCAGGCCTCAGGCCCGGGAAGAGCTGATGTTTCAGTTTGAGTCACGAGGCAGGAAAAGAGCTGATGTCTCAGTTCAGAGACCATCAAGTAGAAGAATTCTCTTACTCAGGGGAGAGTCAGTTTTTTTGTTCTAGTCAGGCCTTCACCTGATTGAATGAGGCCCACCCACATTAGGAAGAATAATCTGCTTTACTCAGTCTACTGATTTAAATGTGAATTTCAATGGAAAACACTGTCAGAAACTCAGAATAACATTTGACCAAATATCTGGGCATCCTGTGGCTCAATCAAGCTGACAAATAAAGTCAACCATCACAATGATGAGAATGCAAGCTAAATGGGAGAACCAAATTTTTGTCTATATTATTCCCTGCAGTATTCCCAGGGCCTATTAAAAAAAAGTCATGATCCCTTGCCCTCAAAAAAGTCAAGGTGGTGTGGCTCAGTGGATTAAGTGCCAGTCTGCAAACCACAGAGGGCCGCCAGTTCGATTCCTAGTCAGGGCACATGCCTGGGTTGTGGGCCAGGTCCTCGCAGTTGGGGTCCCGCGAGAGGCAACCACACATTGATGTTTTTCTCCCTCTCTCTCTCTTTTTCCCTCTCTCTAAAAATAAATAAATGAAATCTATTAAAAAATTTTTTAAAGTCTAGCACAGAATAGGGTCTCAAAACATATTGGATGGATGAATGAACAAATGAAGAATAATGAATGAATGAAGAGGAGGAAAATCTGAGGTCAGTGGAAGAAGAAATCCTATACATAACTATTTGCCAGAAACATGTTCATCATTTTCTCAATCAATGATTACACATTTAAAGCTCAAGCAATTGAATCCTTACATCAGCTTTGTGACTTGGGTATTATTAATCTCATTGTTCACATAAAGAACATGAGGTTCAGAGAAATTAAGTACTCAATAGGTGTGTTATCTCTGCTCCACAACTTCCCAGCTTTCTCTTCCCCTCTTACCACAATATACAATTATGTTTATTTAATTTTATTTTTGCCCCTGCAAGTGGATTGCATGCTCCCTTCCAAAAGACATGTCCACCTGGAAGCTGGTGAATGTGACTATTTGGAAAAGGATCTTTGAGGATATAGACAAGGATCTTGAAGTGAGATGTCCTCGATCAGCATGGGCTTTAAATCCAGTAATAAATGTCCTAAGAGAAGAGAGAAGGAGCCAAGACTCACAGAGGAGGGGTGATGTGAAGAGAGAGGCAGAGATTTGGAGTGATGCAGCTACGAGCCCGGGAACACTGAGGATGGCCAGTAGCCACCAGGGGCTGGGACAGAGACATGGAACAGAATCTCCCTCAGAGTGTGCAGAAGGAACCGATTCCATCCACTCCTTGAGTTCAGACTGTGGCCTCCAGAACTGTGAAAGAATAAAATTCTGCTATCTTGTGACACCCAGTTTTTGGCTCGTTGTTATGGCAGCCAAAGGAAACTAAAATGTCCCCCATCTCCACTCCACCCTCTAATTAGACTGTTAGTGCCACAAGGGCAGTAATAAATTCTCTTTTGTTTACTATTTTATATTTACTGTCTAGAAATGTCAGGATCACAGTAGGAGCTTGGCAAATATTTGTTAAATTAATAAAAGCATGACTAACAAAATTTCAGGTGCTTGCAGCCAGAAAAGCCTCTTGAATGGGAGCAAGGAATCCAAGCAATCCTCTGTCTTCTTGCTCTCAACAGGGCAGATTCCCTGGGACTAGCTTCACAACATTCTGTAAAGTCCATGTGTTTCTGGAGGCCTTGCCCGGTGGGGAGGAAAGCCTGGGGGAAGGGGGTGGGAGGTGAGGGCATGTGGGTATCCATCTCTCAGTTTATAAAGCAGGCATGGGCCTCCTCCCAGAAGTCCTTGCAGGCTGGCATCAGGCTTACCCACCAACCCAGGTACATGAGACAGGAGTGGTGGGGCACCTTGCCCAAGGGGAAACCACTCCTCCTGGAATTCTAGGCCCCAGTCCACCTGGGCCCAGTCTCTGGACCCTGTTTCTTCTCCTCCCCTCCTACTTCCAGTCTTTCTGCCACTTCTTTATGTTCTCCAGAAGCTGAATCAAGGTGCCTTTTGCCATCCTGATCACTGAATCCTCTGCTGAAGAAAAACAGAGCAGGGCTGGCCCAGATGTGCTCACGTGCTGGACTGTCCGGGGTGCTGGGCAGACACTGCTGCCTGAAGACCAGGGGACTCAGGAGCTTGGGCTCTACCACATCCCACCCACCTCTGTCCTCGGGGATCACTAAGATGCTCCTCATCCATTTAATCAGTGTTTACTCAGGATTTCCTGGGGCCTGAGCACTTTCTGATTGTCAACAACACTTAGGAAGAGAGTTCAAAATCCAGCAGGAAAGTGGATTCATATAGCCTTTCCAAGATGCAAAAGTGGGTTGAAATCCTTGGCTATACTCCTTACGTGACAAGTTATTTAACCGCTTTAAGCATCTATGCATTGTGGTAAGAATACCCACCAATTTGAAAAGAGGACAAGACAAGGTATTAAGGCATCTAGGATAGTGTCTAATAATTAATAGGTGGTCAAAACATCACTCTACCACCCTTTTTACTCTTTTTTTCTGAAAGAGATGATAGATCTTTGCATCCACTCATTCAATTCACTCACTGATACAGTCAAGTATGCAGCATGACAGCTTAATTAATGGCAGTTGCTATTTTTCATTCATTGAGCAATCATAGCATCTGTGATCACTTGTTATAAGAAAATCAAAGTGCTATGAGAGAGCTTCAAGAGCATATAGTCAAGCCCTCATTCTTCAAATGAGAAAAGGGAAGCTCAGAGAAGGCAAGAGATTTTCCTGAAGTCACACAGCCAGCAAACTCAGAATTGGGACTCCATCTCAGCTTGCTGCTCATTCATTCACCTGGTGACTCATCAAGCCCCGGGCAGTGGTAACAGCCATTCAACCAACATCCTCTGGTACCTACAGCACCCAGGGTAGCTAGCCACTCTGGAGGCCCTAAAGAGGCCTCAGGGGCCCACCAGGAATGTAGACAGATGGAAGAAATTATAAGGCGGGCATTTAGGAAGCAGTTCCTCTCCAAATCAAACGCATTCTTGCTGCTGCACTCTCACACTCATATCCTAAAAATTGTTACTTAACGTGCTCTCCACATCCGAACTTGACTCACTCTTTGAAATGGAAATCTGGGCGGTTTGGGTGGCAGTTCCTAGTCAGCCAGTACCAGGACAGCGCTAGTTGACAGTACCACAGGCAGCCTTGACCTCAGGCCAGAGGCTCAGCCTCCAAGGCTGCCAAGCAGGCTGCAGAGGTTTCAGAGCTGGAGCCGCAGTCTGGGGAACCTTGACCTTGCTGGAGAACGGATCTGTTTCTGATACGGTGTGGCAAATTTCTAAATCTTAGCTGTGGGATGGCATTTGCTCCTTGCAGAAAAAGAGCAAGGGGCCCAGGAGGTTCCAATTGATTCCAAAGTAGAACCAGCTGTTGGAATCCTGCTGTGCTGATTAGGGAAGTTCACTTCCAGGTTGCAGTTAGCCCTCAGTGCCCCTCACCCCCACTCGGTGCTGTCAGAGAAGCCCCTGAAAATCAAAATTGCTGCAGCCATTGATCCAGAACTGAAAACCAGGCAGAGGCAGGAAGAGGGTCTACAAACAATAGCTTCCATCTCTTGAGAACCTACTTACTATGTGCCTGCCACAGGGTTAGGTGCTTTGCAAATATTTCTTCTTCTTATGACCATGTAACAACACTAGTATTCCCAGATTTACAAATGAGGAAAAAGAGATTAAGGGAATAATTATTATTATTAACATGATTTTTCTACCTAACAGTTACTGAGTGCTTACCACACACCATACATTCCTAAAGCACATTACATATCACATGCCAATTTATCATCATATCAACCCTATGATCCAGGTATTATTATGGTCCCTACTTTATCAATAAGGAAACTGAGGTTTAGGGAAATTAAGTAACTTCTCTTGTCCCTGGGCTTGAGATGCCCAGCACACAGCTGTTAGTGACTGGGGTGCGATACAAATCTATCATTCTGACTATAAATCAGCAATAATAATAATGACAGCTACCATTTAAAGGCTTACTGCGTGCCACACACTGTGCTCAGGTGTTTTATTTTTTTAGCACATGTTAACTCACTTAATTTTCAGGATAATCTTATGCCGCGTGCCGTTTTCTTCCTTTTACAAATGAAGACACTGAGGCTCAGTACTTAAGAGAAGCAGAATTCAAATGCAGGCTCTTCTGCCCCCAGAGGGCTAGTTTTTAATCACTGTGATCTCTGCCTCCACGAGTGTCCTCCGGACTCAATCCCTTGGTTTGAGTTTCTACCTTTTCCCACTCCTTGCTATAATTTAATCACTTTATGGAAAACTGGGAGCGAGCCTCAAACTCAGCTCCAGGTTTCATGGTGACTGTTCTGTCATTCTTTCCAAAATCAACCTTCAAAAGCCACTGTAAAAATGCATTTGCAATTTGAAACTTGCCATGAACACTATAAACAGACCATTAGTTTAAACTAGTGTTGATTTTGTAGACTATTAAGGACAAAATGAGTTTGATATTTACTAAGTTAGAGGAACATGAAATTTATGGTTTTTAAATTGCTTTGAGGAGGCTTACCAGGATTTTCCCTTCTATAAAGTCAGAATGAATAATACCTTTGACAATGTATGTTATACGTCCTCAAGTAGAGGTCCGCACGGCCTCACAGGTATCCTTTAAAGCGCAGGGACACTGGCACATCTGAAAGGGAATGTAGTGACTAACTGCCTATCTCATCAATCAATGAAGATATTAAACACCCAGTGAAGTGTCTGCGACCATTGGACACTTTCCAGGAGCTTCCAACTTGGTTAGACTTGTTGGTTAAATTTGCATGAATATGTGATATGGATATTCATACATTGATGCAATCATTCATTCAATTGTAAATGGTAATTAAGTGCCTCTGTGTGCCAGGTACTAGGGCAGGTGTCAGGCACACAAGGGTCTTTCAGAGTCTCCAAGTCTTGAGGAAAAGCCAGACGAGAAATGCTACTTGGAGGTCACCACTGATGCCATGAGCACAAAGGGAGGCCCCCAATCCAGGCTGGGTCCAGGGGAGATCAGGAAACTTTTCTGGGAGAAAGTGTCCTCTAAACTGATAAACACAGAGTGAGGTGGAATTCATCTAAAGGGAGAGAAGCAGGAATTCCAAGTGGAGGAAAGAGCCTCACAAAGGTCTTGGAGGGAGGGAAATAGTATTTGCTAAGTGTTGAGAGACTGGAACAAATGGCATTGTCAGAGTTTAGAGAGAGGAGCTCCATTAGAATTGGGGTGGTCAGGGGAGCTGCACTGGAGAAGCTAGAGCTGGGTGCAGAGTATTTAGAAAGGGGCAGAGGATAGGGAAATGTGAGGAACTGCACAAGTAAAGGCACGGAGGGCAGAAGTCATGTTCCAGGGTCGATGAGAAGACCCAGCATACTGAAGCAAAGGCAACAACACACCACCACCACCACCACCACCACCACCACCATCATCCTCAGCATGGCTAGCACTTACATAGCACTTAACGAGACACATGGCCCTTTAGGAGAGACAATTCACCATGGTTTCTGGCATTTCTGCACGTTTTGTGAGCAGAGGCACTGACTGTCTTTGTTTTGGACCATCTTTTTGAGATTACTTGTATAGGAACAGACTTGGAAGACAGAGATAGTAGCCTCCTCCATCAGAGGGCAGGTTTGCTTAGAGCCCATTATTAAAAAGATCTGAGCTCAGGGCTTCTTTTCTTAATGCAACCCCAGATGTCAGGTTGTCATCTGACCCTCTCCATGACGCCCTGTGGAAACTGGAGCTCAGGAAATGGTTATAGGAAAACACTGATACCCTGGCTACTATTATTGCTGTGAGTGATACAATCCTCGTGTCTGACTTAGCAGTCATGAAACTGTGCCAGGCAGACCTATTAGTTTGCAAGTGGCATAAGATCACAGACCCCTCACAATTCTTGCAAAACCTGTTCTAAGCACTTTTCTAGTATGAACTCATTTAATCCTCACAAAAGTCCTATGACACAGAAGTGATTATCATCCTTATTTGGGCATGAAAAACAGTCTAAAAAGTCGACTGTGCTAGATCATGAAGAGTCGTGTGTGCTGTAATGAGTTTGAACTCTTCCATTTAGCAGTGATGAAAGAATTTGAAACTAAGAAGGAATATGAGGAAAACAGCATTTTGAAAAGCTTTTCTAGCTGTAGTTTATTGGATGGATGGGCAGGGAGGAAATCCTGCTAGGAAACAGGCTAGCAAGTATTAAGAAAGAGAACTAAGATTCCAGACAGGCTTGATGGATGGACTAAATGTACCCACAGCAGAATTTCACAAGCCTGAATGTCAGGCCTTGGACAAGACTCCTTAACACCAGTGGCTCCAGCAAATGGTTGGGGAGACGTGACTTAGCAGCACAGCCTGGAGCACAAGGCCTAAGGCTTCCAGGGACGAGGCAACCTGGGGTGAGTCAGCAGAGGAAGCACCTGCCAAAAGTGCCACCGTGATTCCCGGCTGCATGAAAAGGCCAGTGTCGGGCCAGAAGGCAACAGTCCAGCTCTGGCTGTCAAAACGGAACAAGTTCAGGGAAAATGCTCAAAGATAAGAAGAAAGTTACGAACCACGACACTAGTCAGGAAGGTAGAGATGCTCACAAATGAGAAACCAAGCTACACACAGCAGAGCACCGGAGCCGTTCCCATGTCTAGAGGCTGTCCCATGGAGTGCGGGTACACACCTGTGTATTTTCTCAGGGTACGAGGACAAATAAATGGATAAAAAAAACAAACAAAAAAAAAACCCCTCTTCATTTAATTCCTTCCTGCAGAATCCCTTTGCATCCTCTAAAACCAAACTTATGCACCACTCCCCACAAAGTCTTCCCTGCCTGTTCGGGTGCTTCTCCTCCATGAACCTGCAAGCTTCTGGACTTCTTTCCATCTACCCTTTCTACCCTGGCTGGAGGGTTCAAGGGCCCCCAGCCTGGGAATGCCTCAAGGGCAGAAGCATTGTTCAACTCTACACTCTCAGAGACATGTGGGTGCCTGGCACAGACACTGGTATTGAATAAAGACAACCAGAAGAGTCCCTGGTAAATGAGAAAGAAAGTCATGACTTCTAAGAGACACAGAGGTCATTAAATAAATCCAAGAGTGCTGATTGGCAAGGAGGCTGGGAAAACAGGGGCCCAAAGGAAAGGCCTGGACAGCGTGCCCCTGGTTCTGGCCAAGAGCATCTATATTCTGGTTGGCAGAGCTATTCCTGGTTGCTGGGCAGTTGCCCCAACCATACTCAGGCCTAGAGAGGAGGGATACAGAAAGGAACCATCCACCTTGGGCAGTCATTTTTTGACATCTTAACAACCTCTTCCTCACTGGGCACATTCCAGGCGGCAAAAAAGAACAAGTGACCAGCCAGGGGCTGATGTTTCTTTAGTGTCCGTGAAACTAGTATCCCCGGACAAAACTTCCTGCCCTCACCTCTACATGCCCACCCTGAGAACAAGAAAGTGAGGTAGATAGAAAATGCAAATGAACAAATCAGACTTCCAACCTGTACTAAGCCCTACTACCTGATTGGCACTGAGAGATAAATACCAAGGTTAATACCAAGTCACATAGTGTAGCCAAGCGTGACAGGCTAGGGGTTAAGCCCACACTAGCAGAAACCCCAGCTCCATTCCTTATGAGCTGCGGAACACTGGCCAATGACCTTACCTCTTGAGATTCATTTCCCTCATCTATAAAAGGGGGTCATATGAAGCCACCCTCACTGGACTGGTATGAAGTTTAATTGGGACCACACTTGAGAAGTACTTAGCAGGTAAAGAGCAGGCATACCCTAGATCTTAATGCTTCTCCACTTGTGCATCTGCGCCCAGAATACCACAGAAAAGACAGGGTGCAATGAGTTGGTTACCCATCCATTAAACTCCGAGCTGGAGTTCTCTCTTAGTAGCATGGGACTGGGGGAGAGAACAATGAGGTGATGGCTGTGGGTGTGCTCTGTAAACTGCTAAGCAGTGATCAAAGGTAAGGAACTGTAGCTACTGTTATTCATTCTCTCATTCAGAACACAAAGCTCCATGCCTAAAGAGATGCCCAAAAACACAACGGTTGTTTGGAAGTGCTATAGAATTGGAGCAGGCACTCAGAGCTGTAGGCTTGCACGAGAAGAGGCCGTGGCACACAGGCCTGGGTGGTTTGGATTGCTTCTTTTCCAGAGAACGGGGCTCAGTGGGATGAATCTGGATGGGCTGACTGAACCCCTCTGGAGAGCATTCCCTGTCTCCCTAACCTGGACAGATGCCCTTCCTCTGGGCTCCCACAGTTCCCTGCACTTCCCTCTTAAAGTGCATCACGCTGAATGGGAGTCATTTATTTCTGCTTCCATTTTCTCAACAAACCATGAACTTGGGGGTCATGTTTCTCCACCATTGTATCCCTACTGCCTAGCACAGGATCCCTCACACAGTGAGGGCTGAACAAATGCATTTGAGGGAAGGCCAGGGAGTGAGGGCATGGAATCAAACTTAAAGTTATATTTGAGCCAAGCAAAGCCCTGGGAAGGTTTTCTGGGCCACTGAAGACCTACCAGGTCCTGAGAGCACTTTGGCACAGGAAGAGATAGGGCCTGAATAATAGGGTTTGCTCCTCCCTGTCCAGTAGCTCCAGGTCCAAGAGAGCTAAGCATTTGGCCTGGCTTGGCCTTCTTTAAGCCAGACAAGTGCTATCTGGTGGGAGGGTTTGCTGTCCCTATCCCCGCCCCTCATCCCAACACCGTTGCCTGAACCCTGATGTTCTGCCCACTGAAAGGGGAATCTGAAGTCTGGAAAAGCAGTGTTCAGCAGCCCTTTCCCTCATGAAAGCGAACCTCACACCTTCTAATTAAACCTCTCAGCACACCTGGGAGGCCACAATTACCTCCCTACCCCGTCTGCCTTCCCTTTTTACAGTCGGGAGTCAAGAGGGGCTTTTGGGTGCCCTACTCCTTTTTCTGCTCCAGGCCATAGAGAAGGAGTCTCATTTTAAGGACTTTATGGCTCCTCACCCTGTGCTCAGACCCACATTTACCTTTTTCATAGGGGAGCGGAGAGGAGTAATTATTGCTCCTGGGAACTTTGAAGGCTGGTATGTTCTGTGGTAATAGAGATGTCAAATATGATGATTAGCATTAATAATAGACATTATTAGCAGCAGGGTTTAGCTCTTTTGAAAAGGAGAAATGGCCCTGCAACTACTGTCCAGCTGCTGAGGCTCCCTCCGTTGCTCATTTTGCTTTCAAAGGCGATCCATGACAGGGCAGAGTGGACTGGGACTGACCCCTGCCATGATCACAGGCCAACCCGGCTCAGACAGACAGAGAGCACTGGGAAGTGGTTGCTCTGGGTACTTAGTATGTAGTATTTACCAAGGTGCTGACCTGGCCCCTGCCTCCCTCATCTTGAGTCATTCTCCCCCTAGTTCTCTGTATCGAGACCCATTGGCCCTCTTGTATTTTCTCCACTGTGCTCTTTTCAACCCCAAGGCTGTGGTACATGCTGGTCCCTCACCTCGTAGGCCTTCCCCCGACCATGACCCTTTACTGAACTGATGGCACTGCATCATTTGGTCTCTGTTCTGTGCTCCTGGGTGCTCTGTGCTTCTCTTCCATAGCACAGATATTTACTCAACTTCTGCCTTCTCTGCTGCATTGGGATGTGTACGAGCACAGGTCAGAGTTCATCCATGAGCCACTCCATTTTCTATACTAAGTTCCACAAAGTAAGGAGGTACTCATCCTATACATTACACTTGGTCAAATTCATCTTAAGTAAGGAGTGGCAAGATATCCCAAGTACAATCAGTGCAAAGTTCCCCCTTTTACCTCCAGGCAGGCCTGCACCCCCAGAGCTAGAAGATCCTGGAGAAACCAGAAGCCTGCAGAACTATTCCCTTTCCGTATATTTTATTGTTTACATTTCATCTTTGTGAATACAAATGGACATGGACCTGTCTGTCCTTTCTCTACCCCTTGGCCACAGGTTTCAGGTCCTGAGGTGGACCACTAGTAACATCCACCCTTGGTTCACAGTGATTTGTCCAAGGCATGCACATGACCTACGCCTGGCCAATCATAGGGCTTTCATGGGATTTTTTTACCTTGCATTATAGGGAAAAAAAAATGTTCTTCTCTCTCTGATAGCAAGCTGAGAAAAATGGAGCCTAAACTATATATATCACTATATAGATTTCTGTAAGTGTATTATTTCACAAATTCAAAAAGACTACAAGAGTTGGAGGGCAAGCCTGGAGCTTCAACAGCCATGGTGTCCACCACCTGTAGGAAGCTCACGAAGAGCAGGAGAGGTAAACATTCACTGAGTCCCAGAGAAAGGAGACAGAGAGGGTTCTGGCAGTACCAGAGACCCAGCTCTAGCCATTTCTGAGGCTGACTCCATCCCTGCCCTTGATTTATCTGAGCAAATAAAGTCCCCCTTTTTGGCTTAAGCTAGATTGGGTTTGCGTTTCTTTTACCTGAATTGACTAATTACCAAGAAATAAAAAAAAATTTCATATTTTATTTATGACTACTTTGTTCCACAAAGGATTTAAAGCTAATATCCTTCCTCTGTCTTACATTTTCTGATTTATAATTTATTACTTCACTCAAGATAATCTCTCAATACGCTTTTGTGAGATAAGCAAAGCAAGTATAATTCATCCATTTCACAAATAGTATAACTGAGGCCCAAAGAAATAAAGGGACTCAGGTCACATATCTAGTAAATGGCAAAGCCTGGACTGGAGTCCAGGTTTTCTTACCTTTCTCTCTGTTTTGCTAATGAATCACAGCTATCAGCACTAAGAGAGAGATTGATTGCCTACACAGCATCCTATTGTCCTATTATGTCCCTTTAAGAAGCACATCTTCATAAGACAGTAGCATTTGCTAGAAATAATACTGAGAAATAATGAAAGTTAAAAACTATCACAAAGTCCAGGTTGGAATAATATATTTAATGTCAAAAAATACCAAGATCCTGACTTTTCCCTGAGGAGGACAGGGTACTTTGAGCCCCGCAGAAGGAAATGTTGGGTGGATTTGGTGAGAAAGCCTCCACTGGTGTTGAGAGGGGTCAGGAGGTAAGAGGGACAAGGCTAGGGAAGGTTCTGCTTTAATTAACTGAGATACAAAAGGAAGATGGGAAATGGGAAGCCACCACTGTAAAGCCAGACAGACTCAAGTTCAAATCTAGCTTGCACCAAGTACCAGTTAACATTTCAGGCAAGTCACTGAATCTCTTTAAGGCTCTGTCTCTTTATTTGTATATAAAAATACCCAACAGTGTTGGCACATAGTAGTCACTTAATAAATGTTTCTCTTTCCCACACATGAGTAATGTACACACTTTCTCTTCCATAACAAGAATCCAGTAGGAAACACCTGTGTGACCCAAGGTGGAGTAGGACACAGTGCACTGTGATTCACCAACTGGACCTTTCACCATGCGGTCCCAAGCACCTGCCCCAGCCATAAATGCCCCTTCACCTTTTCCTCCTCCCCTGTCACTCAAACCATCCAGACTGTTTGTCTTTATTTGGCCAAATTGCATCTTTCCTGCTCAGCCTACACCTCCGTGGATTCCCAAGCAGAAGGTTTTCCTGGATGGTTTAGTTGCCAGTTAGCCTTGCCCTGAAAGACATTCTAATAGAGTCCTGTCTGCAAAGAGTATTATCTCTTCCAACAGAGAAAAGGGAAGGAAGCAGAAACAGAGGTGGGGGAGGGTCTGCAAGATGGAAAAAAGGAATAGAGGAAATACAACAGACTTACTGTTTCAAGGGCTTTCCCCAAGAAATATATTAATAGCCATAGGAAAAGACTAGACTCCATGAAACATGACATTTACCAGTTACTACACCCAAGGTCTCTATTTTTTTGTGTTTTTGGAATCTTCTACCACACACCACTTTCTTCTATGGTCAAAAGCTACAGAGCCTTCCAGGCTCAGCTCAACTGCTTTCTAACTTGTATTAATTAATTTATGTATTTGATTAATATCAGTTGAATTCCAGCCATGTGCCAAAAACTGTGCTGGGTGCTGGGAATATACAGTGACCAAGACAGACATTGTTCCTGTTCTAATGAACTTGGAGCCTTGCCTGTTCCTCCCTAAAGATGATATGTGCCTCCTCTCTCTGCTCCCATAATGGTTGTTGCTGCTGTTACTGTAATTGCTTTCATGTCTTCCTTCCTTTTTTAAAAAACCTGTAAAATAGTGTGCCCAACTCATCTCAGTTTGCTTGGGACTTTCCTGGGTTTAGCACTGAAAGTATCATGTCCTAAGAAACCTCTCACGCCTCACAAATGGGAACGGTTGCTCACTCCACTATAAAGTCAATGTAGTCAACAATAGCAACAACAAATATTCCTGGAAGAAAATCACTCAATCGTTCATTCTTCAAATATTTATTGAGCACCTAATTGTCCTAGTATTATAGCTGGTTGTCTGTGTTTTATGTTGTATCTCTCCCACTAACTGTGAGCCCTGGGGGCTGGGGCCCACATCTTCTGTTTCAGCTTTGCATTGCTACCCACCCCCCAGTGTCTGGCACATAAAAATAACTTAATTTTATGTAAACTACTGTGTTTTTATTGAGGAGCAATATAAATTTGTGAAAAAACAAATTTTAAAGTATGTGTCTCTACAATTTTTAAACAGAGGCATCTATCTCGTTTCTAGCTGGGAATATTTAAAAACTCATAAGTCCCTTAACAACTCTCCTCTTCTAGTCTCCCTTTGGCCCCTCCAGCAGAGGAGGCGTCTCTCAGCAACTATAGCAGCTTGAAGGCTGAAAGTCACACATATGCAGGTATCAGCATTACCCAGCCCTAATTACATCTTTAGACAATACAAGTTTTAACTGTAAACTGATCTGAAATACAAATCTCTGTCACCTCTACCTATTGGTTGTGGTCCTTCTAGTCAGGGACACAAAACACAAACACAAACCCCGATAGCTGGCAGCCCTTCCAGTGTTAGAACAGCATTCTCATGCCTCTTACTTTTCACCCCACCCACCGCCCATATAAACACCTGAGATTTTCTTAGCCATTTTGATAGTTTCTTCAACTGCAGGCAGACTAAAATTTTAGTGGTTCTACCATTCATTAAGTATGTGGCCTTAAAAAAGCAACCTCACTTTGATCCTCAATATGATTACTAGCATTACAGGGATGCAAATACATAACACAGAAAATTAGTTTGGAGACAAAGAGTGGAGAAGGAATGGAAGTGTGCTTTAAAAACTGCAGAAATTTTTCAGATATCAGTTACTAAATGTTTTCTCTCTTTTTCTCTTAAGGAGACTTTTTCAAGTTTTGTCTACTTTAGTTTTCTCTCAGAGAGCCATCTCATGAGTTTATTTATAAATTCTACTATTTTTGTTGATTTTCTAATTCACTTATTATCCTTGCACTTTTTATTCTCCTGCTTTTCTTGTTTTTGTTTTGGTGCCCACTTTTTAAATTCTTAGGTTAGACATTTAGTTGCTTTCTTTTAATTTATTATTATTTGTAAGTGAAAGCATGAAGGCTATAAATTTACCTCTGACTATGGCTTTGGTTGCATTATATATATTTTCAGATCTGGTGTTCTCATTTTTCTTCCTAAGTAGTTCATAACTGTGTATTTTTAATATTTTCTTCTTTGAGTTTATATTACTATCATCCTATACTTAGCAGTGTAAGTCACCCTTACTAATGCAGGAGCACCTGTAGTTATTATGCTGAAGCTACAGCATTACAATTTTCTGTAATCAGCTTTCTCTCAGATATCTTTTAATACAAGTATATCATGGCCCCCCGAAAAAGTAGGGACTTTTTACTTTCTCATCATGAAAGCATCAGCCACAAAATATTAACAAATTTTTCATTTCAGATACTTGTTAGTGAGCACATTTCTAGAATGTTCTCAGATCTTCTTCCAACCGCACCAATAACTAAAGACATCAACAATCCTGCTGAAAGAGGAAGTGTTAACAGCACTAGTCCATGGCCCTAGAATTGGCTTATAAATTATGTTCCCAGGGTTGCAATTGAAATATGAGTCTTCCTTTAAGTTTAACATAAGGCCCAATTTCTCCCTGCAACCTCCACAAAGCACTTCAACATAAGGGGATCTCTCTCTCCTTTCTCAGATTATATCCTGTGCCTACAAGTCTAGAGCTCAGCCCTGACTCCCAAACTAGATTATAAGATTCTGGAGAGTAAGGCGATATCTTATATTTCTTTCCATTTCCCCTTATACTCTCTAGAATTTAGTTCCAATAAATACCATGATTATTTTATTATGATTCTTAAAGAATGTTTCCTGAGAAAGTATGTAATCATAAAATTTAGGGTCACAGATTTTTAAAACAACAAGTGGCAAAATCAAAGACCTTTTAAAACCCTTTAAGAAAGTTGAGACTAATACCTTAGATACATGCCTTGAGAAGAAATATTAGTATCCCAGGTATTAAGAAACCTCATTTTTATACACTATGAAAAACAAAAGTGACACTCTGGTATTTGTCCAACTAGAGCTACCTGTGGGCTCATGTTCTGTTAAGTATGGTGGTCATGCAATTGGGGTCCAAAATGATTCTAACAGTAATGTCTCACATGTGTAAAATACTTCACAATTCATAAAACTCCCCCATGGGTCCTATGATCCACAAGACAAACCTCTAGAGAAGGTGAGTTAGGAACTATTATCCCCATTTTGGAAAATAGGTATTTGGGGTTCAGAAAAGATTGGCTAATTTACCCAAGGTCACAATGTCAGGAGGTTGTTGGAATAGAATCGAGCCCAGGAAATTGATTTCCTGTCCTCCATTCTTTAGGCTGCAGCTACTCTAAATTGATTTGGGAACTCCTGAAACAACTCTCTGCACTCAGTCATCACTTTCAATCGCGAGACATGCATGCGCCGAAATTTCCTTTGGAGAGCCACGTGTTCAAGGGTCCCAGAGAAAGAAGACAATGTCCCTGCCCTTGAGGAGCTCACAGTTACTTAACTTGATCATTATAATGAGCATGGCAAACCATATTTGCTGCAAGTGTTATGACAGAATTAAGATAAATAATAAGGATGATAAGTAAGATGTTTTTGAGCACTCACTGTGTGCCAGTGTCTGCCCTAAGCACTTTGCATATCAGGTGGGTAGCATTATGTACCATACTGCCTGGTACATAGCAAGAGTTTAAGAGTTGGCGGCCATTATTATTATTATAGTTTTAAAAAATAAAAGTAGGGGCTGCTATCTGAAAAGAAAAAGGAAGAGTATGTAAATTTTAAATTTTTCAGAGCAACTTAGTAGAGGAGCAACCAGTCGTATGGGGAAATCTGATCCAAGGGAGAGGTGCTGGAGCTGGATGTAAAAGAACAATGAAGGCCTCACAGACAGGGAGGGGAAGAACATTCCAGGTACAGCAGGCACTTGCAGAGACTTGGCCCCTGAGCAGCAGGGAAGGGAGAGGCAAGGGAAGGAGGCACTGCCCATTGGGCAGCCAGAGACAACAAACAGAAGAGGAAAAAGGAGGGGGCCTCCAGCTAGACAGCAGTGGAGGGGTGGGGCTCTCCCTGTGCCTGACCCAGGCAACTGAGGGTGAGGCACAGATTTTCCAAGGCTATTTGTTTGTAGGTTACATTTTTCCTGAACAGGATCCAAATCCCTTTGTTTTCGCAGAGAGCACCATAGTTTCCAAAGAAAAGAAAAAACAGACTTCTTGGTCCAAGGGCTTTCCCTGAGAAATATCCTAATGGCTATGGGCCAAGGCAGGGTTCCACCATTCTCTGTGCTCAGAGAACAATAGCGCAGCAGGCTGGAATCTTCTTCAGAAACTGCAAGAATGTAGGAATTCAAAGTTATTCCCAGGGAGATTTTGAAATATAAGTAATACGTTCTGTTGGTTCCGATCCAGCCAAACCCTCCTACTTGAGGTCCCAGATGACTGCACACACGCAGGGGGAAAACTCTGCGCGTTGGCCTCACAGCCCTTCCTCCTCCTCCCTGATTGGCATGGTCTCGCTCTTCCTGCAAGGCCAGACTAAAGACTACTCCTCTGTGAGCCTTCCCAGGCGGCACCCCCAAACCTCAGTCCCAACACCAGGTGGGTGGCTGGCTTTGATCTCAATGCTCCTGCAGGGACCCACCTCTGTTTGCAGTCATCGCACTGCCTTGTAATTACTGCACCCCCCTCTACCCCCCCAAGCTCAATGCCGTGAGCCTGCAGTGAGCCAAAGGTGGGGAGGTAGGGGAAGCCCACCCTGAATGCAGGTAATCAAGGGGTGCATTATCTGTAGTGAACTTAAAAAAATTAAAGTGAAATTTAATGAGTTGGTCTCTTTTTTATTGTTACCATGCGCAAGCAGTTTTGAACAATGTCAGGCATAAAATACTCTTCCTCTCCAGGATAAATGGCATGCAGGCAAGTGATGTACCCACCCCTGTGAACATTTTCCAATTATTTCTGTCAAGTAACATAACATGCTATCAAAGATAGACTGTACTGCTGGGCAGAATCTTCCGTCAGTCAACAATTACTCATTAAGGCTCCTATGTGCCTGGTACCATGCTAGCCATTTTACATGCATTACATCCAATCTTCCCAACATCCCCTAAATATGTGCATCTCTAGTCACTTATTTGTCAAATGAAGAAATTGAGTCTCAAGGTAGGTAAATGATTTGCCCAAGGCTCTACCACAAGGAAGTGATAGAGGGAAATTTGAACCCAGACCTATGAGCCCGGTGTTCCTGCTCTTTCCCCTGTGCCTGCACCTTGTCCACCCCATACCAGGGGCTAGAATTGCAAGCCACATGTCCTCTCCTTAAAGAGTTCACAGGCTAATGGAAAAAGAAACTCATGCAACTCCCCATGATTCAGCTTGGCATGTGACAAGTAGCTTTAGAAATAAGCCAGACGAGCACCCAATGAGGGCTGCCACATTGAAGATCCAGGTAGAGAAGGAAGGTTGGCAAGAGAAGTAACCAGCCCTGACTGAGCTGATACCAGATGCTGCTCTAGACACATGCACGTGCTCTCCTGCTTGACTCTTACCACAAACACCTCTTGAGGTGAGTCTCACTGACCTGAGTTCTCAGAAGATACCCAGAGAGGCTAAGTGATTCACCCAGGATCACACAGCAGCTAGTAACCAGTAGAGCAGTGATTTGAGAAGAAACCTTTCCTATTCAAATAACCTGTCCTCAGGGCATGGCAGAACCCTGATAAAGAGGGAATAAGACCTCCACACTGGAAGTCTTCTCAGTGACGAAGGAATGTAATGACAAGATGAACAAGGAAGAGAAAAATTGTAATTCCTTATTTTTCTATTGGTACCTTACAGTCTACAAGATGCTTTCTCAACCACTATCTCATTGAATCCCTATGAATTTGGCAGGACAGATATTGCCTCCATTTGACAGATGAAAATATGGAGGCTTTAGGAAAGGCTCTGGTGCACCTTCAGTGGTCAGTGGCAGCAGCTATTCTTAGGAGAACCATCAGGGGCTAGGGCATCCTAGCCTGGGGAAGACATAACTCTGAGTTGTAACCCACACCCCCGAGTACCCTAGCAGCATTAAGCTGAAGCTACCTACACTCTGCAGGTGGCATTTTAGTGCTATCCCCCAAATTACAGTGGAAGTAACTTTTATATTTCAGTTAAAACAACCTCAGGATGAATTTGGTAGATTCTTTTTTAAGGAATTAACACCAAAATGTCACCTATTTTACATTCAGAAGCTCACTCTTTTTTCTATTTTGATCATTTAAATTCATTTTAAAGATCATATAGTTTTTGTATTTTGCTCCCCCAAAAAGCCTTGATTTGTTGCTGACTAAAGCTATAAAAATCTGACCAAGGTGTTCAGTCCAACTTTCTGGCTGATAAGCCATGCTTCATTCATTCACTCATTCATCAGCAGCTGTGCTGAACACAGAACAAGCTGCCATGGCCAATCTCATCTCACCCACCAAATTATCATCTGACCCCAGGAGCTGCCAATGAGAACAACCCAGGACCTGCCCCAGCCACTGTCCATGCTGTCACTTCAGCCATCTTGTTTTTCTAAAGTGCCCAGCCTCTATCCGCCTCAGGGCCTTTGTGCATGCTGCTCCCTCTACTTGTAATGTGCTTCCCACAGATTTTCACCTGAATGCCTCCCTCACTGTGTTTGCAGCTCTGTCAAATGTCACTTCTTCAAAGAGCCTTTCTGGACCTCTCTGTCTAAAATAATCTGTCCATTTCCCACTTCATCTTTCTTTTGTGATCTTCATCTGTCTCCATAATATTCATTACCATCTGAACTAATATATGTATTATTTACTTATTTATGGTCTTTCTCCCCCAGGAGAATGTAATGCCGTGAGAGAAGACACAGGGTCCAGCAGAAGTAACACCTGCTTGAGTGTGGTTGGTAGGCTAACAATGTGGGTGTAATAATTTATAGTTTCAATTTGAACATTTCACCTAAAATGTCATATGGCATGCTTGAGTGTGATATTGTTATTTACAGGATTACATGCTTAGGATTTTATAATAAACAATTTTGTAATAAACCGGGGTGTTATTTGTGCCAGACCCTGTATTTTATATACCTTGCTTGCTGCTTTATCCATTGGCACCAAAAATAACACATGGGAGATAGTAGGCAGTATTTTTCTAATAAACAAAAAAAAAAATTAATGACAAAAATTTCTCCACTCCAGCCTCTTGTTTATAAAATAAAGCTCTTCCAGTGAAAAATTACAGAGGAAAAGGCATGGAAACTGGGAGATCTATAGCTTCGGTCCCATGAGCAATGTCTCTCTGTCACCTATGGAGCAAGGAGCTCTCTGCCTCAGAAACCACAAACCCTGTTGCTTCAAGAGAGGGCAGATGTCTGTGAGAGCTTACAGCCTGGGTGCAGACTTACGACTATTACAATAAAATTATCTAATTGTGACATTAAGTGTGCATGTGAATGTGTGTATATTTATTTCATACAGAGATTGCTTGCTACATGCCAGGCACTTGCTACATGCCAGGTACTCTGCTGAAAGAATAGAAAGATATGTTTCCAACCCAGCCACTACAATTTGGTAGTGGTGGTATTAGGACACCAGGAAGGTCATAATGATGTGTGTGTGTGTGTGAGAGAGAGAGAGAGAGGCAGACTTGTAAACAACATTTGTGTTGACAAATGTCAGGAGATACTTCTACACAGGCAGTCAGGAAAGAGGAATCAGCCCCCTTTACTGGGTTATAGGTGGGAGTCCAGAACACTGCTTTGAGGGAGCTGCATTTCAGCTGACCCTTGATGAATAGCTTACCCAGCAAACGTGGGAAGAGGGGCAGTGAGGACATTCAAGCAGAGGAAGGGTCTGAGCAAAGGTCTGGAGGGATGACACATTCTGGAACTACAGGTAAGAGCCAGTCTGAAGTGTGGACTGTAAATCAGGTTGTGGTGGGAGACCAAGCTGAGAGGTAAGCAGTGCATTTAGACAAAAGACACTCCATTTGCAGTCAGACAGACATGAGTGCAAGTGTTGACCATGTCACTAGCCAGTAACGCCTCTCTGGGCTCACCTTCCTGGGAAGTAAATGACCCAAGTGTAGGGGCCACAGGTCAGCAGTTGGGTGGGGGTGAGGTGCCGGAGCAGAAGCTCTGGGGAGGCTCATTTCTGAAAAAAAAAAACAAGTGCTGAAAACTTTGTCCCTTTGCTTTGTTTTTGAACTACATTTTAATTATTTTGAGTTTGAAATTCACTCAAAAAGGGTATGAGCTTCTGTGTTTATCTAGTGGGACCTGGATTACAGAAGGGGCAGAGAAACCCTGGCTGAGGTGATTCTTAAAGTCCCTTTTAGTTCTAGCTTACAGTTCTAAGATGACTAACTGTTGGATATACAGGAAAAGGCAGTGCAGTGCTGCCCTGGCTGGTCTGGCTCAGTTGGTTGGAGTGTCGTCCCTTAGCTAGAGGGTTGCAGCAGGTTCGATTCCCGGTTAGGGCACATGTCTAGGTTGCAGGTTCAAACCCCAATCTGGGCGCATACAAGAAGCAACTGATTGATGCTTCTCTCTTGCATGCATTGATGTTTCTCTCTATCCCTTTTTCCCTTCCTCTCTCTCTGAAAAGCTATGAAAAAAATGTCCTCAGGTGAGGATTAAAAAAAAAAAAGCAATGCAGTGCAATGATGCAGACACTGAACTGGAAGTCAGACCCAAATTCTAATTCACATTCTGTCTCTTATTCTCTGGTGAGACAGGCAAGAGAATGAACTTCTTAGAGTGTCGACCTCTCTTCTGCAACATATTTTCCTCACAGGCTTATTGTGAGTTTTATTTGAAATAATCGACTTGAAAGCAACTGGAACGTAGTAGGTGCTCAATAAATGTCAGGTGAACGTAAAGTCTTCGATTGCACTGCTAATCATAACAGCTTCCATTTGAGTGCCTACCATGTGCTGAATGCTTTCCACAGGCTATCTTATCTTTAAGAAGAAACTCACGATTTAATATTAGATCATCAACTGAGCTGACTAAATTGTCTAATGGTGGTTTTGAGCCTTAGAATACAGCCAGAATGAATATAAGAACTTAGAGTATGCTACACAGAACCAGACCAGGCTTAAAATCTTTTCAAATTAAAGCTGTTTTTTATTACTCTGGAAACCTACCCACGGCCAGTTTTCATTTCCAACCGTTATGCTTTTTTTTCCCCTTACTTTCCACATTTAACTCAAGGCTTCAAATGCAAAAGCCAAGCTTGAAATAATCATAACATTTAAGTGATGAATGTAATGACAGCTTACACTTGCATCACAGGAAGATCTATATTCTAAATTTAATAGACTTAGCCACTTACAGCAAAAGTTATCACAGGGACCCCAAAGAGGGAGGGTGGGAGAGGGAGAAATCTGCACCTTTGACTAAAGATATCGTACCCATCGCCTGTTTTGGAAATGATTAAATGATGAATACAGTAAACTTACCCACAGTTCTGGGAACCCCACAGCACAGGCAGTAATTCTCAGGGGCTGAAGCAATTACTATCATTAAAAGGTCTAAACCTTGAGTGTGTGCTGTTTCAGTCTATTTAACTGTAAGATCACTAAGTACCAGGAAAGAACTCAGTTTGTGGAGTACCTACTAGACACCAACTGCTCTATTACCCAGAACACCCAATATCCACACTCCACTTAAGTACTTATAACCAGACCCCAAAAAAATACAGGAAGAAGGAAACGAGAAACGTTGAATACCTCCTTAGTACACAGTGCACACGTTGTGCACATCAAATATAATAAAGTGCATGCAAATTGCTTAGGCATATGTAAGGAAGGCCAGTAAACCGAGAAAGGAGACCCTGCCCTTTGTCGAGGAGGTGACGGTGTGATGTTCCACCTGGCTGCATCCCCATGCCCTAAGCACAGTGCCTGGTATATTGCATAGGGGTTAGGAACATGGAGTATGGGGCCAAATTTTGTGGACACAAATCCTTCTTAGCAGCTGTGTGGCCACGCATAAATCACTTAACCTCCCTGTGCCTAGGTTTCCTATGGTGACATGGGATAACAATGATAATACCTCCTTCATACTGTAATTGTGGCGTTAAATGAGCAGGTATGTGAAAAGTGCTTACGATGGTGCTGGCAAATAATGATAGTTGCAAACATAACAACTTGTGGAGTTGCCAGATGTTAGGGAGGTCCTCTGTCCTCTCCCCCACCCTGAGATGTAAAGTGTAATGAAGCTCCCTTTTCCAGGGGACAGAACTGAAGAAAGTACACCTGCCCAAGTCACCTAGTTCTTAATTGGCCTGAGATTCTACTCAGGCCCGCCTAACAATAATAGCAAAATATAACATTTAATTGGTTTTGTAGATGCTAGGCCTTTACAGATAGGCACACATTTACTTCTCACAGCAATTACATGAGGTAATGTTGCTAACCCCCATTTTACAGATGCAGAAACTGAGAGTGTGCAAGCTTAAGTAATTTTTTCAAGGTGTAATAGTAAGCATCACGGTAGGATTTCAGTCCAGGCCTGACCACCTGACTGTCCCTACATGCGAGGGGAGAGCTAAGGTCCCAGGTGCCTGAGGCTGAGCAGGCTGGCCAGCAGTCCGATGAGTACCCCCAACCCCTATGGGGGCTGGGAATTGGTACTGAGGTTTCTTGGCCGTGGATGGGTCTACAGGGTCCAGGGATGTGCCGTGGTCCCCGGCGCTCTCTCGAGGTGTCTCTGCACTTGGTGGACAGCCAGTGAGCTGCTACGGCAGGATGCAGACTGCACTCGCTCTGTGGAACCCCGGCGGGACCCTGCCTGCGCGGGCGCCTGGGCTCTCCACCCGCCGCCCTCTGCCGCGGTCGCCCGCCCGGCCCGCGGCATCTTCCTTTCGCTTTTAGCTCCAGCCGAGCCACTTGCCTGCAATTACTCAGAATCGCCCCCACTTGGTTGGCTGAGTGACAAAGATCTGCAGATGTCCAAGGAAAGCTATTTGCAAACAGGACCCCCGCCCCCATCATACAGCTGCCTAGGCGGAAGTCCGGTAATCTCGATTCTACTCCAGCTCTGCCTCTGCCTCCCGGTGGGACTCGGGCTGGGCCTCAGTTTGCCCAGCTTCTAAATGGTGTTAACAACTCAGAGAAGGTGAACGGTATGGGAACAGCCAGAAATTCCCTTGAAGTCTCCTATTTTCAGCTAAAATAATTCTGGAAGTTTTGTATTCTTCTCTATCAGTATATGTTTTACTAAGAATCTATACTTTTTAATTTACAAAGGAGTAATATTTCAGGAAAAGTAAACTGTGGTTTATCGTGTGGCTTAAGAACCCACCCCTGTTTGAGAACCCAAGGAAGCTCAAGAAGATCCTTTCTTTTCCCACTGGTCTGTTAATATGTGTCGTTACAGTTGTTTACTGTGCTCTTCCCCGTTAAGACCTTTACAGTCTCACTGATGGCAAGTGGGGTGGGGAAAAGACTGAGTCTGCAACCAGATATATTCGGTTGGGCCTTCTCATCTGGGTGTGTGTGTGTGTTTTGCAGGTGAGACCTTAGTCAAGCGATTTAAACTTGGCAAGCCTCAGTTCCCTGTCTATAAAATGGGGAGAATACTCCCTGCAGGGGTTGCTGGGACGATTTGGGATGATGGGCCTGCCAAGTGCTGGGTGATCAATAAATGAGGGTGCTAATGGGTGGGAACACTGACGGTCTAAGTCTGGATTTCCTCCCTCTATTCCCTCTTTGGCCCCAACTCCCCGCACCTGCGGGAGAGCTGGGTGTGGCCGGTTCCCAGACTCTGGAGGCCTAGAGGAGGCGGTGACACCAGCTCCTGCCTCCCCCAAGGGCTGCCTCTGCAGGCAGACCCGCGGCAACTTGCAGGCGGAAGGTCCTGGGCTTTATTTAAACAAAAAGCAGACGGCGGAGTTTGCCTTGTATGGATGAAATGCTGGCAGGCCGGAAGGTCCGCGGGGTGCCGAGGGGCGGGGGCGGTGAGCAGTAAGAGGCGGCCTGGGCCTGATAGGAATCTGAATAAATAAAATACCTGAATGAAAGAATGCATTGAAGTGCCCTCCTAGGGTCACAGCCAGCCTTTGGAATTCTTCCAAACACCCAGTCCTGTCCCATTTGATAGTTTGGCAAACAGGCTCAAAAGGTGACCTCCTGCCACCCCTGTCCCACCTCCTAGAGTGGCCTGTGGGAGCAACTTCAGGGCCAGCTGGGAGGGAGATCTGGGTCCTACACAAAGAAGGTAAAGGGAACTCCTGTTCTTTAGCACCTGCTACGTGCTAGGCATTGTTCTTATTTCATTGACTTCTCACACCACGCTTAGGAAGATATCCCATGTTCATTTGGGGAAACTTTGACTCAGATAGGCAAAGTCACTGGCCCAGGAACATAAAAGCCTGTAAGTGGAATAGCTGGGACTCAAACACAAATCTTTCCCAGGCTCTTTCCACCCAAAATCCTTGCCCCGGGAAGGTGCAGGAGAAAGGCACAACACTCGTTACTGTGATGTCAGGAGAGCAGGGCGATTACCCAGGTATTTCTGAGCGCCTCCCCTTCCCACATTTTCCTTCACCTGCCCACTGGATGTCCAAAGTCACTTCCAGTTCTATCAGCTGATTTGCTGCAGCCAAGCCCTTTTGCCTTCATTAGCAGCTGGAAGTCGCACACCCTGTGACCACTGACCTAGAGCCCCTAGTCCTATCATTGACAAAGCCAGTGTTGCCCTGGAGGACACAGGGGTGCACCCAGGGAACGCATTATCCTGCCTCTGCCCCAGTCACGAGTCAGGAGGTTGCATCCGGTCTGGGAGCAATGAAAACTGGTTCATCCACCCCCTTCCTGGCAGGGCCCCACCCATACCCACCACAGCAAGGCCCTGAACAGGTTTCTTCACTTTCCCCAGCCCAGCTCCTGCCAGGGGGCAAAGAAGGGAAGCTGGTTCCTTAATGTGCTTCAGGATTGTTCTGGTCCTCATGTAACTTGTCAAACAGCCATCAGCCATGTGTGGTCAACTCAAGCCACCTGGCACATGCAGTGGGTCACACACCTGGGGCCACTAAAGAAACCCTTAGGGCTCCTCAGGTGACATGTGAGCCCTGTGCTCAGACCACCAGCATCAGGTCCAGTGGATAAGGTAGGAAAGACTCTCGGACTTCAGATACTGCTCATTTTCTTTTTTCTTCCACCTTTCCACACACACTTCTGGATCACCTGCATCATACTAAGATCTCAGGAGCAGCAGTTGGTGGTTTTCAAGGGAAAGCAGGTCATGGTGTCATAGTGTAGTGGTTAAAAGGCCAGGGCTCTAGTCACAGCCACATACTCTGTGCCTCTTTGTGATTCACATAATGTCCCTGAACTTTGGGTTCTTTATCTGTAAAAGAGGGATAATGATAATACCTACTTTCATAGAACAAGACCTGGCCCAAGGTAGGCATTAATGAATGGAATCTATTGTATTATTTTGTTGTCGTTCACACTCTTCTGATCCTCAGGACACCCCCTCCCCCCCGCTGTGTGGTTGGCAGCACAAGGTAACTTCATGTCCACGTAACAAATGAGAAAGCTGACTCTGACAAATTAATAGGATTGTCCATGTCTCCTAAGGTTTCAAGACCAAGACCCGGGGGGAGGAGTGACCACTTGAAATAAGGAAGATTTTATGACCTTCACCTGCCCTCCCTGAAACCCTAGATGACTGGTTGAGATTGAACTGTCTGGGGAACTTCCTTTGACCTAAATCCTGTGGGCCATACCCAAACAGCAGCCAGAAAATACAAAGAGCCACACCCTCAGCATTTTTGCCCCAGCTTGCACTTCATGCTAGGGGATTTCTCTTTCAAGGACTATGTTTTAAAAGGGAATGATATATGCTAATTGGACACCCACTGTGTGCTAGACACTACACAAGGCATGTTCATGTGGGTTATTTCATCTTATGTGAGCCATCATATGTGGGCAGGGAAAGGAAGAGGAAGAGGAGCCGGAAGAGAAAAAAATAGCTCTCCATAATATAACTTGACACATGCACATATAACCCTGGGTGTCTTCCTAAAATGCAAAAGTGATGTTACTCCAACTTCCTTGCTTAAAATCTTTCCATGGCCTCCCACTGCCTTGATACAAAGTTCACACTGTGGGAAGTCATACTTAGCTAGCCACGTTATCACATCCTCTGTGCTCGCTTATATCCTGGCCTTTGCATGCGCAATTCCTTCTTCCTGGAGTGTCCTTCCCAGCTCCTTACTTCTTTTTCTACTTGTACTTGATTAAATACTATTCATCCTTCAGCTCTCAGCTTTAAATGTCACCTCCTCCAGGAAGCCTTCCTTCTTTGCCCAGACAGGGCTAGGCCTGTGTATACTCTGTAAGTTTCTGCTCCTATAGATAGTGAGCTCTTTAGAGACAGGGACTGTGTTCTATTCCTGTATCCTCAGCACTAGGCATAGTGTGATTCATAATAGACATTCAATAACTGTTTAATGGATAATAAAAGGTTGAGCATAAAAGTTATCCCTGTTTAACAGAGGGGAAAACCAAGTCTTAAAGAGAGCAAAAATGTATATCTAAGGTCATATAGCTGATAGTGAGTTACGTGACAGCTAAACCCCTCTAAATCCTCAGTCTTGTTTCAGTATTTCACTAACACTGAAGAAAATACAACACTCTTGTAAGTTTTCTATGTCTTTCAATATTGCACAGAAAAAGCATCTGGGTCCTGATAATGTAATACCTATAAATGCCAATCATGAAGTCTATAGTTAGTCCCTGGTACTGCTTTTAGGTACCTGAGACCTCGTGACCTGTTACAGAGGCCAACATTGTGATGTCTATTTAACAGAAGAGAAAGCTGGTTCAGGAAGGTTAAGTGATTTGCCCCAGATTCCACAGCCTTCACACCCAAGTTCGTCTCCAGCTCCTCAGCCCAGGTTCTTTCCACCTCCCCAGGCAGACTTCCAACCATGGCTATGGGACCAACTATCAGGCAGCCCTACACCCCAACTGGGCCCCAGGTCTCCCTCTTGGCCCAAGTGTCATACTAATGCTGGCATTTTTCTCTGGCGGCTCTTCTCCTCTTGGATTCCAGCATCTGCACTGGCTCTACCTCCAGGGAAAAGATAGGGCATAGGAAACCATCATGGTTCCCAGTAAATGCACCCCTTGAGAACCGGGCAGGTAGGGGCAGATCCTCTCATTCTCAAGTGCCTCAACAAACAAACTATTTAGCAATTACACACACGCTTGGCCAGAGCTCCCACCACCTCTCCCTACCCATAGAAACTGCTCTCCAACTCTAGGGTCACCCAAGAGCTTCTTAAGGTGCTGACCCGGATTTACTTGTTCAACAAAATTTGCCCATCTATTACTGTTAGCTCTTCTAGCGAACAGTGTTCCCCTAGAGCCCTGGCATTCTTAAACTATCTGAGATGAAGAAGTCTTCCCCAAACCATCCAGACTAGACTAGAAGTTCCATGAGGGCAGGAACTACACCTAGTGCTGTGCCTGACATGGCAGACCCTTAAGTATCTGTTGAGTGACTAAATAGCCAAACATTAAAAGATCCATTCATCTCTTAAAAGTTGCTTTTAGTGGAATCATGGCATGTTAGTGTCAAAAGAGTCTATAGAAGAAAAGACCTACTCTAATCCCCTCATTTTACAGAAAGGAAGACCCAGAGAAAGGAGATAGAATGTTCAGGGCAGGATCTAAAGTACGACTTAGGCCTCCAGACTTTTGCCTAAGCACCTTCTCTGTGTTGGGACCCTGCTCCAAAAGCATAAAGATATTCTCATTTTGTTCTCACAGCAACTATCTGGGGATGGGATCAGGGAAGGGAAAGCATTACCATTGCCAATTCGCAGAAGAGAAAACCGGGGCTTAGAGAGGTGAAGCTGAGTGGCCCCCAGGTCACACAGCCAGAATCTCAGACTTTCTCCACTGCATCCCATCCTCAGAGCTCCTTTGCCCACAGTCTCTCTCCCCACTGCTCCCTGCTTTTGTGAACCTTAAAAGAAGATTTGAAAAGACAGGTCCTAAGGTTGCAAAGACTTTTATCTCTATTATTCATTCTGCTTCTGGAAGGTTGGGTCCATCTGTCCAGTGCAAAAAATTAAGACCATTCTGGTATGCAAAATTGTCATCTTCTCTTAAAGAGGATCAGTGGCCCAAAACCTTGTCTCAAAAGCCAAATGTTCTCAAATGACACTGAGGACATATATTTTCTACTGTGGCCTTGGGTGAGTGGTGACCAGGGGTCTTCGGGAGACTGTTAGAGCCCATCTCAAACCTCAGGGGTCTCTCTGGACTTTGTGCACAGCAGGTCTCTCTGACCACAGGCTCATCCAGGCCAGTTCCTGCCTTCCCTGTCATGGCCGGTGCCATCTCAGCAGCCACATACTGTGGTGATAGCGGGGGAAGATCTGTGAGGAGGCCAGGTGCTTTAGGAAAATCAAAAGAAGAAAAAAGGCCAAATGAGTGAGCATAGCCATGTTGTGCTCTCCTGATCTGGAGTGAATATTTTTATCTCTGGGACAAAGCAGCTCAGCTACTCAATAATAATAATAATGAAAAGCATTTTGAATACTAAAAGAGCAGAGGCAAAGTTGATATTACCGTATCCTGCTTCATGCACCAGAGATAATTTACAACTTTACTGAAAAATAAAATGTCCTACCAATAACTTTAAAATGCCAGACTGGCCTGTTATTTGAACAGCACCAGGCAGAAGCCCCAGCTCTGCCTCACACCAGCCGAGTGATCTTGAGCGAGTGGCCCTACCTTCCTGAATCTGTCTCCTGGGCCGAACAGTGGCACGAATGCTGCCCCATTGGTGGGTTTGTGGGAATTAAATGATGTCATGAATGTAAAACCCCGAGCACCAGGGCTGGTACATAGTGGGTACTAAACAAATGTTAGTTCCTTAAAAAAAAAAAAAAGAATGGAGAATAAATTGTGCTTTGAAAATAGAATAGTCATGGAGAGACCCAGGGTCCCCCAGCAAAGTGATGCTCCACCAGGGTTAACCAGATCCATTTCCCAATCATTTGTTCAAGGACCAACCCGCACACCATGTGACTGGCCTCCCACACAGCGGGCTTGCACGTTTCCGTTCCTGTTCTCCTTGAGACAGGCCTTACCAGCAAAAATGCATTTAGTCACTCAAAATGCGATTGTTACAACTCACCCAGCAGGCACATTAACATGCCTGTTGACATGTGCACACAAATACTAAAAATGCATGCAATGTGATGCAGCCCAATAAAACACATGGCTGCCTTCCACATACATTCAATGAAACGACAGAGCAGAGTGAAAAGAGAAGGAGCTTTGGAGCTGGATGAATGTGGGTTCAAAGCTTTTTTTTCTTTCTCTTAATAATGGTATGACCTGGAGCAACTTGCCAGAAACCTCAGTTTCCTCACCTAAAAAAAAGGTAATTCATACTTAGCTCATGATATTGTTTCAAGATCATATAGGACAATATATATAACAGAATGGTCTGATAAGCTACACGTGATTAAAGCTATTTATTGCAGAAATGCCAAGAATCTGAAATAGGAGGAGAGAGGGAGAGCCTAGTGCTGAGCTCACCTTCTTTATGGGGTTTTACCCAATGAAGTGAGTGGTCCTGCCTGCTTCTCAACTCCTTTGGGGCTTTTTTTCCTCATATCAGTAAGACCTTGACCTCAGCTGGCTTTGCTCTGTCATGGACCTGTTTTCATTTTGCCTCCACAAATGAGCCAACAGACTCTCTGAGTGTGAATGCCATGTTTCTCTTGTGTCTCCCCCCATCTCCCACCCATGACCCAGAGCTGAGAGACAGCATGTCCTAGGTGAAAAGTGGGAAAAAAGAATCAGATTTATTTTCACCCCAAACCTCTTTCCATGTCCCTAACTCCCTGTCCTCTGCCTCTTTGAGCCTGGGTGGGTGAGATGGCCAGTAGTGAAGGGCAAGGACAAAGAAGGGTATAGGTGTGACACTCTAGATCTGGTATAGATATTTTGGAATGGGGAACAAACAAAAAAAATGCTCATCTCCTCATTTATCTGAAACACTGTCAGGTAAAGAAAAAGTAAGGTAAAGTGAAGAAATACAGATCTGAGAAAGATTAGAAGGTGAGAATCATATTAGCAACTATTTTGCATAGCACAGAGAGCTTTCCCCAGCTTTACCCTATTTCACCTGCACATCATCTCGGTGAGGCAGACTGCTGGCCCATTCCACAGATGGTAAAACTGAGGATAAGAGATGTGTAGCCATTTGTCTGAAATCACACAGCAGGGAAATACCAAGAAGACTCAAAACTGAGTCTTCTTCCTCCAAATCCAAGGTTCTTCCTGTTATGGGGGTCATTTCTCCATAGAGCAAAGAGGAGGAATTCTGAGACACGGTCCAGGGAGTGACTCAGTTCCACTCTGTTCCACTCTGACAATCCACCCACCAAGACGATCTAAGTGATGTGCACACAGGGCTGGTCACTTACTTATCAAGTTGTGTTCTTATGATTCATAAACTTTTCTGTGTATATGCTATACTTCTTTTAAAAACACATTAAATGCAATTTTAAAATCTACTGGAAAATCACTTTTCACTAAAAGTTTTTCTAATTTTTATTTTTAATATGTCTATCTGGTCATGTCTCTTCTCCCCCTAAAATCTTTTCGTGGCTCTCCACTACTCTCTGGACAGCTTTTAGCACCCTGTACAATCTGACCCCTTGTCTGCCCCCTCAGCTCATTGCCCCCTCCTTTGTGCAGGATGCACAAAGGCCAGGCTTTCTTTCCTCTGTTCCTTCTTTCTAGAACTCTGCTCCTTTGGTCATGACTCACTCCTACTCCCTTATCCTTCAGACCTCAGGTAAGATAATCCTTCCTCCAGGAAGCCTTCTGTGACCACCACTCCGCCAAGATTGTAACCAAGACCCGCTAAACCCCCACAGTATTAGGGCCCACTTCCACCACAGCCCTACTATACTGAGCTGGAAATGCCTGTTTCTCTGTGCCCTTCTGCCAGTGTGTAAACTCCCTGAAGGAAGGGACTGTGCCTTGTCATTTCTACTTCCCAGCACCCAGCTCAGCAGTGGCTCAGCAAATGTTTCTGGATCAGAGAATGAATGAATCAACTCCCTACCCACCTTCTACAAGGGTTTGTTCTACTCTTTACTTGAAACTCTGGTCCCTCAGTTGTGTGTGCTCTGTCCCTTTGCCTAATCTGGAATTTCTGGATGGCACTGTAGTGGGTTGAATTGTATACCCCCAAAAGATACGCGCATTCTGGAGAAGAGGAAACTGAGGCACAGGGAGGTGAGAAAACCTGCTTGAGATGTCACAATGAATAAGTGGTGGTGCTGGGGAAGGAGCCCTAGGCTCTCAGTGTTACATTTCCCTTCACTAAGCTACCGCTCTTTATGACAAGGGGAGAAACAGGGCAGGGAGGGCGAAGGGGAGGGAGAGACGGGCAGAGAAGGGTGATTCAGTGCTAGAAGACTTTGTGTTTTTGTTTTCATTGTCTAGAAACAATTGGCTAGCACATCTCTAACTTTCAGTTTGTTGCAGTGGGTGCTAAATTTAAATCTTGAGTGTCTTTATCTGATCCATGTGTGTCTGTATAGGCGAAGTGAATCATGTGGTAAAGCTACCACAGTAATTCTAGACAACACTGCACTGTGGCACAAAGTGCAAGCGTGAAAGCAGGCACATCACTGTCACAGATGAAACAGTGTCAGTCCCGGAGGCATGCGTGTGAAAGGAGTGGGCCCCTAAACGGCCACCGAGTTCTCCTCCCCAGCACTCCTCTCCTTGGTTTGGTTAAAACAAATACTGGTCAGTGAGGCATCCAGGCCTGGAATCATCTGGATCATCTCTGTAGGCTCTTCCTTGTCATTTCATAGAGAGGTCACACACATTTGTGTATTCAGCTCTTAGAGTGACGAGAAGCCACTGGAGTGAGTGGCACAGAGAAGTAGCAAGGTCTGGTTCGGGTTATGGAAGAACACCCTGTGAGGAGAGTAAAACAGGGGGCCAGATGGAGGGAGGGAGGCCAGGGAGAAGGTTGCTGCAACAGTCCAGGAGACAGACGATCCTGGACACAGGGGCTGAGCCACAGTTGATTGAAACTAACCAAAAAAGAGAAACAAAGGGAAGTGAAGAAAAGGGGAGGGAAGGAAAGAAAAAGGGCTGGAAGGAGAAAATAAAAGTGGAGTGTGAGAGAAGAGAATGTTTTCTGTAGCAAACAAGAACTGTGATCCTCAATTACTGAATGCAAGACTCTGAAAGGGGAATACAGGAAATGGATACCTCCTGTGTGCTGACTGCTGTCCTAGGTCTTCGTGTGTCCCACCTTATCGCAGAAAAATCATTTGAGGTTTGAGGTAGGAACAATGAGCCTGTATTTTATAGACAAGGCATCTGAGGCCCAGAAAAGTTAAGTAATTTCTCCAAGGTCACACAGCCAATATGGGAGTGCCAGAATCAGAGTTGAGGGATTATCTAAGCCCAAAGCCTAACCTTTCTAAACCCCCTTCTGGCTGGTGCAGATTGGTGCACAGACATACTCCTTGCCCTCAAAAACTTCCCTGACTTACAATTAACCTCATGAGGTCAGAACTCTCATTATCCCTATTTTTAGAAATGAGAAAACTGGTGCCTAGAGAGGTTAAGTGACTTGCCCAAGTCACAACAGCTGATAAGTGGCAGAGTCAAGATCAAACCCTGGTGTAGCTCCAAATATCTTAACCACCACTCTGTGTCACTATATAATGTAGTTGTTTTGAACATTAGTGTAATATACTTTTAAACCTCATTTCAGATAGAAGGGTAAAAGGTAGGTAAGAAAGGAACCAAGTTATCCAAGTCTACCAGTACTCCAAGACTTCCTGAGAATACACACACACTGTACATTTATTGACATACAGACATACACATTGAGATATAGACGCACCCATACAGTATACACATACCCAGCATTCCAAAGCATTCCAAAGTCAATTACTTCCTAAATTAGGCTCTGTTATCTGGGTCTCTGGGGAAGGTAAGTCATTTAACCAATTATGATGAATTGCCAAAGCCATCCATCCATTCCCAAGAAGTACACAGATGTAGTCTTCAAGTGACTTTTTGAAAAGTCAACTGGAACCCTCTGTTAATATTTCCTTCAGAAAAGGGGTAGGAGTTGGAAGGTCGAAAAGGTCAAATATTCCACCCTCTGCATTAGAGGCTTCTTCCAAATACCCATGATTCCTAATGCCTTGCTTCTTAGGAAATACAGACTGGGCCCCACTGGTGTGCAAGTCAATTCCAACATCAAGAAGGAAAAGCCCTCCTGTTGAGAGGGACTGTGTTGTAGGGAAATGTGCCAAGACAAAACGTGTCCTCTGACAGCCTGAGTTCTAAGCCTGATTCTACGCTTTCCTAGCTATGAGACCCAAGCAGGTAACTGGGTTCTCGTATAAACAATATGGGGATAATTTAATCCCTAATTCTGAGCTATCATGAGGATTATAAAAGATGCCTTAAATAAAGTATCAAGCACATAGTTGATGCTTAGGGAGGGCAAAATCTTGATCTTTCCCCTATAAGGTAAAGAGTTGCTAACTTCCAACCAATAGAACCTATAATTAGTATCTTTGGCCACCACAGGAAGGAGATGTAAATTTAAAAAAAAAAAAAGGCAGTCAGATGTTTTCACGTGGAAAGGCAGGCCTAGGCATCATTACCAAGTTGCTAGGTGTTGTTGAGCCACCCACCTAGCGGCAGAGTGGGCAGCAATTAATGTAATTAGTGCAGTGATGAGTGTCCTCTGCAATGATAAACAGCTCAGTCCTGCAGAACTAGACAGACCTGCTGCTTCCAGGAGGCCCTTGACCCTGAACATCCACTTGGGGAGTGGTAGTTTAGTGGAGGGAGACAGACTTTGAATCAGATGGCATCAGAGGTAGATCCCATCTTTGCTAATTTCTAGCTGTGTGACTAAAGGCAGGCTATGTCACCTCTCTGAGCCTTAGTTTCCTTATCTGTAAAATGGGGTTAATAATATCCCCACAGGGCTGCTATAGTTCTCTGTATCTTTATCGCTGTCGCCACCAAAGAAAACCTCAAAGCAGGCCGGGGCTGAGCTGGGAAAACCATGGAGCATCTAAGGGGACCCGAACACTGCCCCCGGACCTAAAGCTGGAGCCCATTTCTCTTCCTCTGACTAAGTTCAGGGCACACACACTGACCCGAGTGGCTTTAGGGAAACGACTAGAGTTTGGGACTCAAACGATATTGATTCCCTGGGTGCAGGAGGAGTAGGGGGGGAAGGACTCTTTGATTTGATTAATTATTTAAGATAATGTTATAAATAATGACAACTGTTATCAGCAATACTACCACTTATATAAAACAAAAGTGCCATAGCAATCTGGCACCTGGTAATGAAAGCACAAAACCTCCCTATAACTTAGAATCTAGAAATGCCATCTTAAGAATTTATACCCTCACAAAAGAAGACAAATAATCCAAAGGTTGTAACGTGTGTGAGTATGTATGTATATGGTGAGGTTCTTGCGAATTACTAAGAATTCACTAAATTATCCAAGAGTCGCTCAGTGCCCACCATCCAACAGTCACTGAGCGCCTCCTGGTACCAGGAATAAAGACACCGAGCGTCGGGAGTTACGTCACACACACACACGATTCAGATTCATTGAAGGCTCTGAAAAGGTCTGTAAAGTGGATCAAAAGGAAGGTATCAACAAGGAAACTGCTAAGCAAAACGAAAGCATAATTCCTGAGAATGACTGACAAGGGAGAGAACTATGTGGCTTCTTGGAAACATGCATATGAAGCGGTATTTAATGAAAAGAAACAAAGAAAAAGCATCACAGGACTCAGAGAATGTCAGAGCTAAAAGTACCTGGGGGAACATCCTGTCCAGCATTGCTCCACCCTTTCCACGGAGACCTTGTGGCAAGTGAGGTTCACATATCCTAATGATCTACACAGAAAAATTAAATTCTGGGTAATAATAAAATTATTATTAGCTAGCTGTCGCTCCACTACCTCTCTCCCACTTGAGAAAGCTTTCCAGTGTACCAGAGAGTTAAGCTGAAACTATTAAAAGAATAACCTTGTATTCACTCTAATTTGTTTAATAAAATGGGGACTGAGAGTCAACACTGCAGCTGAAAACCAGCAATCTGACCCAAGCCCCCACGCTACCGGTGGAGAAGCTGAGGCTCCAAGCGACCTTCCTTTGTCCAGCTAGCACATAGCTCACTTGGTATTCCTTGAGTGAGTCTTCATGAATGAGTAGGCAAATGAGATGAGGTGACTGAGGTCACCCACAGTATGTGTGGCTGATAACATATACTGATTAAAACTTAGGGACTGGGAGTGAATTTAGACCATGGTACCTAGAAATGCATATTCATCATGTTACCATTCATTAATTTGTTCAAGTGCACAGTGAGAAATAAAACAATGGCTGGCAGACACAGCAATGTAGAGGGCGTCACAATAATAGCCTGAAAAGACACAGGGTTCTCGAACCCTCAGGCTATGGATAGTACCAGTGTCTAGTCTCTACTGCTTAAAAGCCACAGAGGGCTCCTCATCAAGTGACACTTTAACTGACCACCTGGGAACAATGGATCTTTTAACAAAATTAGCGCAGGCAGAGTCCGTAGGCGAATGTCCTCACCACCTGATCATTGGGGACGGCTCTTTCCTGCCTTTTCTCTGCCTGGAATGCCGCTCCTGCACCTCTCTCCTCTCGGAATCAGTGCTTATATCCTTCATATTGTAGCCCCTCTTCAGATAGGCCCTTTCTGACCCTCCTCTTTGAGAAGGTCCCCATGTTTATTCTTCTTCAAAAACAGAAGTGTTTAGACCGTCTAGGTCTGCAGGCTCGACCGTCTCCTCACTCCCAGTCAGATAATGCTTACGTGTTCTACTAGCTACACCACGGGAAAAACATAGTTCCCACCCAGTTCTCGTCACTCACAACATTTATTGCATATTGTGATTTTACATAATTTATTTATTATCTATATACAGCAACCATGATATTAGTAATTACAATTAATATTTATTGGACACCTCCTGGGTCAGCTAGTATTTCTAAGTACTTTACATATCAATTAATTTCACATTCACAGCAACCCGTTGAAATAGGTTCTATTATAAGTCTCATTTCACAGATGAGGAAATGGAGATTTAGAGCGGAATTTGTCCAAGTTCATATGCAAGTAAAGGACAGAGCCAGAGATCAGATCCAAGTGATCTGGCTCCAGAGGTTAAGTGCTCAACCTCCAGGCGATCCCGAAGCACGGGTGAGGGTGAATGTCACATCTTTTTTGCCCACCACTTTGTCCCCATGATCTTGTAACACTAGTGCCTGGCATGAAACAGGGGCTTAATGAACATTTGTTAGAAGGAAGGCAGAGAGGGAGGGAGGGAGGGAAGGAGGCAATGGGGGGCTGAGAAAGAGAAAGCACCACTAGCCCCGTCATGACCTTCTTGTGGGTTAGGAAGGGTTGGAACCTGATGAGGAGTCCCCATCTCCTTTAGGAGCAACAGGGGTGCTGAGATAGAGCTGAATGAAATACTGCTTCTGTCCCGGGGAAGTACCTTATCCTCATCTCCAGGTGGTCCAGTGATTCTGATGTCCTCTGGTGAGCCCAGGAACTCCCTCCCTAGATCCTGGGCTCTTCCCTGCCTACAAAAGGAGGTTCAACTATATACAACCATTTGGCTCCTGTGGGGATTCTCAGAGCATGTCAGTGAATATGATGGATCTCTCACTCAAGGAGCTCACAGGCTAATAAGCAGAACCCTGCAACCAAGGAGAGGAAGGAAGGTAGAGCAGTCAGACTGGGAAGGGAAAGAAAGAAGGCACAGAGGGAGAGCCTCATATCTCTGAATGAATTCTACCTCTGGGAGTCTCTGCTCATGAAGCCTGCAAATGCCCTCGGCCCACCCCCCGCCTGCCATCTGCATAGGTGGACTGCTTTGCTGTAATATATGATACTGTGTTGTGATACAAGTTACTGTAAGACAAGGTTAAGACTGGGAACTAGATGGAACAACATAACATGTAAATGGATTTATTTCACACTGATTTCTCCCAGGATGCTAACATTTTGTTCCACTAAGGAGAACCAGCTGAGTACAAACTATACTAACACAGTAGACTGTGGTTGACACAGAGGCATATGGTACTGGGGCTACAGGACAAGAAGCCCTTTCATCCTTCTCCCCCTTCTGGGTTGTTTGCCTATTTGCCCTGTCCTAAAAGAGCTTATTGCAGGCCAAGGTCAGCCCCTACCTGTGTTCTGCCCAAGGCCATCCTGCCTGAGCTATAAAGCAATCTGAGATGGCTGCTACTTGTGCTGGGCTTGGAGATTCCCAGGTGAAGTCAAGCTGTGACTCTAGGCTGGCTGCTACTAGTGGAAGCCTAGAGTCCCTTAGCAAGAGGTAAGGGGGCTGGGTGCTTGCTGAGGCTGGCTGTTGCTAGTTTGAGAAGATTTAGGAAGTTGTGAAGTATGAGCCAAGACTAGCCATTCATATGGAAAAGCAGCTTGGGTGAGCCCCTCAGTTGGGTGGGATGGAGTCTCAGGGGATCTCTAGGGCAGGGCAAACAGTGTTGGCCAAGTTGATGGAGTCTCAGATATGGCACCAGCCTGCTGGCTCTGTCAGGGAAGGGTTCAAAAGAGGGACAGTGGCCTTTGCCCACCTTTCTGTCTGGGAGAAAGCTGTCCCCCAGCTCCCGCCTTGATGCCAGACACTTCACTTCCTCCCAGTATGCCACTGGTGCCTTTCAAGCTGCTACCCTGGCACTGGAGCTCAGAGGGAGTGACTCTGAGTAAGTGTGGGTTCTTTAAGAGGAACTGCTTGGGACTCCTGAAGTTTCTTCTTCCAGGAACTCAATCCCCACTGGTTGTTACAGCCAGAACTTATGGGGACTTATATTCCTGACACTGGAACTCCAGACTGGGGTGTGGTGTGGGGCTAGGACTCCTCACTCCAGAGATATCCCTCCTGATATTTTATCCACCACATGTGGATGTGGGACCAGCCTGTTCTGCATCTCCACCCCTCCTACCAGTCTGGATGAATGTGGTTTCTTTAATTCTGTGGTTGTCAGACTTCCATTCAACTCAATTTCTGATGGTTCTGAGTGATGGCTGTTCCATAATTTAGTTGTAATTTTGATGTGGTTGTGCAAGGAGGTGACCCTAGGCAGTACTTATGTCACCATCTTGACCAGAAGTCAGAACACGACTCTTAATCCTAACAAGTAAATTCCTTAATAAAATATTTTCTTTTTGTAAATGGAGTCCCATGAGCTATATCAGCATATATTGTCCAAATTACCAAAAGTAGAAAGGGAAGTATGCAAGTGCCGTTTCCTGGTCAGTATTTTAAGGAATTTAATATGCAACTCTCTATTTCTGCATCTGTGCCATTTGATGTTTCTTTGCAGGACTCAGATGTAGTTGGTCTGAAAAGTGGTTGGGTTCCCTTAAAACAGAGGAAGTGGTGGAAGGAGTCTTAATACATTTTTTAAAAGAGTAATGGAAGTTTCAGAGACTTCCATTGCTTCCATTGGTAATCGTGAAAATTCCCAAATGATCCATATGCTTGAGAAACAATCTGTGTTATGCAGAGAAACAAAGTAAAAGGCCCTAGGCCCACTCAAGATACCTGGTTTCCATCCCATCTTTGGTCACTAGCTCACTATCACTCAGGCAAGTGACAGCAGGGAGGGGCACACTGTCCCTCTCAGAGAAATGAAGAAATTGTGATTTCCATAACCATTCTCCAGTGATAGGAGGCATACGCAATCAAGAATGACCCTAATTGCCAAAAGTAGCTATCATGTAACTCAGGAGACACCTGCCTACCACAGGCACCAAGATCCTTCCAGGTCTGACAGTCTGTGATTTCATGATTTAAGTTCCTTGGATTGCAGATGGCCACACAAGTAGCAGTGATGTGTACAGAGAACCATTAAACAGTCTCTAGATTATGCTTAGAATGTCACACCACAGACAGCATAAGCCAAGCTACTGTAAACACCTACCTAGGTACTCTGGTTAATTAAATGTCCATGTTACTATCACTGTGCTCATTATGATCGTAGATACGGAGCTGGTATTTTTAAGACGTATATAATGAGACTTTGGAATATATTGCACACAATTTAAACTATCCCTGGTACATGTTGTCATTTCCTCACTCTACTGTTAACTGAGAGAGCAATGAATGCTTACTGCAGTAGATTACTGTACACAAAATATTCCCTTCCACAACCCCCATGACTTCCCAGCTCTCTGATACTGGATTTGGCCATGTGACTGGCTTCCGCTAGTAGAATGTGGGCAACAATGACAACATACCAGTGTGAACCATTGGCCTTAAAAAGCTTCAAGTGTTTCCATTTGCCACAACCTCTGCTAAGAGAACACGTCCCTGGTAGCCTCTGCCTCTCCAGGATGGGTTCTGTTATAGAAGGAGACACATGGAGCAGACCTGACTTTAACCCTCAGCCCTACTTCTTCAGGTTGCACATGAACACAAGCCACACTGCACTAAAGTCAGCGGTTCCAGGGAAAGCCATCATCACTGCGCAGAAAACTGCAGGGGAGGAAGACGCAATGGAGGGGAATGAAGACTGAGTGGGGGTTCCTAGGAAGACTATGCCACCTCAGCTGACCTGCGGACCGATAAGCAGGAAGTGAAATACTTAACATTGTGTAGCACTCAGGTTTCGTGGCGGTTTCTTTCACAACAAAAGCCAATTAATCTAGCTATTGTGATAAGCAAAAATTTACAGAAATCATATATTTTTAAAGGTAAATAAAATCTTTCTAATCACATCCCCAAATTAGATAGCTGATAATAGTCATTTGGTATATAAGTTTCTTCTCCTCTCTCTGGGTTTTCCAAAGCTTAAATGATCAAATGTGTATAATAAGCATTTAGCATAGTGACAGGCATATGACATAAGAGCTCATTAAACATTAGCTGTTTTTATTAATATTTTAGTGCAAACAAATATACTCAGAGATAGGTTTTTAATTTATGCAAAAATAATACCAAGCTAAAACATTACAACTTGCTTTCTTCACATAACACTGTATCATGGCCATCTCTGTAGGGCAACTCATCTTCTTAAGGGCAATTAATTCATCTTTTTAAATGGCTACACGATATTCCATGGTTTGAATATACCAAAATGTATTTTACCTACTTCCATTTGTAGAAAAGGACACTGAGACTCAGAATGTTGAGAAGGTGTTTGTCAAAGGTTTTGCTGCCCTGTGACACACTTGGGCAATCGAAGGTAAGTGGTAGTGACATGTGAACAAACCTTAAGACCTGTCCCGTGGTGTTGCCTCTCTCTCACCTGTGACACATACCTGCAATCACTCAGACAGGGGTTGCTCCTTCAGCCTGGGTCTCAGAGCAAAGATCTAAGGCCTAAATCAGGATGAAAATGTAACATGCACATGAAATAAACTCATGTTCTTTTAAGCCTCTGGGATTAGAGGGGCAGTTTGTTGCTATAACATAATTTAGAGAATGCTGATACAGTGTTTCAAGACTTTCAAGCATTTGGGTGTTCACTGCAAATATTCATCATCAGTGGTTTGGCCAAGCACCAACATGCTAGTCAATTCAGATGTGGGTTGACAAAATAATGGGAAACAATCTCTTTCCCTAACTACACTTTTCAAAATTATCGGTAGCCCTCTCTCTTACTGCAAAATCACTAGGCAAAGGACATAACAGCATCCACAAAACGAGACCTCTAACGGCATAGTCCAGTAGGTTGAGCACCATCCTTTGTTTGTGGAAAGCTTCTTGGGTAGGTCAGGAGAACATCGACCCCATTTCTCCAGGTTGCAAATACATACACACGGACTCTCAACACACCTCTAAAATCACTAGTTCCAAGAAAAGCCGTCATCACTGCTTAGGAAACTGCAAGGAAGGCAGGCGCAATGGAGAGAAAGTGGACTGAATGTTACCTCACCAACTCTGAACCTTGTTTTACTCAGAAGACTGCTGTGGGGATCCTATGAGAGACGACAGGTATAGTTACAACTAATAAAAACATAATTTTGATTTTTTAAGTGTAATACATGTTTATTGTAAAAGTTCTAAAACAGAAGCATGAGGAGGAAATTGGAAACTACTCTAATATCACAGTGTTGACATCTTGATGGCTAATCAGCCATATCTTCCTAGGTAAATGCACACACATATTATTATACAAGGCCTTCTATATGCATTTATTATATATACAAGGCCTGCTGTATACATTTCTTAAGTATGTGCACACATATATTACAAGGTCCTTCTCTTGTGCTCATCCTCTCCACCTTACCTTTTGGTCCTTCCAAACACACCCCATATTCATGCCCCATGTTCAGACCTTTGTACATGCCGTTCTTCTTTCTAGAACACTCTTACCCCACTGTCTCCTCTTCTTCTGGCTACTCCTACTCATCCTCAAGATCTCAGACCACTACCCTTGTCAGATGTCCCTTCTCTGTGTACCCAGAACATCCTGTCCTTCCTTCTCACATTGCATTATCATACTTGACTAGTCTTGCCCTTTTATTTTCCTTGCTATACCCCAACATGTGGGCAGGTACTGTAGCCTTTGTTCACCACTGTTTACCAGTGGCTGGCACATAGTAAATGCTCGAAAATTGCTGAGTAAATGCATAACATATTTAACAATATATGCTACCTTTATTTCTTCAGAAATCCCCAAAGCACATGGCACTTCTCAATAAATATCCCCTGAAAGATTAAATACAGAAAGGATATAAGACATGGCAACATGTCTCATGAAGCTTGTGAATTTTAGACAGAAAGAGAACACTAACAACAGGAAGCATCGGTGTGTGATTAAGTGCTATGTCCTTTACTTCTGCCTCCTCCACTAATTCTCTCCAAACAGGAAAGAGGAGAACAAAACTCCCTAACTTCAGTTCCACATTTATTCCCTCATTGAGGGTTTCCTGCAGCACCAGCTGGAATAAGAAGACACTGGCAGCTCTAACATATATACTCTGAAATTTCAGTGGTTCCACACAGTATAGTTGATTTCTCACTCAGGCAAAACCCAAGGAAAACGTTCCTGTCAGCAGGCAATCTTCCACATGGTCATTCAGAGATGCAGGCTCCTTCCATTTGTGGTTCTGCCCTCCTCTATGTCTCTTACTTTTAACTAGGAGATGGGGAAAGATGGTTTTATGAGCCAAGCCTATAAGCAGCACTCTTTACATTCAACCCCTTTGCATTGGCTAAAACTCAGCCAAGCGGCCGCACCCAGTTACAAAGGATGCCAAAAGATGTAGTTTAGCTGGAGGCACAGGAAGAAAAAGAAAAAGAGTTTGGTGAACACTTTATAGTTCGTCCATGACAAATGGTGAGTGAGTATCTAGTTCTACGTGATCCCAAGTACAGGAATTTTGATTTGTGGATACTGAAAACACTTGCTGTTTTGATGGAAGAATATCTAACTAACACTGGACTTGAGAGTAAAAAAAGGGTCAATTCCAGAATTGAGAAACCACTAATGGTGATAACCACTCCCAGGCAAATTCTAAAAGACAATATTTAAAATGGCTTTTATAAACTTTGGAAATGAAGTGGTGATTATTACAAGTTACTATGGACTCCCTCGGAATCATCATAACTAACTGAGCACAGTGCCCAGCACATCATATTCAATAAATATGTAGCGACTGGATGAACTTCAATTCTACTTTTAAGGCAACTATCCCATTGATAAAAATTTTTAAAAATGTAACTGCAGAAAGTTCTTCCATAAATATAGCAATTTTCCCCTCTAACTTCTAACCATTACCCTCACTCTGACCTCAAAACCTGCGACATAAGTGAACCCCCACGTGACAGTTGCACAACTATTTGGAGATTTCTACATATGCTCCCACTGTCTTTCAGTTTTCCCTCTAGGTAAATATTCCCAGTTCCTTCCTTTCTTCTCCATGGGACATAGTTGCAGGCTTCCCACCACATGGCCTATCTTCTCTGAGATGTCTCAGATTGGTCAAAATTGTTTTCCACAGGTCATGTCCACAATGTTCCCAACACAATCCAACCAGCTGCATTCACTAGAAATATCACTCCCCAGCTCTGAGTATTTAAACAGTGAGGATGCTGCCAAAACCATTCCTGCATTAGGGAAAGGGCAGGACTGGGAAGATGCCTTCTAAGGACCCTTGCCACCTGCGGTCCCACACAAGTTTTGGGAAATTCTGACCGCTGAAAAGACATCACCATAAGGATGATCATGTGTACAATTCCACATTCCTCCCTAACACAAACCTAGTCTGAGCGTACTCTCCAACAACTCAATGTACTTACTTACGTGTATTTCAGTTTTCTTCCTTTCTGCTTCTTTACTTCAGTTGAAATGTAGACACATATATCCAAGCTGACAATCTGAAAAAAAGGAGGGGGGATAGGAAGAGAATGGATCATTCCAAAATTGGAAACTACTCTCAAGCAAAGGAGAACTAATTTTGTTCACAGTTAATCCTAGGGAAGGACTTCCAAAGAAGCTCTAATGTATCAGAAAGATTTACTTAACACCCTCTATGTGCCAAGCATTGCACTAAATTCTGTGGATACAGTGAAGACAAAAAGATGTGCTTATCCTGCCTTTTTGATGCTTGGCCTCTGGTGAGCAAGACCGAACTAAAATAAATAAATAAATAAATAACGACAACACGAGAAGAAATACAGAATAACAAATGAAGATAGACTCTTTTGTTATGAAGAAACCCCCATTTCTCTGGCTTAGGGTTTCCATGAAGGGGCATTTGCCAGAGCAACCCTCTTGTCCACTCTCTCCGTCCCTTATTTACCTCCATGAGAAAAGGGTTAGCTGATGGCTGAATTCAGAAGAAAGATCCAACGTGCCCATCTCAGCCAGCTGCTCTCTTTTCAGAATCAGTTTGTCCACAGGATGCACTCCCTCACTGTCCACTTGGAAGACATCTGCCACTGCCCACTTGTGCCAGGGACCGGTAGTTAAGATTAATACAGGGTGAAGCATTAGCAAATCCACTGTGGCCTCATGTCTGCCATGCCTTCCAATCTATCCTATATCAAGTTGGTATTGCAATCTCCATTCATCTGCTTCCTGTATCTAACTTTCAGCGGGTCCTGGGGAGGAAAGTAGGTATTTATCACCCTCCTGAAATCCCAATGCTATGAAGAAAAACCACAGGAACTTGTGAGAAAGTTTAAGGAAGGAATCCAATTTAAATGGGGCGGGGATGGGGGGGATGCAGTCAAGAAAAAAAAAAGGCCTCTTTAATTGTAATTTAAGCTAACATCCAAAGAAATGAAAATTGACCAAGGAACAGGGAAGAAGTGGGAGGGCTCACATAAAGGTTCTTAGGCAAGAAACAGTTTGTCTTGTTTGCAGAACTGAAGAAGTCCAGTGTGGGAGTCACTAGGGCCCGTCACCAAATACCTCCAGCTCTCTGCCTTCCAGGCAAATAGGATTGCACTTCCTGGTCTGCTTGCGGCAGGGTGGGGCCTTGAGACTACTTTTAGGCAGTGAATTCAGAGAAGTGACGCGTGACATTCCGTGGCAAAGGTGAGGGGAAAAAGAAGGATGTGCATTTACACAAGGGTAGTACCTGAAATACCTTGTAACTATTCTTGTGTTTTGTAATTATTTGTTACAGAAAATTTCTTATACCATAATATGTTTAAAATAAATGCTAAAATTCATTTATAATATAAAAAACAAGTATCTAATGTAAATACATTAAAAATTGATTTTAAAAATTTAAATGAAAGATTTTTTCCTGAAAGTTTGGGCCAAAAACATGGGTGTGCATTACAGGTGGAAGCACATTATGCATGGGAAAATACAGGTAACTGCGTCTGGCTAAGACCCTTTAAAGCTCTCTTTCTCTCTACTTCAGTTGATACCTGTAATGATCCTGAAAGAAGGTGGTCTACCAGGCTGGGTCCCAGAGGAAGACAATGTAATCAGAGTCCCTACCAATCCTTATTGAACATGGAGAAAGGGAAAGAAATAAAATTTTTCTGCCCTGAATCACTGAGCTTTAGAATTGTTTTTTACTATAGTATAACCTAGGCTACCCTGACTAATACAGCCATAGCCAGTGTAGAGTAAATGAGGAGAGAAATACTAGCTATTTCAAACTGATGAGGTAGGATATAGCCCAGATCAAGTGAGATGTTATAGGCAAGACAAAGAATTTGGGTTTTATCCCCAATCCAACAGGATGGCTTAAGGAGGTTTCAGCAGGGCAGTTTGAAATGTTCCAACTTCTATGTATTAAAACAAGGTACTGTTGCTATTTGACTATTAAAACACCCCCCTTAATTCCACTACAGAAATGGCTATTTTTTAAAAACTATTCATCAACAAGCATTTATTGAATACCTTCTATCCTTCCATGTGTGAAGCATTGCATTAAGCACAATAGATATAAAAATAAATAAGACACAGTTCCTGGATTTGGAGTCAGGAATGTAAGAAGACATTCACAAGAACACATGAGAAACATTCTTTGCTTCAGGTATGTATCCAATGTGGTGAGAGCCAAAGAAGGTAATAACCATTTGAGAGAAGGGTAGGAGATGTGGTAATAGAAAGCTTCAGAGGAATCAATTATTTGAGCTGGGTGTTGAAGGGTGAGTAGGAGTTTGCCAGGTAGCGTTTTGATTAGGGACAAAAGTAAATGGAAAGGCAGGAAAATATTAAGAGGAATGGACAATGTTTAGGGTGGCCAAGGCTCATAGGAATGGGTGGAATGTGCTATTGCTGGGTGTGGCAAACTGTATTCCTCTCTGCAAATACTTGCTGCTCCTCCCCACTGACATCAGGTTTGGCCATGTGAACTGTTCTCAGCAGAAGCCTTAAGTACCATGCTCTTTCCTCTCTGTCATGACAATCAGCAATGTTTCAAAAAGGGTCCAAGGGCAAAGATGAAGTGTGTGAAGCAGAGACACAGCCAACCCATAATGGGTGTATACTACGAATGAAAAACAATTCTGTGGTTGTCATCCAGTAAGATTTTTGGATCGCTACCATAGCTTAACCTTACCTATACAGAGGCAAGCGTTTCCAGCTCTTGACTTCCAGGAACATAGTAGGATTGCACTTTCCTGAAGCCTGTAAAACATGGTCATGTGACTAGTTTTGACCAGTAACATACAAGCATAAATAATGCGGGTTTTTTTAGGGAGGACGCTTTTAAAGCCGATGTGAATTCATCATGCTTTCTCCCCCACTGAAGTAATTGGGATGACTGTGGAAGTATACATCAAGATGAAATCTTCTTCAGACTTAGCTTCTGAGTGAGTACATTGAGCAGAGCCCCTTTGACTTTGAACGTGTAGTATGAGCAAGAAATAAGGTTTTTTTGTTGTTGTTAATCTACTAAGATTTTAGGATTATTATGGTGGCAAACCTGTCCTATCCTGACTGATATAAAAAGTGGCACCTAGACATGGGGTAATGTAATAACAAAAATCAAATTAAACACTTGTTTAGGTGACAGTTATTAAGAACCCTGTTATTAGAAGCTAAAAGGATACTGATCTATTTGGTGAATATAGCACCTGTGATAATTTAGAAAGCATATCATGAAACTATTGAACCAAATGAGACTGTAAAACAAAGCGTTAGTAGCATGTGTTGGTGGCTGTTGGATGCATTTGGAAATTTATTACAAAAAAACAGAAATGAGCTCAGAAAAGACATGGCCAGTTTGCAAGCAGGAATGAAAGAGGGTAGGGACAATCTAGAAATTCAGAGATTTATAGGGTTAGAAAAGGCTACTGTTGCTCAATCTCAACAAATAATACAGTTAAGAAATGTTTTCAGCAAGAAAAAGTCCAGGTAAAATCATCCTTGAAGTACAGATCGAGCCAAGGGTATGGCCTCACCACCTCTGGGTAAGTTAAGGTGCCGCGCAGCACATGCTTTCAACTGGACAAAATGGCTCTGGAAAAGGGAGACGTGCGACTCTCACACCATAGCCCAAAAAGTGGAAAGCACTGAAAACCAAGTTGAGGGGTGGGCAGGAAACAAATGAGAGACAGAAAGATCAATAGGCATCAGAACAAGAAAGCAAAGAAACATGGCAGACCATAGGTCTACGTCTGGAAAAGAGCTGGCTGCTGCTGTTGGGAATGGAATGGCTGGAAGCAAATCGATAAGAAACACACATTTATGTGAGAGTTCTACTGCCTGGATTAAAGGAGACCATATTGGAGACTTAATATCACTGTAGCCCTCCCCCCAATTTTTAAAAGCTTATTTAAAAACATATTTCCTACGACTGCTTTAGATACAGAAGAGGAAGTATCTCTAGAGGCAAAGACAGGGGTCACGGAAAGCAATGCATGGGGCAGCTACACGTGGGGAGCAGAACCAGGGGCTGAGTGGGGTGTTGAACAGAGGGTCCTCAACAGGTCTGCTCCTTGAACTAGTGTCTACTGTGGTCTCCCGTTCCTTCACCTTCCAAACAGTGTGTCCATGGCAGTAATCCTGGCTCTGTCCTGACATCTTGCCTTTAGATGAAGAGTCACATCTGGAGCTCATATAGAGTCTACTACACATCACCCAGAACCTGGAAAGTGAGCTTGATGTACTGTGACTAGAGGGGTCTGTAGAGTTGTCCCCCTTGAGAAAAGAATGAGAGAATTCTGTTTGTGGGAGGACACTAAGCCAAACATTTGGTGAACAGAAAGGGACACTCTTAGAATTGTTGATGTCCCACAAATCTTCCTGGCTCTCTCCGTTCAAGACACTTGGCAGGGTTACAGAGATTCAAAGTTAGACATGGCCATGTGACTTACTTTGGCCAATGATACACCAGCAGAGTGCAGTGTGTCACTTCCAGGTGGATGCTCTGAGAGCCAATGAATAATTTCGTGCCTTCCCTCAGGCCCCACCCCACCCTTAGCCAAGATAGTAATAAGACACATGCTTTAAGACGAAATTTTCTTTAACTGGAACCCTCAAGTGACCACAGTGAACAGAACTGCCCCACAGATCCACAGTGAGCACACAGCATTAGCAAGAAATAAGCTTCCCTGAGGTAAGTCACTGAGGTCTTGGGGTTGTTGCTTAGGGCAGCATAGCCCAGCCTTTCCTGATGGATACTGGGAGTGAGAGACGAGGCCTGGGAGAAGGAGCTGGACTGTAAAAGGCCCCTTTTCCTAGGCAAAGGTGTCTGAACTCTCTCCTGGTGGTAAGGGGAAGCCAACGAAGGCTTCCAAGCAGAGGCGTTAACATAAACAGATCTGTTATTTTTTGGATGAAACATGCTATTTTTCAACATAAGGAGAAAATCAGCCTACTAAACCACATAAGGCAGCAAGGAACACGCAGAACCCTTAAGCAAAAGATATATATTTATACAAAGTCCTAAGTCTTGAATTTTCTAAATACGGGAGCTCTGAAAGGAATTACAAAGGATCAGGCAAGGCAAATTTCTTCTTTATCACCATCCAAGCTCTATTTCCTCTGCAGACAATATATTACAAGGAAGTCTCCCAGAGCAAAGAAGATACAAGGGAATGTAACACACACCTGAGGTCAATTTCCAGCTATCTGTGTGGCCTAAGCAAGATATTTAACCACTCTGGGCCTAGTTCCTCACATGTTAAATCCACCTAATAATATACATAGCTCTAGATGCTTGTGAAAGAAATTGTATATTTAAATTGCTCGGGCAAATGCCTAGCTGATAGTAGACGTTTAATACATGAAATTTAATTTAATTACTCTCATTATAAACATTATTAAGAACACCAGTTCCCTGATCAAAAAGAGTGATTTCGGGCAACAGTATAGAGAATGTTCCCTCCTTGAGGAAAGTAATTGGATCTTGTCATCACTGTATCTCTACCCCACCCCTGCCCCCCAACCCAGACACTACCTGGCTCACAGTATCCACTCAGTTTTCCTCTGCTGCAAGAGAATGAAAGATGAGTGCTTGGAGTGAGGAAAAGTCAAGATTCTCCTGTCCCCCCCACCCCTGTCCCGCCGCTGCCGGTCCAACTTCAAGCCCCAGTCTTAGGCCTTCTGCCCCGTGAAAGAGCTGACTTCTGACCCTATCTTTCCTCCCGCACCCTCCTCCCCTCACTGCTCCACACAGGCATATGTACACCTGTTCCTACCAAGTCACATTCATATCCTAGCTTTCCACCAAGGCTCTGGGAAACTCAGGGAAGGGGGTTGTTTGGCGACCACTTCCTAGCCCTGAAAATGATGATGCTACACTATCTCAGTACATTGAGGTGGTTCCCCGCCCCGCACCGGTCCCCCCTGAAGATAAAGGAACTGAAGCTCAGAGAAGCTTGGTGATTTGCTCACTTCACACCATGACAGCGTTGGCTACGACAGAACCCACGATTCCCGACTTCAGTCTTCTTTCCACCATACATTTTTGTCGCTAAGGGCTAAGGCGTGAGGAATGGGGGGAGGATAAAATAACCACGACAGAACAGGAACCACTTATATGTGTCTAGCGCTTCCTAGAGGCTACACAGGATATGGGCCCAGCACCCGGCCAAGGGTGAAGAGATTTTAAATTCTGCTTCCATCCGATTCCTTGCTGCGTGACTTTTGGCGAGTGTCCGCCGCTCTCGGACTTGTTTTCCCGGAAGCAAATAAGGGCGGGAGGAGTGTGAGCGTGAGCTTGTTCGTTCGCCTTAAGTGTGGTGTGCGGGTTCTTGTTATTCGGGGGTAGGGAGTAGACGATCGCCGGGGTTACCCAAGTTTCGGATTCCCTAAACGCTGGTTCTCAACTGCACGCTGAGTTGCCTCCTAATTCCACTTCCTATTATATAAAGGGGGAAAAAACCCTCCGAGACGAAGCTGTGACCCCACACTTTCTCCCGTGGCCCAGAGAGTGAAGTAGGGGTGAGGCGGGGATTTAGAGCTGAGAACCCAGTTCAGAGCAAGGCAAATCGCTCGGCTTCTAGGGCGCAGCCAGACAGCGGGACGGACGGTCTCTCGTGCACTTGACCAGGAAAGAAACTTCCTAGTGTCCTCAACGTGGGGGACAGACTATCGCGAGACCGCCCCTAACTTAAGCCCACTTGCACTCGCCTCCAAGGGGAACTTAACAGAGCCACCTTAAAGGCGGCGTCCCGCCCCCCGGAAGTGCGGGGGGGTAAGGACTCCGGCGCTCGACCTCCCCGCCCTGCGCAGGGGCGAAGTGCCCGTAGGTGACTTCGCGCCCCAACAAAGTGGGGAAACTACCACCCGCTCCGCACCTTCGGTCCCAGACACGTGGCAGGGTTCCCTAGCTTTCCGGATCCCCGCAGCCTCTGCATTCCCGCCCCAAGCCCCGAACTAGAGCCAGCCTCTGTCAAAGGTTGCCAGCGCCCGCGTCCGCCGGGCTCGCAATAGCTACCGTCACTAGACAGTCAAACCCCAAGACGTCAGCCCACAATGCACCGGGCGGGTCGGGAAAGACGCGCCGGGGAGGGGAAGGCGAAGAGTGGGGCGCGAGTCGCGCGGGAGGGTGCAGGAGAGGAGGAGAAAGAAGGGCCCAACTGTAGGAGGGCAGCAGAGCATTACCTCATCCCGTGAGCCTCCGCGGGTCGGGAGAAGAATCTTCTAGGGTGGGGTCTCCATGGCGACGGGCGGGCCCGCCCCCTTGAGAGCGACGCGAGCCAATGCGAAGGCCTTGGGGTGACATCATGGGCTATTTTTAGGGGTTGACTGGTAGCAGATAAGTGTTGAGCTCGAGCTGGATAAGGGCTCAGAGTTGCACTGAGTGTGGCTGAAGCAGCGAGGTGCGAGTGGAAGTGCGCGGACTCAGGGAGACAGGCAAACACAGGCAGGACCGCAGTAGAGTCCGAACCGCAAATCCTACTTTCTTTATTATTTTCTCAACTGCCCAGAACTAGCGTCTGTGGCTCTCCGACTGGTGTTTTGGGGAGCGTCCGAAGAGCCCCTTCTCCAGCCACCCACAGAAGGAGCGCCCCGCTGCTCGGGGGCTGCTGACAGCGCGGAGATCTGTGACTGTCGCCCGGAGAAGTCCAGCGAGCCGCAGCAGCGGCAAAGAAGTTTCCTGGCCAAGGGGACAAGTAGCCCCTGGGTCCCGGAGCGAACTTTTGCAAAGCTTTTCTCCGCCCGAAGCTGCCGCTGCGGCGATAAAGAAAAGGAGGCGGAGAGCAGATCAAGAAGGGACTGAGCGCTCTGCTTCTTTCGCACGGGTTGCTGAACTTGGGCGAGCCGCGGCCGCCGGGCGCCCCCTCCCTCTCTCAGCGGAGGAGGGGACAGGCGGCGGAGTCCGGGCGGCGGAGACCCGCCAGCGGCCGGCCACTGCAGTGACCGTGCTGAGTGCCGCCTCCGAGAGAGCCACTGTCGCCGGGTAGCGAGTTCCCGGGCTCCAAGGAGCCGCTGCGCGGAGGAGCACTCAGTGAGTGACCGCGACTTTTCAAAGCCGGCAGCGCGCGCGAGCGGACAAGAGTGCAGGCGGCGTCTTAACCCCGCGTTCCCTGGAGCGAACTGGTGAGGAGGGCGCAAGGGGGAGGACAGTCAGCGGGTGCGCGCGCTCTTACAGAAACTTTCCTTGCCAAAGGCCCGGGGAGGCGCGGGTGTACCCCGCTTGCCAGCGCGCTGTTGCGTCCCCCAAACTTCTGCGCGCTGCCCAAACTAACCCCACGTGAAGTGACGGACTGTTCTATGACTGCAAAGATGGAAACGACCTTCTACGACGATGCCCTCAACGCCTCATTCCTCCAATCCGAGAGCGGCGCCTACGGCTACAGTAACCCCAAGATCCTGAAACAGAGCATGACCCTGAACCTAGCCGATCCGGTGGGCAGCCTGAAGCCGCACCTCCGGGCCAAGAACTCAGACCTCCTTACCTCGCCCGACGTGGGGCTGCTCAAACTGGCGTCGCCGGAGCTGGAGCGCCTGATCATTCAGTCTAGCAACGGGCACATCACCACCACACCTACCCCCACCCAGTTCCTGTGCCCCAAGAACGTGACTGACGAGCAGGAGGGCTTTGCTGAGGGCTTCGTGCGCGCGCTGGCCGAACTGCACAGCCAGAACACTCTACCCAGCGTCACGTCCGCGGCGCAGCCTGTCAGCGGGGCAGGCATGGTGGCTCCGGCAGTGGCTTCGGTGGCGGGAGGCAGCGGTAGCGGCGGCTTCAGCGCCAGTCTGCACAGCGAGCCGCCGGTCTACGCCAACCTCAGCAACTTCAACCCGGGAGCGCTGAGCAGCGGCGGCGGGGCGCCCTCCTACGGCGCTGCTGGCCTGGCCTTTCCCGCGCAGCCCCAACAGCCTCAGCAGCAGCCACCGCAGCCGCCGCACCACCTGCCCCAGCAGATCCCCGTGCAGCACCCGCGGCTGCAGGCCCTGAAGGAGGAGCCGCAGACGGTGCCCGAAATGCCCGGGGAGACACCGCCCCTGTCCCCTATCGACATGGAGTCCCAAGAGCGGATCAAGGCGGAGAGGAAGCGCATGAGGAACCGCATCGCCGCTTCCAAGTGCCGGAAAAGGAAGCTGGAGAGAATCGCTCGGCTGGAGGAAAAAGTGAAAACCTTGAAAGCGCAAAACTCGGAGCTGGCGTCTACAGCCAACATGCTTAGGGAACAGGTGGCACAGCTTAAACAGAAAGTCATGAACCACGTTAATAGTGGGTGCCAACTCATGCTAACGCAGCAGTTGCAAACGTTTTGAGGAGAGACTGTCGGGGGCTGAGGGGCAACGGAGAAAAAAATAACAGAGACAGACTTGAGAACTTGACAAGTTGCGAGAGAGAGAGAGAGAAAAGAAGTGTCCGAGGACTAAAGCCAAGGGTATCCAAGTCGGACTGGGTTGCGTCCTGACGGCGCCCCCAGTGTGCACCAGTGGGAAGGACTTGGCGCGCCCTCCTTTGGCGTGGAGCCAGGGAGCGGCTGCCTGCGGGCTGCCCCGCTTTGCGGACTGGCTGTCCCAGCGCAAACAAAATGTTAGACTTTTCTTTAACATTGACCAAGAACTGCATGGACCTAACTTTCGATCTCATTCAGTATTAAAAGGGGGGAGGGGGAGGGGTTACAAACTGCAATAGAGACTGTAGATTGCTTCTGTAGTACTCTTTAAGAATACAAAGGGGGGAGGGGTCGGGGAGGGGCGGCGGGAGGGAGGTTTGTGAGAGTAAAGCTGAGGCTACAGATGAACTCTTTCTGGCCTGCCTTCCTTAACTGTGTATGTACATATATATATTTTTTAATTTGATGAAAGCTGATTACTGTCAATAAACAGCTTCATGCCTTTGTAAGTTATTTCATGTTTGTTTGTTTGGGTGTCCTACCCAGTGTTGTTTGTAAATAAGAGATTTGGAGCATCTGAGTTTACCATTTGTAATAAAGTATATAATTTTTTTATGTTTTGTTTCTGAAAATTCCAGAAAGGATATTTAAGAAAATAAAATATTGAAAAAGTACCCCTCCCCCAACCTCTTTTCTGCATTATCTCTAGATTTCCTATTTAGGTGGAGTTGAAGGAGTTAAGAGGGTCAATTAGAACTACTCTCAGTGCTGCTCACTGTCAAGCAGTAAAAAACTTCTTCATTGGACTTGAGGAATAACTGGCTGATCTCTTACCAAGTCATACTCTTACTTACAAAGAATAGTGTGGCCTTTCAGGAGGCTGAGGGAAGGGAGGTTGTGGTGAAGAGGGACAGCCCACTGGGGAGTCGAACTTGGATTATATCAAGTGGCATGTGCTGTGACCATTTATAATGTTAGTAGAAACTTAACAATAGATGCTTATTCTCAAAGCAGGAATCATGGCAGATTTTTGCAAAAGATGTATCCTTCCAATTTGGAATCTTCACTTTAACAATTCCTAGATTAAAAAGATGGTCTTTGCTTATGAATATTTATAACAGCATTCTTGTCACAATAAACGTATTCAAATACCAGTAACAGATCTTGAATTGCTTGCCCTTTACTACTTTTTTTCTTTCCAAGCCCTATATCAAAGCTTTTCTTTTCAGTTGGAGGGGTTAATTAATGTCACTGACATCTGAAGTTACTCAGTACTTAAGCAGAGAATTTAGTAGGAGTTAACACAGAAGTTGCAACGTGGATGAAACAGTTTAATTCATGTTTCTCCCTCTGTCTCTCTGTCTCTCCCTCTCAAACACCTACACCTAGATAAGTTACCGGTATAGCACTTTCCCATTTTGGATTTTTCTATAATTTACTTCTTAGTTTGTTTCTAAAATAATCAACCTATTTAAGTAATTATTTTAGAATCCGTCTCAAAAGATGGTAATCTAAATACTATGGAAAACATTCCTAAGAAAAAACATGAGCACCAACACAAAGATTACATGTGTAAATCAAACCTTAACTCTAGGGAAATGGCAAACTTAAATTCTGTCTACAGATATAACTTAGGAGATCAACAAGGCAGTACTCAACAAGGGAACAATTTTTGCTTAGTTTCTTTTCATCCCAAGAGCCAGTGTGATTATCAAGCAGCAAAAGCAATTTGATATCCAGGAATATTTATTTCACAAACCACTAATTGGGGTAGGGCTGTTTGCTCATTAGCAGTACTCTAATACCCAACAGGTCTGGGAATACTAATATCCTGCCTGTGGCTATAAATCCACAGACACAAAGAGTTTCTCCGTAGTATATCCAGGAGTGGAAGAGACTGGACAGCCTTGTTAGCTATCAGATCCACTCCATTGTTAGTAACACTTTTTTAACAAAGGGTTACTGGGAGCAGGGCTGAGTTTGCCAAACACTGAATTTGCCGATGTCAGCAACCCGGAAGGTGAGTTGATTTTGACCATATGTAGGAATAGTCAGCAGAGGGACAATAAAGCACTTTGGGGTGGGGCTCTGTGGAAGCTAAACAAGAGCCAACTAGAAAAAATAAGCAGGCTGGAGAATTAATTACCTGCAAAGGTAGACTAAGCCCAGACAACAGAGCAGTACAGAAAAGCCACACCACTCCCCCATTTGCTTTAGACTCCAGTGTTAAAAAAAAAAAAAAGCCTGAAACTCAGGCTTATCTCCATACTTGTTGGTTTCAAATAGAAAAAATAATTGTGGTAGAGGAAAATAACCAATGATCTGCAAACTTCAGAGACAAAAAAATCAGCTAATTACTTGTAGACACTCAAAGGTTAATTTTATTTTGGCATTCAATGAGTTATTGTCTGGGTAACACTAATAGTTGGAGAAAATGAAGTTAGTAGCACATAAAGCCATTTAACCTCTTTTAATTTGTTTTATATATGAATAGTTCAATTAGGGATTTTTAACCCCTTGTGTCCATTGGAGCAGAGGGTTCATGAACTCTATGAAAATGCTTATAAACTTACATGTGTGTGTCTGTGTGTGTGCTTGTATGTGCACACACACTCTCCTGGGAGGAGAGATCATTAGCTTTTATTTGGTTCTCATCAAATAATTCCTAAGCTACATACTCACTTTGAGAACCGTATCTTTGTGTGAATCTGAATCCCATGCCTTTCACTCCTTGATGCTTCTGCTCATGCTCAGTCAGTCCTCTGCCTGATATACACTTCCTTCTGGTTCAACCAATGAATCCTACCCACCCTTCAAGGGTTGGCATAAGGGGCACCTTCTCTGTGAAAGCCTTTTTTCCTAACTCCACATTTAGGGGGAATGAATATTCCCCACCAAGCATCCGTAACACTTTATCAAAACTTCTATGATAGCACATGTTGAACCTCTGCATCTTCTGACCCTATCCTACTCATCTGTGGAATCCAGACTCCTAGCACAGTACCTGGTACATACAGGATGTTCATAAAATAGATGTGTGATGACTGAGTGAACAATAGGACTTAAACCCTTCTCCAAAATAATTCCAGGTTTTAATTTCTTCTAGAGAAATATACCTCATTCATTTCCAGGTACACAATTCCAGATGGGTTGAAGACCCCCAGAAAAGCCAAATCTGGCCAATCACCAAGTTCTAAAGCCTAGTTCTCAATGAGTGCTCTTAAAAGAATTAAGCTGTTAGCACATTCAGTCTTCCAGTCACACAGAGTGTCCCTTCACTCCCAACTAATGCAAGTGGGCACCTTGTATAAAATGGGTCTGCCTGAAACATTAGGCTGGGAGGTGGAGATGGGGAAAGAATAATATGGGATCATTAGGCAAGCACAAAAAACGGTTCCAGATGTGGCTTTATTAAAAGCAACCACTTCATTGGTAATGGCAGAGAGGACTTTCTGTCTGTGAAGTTAATGTATTTCAGGTCTCCAGAAGTCAGTACCCAATACTTGCTTGACAGAGACAATGATCATGATAATGTATCTATTTTCCCATGTTCTTTTATTGTTAGAGAAGATGTACATAGGTTGAACCAAGGGAAAAGACAAAGGCTTTTAGTCTGCCCTCTCCCTTGCCTCCACCACCCACTTCTACATAGCAAAGTGTCATAGAAGAGGGGAAGAGAGATGGCTAAAGCTGGGATGGTCCCAGAAAGTAAAACTACCCCTTGCTAACTCTGGAATCTGGCCCCAGATATTTGGTTGAGCTTTTGACATCCCAAAGAAGGGCATTCCCCAGGGCCTGGGTATCGCTGAAGCCCTGTGCTAAGTGTGAGGGTTCAGTGATGAGCAAGACAATCCCTTTACTCAAGGAACTCACAGTCTATTGGAGAGGAGTATGCAGAGAGAGCAGAAAGAAGTGCCCATGGTGGGAGGAGGAGCCACTTCATGGGAGCCGTAACATTTGACCTGATCCAGTGGGACTCAGGGGGCAGAAGAAGTAGTAGAGGGAACTTGTGTGCAAAGCCATGGGGGCATAAGAAAACATGGTGTGTTTAGGGATTTGAAAGCTGCTTGCGGAGGCTGAGAATAAAGGTGTAGGGGGAAAAGTGAAGGGAGATGAAGCAGGAATGTTTAAGGGTCAGGACAAAATAAGTAAACAAAATTGAAACAGACTCATAGACACAGAGAGCAGACTGGTGATTGCCAGAAGGGAGGGAGTTTGGGGGGCTCGGTGGAGGAGGTAAAGGGATTAAGAAGTACAAATTGGTAGTTACAAAACAGTCACAGGTATGTAAAGTACAGCATGGGGAATATAGTTAATAGTATTGTAATAGCTACATATGGTGCCATGTGGGTACTGGAAATATCAGGGGGAACACTTTGTAAAGAATATGATTGTCTAACTACTATGCTGTACAGCTGAAACCAATACAAAATAATGTTAGAAACAAGTCAAATCAATAGGTGTTTTTTTAAAAAAAGTTTAAAGGTCAGGTCATGAAGTTAAATCTACTCTATGTTAAGAGTTGGGTTGTTATCCATAGGTGATGGAGAAACACAGAAGGACGTAAAGCAGAGTAGGGACATGACTCTTTCAACTGAAGAAAGATTCATGCCAGCAACAGTTTGGAAGATGGACGGGTGGGGAAGAGGCCAGGGAAGGAGAACAATACTGGAGAGAGGTTTTTAATTTAATGTAAAGTACATGTGGTGCTTAAAGTAGTCCTAGAGTTGGGGAGAAATGGAAAGGGAATGGTTTGGTACGAGCTACCTCAGGCCCCAGTTCTCCCTACACAACTTTCTGAAAAGGTAGGTTTAAGGACAGATATTGAGAAGTTCACTTTTTACCCAGCCTACCTGTCCCGTATTTAAGTTTTCCTCTACGCTGTGTCAATTTGACATGTGAAGGGAAGTGTCCTTACGGAATGGCTCAGAGTTCACCTGCTCAGTGTCAGCACGTGCAGACAAACAGATGTGCAAGGGAGAGGCTGTGAGCTCCCAGGGTCACAGTACAGAGGCGGTCCTTGCCACTCAGGCCCCACACAGAATTTTTATCTACTCACTTCGGATCCACTAAACTCAGTAAGACTAACTGACCCAAACTATACAAACTATTTGATGTATAAACAAAGAGGCCAATGGTTTTAATTCTGTTAGGAGAATTGAATTTTAAAACCTTACATTCATATAACTCTCATTTTTATTGAGCAAGCAATATTGAATTCCTATTTCGTGCCAGGCACTAGAGATACCATGGAGAGAGACATCCACAGGATGCCTCCCCTCGTGGAGTTTAAAATCTGCTAAGAGACACAGTAAATAAAAAACACACCAATAAATGTACGATTCTATACGTCGATAACTGCACTTGGCTTTTGAACAATACAGGTTTGAACAGTGAGAGTCTACTTATACACATATTTTTCAATAAATACAGTAAATGTATATTCTCTTATGATTTTCTTAATAACTTTTATTTAGCTTATTTCATTATCAGAATACAGTGTATATATAATTCATAAAACATACAAAATGTGTGTCAATTAACTTTCTATTATTGATAAGACTTCTAGTCAACAGCAGGCAGTCAGGAGTTAAGTTTTGGGGAGTCAAAAGTTATGCATGATTTTTGACTGTGGGGGTTCTGTGCCCCTAACCTTCAGGTTGTTCAAGGGTCAAGTGCACAGGGAAAAAGGCAAACTGGGCACTAGAAAGAGAAAAACAATCTAATCTGTTGATGGCAAAACAAAAAGTCTTTCTGGAGAAATACTTGAACTGAGAATTGTCAGATGACTAAGAGGTCAGCAGTGGGAGAGCAGAAGAGGATGGATAGGGAATTCCAGGTGGAGGGTCAGCATGAGGTAAAGCATGGGAAAGACTTGGGAGTAAGGCAGGAGTTAAAAGAAGGTCTGCATTCCTGGAGTGGAGTGAGCAAAGGAGAGGGTGATGAGCGTGAGATTTGCACTGACCAGTTATTTGCACTCTTGTCATTTCCAAAGTGCGCCTGCCTCTTCTATCTCAATTTATTTTCCCCACTGCTCTGAGGTTGTTCATTGTTAGTAACTGTGTTTCACAGGAACAGAAGCTGAGGTCCCCAGTTAGTTGGAAGTGCTTCTGTTGAAGCTCCTTATCTAATCACTGGTGGGGCTGCAATTAGTTCCTCAGTTATCAGGAGCCATATACTTCTCCTATGTTGTTCCAGGAACCAGATACCCTGGTGATCCTGGGTTCTTTACCCAGAACACACCCCAAGTTCTACATCAAGGACCCTGAGGAACCAAATTAGTCATTTGCAGGTTCTTTGATGTGCAGGGCATCTGCACAAAGGTAATCAGATAGTCCCCTGGGGCATACCACAGCAACGTCCAATGAACTCTCCTTGCCCTGCTACAAATTCCTCCTCTCTGGAGAAGCCCTCACAGTTTCTTGTAATACAAACTTCCTTCATGTAATCTGCTTTAAAAAAAAAGGCATTGCCGAATTTTTGCACCATTACTACTTCAAAAAGTTGGGTTATAAGATCATCAATTTAAGATACTGTCTTCTTATATGAGAGGTACTCACTGGCTATCTGGACAGAATTTGGGTATTTCCCAAATCTCCTCAGGACTGTCTCTCCACCATCTAGGTCCATGCTTAGAGGATCCTTGCTGACCTTATCGCAAGTCCAGAAAAAGGTCAACAGGCACCCGGGAAAAATTATGCAACAGGGCTGTTACATAATTGATCGCTCCACAAGTTAAGATGCTGACAAGGGCTAGTAACAGTAGACACAATTTAAACAAGAAGTTCAGGGGTGAAACAGATCCAAGGCAAATATAGTGGCTCTATGTCATCATCATGGACCCAGGGGCTTTCCATCTTTTCAATTCACCTTTCTTGGTGTGTCAAGGAAGTTCCCTGTGTGGGCTCAAGGTAGCTGTATCAGCTCTTGGCATCATAGGTAAACATAATAATCACTCGAAATTCAAGGATGTGTAGTTTAGTCTTTCTTTTTTTATTAGCAAGAGAAATTTTTCCTGGAAGCTTGCCACCTTGACCCCAATAGACTTCCCTTTGGGTCCCATTGGCCATGAACAGGCCACAGGCCTATATCTCAACTCATCTCTAGCAAACTAAAAATAAAAATAAAAAATGAGACCACTATGATTGGTCTACAGTATGATTCATTCCTTAGGCTTACCTTTTACTAAGCATAGAAGAGAGTGAACAGCAAAAGTAAATTTTAAAAAATAAATGAAAAGCAAGGGTCTGATAGCAAGCAAGAGGTGGCTTTTGGGTTGATGAATAGCCATTAGTACTCTGTATCAAATACTTCCCGTTTTCCTCTTGGGTACAGGTAGGGTGGTGCTTACCCCTTGACATTGAGTGAGAGGTCTTGTAACTTGTGTGAGCCAATACAATGTGAGCAGTAGAGACTTACATCACATCCAGGGGGAAGCCTTAAGAATCAGTGTAAGATTCAACATTTCCTTTTCCCAGCCCTGACAACTGTAAAAGCAGAAACGAGGTGTCCAAAAATCTGGGTCCCTAAACGATCTTGATGTACATCTAAGTCCCTCCCCACCCCTGGCATCCCCATGAGCAAAAATCACACCTTTGTTTTAACACACAGAGATTCAAGGGATGCTTGTTGATGGAGCGTGACCTAGCCTTCCCTCTAACTGCTCCAGTAGGAATCAACAGTATCCGCTACAAGTACGGTAAAAAGTAACACCTGTAAAATGTTCACAATAGATACCATTTACTAGTGTCTACTATATATAGTATGCACTGGGCTAGGACTTACCAGGCAAATGTTATGGCTGTATTTTATATATGAGAAAATGGAGGTTCAGACCTTGGAAGTGACCGGTGGAAGTCCAAGCTGAGTCTAGGTCTTTCTGACTTCAAAGAGCTTGCTTTGTACATTCAAGACCTTGCTCCTGAGTAGCTGAGATTCAGAAAAGAAAACTACGTAAGTTGTCAAACTTCACAGAACTGGGAAGACACCAGAGCCTCTGCCCTTTCCACTGTTCCTTGCTACCCTTCTGGTCACAGGAAGAATCAAGATATTGTGAGTTACAGGAGGGAATTGCAGTATTATGACTTAAAGGAAGTGCACACATTTTGGCGCCAAGTGCCTGGGCCCATTAAATCTGGCTCTGCAGCTCATAGCTGGGGAGCATGGGGGCAAGTTCCCTAGTATTGCTAAACCTCAATTCTTCCCTTTGTAGAAATGAGGTCGACCATGGTCTCAGAAGGTTTTCAGGAAGGTCATATACATAAAGCCCTGCAAAGAGCCGGCAAGCAATACTTTGGTGTTTTTCACTGTAGACTTTTTAATTTAAGAAGAAATGCTCAGGAATCCCCCCAACCCAAGCCAGTGAGTCAGTGAGCACACACACACACACACACACACACACCACCCTAGCTGAAATGAAAGTGTTTCCCATTAAGATTCAACTCGGTCTCCCAGGGCCTGCTTCATAGTCACGTAAGGGCTGGCAGGTCCTCACCGAGGGCTGGAGAAAAGTTTTGTTTCCCCAGCTGCACTCGCAGGGGAATGCTCTGCAGGCACGGCATTGGGAACCTGTTTGGCTTGGCTCAGAAGCCTGTCAGCACATTCAGGAAGTGAAGTCAGAGAGAGGCAGGATTTCAAACAGAGCCAGCTGCACACAAATGCCCAGGCAGTGAAACGCCTGATCCAAGCAGGGTGCCTATCAGCCCGGGTTGCCCTGGGTGTTGTGAAAGAAGCCTCTGAGAATGGACCTGGGCCAGAAGGAAGAAGCAATCACTCACACCCAGACAAAGACAATGATTTTCACAGCAAGGCCACCAGAAGGGCTACGAAAGGGTCATTTCAGCCAGCCTCCTGCCTTAGGCAACGGAATGACTAAGCCTGAGCTTCCAGATCTTGCTAGGTAAAGGGGTTAATGTTTATCTTCCTGGAGTTTTGAAGTCAAAGTGTGGGAGGGGAGGGGAGAAAGAGAGGATGAGGATAGCACAATGAAGGAATGGGTTAGGAGTGTTAGGGAGGGCAGAAAAAAATGGATGGTGCCTGAGGGGGTATGGAATTCTGAGAAGGACCATGCTACCATTCTCCAGCCATGTCCCATCTTCAGGAAAGAGTACAGTGGCTGAAACTTGGATTCTCATTTCCAACTCCAACATATCCTGTGAGTGGGAATATATTTAATTTCTTTTTTTAAAGATTTTATTTATTTTTTAGAGAAAGGAAGGAACAGAGAAAGACAGAGAGAGAAATGTTAATGTGTGGTTGCCTCTCACATCCCCTACTGGGGACCTGGCCCACAACCTAGGCGTGTGCCCTGACTGGGAATAGAACCGGTGACCCTTTGGTTCTAAGGTCAGCACGCAATCCACTGAGGCACACCAGCCAGAGCTGATATTTAATTTCTTTAAGCCTCAGTTTCATTAGTGAAGAAATGGAGATAACAATACCTATCCTATAGGGTTGATATAAGGGTTAAATAAGCTAATTATGTAAAAGGATAAGCCCTTTTACATAATTAGCTTATTTAATCCTTAGCCTAGTGCTGGAAAATTATAAATGTATCAGTTAGAATTCATGGTTGCAAGTGACAGAAAATTCAGTTTAAGTAAAAAGAAATTTTATTGACGTATATAAATGAAAATCCATCAGTAGAGGTAGCTCTAGTGGGAGGGGAGGGGAAGATAAGAGAAAGTTATATACAGTACTCAAATGGTATCATCAGGCTTTGATTTCTCTCTATCACTCGACTTGCTATGGGAAGAATTAGCATCATCCTCAGTCTCCATGTGATAGGGTCCAGCAGCTCCCACTCTCTGTCCTTAGGAAGAAAGAAGATGGCTTCAGCAATTCCTCACATCCTCCCAGGATGGTGTTTCATGGATCTGATTGGGTCTCATATCCGTCCCTGAGCCAATCACCATGGCTGAGGAATGGTGTGGGATATACTGACTGGCTTAAGAAAGGGTCAACTGCCCACCTCTAAAACCAGGGTTTTGGAGTCCCATCAAACCACATGGCCAGAGAAGAGAATGAGGAAAGAGGCGATCTTCAAAGGAAAATAAGATTCATAAAGGAATAAATGCTGGAAGTCAAAAGAAAATAAATGGACCAGAGTTGAGTCCATCTCTTTTGTGATGATTCTTGTTATTTTTATCAGATTTTACAGGCCAGGGTAGAATTGCATCTATTACCCTTCAAAAATGAGATCTGAAGTCATAATTCATTCTTTGATCTCTTCTAATGAATTGGAGCTCTAATGATCAAGAAAATACTTCTCTGGATAAAAAATGCCAGGAAGGGTTGTCTTAACAATATGTCATATGTAAAAAATACTATGTAAAAAAGTTATTTATTAATATTACTTGCTGTTGTGATGTTTATTGTAAGAAAGTTGGCTCATCTAGGCCAATTAAAATAGAGAGTCAAAGATTCTCCAGGCAAGACTTTGAAATGTCAAGAAGCCCAAGCACACACACTCTGGTCTGTGATTTTTCTCCACTCACCTACTTATTGAACTGCATCAGTATCAGGATCTGCATCATATTTCCACAATGCAATCGCTGAAGTAGTAAAAGTGAAAAATAGAATGAAATAGACTGTTGTGACTGAATCCCGAGCAGGAGAATTCATGTACAATGAAATATCCTTCCCCCACATTGAATCAAAGATTTTTATACCTAGGAACCAAATGTGAGAAAGATCTCTGAAATTCTATACCTGATTATTAGCATAAGAAGTGAATGATAAATCCAGCGTTGCAAGTATGAAACACCAAGAAAAGTTGATGAACATCTACTATGCAACTTAAGACATTTCTAGGAAGGAATATGGTGACCAATTCTTGGCATAAATAGTCTTACCATCTTTTGACCTTAACATAGTAAGATGGGGTTGAATATTGCTCTCAGAAGGCAATGTTACTCTATTTATTCACCCCATGTTTATTGAATGCCTCCTCTGTGCCAAGTACCCCCTTAAACACAGGCAGTGGTAAGTTGTGTAAAACATTTGATCCAACTATCAAAAGTGGTAGCATTCAGTATATTAATTGCCATGACAGAGGTAAATACAATGTACCTTGGGAACAAGTACCCTACCTAAAAAAGCCCAGCAATGGCTTCACTAAGGAGCAGATTTAGAATCGTATCTTAAGAGGTGCAAGTGGAAGTTTGACAGAAAAATGGGTGATGGTGTTCCAGGGAGAAGGACATTACAAACTAAGGCAAGTAAGACTCAGAGTCCATCAGTCAAGCATCATGGGCAAAATGAACGGAGAGCCTGCCCACTTACTGTCAGGCAAGGATAGAGACGTTAAAAAGATCTACAGTACAAGTAGTATCTCTGCAGATACTGGGAAGGCCCTATCAGAGCATTCAGTGGAGGGAGGGGTAACAGGGAGGGTCTCGATTTCATCTGGTCGTTAGGAAGACCTCCTAGACACACCAAGGGAGTGTGACCTTTAAACTGAGACCAAAGGAATTAGTTGAGCACATGGGACTGGATAGGGAGAGCATTCCTGTTTTGAGCAAGAGCTTGTGTTAGAAGTAGTGAGATGAACAGAGAAAACCACTGTGGTGAGAACACTCTGTTCACTCTGGGGAAGGGTATGGGGAGACGAGGCCATGGGGCGGGTAGATCCAGATGATTTGCAGTTTAACACGGCATGACCGAATGTAGTACTCAAACCCTCGAGTCTTCAACAATCTGAGAGCTCACGTGACAGGGAGAAAAGAGAACCCGGGCTTTTTATGAATATCATACACTTTGTTCTTAGCACCCAAGCTCTGATTCCTGCTTCAAGAGACTGATCATGACATTAGCTGTTGATAAAGCTCTTATGATGTACCCAGACCGTGGTGAATGCCCCCGTGATACCTTGTCTCAGCCTCACAATAGTCATATCAGGCAACTATCACAGGCCTGAGATTCAGCATGATCACAAAAAATGGCTAAGACCCCACGACTATAACAGGTAGGAGCAGGATTTAGCTCTAAAGATGGGCTCCTGATTATTCCATCAACCAACCTCTGAGGAAAACCAAAAAGCATTAGAAATCTTATAAAATTCCAATGGCTCAGCAATATTACCCTCCCCACATGGTACTTTGACACATAGTAGGTCTAAAATGAAAGCCAATTCTACTTTTATAATGTGGAAGGTGAATTGGAAACTCCAGGGATCTTTTAATTTACTCCCCCATGCACATCTAGGCTGTATACCCCTGCTGTTTTGAATTCCATTTCAAATTAAAAAAAAAAAGAAAAGAAAAGAAAAAAAGAAACTAAAAACCACTCTCAGCCAAGCCATTTGGATTTAAAACAGACCAGCAGAAACCTGGAAGGAGTCAGGATTCTCCCTAATATATCAAATATTGCAGCCAGCGCCAATCTGAGAGGCTTTGCTCCATTTTGTAAAGAGAACAGGCCGTATTTTGAAAATGGATGAGTAAGGTTCACTGCTGCGACTTGTTTCAAGGTCTGGAGGCCAGGCCTGGTTTTGATCTGACAGGTCTGGGTCTCCAAACTGGGGTTATTCTTGCAAAGACTGGGAGAGGCTTCATGCTCTCCAGGCACAGATCTGGAACAGTGTCTCTTTGAAGACTTCCTCCATGGGTCTTAAGTGGGATTTGGTGCCCATTGTGGAACCACAGTAATGAGCTCAAAACTAATGTTTTTCATTATGTTAGCAAATCAGTCAGCCCCTCTGTTTGCTCAGGTGTGTGGCTGTGTGCCCCATGCCCTGATCTCTATATAATAACAAAATAAATATTTGTAGAAGGAAGAAAGAATTGAAGATGAAGGAATGTCACAATTGGTAGGGTGAAAAAAGTGAGAGAAAGGAGATGCTGGTCTCTTTAAGGTAACATAATATATTTGCTACCCACTTTCTTTACTAATTGGTCATCCTCTAGTCCATGGAGAAGAAAACAATCTGCTAATGAAGTGGCAGGATTCATCCAGTTAATTGCTGAATAAATACATAACTCCTCTCCAGGGGTCTCATTCAGACTTGAACATTGCCGCTAGATGGCGCCAGAGGGAAGCCTCGGTGCTCCCTGCTTCTCAGGGTGAAAAATTAGAAAAAGCCCAGCCAACAAATTCATCTGGGACAAAAGTATGGGCGTCGCCCGCCTTCAGAGGGGACCAAGTATAAACACATTTTTTTTTTACAGAATAGGGAAGCATATGCACTGAAAATGTTCTTGCTCCACCAGCCGGACGCCAGGAAGCGAACGCCAGATGCTGTTTACAGGGCGGCTCTGATTTCAGAATGAAGAAGAATAAAGCTCAGCAGGTAGGGAGGCCTTGAGAACAGGCACTGAATTTCCAAGAAGCCCACGCTGGGACCGAGCTGCCCAGGGCTTGGCTCAGAAAATTCGTTGGATAAGACTATAGAGGCTTACGTTGTCAGGATAAACCCATCTGCCTTATGACAGGGACCAACTTGGCATACTGGGGAAAATTTGAAATTCTAGAGTTGGACAGAAGTTAAAATCCTACATGCATGACCCTGGGAAAGTCTCTTTCCTTCACTGAGCAACAGTGTACTCATCCCTGGAATCAATGTAATAGTTGTAAAGGAGGGAAGGATACTTGATTGATGTAAAATGCTTAGTGCAATCTTCATTATCCAACAGTCTCTGAAAAACTCTTCCAAACATGGCACTAAACTCATTCATGTGGGTATGGGGACGACTTTAGTGGGAAAAAACAATCTTTTCATTTGTGTCACACTGTGCCTGATAAACACCGATTCTCCATGGCTCATCACACTACTTTGCATTTTATTTATTTATACAGGTTATTAGATGGGGTGCTCCTTCAAAGCAAGGACTGTGCTATAAAATTCTTTTTGCATTCCCAGGATCTATCGGGGCCTCTGGAATATAACATCTGTTGAATACATGAGTTTTTCTTATGAGCAAGTTGCTCCAACCCATGAAGCTGAATGATTCAGATACAGTATTGTGGCTACATCTCACTTTATTTCTTCACTGTGCTTTGGGGGAAAAAAATTACTACAAACCTGGTGATGAAAATTAATTCTGAATTTTTTTGTTTAAGCCAAAGACCAAATAGGAGCCAGATGCTGATCAGCCGTTTTTAGCATTGGCCAACTCAACCAGCCAAGACTCGGAATAAATTCCAGGACAGAATTACAATGTTATCCACAATTCTAAGATTTTAGTGACATACCAAAGACCTGGGCATGCAGCATATTAGTCTATGCAGGCCAAAGAGAGAGATGCAGAGAAGAAGGAGAAACAAGCTGGATGGAAGCAAGTGACAGGGAGCCAACAGAGTTGGGGATGCCAATGGTGGCCAGTACCAAGAAGGAGATGGAGACCTTGGAACTTAGCTATCATGAGTCAGACAGGCTTAGTCACTAAGTAGTCTGTTTGATGGAGGCAAGTTACTTAATGAAAGACGCGATTTCTTCACTTATTGAATGGGTGTGTTAGTCAGGATAGGTTAATCTATGCTGTGGTAACAAACTCTGAAATCTTAGTGACTTGGCAAAACAAAAGTTAATTTCACCCAAAGTCTCAGCCAAAGGCAGGTTAGTGGAAGCTCATCTACATCCAGTGATTCAAGGATCCTGTTTCCTTCTATCTTGTGACATTAACATCTCAACATGTGCCTTCAATGACACTGTAGCAGGGAAGAGAGAGCCGGAGAAAGCACAATGCAGAAGAGACACATGTCACTTCTGTTCACAGCCCCTTGGTCAAAATTAGATACACAACCCCAACCCAACTGCAAGAGAGACTGAGAAACATGGAGGAGCATAGAGATATTTGGGGTACAGAGTGCATGTCTGCCCCATGGGGTAAAAATTAAAATAATGAAATCAATCAGGATTGGGTTCTGTTGCATAAAATTGAACAGCCAAATAACAGAGGCTCTGAAAAGTTGGAGGTGTGTGTCCTCTGTTGTACAAAAGTCTGAGGAGAGGTCGTATGGCAGCTCCACAGTCACCGAGCACGTAAGCTCATTCTGTGATTTTGCCCCACCACTGCTTGCTTGTGGCTTTCATCCTAAAGTCACGTCATGGTTACAAGGTGCCCTCCAGATGTCATGCCCACCTTTCAGCCAAGATTAAGGAGGGAAAGATTAGGGAAATAAAAAGCACCTATATCAGCTATAAAGAGCTTTCTCAGAAGCTATTCCATGCATATTTCTTTGGTGGCCTTCAATTGCAAGGAAGTCTGGGAAATGTAGTCTTTAACACTTGTGAGTGGAAGAATGAATGTTGGGTAAGAAACTAGCAGTCTGTGCCAAAATAATCATACATACTTGATTCATGGGGTTGTAGAGAGCACTTCACAAAAGTAAAAGAGCATTGTCCATGTCCAATACATGTTCAATACTGTCATTACTGTTTTTAGTAACCAGGTCATCCTTTAGAAAGCCTGAACTTTGTAGCAGCACCTCAGAGACCTGTCGAGAAAATGGAGCAAGTCCCTGGTCTTTGTGAGGAGAACTTGACAGAGCAAAGCAGGGTACGGGAGCACCAGCCCCTGGGTTAGGGAGTAGAACAGGGGAAGCGTTAGCATCTAGAGGGGGAATGAAGGCAGAATGTCTCCTGGTACGCTGGGCCAAACCATGAGGAAGGGGGGGGCGACAGGAGTGAAGAAGCCACATGTGGCAGCTACAGGTTTTTCTGGGTTGACTCTGATTAATAGATGTAATTAGCAGAGAGAAACTTAAAGAAAAAAACTGTGGAAAACCAGAAAGTATCACAGGGACTACTTTGGTTGCGACCTGAGAATCCAGCCCCTGCACTCTCAACTCCACACCTGCACTTTCTTGCTGGCTGACTTCTCTCTCTGTCTCTGTGAGGTTACATCAGCCCTTCGCTTGGTTTCTGCCCCCACAAATCTCAGTCCTCCTTAATGCTTCTGCTTTTTTATTCCTTCCTTTAGCATATGTTTACTGAGTACTGACCATGGCCAGACATAGCTTTTAATACTTGGGATACAAACTGTTCACAAATTGTATTATGAAATCCACATGGCGTGTTTACCTCTTCCCTTCTTGGAATGGTGCCTTTTAGGTAATTCCTCAGCCTGACCCTTGGGACTTCCTGTCCTGCATCCTGTGTACAGCTCACTCACCACCTTGTTGGTTTGAATCTTTAGAACAAAACCAGGCCAGTTAATCACTAAAACCTAGATATGAGAGGAATGACTTAATTCTAAGTCCCACTCAATTTAGTGTTGGCTCAGTAACAGGGGAGATGCTGGAGAAGAAACATCTAAGTGAATAAGGTAGGAAACCAACCTGTAAAATTCCAGATCTTTAGGAAGAAAAATGAATACCTACTTGGGTCAATTAGAGTTATTGGTTGCCAATAACAGAAACAGATTCTAACTAACTGAAAGAGTTTTTCTGGAGAAATTTGGGACATCCTGAACAGGATCTGAAGGACAAACTGAAGAGTTGGGCTTCGGGGGAAACAGAATCCAGACAACTGAGGAACTTTGCCTGAAATCCGTGCCTCTGTTGGATTTGTCAAGTGACAAATCCTGGGAGAGAGGGAAGGTACTGTGCTGGCTTGAGTTAAGTTTCTACCACTCCACATGCACAGTTTGACTGACCATTTCTTCCACATCCATAATCAATAGGACCCAGTAGTTCCCCAAGGCAAAACTGGGGTGTGACTACCAGCACAGGGAAAGGAGGCCAGGCAGGCAAAACCACAGATGTCTACCTCCCTACTCTGGATAATTCTCCCATTCTCAAAGCTGGGGCACTAAGAACATTTCAGGAGGAAACATTTTCAATTGCGGGAGTAAGATTGTGGCTCACATGTCATAAACGCAACACTTAAGTTGGGAGTTTAGAATGGGATTGATAGAAATCACAATTACAGGTGATTTAACAATTCAAAAAAACCAAAAGATTTTATTTTTTTATTATTTGGGGTTTTTGCAGTCTGAGCTATTTTTGTAATTATAATTTTATTAATTAAAAAATTAGTAATGCATTCACATGGTCCAGATATCTTCTTCCACCTGCCAGCACGGACCTCAGATGTCCCCATTTTGGATCATGAGAACTAACCCTCAGGAATGGCAGGAGAAAGACCTAGGCTCTGATGACTTTATGGAGTAGAGACGTTATGTTAGTTCTGGCCTATATCGCTTTCAATTTCTATGTAATAGAGAAATAAACTCCTCTCCATTAAAGTCACTCTTGTGTGAGGCTTTTTTTGTTATAGCCAGTCTAATTCCAACTGATTCTCTGAGGTTACGCCACTGGTAAGTGATACAGCCCTGATTCTAACTCAGTTCCAGAATCTGGACTAGGGCAAGTCAAGAGAAGCATTCACAGCACAAAATTTAAGGAGGCACTCACTCTCGGGGTTGTGCAAGTGTTGACCCTGCACTCGTATGACTCTGAAAGTGGGTGCCTCCTTAAATTTTGCAGCGGGAATGCTTCTCTCATCCCACACTGCTCAGCTCCATCAGCTTCCAGAGCCCTGCTCCTGCACAGCACACTGACAGGATAAGGCTTAAGACTGAATCAACCAATTGATAGATACATTGTATCCCGAGAAAGTAGCTGGTCTTTGTCAAAGATTTCAGAAATACCTTCTTTGATATTTACTATGAGCTATAAGATTGAAAACTTTTCTGAGGTCTCCATTTCATAGCACCCCCACTATTTCGCACACTAGCCTTTACCATGAGCTGACCGCGGAGTGCACAGCCCTTCTGAAACACCTCGCCCTCCCATCCGCTTTCCAGGCAGGCAGTCTTGTTTGTGTATCGTTTCTCCGGATGAATCATTTGTAGCAAGAGTACAGCTTTCCACTTGTCCATGAGAAACTGTTAGAAATAATACTTTCTACTCTGCATAAAACCTCAGGAGCTATTCCAAATAAGACTATTTGTCAGCCTCGAAGTCAGGGAACAAAGGAAAGTAACTACGTGCCATAAAAAAATCATTTTGAAAGAAAAAGCAAAGCCTTCCCTGTGCCTGTGACAGCTTGTTTTTGTTGTTTTGGCGTTTGTTTTGTTTTGTTTTGTTTTTAGCTTCTACCTTTTTCCAAATGGCTTTTATATTATGCTTCCTGCAGAAACCTTTCCAGTTCCTTTTGCTTCTAGTTTCAGTATTATTTTCACGTGAAAGTTCCTGAAAGCCATTCAGAGTTATTATGGAAGGGCAATAGGGTGAGGAGAGGGCTGGTTTAATCACCATTTGTATCTTAGGGATCAGAAACCCCCACATCCAGGTTAAGGGAAATGTAGTCATTTCTCAATATTGCATTTGTTGATATGCTGAGTTTTTGCACAAAGGCCTTCCAAAGAAATACATTTTTTAGAGGTCTCTGACAAACTCTCAGGAATAGAGAAAGGGTAGGTAACAAGACAAGCGCTGCAGAAGGCAACAGAAATGGACAGTGGGGTTTGGATCAGGTCTGGTGAATAGAGACTGTCCCCAAAGCCTCAGATTAATTCTCACAGCCCCCTTCAAAGTGAGTGGTTTTATCTCCATCTCACAGGTGGAGAAAATGAAGCTCAGAGAGATTAAGTTGCTCGCCCAAGATCACACTGCAAAGGAATGGCAAGTGGGGACTGAAATCCACGTTGACTCAGTCCAATATCTGCACTCTTTCAGGTATATCACTTGCTGCCTGTCAAAGTTCATTCTGTTTTTTGTTAGAGGGAAGGTCAGCAAGATGTGGGGAACTGGGAAACTAAGGGTCCAGTCCCAGCACAGAGACATGGGACAAAGCAGTCTATTTCCCTGGGCCTCAGTGTTCTTGCCTATGTAATGAGAGAGCAAAGCTAGCTGGTTCTTAAACTGCTTCTGCTCTCTGACAGTCTGGGTTTCCATATCTACTTTCATCAAAGGCATCCATCAAAAGAATCAAAATAACAGGAAGGGTGAGCCACAAGCAGGATCCCTCCCAGTGGGTCAGGAGTCCAGGAAAAGGCCAGAGACAGACACTGCAGGATAAATAAACTGAGCTTCGTGTTCATGGCACCCTCTCATTTTCTCAGCAACTTCTCCGTTTCCTGCCTCTACCATCCAGGTCCTCTGTTCCTGGCCTCACCACCTCCAGCCCTCACCCACTCGTAGCACTCCATCCAGGTGCCCATAATGCTGAGTTAAACATCTGCTTGTTTTGGAGTTTTGGTTTTTTATTTTGTTTTGTTGGGTTTTTTTTTTATCTAACCAAATGTCCAACCTGGGTAGACATAGCCCTGAAGTGGGATGAGTGGCTAAGAGGGCCGAGCAGGGACTGACGTTCAGCTCTCGCCTTCCTCACTCAGCCAGGTGCCCTGTGCAGTGTACAACTCCCACAGCTGCGTGTGGCAGCCCTGAGACTAGCCCAACAGCTGGCTCATTTAAGTGAATGCTACTCGATCCGATTTTGTGTGCCCAAAAGGAACGTAGGGCCCTGACCGGTGTGGCTCAGTTGGTGGGGTGTGGTCCACACAAATCAGTTCCCAGTCAGGGCACATGCCTGGGTTGCAGGTTCAGTCCCCAGCGGAGGTTCCTATGAGAGGCAGCCAGTCAATGTTTCTCACATCAATGTTTCTCTCCCTCTTTTTCTCCATTTTTCCCCTCTCTCTAAAAATAAATAAATAACATCTTTTTTTTTTAAAGGAACCTAGGAGATATTCTTGACCTTTTTTTTTTTACCTTTATCTTTCATGGTCTACCCACCGTACTATTGTTTTAGCTCCTCAGATTTTCCATTGTTCTCCAGCTCCACCATGACCCTAGTGGTAAGAACATAATCTTTCTTCTGAACTGCATCTCTAGCTTCCCAACTGGCCTCACACTATCTATATCATCCTGCCTTGTGTTTATTCCCATTATCACGGCCAGGAGGTATATAAACTCAACTAGCTTAGCACTGAGAGCTAGCAAATTGAAGGATCTTCCCAAAATATAAATATCCCCTTTCCTGCCTGAAATTCTCCGTGGTTTTTCACAATAAACACAAAATTCTCTGACAGGGCCTTCTGCACCATCTGCCTCCAGCCTCGTCTTGTGGGACCTTCTTTTCAGCTCTCTCCTCTCCAGCTTCTCTGGAGAGTGGCCATTTATATGCTTCCTGCTGTCTAAATACGTTTCTGCTGCCTAAAGCACTGGCCCTTCCCCCTTTGCCTATTAACTAGTATTCATACTTGAGGTGTGTCAAGGTCAAGTATTATGCCCCAGCCAGGCCTTACCTGATCCCCCTAACTGGTCAGCTCCTCTTATGGTAAGTCTCTCAGCGACAAGGACCTTCGTCCCTTTGTGGCACTTGTCAGAGTTACCACTCCACAGGTCTCTGTCAGATCACCTGACACTGTCTTTCTCTCCAACCAAGCTGTGAGGTAATAACTCGGCACCCGGGCTCATCATGGTGTTCCTGGCTCCTTAGCATATTATTCGGCACAGAGTTTGTGGTTGGTAAATACATGTTGAATACATGTAGGTATGTCTGGCTTAGACAAAGCAATATATAACAATAACCACTTTTGAAAATCACCCAAGGGATCTGTGAGTTTAACTTCCCCAATCTAGTTGTGTAAAAAAAAGAGGAAGAAGAGCAAATCATAGAAAATTAGCAATTGACAAACAGTTCCCTCATAACCAGTCAACTGTGAAGGCATCTTCCATGAGGCATTGTGGTTAACTGGTTTGTTTCTAGCAAATATTTGTTGAATCAATGGATAAAATCTGATCTTTCAAGGCCCACATCACCATATATGCTACAACAGCTAGGAAGTCATTTCTAATGCGTACCAGTCTCCAGAAATAATCTCTCTGTCCCTTATATGTTCAAACCATTCCCTCTCTGATGATAGTTTTTATCTTATATTAGAGTTATTTAGGTAATGACTTATCTCTTCGAGCATGTTGTAATTGTCTAATTTATTCCTGCTCTGATCCTCCATACCCCAGCACCTCGCACAGTGTCTGTCTATGGTAGTGCTCAGGTGAAATTTGGTGGATGAATAAATGCACAAATGAATAATAGATAATGCTTGATTTAGTTCTCTCCCTGCCCCCTCCTTGGGCTTGGACTGTTAGTTTGATTGTATTTCTGACTTTCCTGATCCTATATTCCCTTCTAAAAATCTGGGGGAAAGATTACTTAGGATACTTTCAATTACTTTAAGTCATTGTCTACCCTTTATTATCACTCCATTGCGAGAGGCCAGATTTTTGTTTCCTTTCCTGCAGCCAAGCGCTTTCAGCCCCTATGATCCCAACAGCTTTCTAACTCAAATCAGAAAACTTCCAGTACCAGATATTTGACCCAAACACTTCAGAGGTTCGAAATCCAGCTTTGGAGGTCACAGTACCCACCCCATAATTATCTAAAATTGAAATTCAGTTTAATAACTGCCAGCACTTTTCTTGGGTGCCTTGTTTGTACCAGTCAAATATTTATATGCACTGATGCATAGAAAACCCATCCCTCTTTTTAGATCCTCTAATGAAAAAGCAGTTTAGATAAATTTTCAGGATGGTGAGAGTCTTGTCACTTTTGTAACTGTGAGTTGCCATTAGGATTCAAATATGTGTACTGAAATATGCTTTAGAGTTACCGAGTTTGGGAATAGAGAGAGACCTCAGGGGTTATTTGACCTACATACCCATTTTACAGGAGATGAAACCTAAGTCCACAGAGAAGAAGTGACTGACCAAGTAGATGGTGGAGTTAAAATCTAACCTCAGGTCTTTGATGTCAAAATATTTTTTGTACCCCTATGATGTGCCAGGCTTCTTAAAAAGCATGTATCCCAGTTATCTCTTGACAACTAGAAATACCTCAAGAAAAACACCTCAAGAAAGGTTTATCATTCACATTTTACAGGTAAAGAAACTGGCCATAGAAAATTGAAATGATCTGTCTCATGTCCTCTGGGCTAACTAGGCAGGACCCCACATAACGAAGTTAGGATTGAAACCCAGCACTGCTGGGATTATATTTTAATAACCCTGAAACATCAGTCCATAAGAACCTATGCACCCCAATGTTCATAGCAGCACAATTTATAATAGCCAAGTGCTGAAAACAGCCTAAGTGCCCATCAGTAAATGAATGGATCAAAAAACTATGGTACATTTACACAATGGACTACTATGAAGCAGAAAGAAAGAAGGAGCTCCTACCCTTTGCAATATTATGTATGGAACTGGAGAGCATTGTGCTAAGTGAAATAAGCTAGGCAGAGAAAGACAAATACCATATGATCTCACCTTTAAGTAGAACCTAATCAACATAACAAAAAAGTGAGCA
>CM052542.1:37639308-37686140 GCA_028533065.1 Trachops cirrhosus | reverse complement strand
GAGAACACATGGAGGGTTAGCAACAGGGGAGTGGGAGGAGATTGGGGGAAAGATACGAAGAATAAGTAGCAATGAAGGTAGATAGAAAATAGACAGGGGGAGGGCAAGAATAGTATGGGAAATGTAGAAGCAAAGAACTTATGACACATGGACTGAAGTAAAGGGGGAGAATGTGGGGGGGAGAGGGTGTTCAGGGTGGAGGGGAATGAAGGGGGGATAATAGGACAACTGTAATAGCATAATCAATAAAATATATTTAAAAAAAATTAAAATATGTTCTTATGACAAAGATAAAAAAAAATATATATAATTTAAAAAAGGAATGGAGAAGTACTGAAGATCTTATCGTTCTATAGAAGATTGCCCTCTTACCACCTAACACTTTACAAGTGGGCAGTGCTGCTGCATCTCTCTCTTTTCTTGCTGATGTTTCATGAAGTCCTAGATGGTTTCTCCACTAACCTGGTTAATATATTACACAATGTGACCTTCACCAAGACCACTCTGATCTGTCTAGTTTGTGTGTCAGAGACCCATCTGATCTCTAAAGAATTGCAACAACTTAGGCAGGGAATTCCATGAGAACAAACTCTGTGTCTACTCATCTGCCAGCTCCTAGCCCAGAGTATGGCAACTAATACTGCTACTAATAACAACAGCATACAGCAAAGGCAGCATTTAGCATTCATTAAGCACTTGTTATATGCCAGGCTTTGTGCTACATGCATTATGTGTTTTATCTCACCCATTTTTTTCAACAATCCTCAGAGGGAAGTACTGAAATTTTTCCTCTTGTACAGATGAGGAAACAGAGGCACAGCACGGTTAAGATATCTGCTCAATGTCACACAGCTGTTAAGATGCAGAGTAGAGATTGGAACTCAAACAGCCCAACTCTGGAGCTTAAACATTTACCATCAGAGGACACTGGCTCTATCATGTGGAATAGAGGAGGGAATGAGTATACGGAGAGTGATGGGGTTAACGACATTGGCCTAGCTGTCGTGCAGTCCGGGGTTTGAACTTCAGCCCTGTCTCTTTCTAGCTGTGACCTCCATCCAAGTCTCTCTCTCAGCAACCACTGAAGTGCTTCTTTTCAGCACCTTTTATTGACATCCCTTCCCAAACTTGCCCCTTTTCAATTAAAGGCACTTCTACAAACATGGATGAAATGCTTACCCTTGCCAGGTGTATTGCTAAACCCTGGGGAGAGACGCATGGACGAGTGGGACATAGTCCTCGCCACCAGGAGCACAAACATTTCAGGAAATATGAGCACTGAAACAGCTGGCTGTTCTCTGGGCCCTAGAGCAGCACTTGCCCCAGGATTGCGGGAACGCAGAATCCTGTGTAGAAGGGGTAGTTAACACTCAAGACTCTATCCTCCAACAATGGCTACTTTCTGCAATTACAGTTCAGGTCCTTTGGCCTTGTTGCATGGCACTATTGGGTGATTTATTATGGAATTTAGAGCTTGAGGAGAATTTTGAGGTCATTCTAATCTAATCTTTCCTTTTACAGGTGGGAAAACCGAGGCCCAGAGAGGCAAAAGTCATGGGTAGGAAGGGACAGAAACTGGTTTGGACCCAGATCTCTGGATTTCCAAGTCTTGCTAATAATATTCAGCAGTCATGCGATGCCCAAATCGTACCACCTCTATTCATGCTCAGCAGTCTTGTCCAACTGGGTTTAAGAATGCAGGACAGGGCCTCTGAATAAATATAAAGTTTTTCAGCAGGACTTGAAATGAAAGGCATATCTATTTTTGGACTCATTTCCAGAAATCTTCAGTGAAGACCTTTATTTGTCTAGCTGAAGTGCCAAAGTCTCAACTGACATTGAAATCTGCTGCAGATGAATCTCTTTGGTAAATGTAGGGGACAGAAAAAGTCCTGGTCTGCAGTTTGGGAGCTCCAGGTTCTGAGATCAGCTCTGCCAATTGCTTGCTTTGAAACCTTAGGCAGATTACTCCCCTCTCAGGACCACCAGTAGTCCCCTCAGGTATAAAGGAGAGGGCTGAACCCAGTAGAAGCTCCATGAGGTCAGGGACTTTGTTGCTGTCTCTCCAAGGCCTGGAGCCATGCACACAGTAGGGACTCAGCCCATACATCTTTAATATGAAATGTCTTCAAAGTCACTAGCATTCAGTGAACAGGAGTTCATAAAATCATTTCCATAATCTAACGTTTATCTCTGTTCCTGTTTTCCCCTCCCTTTCATTAGAGGCACAACACCTCTCCACCTCTCTGTCTCTTAGCAACAATGTGGAAGACTTGACTGTTCTGAAGCAGCTCTCATGTTGCGTGACCTGGCAGCTGTGAATTATTCTGTGTACTCTAATATTATCGTTTCAGCATCACTCCCCCTCTGCTGTCACTCCCTGGGCCTCCTGCTCAAAACCGCCCGCTCAGCTCCTCTCCTCACTTGTTGCTGAAAACACCCTGATTCCGCCTACCTTCTCAGAGCTCTCTTGTGCAATTGTTCAGCAAACTAGAAGACTGAACAGAGTCATGTATTTCGAGAGGAGCACGAAGGTGCAGTGAAGTGAGGCAGATACTTTGTGGTATTTGCAAATCCCAAATCCGAAACCTGTAAACATTTCCTAGGGTCTTCCATGCATCACTTTATTTGTGCAATGGATTAGACAAAAAAAAAACTTTTTAAACAAACAATTGTCACCATTTAGCGAGCATCCACTATGTGTCAATCAGCTTCACACACTCTTCCCTGCTTAATCTTCTCAGCAAGCTCTCCTGGGAGCACACACTCTTAGAGATGAGGGAACTGAGGCTCAGAAATGTTGATGAACTTCTTAAGGTCACACACCCAGTAAGTGCTGTGACCAATACTTACCTGGGTCTTCTATCTGATTCCGACATCCTGGGTTTTAAAATTTAGAAGAATCTTCACTGTGTTCTAAAAGGCCCACCAGGACAGCCTAACGAAAAGGAATAGCACTTACAGACCATCTTTTCCTTTCTCAGTCCACTTTATTTCCACTCCTAAAACTTGCTGACTTGTTTTATGTTGCTCCGATATAGAGCTGACACTAACAGTTGAGAATTAGTAGGAGATGCTGAGCAATCATTAGGCCAAAGGGAGTTCAGTGTGGAATGGACCTTTCAGCCCATTCAATCTCACACTGATATTTTATAGATGGCAAACCTTTCAACCCATTCAGTCTAGTCCCGATATCTTACAGTGCTTAAGAAGATCACCCATCTAATTAGTAGGTAGCAGAATCATACCGTCTCTACCAAATCCTGTGCTTTTCATCCATAAAGGGAGCAATGATACCTGTGCATGAGGCTGTGGCTGTGAGAATTAAGTGAGATAATGTCTTCAAAATGTTCTGCCAGGTCACCTGGCCCATGGCAGGCCCTGCAAATGGCAAATGCTGCCGACATGGATCCTCTCTGAACTCAGTCTCTTTTTCTGTAAATGGGTTTGGGAAGGGCCCTTATTAACTCATATGTTTGTTAAGAAAATCACATAAGCTCTTAGATGTGATGGAGCTTTGTAGTGTTGGCTTTGCTACAGTCTCCTGGGCTGCCATTTTGGATGTTCCTACATGATTTTCCAGATGGACAACATCAGAGTGAGGTCTACAGCCTCTGCCCTGGCCTCTTACAAATATGGATGATTGTGAAACAGGAGAAAGGAAATGCAGGAAAAATTTTAAAACTTGCAGCTACATCTATGTTTTCTTTTTTCAACCTTCTTCTCTTCTTGTTTGGCACGGCTCGGACTGCTCTGAAGTCATGGGGCAACCCCCTCCCTTGATGGTGAGGGCACAGGGGGATTGGCACTGGATGGACTAGGCTTGATGAGAAGTCGGGTGCTTCTAAGTGAAGGGCTCACAGTCTGGGAGGGAGCTGCACGCATGTCATGAGCCTAGAGAACTGTGGGTATTCCTAACATGCCGTGAGCCTGAATCACACATCAGGCAGTGAAGATGATCAGGGGCCAGGGCAGTTCCATGCCTGGTTCACCAGAGTCTCTCCACTGGGGAACTCTATCGCCTCCTCCTCCTCTACCCCTTGTCTCTAGGCTCCTTTTTCAGAATGAAAACAGCTCCTGCCCTTGTGTCTTTTACCTTGTTTCTTCCAAACTCCAAATATTCACCCCACTTTTTCAAGTGAACCATCAGAAGGAGTGAATAGGAGGTAAGGAAGTAGAGGAACGTTAAGTAGATAAGTACTGTGAGGAGTTTGGCTGTGACAAGATGGAAAGAGAAGGAAGGACACTAGAGGGAGAGTTGGGGTTAACGTTGATTGTGCGTGTGTGTATGTGTGTTGGTATTTGTTTTAAGGTGGAAGAGACTGGAGCCCATGCTTTCAAGGAGGGAGGAGTAGAGAGGAAAAAACTGAAGGGACAGGGACTGAATCAGCAGCACAAGGTATCTGAGATAGCAAGAGCGGAAGGGGTCCAGAGCTTGGGGTCATCAATTGGCCTCACCCAGGAGGAAGGGCTGCTCTTCTGGTGGTATAGGAAGGGATGAGGGCAATAAGGAGCAAAGGTAGGAACACCATCTGTCCAGATATTCACAGACATACCAGGCCCCAGAGTTCAGCACAATCTTCCTTCCCTCTTTGCACAGCTGTGGCCTCATGCCAGCTGCTGTCTCTGCTGCTTTATATACGTGATTGCCATCTTCTCTACAATCTGCAAGGCAGACATTTCTAAGTCCCACTTTATAGATGTGCACACCAAACCCCAGAGAGCATATGAAATTGCCTCTGAGGTTACACAGCCAGTATTGTTAGTAAAAACGGTGCTGGCACTAATACAGTCCTAAGTATATGCCAGACTCCAATCTAAGTGCCTTACACTCATTAGCCCATTTAACCCTATAAGGTAGGTACAATTACTGTACTGATTTTAGAGATGAAGAAACTAAGACACTGGCAGAGTGGGTTATTTACCAAACTTAACCAGCTGAAAAATGGAGCTAGCACTTAAACCCAGGCTGTTCACTTCCCAGATCAGTATTCTTAACCATCATACTATATCATCTCTGCTATGGGAAACAAAGTAATGTAGGTCAAATTCAAACCCTTGTTTGCCTGACTCCAAAGGCCATGCTTTGCTTGTTAGGCCAAGGGATGAGGATGTGTAAAGGCAAAGCAGCCTGTAGAGTTGACTGCACTGTACCAAGATCCAGTTAGGTCTCCTGAGGATGTGTAACAGAAACACAAGTACCCCAAAAGATTTCCTCCAATTCCTCATTGGCCAAAGCTGAGTGACAGGGCTCCCCCTATTGCCTGACAGCGGGAGTGCCTCTATGGTGAGTGAGAGCAGCCACTTGGGAAGGTTGAAAAGTCTGTCACTTTAAGCAATCAACAGTGTCTGCCACATCCATGTAGGACAGTAGGTGCTGTACCTGAGTTTTCATTCATTCGTTCAGTAAGTCATTTATTGACCATCCGTTTTGCCCAGCACTGTGCCAGCACTAGATATGCAGAGGTGAAAACCTGTAGTTGTTTCTCTCCAAGGAGCTTACAGATTCCTAAGCAGACAAATCCATCGCAATGTTTGGCAGCTTCCTAAAGTGGGGTGTGTACAAAGGGAGATTGAAACAGAAAGATGCTGTGTCTGTCTGGGTGGGACGGGGGTGAGTAACTCAGCAGAGGGCTTCACAGAGCAGCTGTCACCTTTAAGAAAAGAGGTTTGCCAGATGAACGAGGGAAGTGGGTGCGTGTGACTCAGGCCGAGGGGACATGTGTGCAAAGTCGGAGAAGCACGGAGAAGACTGGGGAGCTGCTGGCAGTTCAGTGTGGCCACGGGAGTGATCGAGCTTTGGGGGTGGGAGGAGGAGCTGCAGAGTCGGCCGGGTCCAGATCCTGGCAAGTACACCACGTGTAGGAATTTCATCTCAGATATTTACTACCGTCCTGGAAAGCTGTTCTATTACTATTTCCAATTTACAGAAAAGAAAATGGAAGCTCAGAAGAACTCTCTCTCTCAGCTGATGAGAAGAGCGGGGGTTCGAACCAGACTGTCCTGAAGCCAGGGTGCGCACTCTTTCCACTCCACCGTGTCTGCGGTGGCTGTCTCTACCGCGATAGCACCCTATTATGCAATCGGAAACAAGAAAAAGCCTCCCCCCACCCCATGGTGGCAGTGGCAATATCATTCCAAAAACTAAGATTTGTTCCCTTTGCGAATGAAGGGTCAGCGCGCTCTCTCCCCTGCTCATTAAGAAGGCCTGCTTCCTACCAGAATGAATAATGAGGTTGTAGCTGTCTGCATTCAGCCATAGGAAGATGGATAATTGTATTTCTTCCGTGATGGAAGAACCAGCTGTGGCACTAATAAAAATGACTGCTTTTCAATTCTTTCAACAGGGTAAATAAAACTCCCTTGTGATTAACAGCAAATTGGTTTCCTACGGAGCTGGAGCTGTCCAACGTGGACGGGTGCTGTGACAGGGGAGGGAGAAGACAGGGCTGAGAGCAGGGTTAGTGGTCCACTCCAGCAGGGCGCTCTCTCTGAGAGCGACTTCCGAAGGTGCTCTGGGTAGGAAAGATACTTGTCACTCCTTTCGGGAAATGTCCCAGTTTGGCAAAATAATAGTCCAGTATCCTGGCGGGACAAGAGAGAAAAAGGGGCTCCCTTAACTGCTGCCCTCCATAATGCTTTCAAACTGGAGCACCTACTCTTTCCCCATTCATTTATTCTATAAATATGGATGAAGTGCTTACCAGTGATTTGTTCACTTGTTAAATATTTACTGAGTTTGCAGGCATGTCAGGTACTGGGCTGTGCTTTGGGGAAGAACGGTAAAGACCCAATTGTGCCCTCAAGGAGCTCACAGTCTACCAGAAAGAGAGATACACACAAATCATTTGTTAAAATTCTTGTGATGAGGTCAATATACTTTGGGAAAAAAGTATTGGATTTTTATAGCTTTTTTTTTTTCACTTGCTTGACAAATAGGACAGAAAGCTGTTTTGCCCCCAACTTTGAGTTATGGACTAAAACCAAGAAAAATCAATAAAAAATAAAGACAATTTAACTTTGAAATAATAACAGAGAAATGATTATATTTGAAAAATATTGGTGGCTCAGATAGGGTCCCAACAGGAAACAGATAGGATGCCCCAAATAGGATAATTCGAGGAGAGTTTATTTACAGAGGGATCCTTTGTTTTCACCAATGTGAGTGGGGAGCAGGGGCCCCGCAGGGGCTCTTTGGGAGCCCAGGGCAGGCAGCAGTGCTGCTTTTATGCTCCCCAGGTCCAAAAAAAACCTGGGAGGAAATTGGCTACAAAGCCCTGGAAGGGAAGAGCTGTGTTAGAAATCACTCTGAAAGGAGTAGTGACTGACAGTTGAGGGTCAAAGCCAGACCAGGTGAGGACCATCAGGGAAGGTGAAAGTGGAAAAAATACCTAATCTCATGCTCTTCCATCCCAAGATTTTTTCCATCTTAGAGGGAAAGGAAAGCTTCCCATAGCTGGGATGGCACCTGAGTTGGATCTGGACAGATGAATGGGAATTTGTTAGGTAATGAAGGGAGTGAAAAAATCTCCAGGCATAAAAAACATAGAGCAAAAGCAAAAAACAAAGGGTGGGGAGATGGACTGAAAACAGATTCTGAGGAACTTTTATGTTATGGGTGGGAGTTTGTTTTTTTGTATCCAAGGCATTGGGAAACCATGGAATAATTTTAAACCACGTTAATAGCATGATCATATTCGCACTTATAAAAAATCCTGTTGGCTGTAGCATGGAAAAATGGACTGGAGAGGGGTGGATATTCGAGAAGAGACAAGCTAATGCAGTAAGCAAGCAGCAGATAAAAGATGAGAGCCTTGACTGAGATCGTAGTCATGGAGATGGAGAGAAGGAAATGGTTTTGAAATAAATGCAGAAAGTAGAAATGATAGCTGATTGAATGGGGGAAGGGTGTGCAAGAGAGGCCAATTCTCTGGATTCTGGCTAGAATGTCACTGGGTGATCCGCTTGCTGGAATTGGAAACAAAAGAGTCAGAATATGTTTGATGAAGGACAGGAGGTGTCTTTGGGACATCTAGGTGGATATGCCCTCTGTGACTTGGCTTTAATTCTCAAGTTCTGGAAAGGGAGAAAAAGAGACATAGAACAGAAGACCACTGTGGTGATTGGGCCACGGTAGTACACAAGAAGAACCAGGAAGACCATGGAGATAAAGAAAGGAAAGGGCTCACCAGCTAAGTGACTGTCATCCCCTCATAGGAAGAAAATGAGTGTGCCCTCTTTACTGGGTTGCTAGGAGCATTCAGAGAGGAGATGTATTCAAAAGTGTCTTGTGTACAGCAGACACTAAAAATATCTGCAGAAGCAGAGGAAAGGGATAGATGCTAAAAAACCTAATCTTATACCAAGTTCAGAGAACAAATCAGCAGCTGCTTTACACTTCACGAACATCACAATAATATCCCTGGGCTTGCTTTCTTAGATATCTGTCTCTCCTTGCTGCTTGGACTATAAGGAGATGGGTGTTAGTATTTCCTATTCCTCTAAGTGCTCATAAAACAACTCACACATTGTAGGTACCCGCTAAGTATATAAATATGGCTGATTGATTATCTGATGGGGAGGGGTGGGGGTGAGAAAGACTCCGAGCTGGATACAGTCCCAATTATTCCAGCACTTTTCTCTAACTGGCAAACCACTCACTGTCCCTGGGTCCTGTCCCTCCCTCACCAAACAGACATGATTGGTGTCCTGTCTCTGTTTGAGAGTGGTGGTCCAACGATTAATGAAGTCAAAATCCCTTGGAGATACTTGAGTAAGAAATGGGCCATATCGTTGTCTTGTTTTAATTAATTTGAAAATTCTCCTATATTGTTCAAATGACAACTGACTCATCAAAAGTGGGTGTTTGGAAGTGATAAATGGAAAGTCTGAGGATTTTCTCATTAATTAATTTGGCTGTAAAAATAAGCACTGGCCTACATTCACAGTGAAATAAAAACAGACCAAAAGGTAACCAAGAAGCCAGGCTCGTGCGGAATGGTAATAAATTCTGCCCTGAGGCACAGACACACTTTTGGCAGTCAAGCAATAATGTTATGTGGGTAATATATGATTTTCTATATTCTTCAGATTTTCTACAATGTGCACATGCTATTTTATAAGAAAAACTTAATTTTAGAAAAACATTAAAATAAAATAGTTATTTTATGTGACACATAGAAAAACTATAGTATATACAATAAGTATAAGAAGAGTAAAATAAATTCTATATTTATTTTTCTCCTTATCTATATTTTGAGACTTTTTAATTAATACTCCATTGACACAGTCACCACCCAGCCGTAACCATGGGCGCTACAGATGATCGAGAGAATGAAAGAAATACACACGGACTACCGAGTCCTGTGGAGGAATAGGAACGGAACGGCCACTCTCTCAAGGGGAGAGTGCTCCAAGCTGCTGCCTGAGTAGGCTTTTATTAGAAATCCAGATACAGTTTGTTGATTATAGTCTGGCAGGGTAGATCAAACAAGTAGATAACTTTCAAAGAGCTAAAAGGGCTCACGCTGAGTTGGGGTCTTATCACCAGGACCTAAAAGGCTAGTTTCGTTTCCTGCCCGTGTCTTCATATTCTAATTTAAGAGTATCCTCCAGCAAAGTAAGCTTCACAAGATCTCACATATTCTATGCTTCAGGCCAAATTATCCCAGGACATCCGCTGACTCTGGTCTGGACCGCACCGCCCCTTGTTATTGCTGCAGGCCTGAGTCGGGCAGAGGAGACAAAGGCAGCCAGGAGATTTGGATGTCTCACAGGCAGAATGAGGACTCAGGCTTGTCAAAGCCGAGGGGGCAGGGTTGATCACCCCCTCTTTTCCACAGCCCCCTGAGTCTCTCCCCGAGGGCCTTCCCATGTGATCGTGCCTGTCTTAGGTCCATCCTCCTCTGAGGATTGTTACCCGTCGTTGGCTAACCGACCAAGCAAAGGGGGCCAGACATGGAGCAGGCAGCACTCATGCCAGGGAGACAGGCTGTTTTCCTTAATGCCTCCTGGTTCGGAGGTCTCTCACTCAGCCTTAGTCATGGGGGGTAACAGCTTCCTGAAACCAAGCAGGGAGGATCCCAACACTCCATAGTGTTATTTGCCCCTTTGTTCTGTTCCCAAGTAAACAAGGGATCTTTACCTGTAAGCCACAGAAACCGCATCTGGTTAATATATACTAGAAAGGAATTTTCGGGGAGAGTATGAGAAACGCAAATTCTCAGAAGGAAAGCCGGGAGCCAGGCTTAGGAGGACAGAAAAAGAAATCAAGTTGCGCCATGGGTTTTGCAGGAGCACCTGTGACAACCCGTGAGCTCCACGTGCTCACGTGACCAATGAGGAAAGGAAGGTCTGGTCGACCCCATGAGGGCTGTGTTTCTGTCCGGGGCGAGAGGAGCATGGGGTGCATGCTAACTCTCCTAGTCAGACTGCTGCCAAAGGATCTTGGTCATCACCCCCAGGAATTTTAATCCTAGTCCCACAGGAGATAGAATGATGTTGGACAAACGAAAACAACAGAAGGCCACTACATTAGGTAACAGAGTACCTCCCCTAAATTTTCTTTAGGTATGATTTACATACAAGCAATAATGTTTCATTGACCACAATTCCTTTCTGAACAGCTCTGATTGTTAGAGAATCTTTCTGTAAGTGTTGATTCCACTTTGGTTCCCTAAGTTGAAAAAAGGATCCACATGGTGGTGAACTAGGTGGCTTCTAGAACTAGAAGCTCTGTAGTTTCAGGATCAGCTGAGAAAGTTGGGGGAGGGAGTAGATTGGAGATGAGAAGAAAAAGACTCAGCGGTGACATGAGATGCTGTTACCATACTTCCAAAGGGCTGTCTGCCATGTAACAAAAGAATGAAAGTCATTCTCCCTTTCATTAGATATTACATTTAGAACCAGTGTGTACAAGTTCAAGGAAGGCAAATGTCATCTCAACAAATGGTGGGACTTTTTAAGAATTACAACTGCCCCACTATGGAAAGTAAGAAGCCTCCTCTCTCAAGAGGTAGGCAAGAAGGAATTCCAGCCTACCTCTCTGGAATTGGGTTTTATGACCTCTAAAGATTCTATGAACCCCAAGCGTCTATGATCCTATGTTCCTTTGTTATTTGCAAACCTGATAAATGTCCTGCTGAAAGAGGTTCCTCACCTTTCACAGCTACTCTGTCATATCTATGCCTGAGGCTCAGCTTCTCCTTTTCGCTTGGTTTGCTTGCAAACCTGTGTTTGTAGGAGAATTCCGCATGTACTACTCACTGCAGGGCAATGTTGGGATTTCCTCAGCTGAACACAGCAAGCAGGAAAGGGGAGAAAAGGCATAAGCAGTAGATTAGGAGTAAAAATTCTTGGGTTTCAAGCCCAGCTGTGGCCCTGACTGGCGTGGCTCAGCGGATTGAGTGCCAGCCTGTGAACCAAAGGGTTGCCCAGCCAGGGAACATGCCTGGGTTGCTGGCCAGGCCCCCCGTACGGGATGGGCGAGAGGCAACCACAAATTGATGTTTCTCTCCCTCTCTTTCTTCCTCCTTTCCTCTCTCTCTATAAATAAATAATTAAATTAAATTAAATTACATTAAACCCCAGCTGCCAATTTTACACTGTGGGTTCTTAGGTGAGTCCATGGATATTATGATTCTCATCGTGTTCATATGTAAGAAGTGGATGTTGATAACAATAATAATAACCTGCTATACAGAGTTGATTAAAAAATACGTAACTCCCAGTTTTTATAGAGTCCTAACGTTGTGCTAGATTATTTGCATGTGTTATTTAACTTAATCTTCCCAACAATCCCATGGTATAGATTCCACTACTCCCATTTCACAGATGAGAAAACTGAGGTTAGCAACTTTAAAGCATTTGCCTAAATGTTGGAGCTAACATTAAAACCAACAGATCTAACTCCATGGGCTGAGTATTTTACAACACCAAGCCACAGCCATCAGAATTGCATGAGCTAACACATATCATACTGTACTCAGCAGAGGGTCTAGACCATGATAGGGATTCAGAAAACGTTAGTTCTCTACGGATCACCCTTATGACTTAAGAACTTCAGTTAGCCAAAATGCATCTTTAAATGCCGTGCCTCATGTTACCCCATCCTCAGTTTTGGTCACGAGATAGTGGCAGCAATACCAAGCATCGCATCAACAAGCTACCATCTTTTTCTTTCTTTGACTTTGATATATTTTAGTGATAACTTTCTTATTTTAAAAGTAAAATGTTAATAGAAAATACCTAATAATGGCTCCCATCCAGAGATAACTAAGTTTTGAAACAAACCCTCCCGCAGTTCTGTATCCATTGGTCCATTCCTTTGATGGCTCTTCTTCAAGTCGCCCTCCCCCTGCTGGACATAACATTGTCACTCTTTTCTTTTTGAGGGTTTTTTAACATTTTTTTCAATTACAGTTAACATACAACACATTAGTTTAAGGTGTACGACAAAGTGATTAGACATTTACACAACTTACAAGTGCTCGCCCCAACAAGGGTTGTACCCACCTGTACCACACAGAGCTGTTACAATGCTATTGACCAGATTCCCTCTATTCCTGTGACACACGGTGCCCTTTGTGTTCTTTTCTCAGGGGCAAGAAAACTTTTTCTAGAAGCCTCCTTTCACATCTTATTTAACCGAGTTAGGGCCACAGCCATCTTCTTAAACCAACCAAAAAGAGGCTGAATAATCCTTGGGCTAAGCGGGCCCGCCCCTGGAGCTGGTCAGCTTCCAAAATCAGCTTTCTGTGTGGAAAAAAAATAGGAGATAATAGACACTGGTGGGCTACCAACCGCCTCCTCTACACCCTGTAATCCTGGCAAGAAAACTAAGTCTCCAAGGGGATTGAGTAATTGGTCCAGAATCCAAGAACAAGGGTAGGGCTATAGGAAGGGAAGTGCATAGGGAAGGTGGTTCTCAGGTAAGGAAGAAGCTCAGGGCTGTGGCAAGGTAGAGAGAAGATTTGGAACAGTGCGAGTTTCCCACCTGCGCTGTGCACTGGCATGACACATGTCATTTTAAACTGCACTGGTGACTGGACCCTACCCCTAGAGATTCCGACTCAGGTGGTTTGGGAGGCAGCCTGGGCATCAAGATTTATAAAAACATCCCAGGATACTTTAATGTACAGCTAAGGTGGAACTATTGATTTAAGAAGAGAGCTATTGGAATATGGAAGGGTTGAGGGCCAAGGCATAGAGTCTGCACTGGCTAACCAAGACCCTGTCCAGTTTCTCCTCAGTAAAGTCCAGCCTGTACTGAGGGCTCCTCACCATCCAGGCATAGCTGTGCCCTCAGCTTCTCATGGCAGCCAATATCTGAATCAGTCACAGATGCCTTACTCAGAATTTTTGCGAAAAATTTTCATACAACCCCCAAGAAGTAATAGTGATGCCCTTTTACAGATTAGGAAACAAAGCCCCCGCAATTTTAAGGAACTGAGTCTCTCTGACTCCATGATCTCTAAGCCCTGTCCATCTGCAGAAAGAATCAGGAGTCTGAGGAGCAAAACCAGGACTCTCATCTCTGTTTCTGCCCTCCTGTCATCTTACTCTGTCTGGGACCTCCTCCTGGCCCCTCGCACCTGCTGGGGAACATCAGCCTCCTGAGAGAGGGAGGAAAGGGTGGAAACTTCGTAACTAAGTCATATGGCAGAAGTCAGGACCAATTTTCATTTTTGAGAAACCCTATAACCCTGTGAGTCGAGAGGTCTGGAATCCAGCCTGGTCTCAGGGCCCCACTTGGGGTGTGACCTTGCACAAGCCCCTTCCTATTTCCTGGGCTCTGTTTTCCTCATCTGTAACATGAAGAAGTTGAACCCAAATCTACAGGTCACTAACTCAAGTACTTCAGGGTCTAGATAGACGACGTACACCAGTTGGGCAGGCTGGATGCGGACTGTGGGGAAGCAGCCAGCGTACGCCTCATCCGAAAGGGTTGGAATTTATTGAACTCCAGCCACCTGTCACCATAGACCCCTGTGGGTTTAGCATGCTGAGATATTCTGATTTGTTTTTAAAGAAATGCAAAAAGCTTTATTCTGTGTGCAGCCTCCTGTCCAATCTAATGTTAGTCTAATAGTAACAATAACAATTATTCAAGAACAAAGCATAAATGTGGACTAAATTTGGCCTATAGGCTGATCCCTTGTGACCTGTGGGTTAAGGTCTGTACCGCTCTAACTGTCCCATTCTGTGATTTCTAAACGAGGGGACCTGACCCAATACTGCAGAACACATAAACTGGCATTTCCACACTAACTGAAAATCCTCTTTGGGAAGTAAATACAAGTGGCACATTTCCTATTATTAATTCCTAGTACTGTGGTATGCATTTACTTCTGGGATCCCTGGGAAATTGTAACCATTCCAAAAATGTGGAGATCCTAAATGAAAGAGGACCGCCTGCTTTATAGAGAAACAGTGCCCTCTGCTGGAAGAGTAAGGTAGAACGATGCCTTTGGCTCTGAGGTCGTTTAATACTCAGAAAAAGTGGATTTGTTTGTTTTCACTTGAAATAGATTTAATAAAGAATAATAAATAAAATCTAAATGCATACTTATGGATGATTTGATGTATGTGAGGCATAAATTGGGCTTTCAAGTATCCATTTGGGAGTAATTACTCTTAATCTACGAAAAAAAATCCAGGATTAAAGAAAGGAAGAAAACATTTGTTACATCAACTGACAGCAATCTGGAATGCACAGACAAGGAGAGGAAATTGAAGTCTAGGTCTCCAGACTGTGTTCTGGAAAGTCAGAGCTTTTATAATAATGTATTGCAAATTTATAGGTTTTAATAGTTACTTTCACTGCATCCTTTTTGTAAGTCTTCCCACTAACTCTGCAGGGCAGGCATTATTTTGCCTCCATTTGATACAGAAAGGGAACGAAGCACAGAGAGTCTGAGTGACCCGCTTGAGATTCCTTGGCAATCAACTGATAGAGACAAGACTGGCAAATTTCTTAGCCTCTCTAAGCCTCAGTTTCTCTATTTGTAAAACACAGATAAAAAGAATATATATATTTGCAACAAGGATTAAATACAAATAAATGTGTGAGGCACATAACACAATGGTTGGTCCAGAGTGAGGGTGGTACCCACCGTTAGCTACTACCTCTGCAATGACCAAAGCCCAGGTCTTGTAACTCCTAGTCCTGTACCTTTTCCACTACATTGTACAGTATCTCGAATGGTCAAAATGGGGACAGACCACAGTGCTGCTGGAATATACAACTGTGGCTCCAAGCCCTAAAAATGTGGCCCAGATCTTCTTTTAGCATAAGTGGCTCTGTCAAAAGCTATTAAGATCTTCAGTTATATCGTAAAAATTGATTACTCTAGATGAAGGAAATTATGGTTGCTGTGGATTGTGTACCATTCCCACCATCTTAGGCTGTTGGATAGACAGATTCCTGAGCTCTGTATTTGAACAGCAACACTTCCATGTTGGATGGTATCCAGAAGAAAATATTGAGGGCTCCAGGAACCACATCAGAGAAGGCTTGTTGAAGGAACTGGGGATATTTGGTCTGGAGAAGATAAGACTCAAAAAGCCCAGTCATTCATTGGCTCATTCACGTCTTCATTCATTCTATAACACTTACTGACTGCTTGCTCTCTGTCATGTGCTGAGGATACCACCAGCAGCAAAAGAGATGTAATCTCTGGTCCCATGAACTCAAACCTAGAGAGGATTCATGTGGCCAAAGAGCAGTAGAGAGTATCACATGGAGAATTAGCCTTGTTCTGGGTGAATCCATACATTGGTCCAAGGCTAACTAATAGATTTGGGCAGAACTCTTCAACTGGCTGCGGAGGGTTGTGCTGGCTCACATGTGTAAACTTCTTACTGTTAGGCACATATGAGTAGAGCCTAGAAGGTTATTGAAAGGTTTTAGAATGGATTCAAGATGGGGTTGGGTTGGGGCAGGGTTTGGCCCGAGTTCCCTTTGAACCTCCGGCCCCACAGATTTATTGACATTGACCAGGCTGCTCTGGGAAGGCCCTCGGAAACTGCCACTTTCCCTGCCCTCTGGAGCTGGTTGAAAAACAAGGACCTATAGTCCCTTGGTCTTTGGCTTCCTTTCCTGAGCCTCTGCCTTCTTGATGCTTCAGTGACACTGTGGTCCTTTCTCTCCTGGTCAGAGAATTCTTCTCAACAGTGGGGATCAGCAGCAAAAATCTTTGGTACAGGACATATTTTCAAAAACTCATTACAAAACAAATTCATTTTCATTGTAGCGAATTCTGAAGCAAAATATGAGCACTAAGAGTGTAGGAAAAAATAATCACCTGAAGCTAAATGTATTTCTTTCCATTTCTCCTTCTGTTTTGGATCTTATTTTATTTTTTTAAGTATATATGATCACATCAAATCCTGCTTTTTCATTTAAGATTATTCAAAAGAAATCATTATTTTAAATTATTATAAACTCTTCATTACAATCATATATTGAATATTGTAAATTATTATTATGATGATATTATGCTAAGTAAATACACCAGCACTTACTTATCATTCTCCTATCACTGGCCATTTCCAATTCTTGATCCTGTTTTGGTGCTGTGGTGGAAGTCCATATAAGATGCAGCTTTGGGGAAATACAGGAGGAAATACAGTACCGTGCTCTGTGGGCAGAAGTGAGGTTGGCATTGGATGGAGAGTAGGAGAGCCCATTAGAAATAACAGAGAAAAGGACATAAAGACCAACAGGTGTTCCCTGGGTGGACCAGTGGGGAAAGCACATATGCAGCCAGGCAATATAGTGGCTGAGAGTTCCTCCTAAGAGGTCAGACCCAAGTTCCCGCTGCTAGTGACCAGCTAAGTGACCTTGGCAAAGCAACGTCTCCAAGCTCCTTATTCCTACTAATATCATAATGTGGCTGTGAGACAAAATTAAATTAGTAGATATAAGGCGTACATTGAATAACATATGCAAAGTGCTTAGTGCCATGCCTGGTTCTCAACATGCACCCCACAGAGGCTGGGTATGTCAGGTCGCCTCTTAGCAATGCAGCTCCATTTCGCCCTTGTGAGTTCTCCCTGCTGATCTGGGGGTTGGAAGCTTAGCCACCATGCCATGTAAAATTCCTCTTCCCAAAGTGTGTCAGTTTGCTAGGACTGTCATAACAAAGTACCATAGACTGAGTGGCTTAAAAATGATACATTTTTTTATAGTCCTGAAGGCTGGAAGTCCAAGATCAAGGAATCAGCAGAGCTGATTTCTTCTGAGGCCTCTCTCCTGGGCTCACGAAGGGCCACCTTTGCCCTGTCTTCACATAGTCTTCCTCTGCGTGTGTCCGTGTCCTAATCTCTTCTTATACAAGAACACTAGTCATACTGGATTAATTCATACCCAAATAATCTCATTTTACCTTAATTACCTCTTTAAAGGCCCATCTTCGAACACAATCACATTTTAAGGTCCTGGGGATAGGACTTCAACATTAAATTTGAGAAGGAGGTGAGGTTCACAGTTCGGTACGGACGCAGAGTCAGGGTTGGGCATACATGCAATATTTGAAAGGCAGAAGAGGAGCAAAAGCCATTGTCTTGGACTTTGGCAGGTGGTAGACGTAGGGTCTTTTCAGGGTCTGCAATTTCCAGGCGTCCCCGTAAATCACCCGGTTTTGCTGCTGCAGACAGCCCAGGTTATTAGCGGTAGTTTCCTGCAATTCCTCCACTTCCTGCTTTTCTGAACCTTTGTTCTCCCACACCTTCCAACAGCTTTGTAAGCATCTAATTTCCTGGATAAAATTGATTCCTACACTGGTTTTTGTTTTCTCACTGAGTCCTGAAGGCTGCAGTAGCTATTATCTGAAATGGTGTGGGATGGTTGGTGAGTAGAGTTTCAAGGGAACTGTTAATGAAAAGAGGGTGGCAAGCCAGGCATGAATAGATCCTGCAGAAATCAAGAGTGGGATATTTGGAATTTATCCTATGGTCTAGGACATTATAGGCTTTGCCCACTGAAACATCCCTAACAATAGAAAAGAATAAACTTGTACTCCCACAGGTCTGACTCACCACTACAAGCAAGATACTTCTTTGAAATCTTTTTAAACACACTCCAGTGTTTTATCTTAATCTATACTTTATACATTTGTTTTCATGTAAAATAATAATTTTAATTATTAGCCATCAAGTAAACTGAACATCCCCGAGTGACGCTGTGTTTATCCTATGTTTTTGAGTGCTGTTGAGACCCAATCTCAAACCAGGTCGAATGACACAGCCTGAGGTAGTCTGGAAACATGAAAATAAAGCAATTGTGTTTTGAATGATCTCCATGCGGTGGTGTGGAGAGTGGACAGAGGCACTCGTGGAGGCAGGGAGGTCTGTCAGAAGTCTGTTGCAACAATCCAGGTGAAAAACAATGAAATGTTGAAGTAGGACCCAGGCACTGAGTATGAAAAGAAAGGAGCCAACACAGGTAATCAAGAGAGTTTGTGCAGGTCACTCTCATCTCCGGACTTCAGCAGAATAAACAGGTTGAACCACATGACAGCTAACATCCTTCCAAGCCCAAAGATATTGGGATTTCTCTCTGCTTATCTTTACTTTACCTTGTGCTTGCTTCCTTATCTAGTCTAAATATTCATAGTTTATTTTATTCAAAGGCCAGCTAAGGGGACTTATGCTGCTAGTTTGCCAATGATCCAAAATTCTGTGGGTCCGTTTGCGTTCACGGAGAAGAGAAAGTTCTGAGTATCAAAAGTAGCAATATTTTGACAAATGTTGCTAGTAATTTCCAATTCTAATTTGACAATGTTATCTGGAATATAGAAAGCACTCAATAAACATCAGTTGAATTACCAAATGAGAATTAACAACATGTTATGTATTTCAATGCATGCAAATTTCTTATAGTGCCTTCCATATGTTATCTGTGTAAACTTACATTATCTCGGCACTTGAGCCCAAAATTCAGGGCCTTGTTCGTGTACATGTTGTTCCTTCTGTTTACAGTGCCCTTTGCCTCTTAATCTACTGGAAAATACCTGCATACTTGTCACAATTCAGCTTAAATGTCACATTGTCAGAGAAGAGCATAGCGATGTAAGACGTACATAGACAGAGTCACACAGACCTGGATTCAAATCCAGGCTCTCACATACTGTGGGAGGGTGTTCCAAGAAATCTTTCCTCATAAACTTTTGGTTTATTACATGATAAGTAAAACAAGAAAGAAAAAGCATTTCACCAAATCTAGCCATCATTTTTCCATGGCTGTGACCCATATTTCTGCAGGCAGTCCAAACTGGTAACAGCACCAAGCCTCGCATTGGGCTTTGTTGAATGTCTCAAACTGCCACGCACATGACAACATAATCACAGGCTGGAGAGCAAACACCCAATGACGCACAATCCCATCTATATACTAGATCCCCAGAACTTTAACTCCACGGATTTCAGAGCTTTGTCTAAATCAAACATGTTCGCTAAGCTTGTGTGTCACTGTGCTCAGGGGTTCCATATTTGGGGTTAACCAAAGCTGGGCAATGAGACTCAGAAACTTGAAAACTCTCATTATTCATACCCTGGTATTCAGAGGTCAGTGAGGAATTCGTGGCAAAGCTGTAGAAAACCAACTGACAGGGTGAAAGGGTCGAACCCTTTATCCTTCCACCAAAACCACACCTTCAGCTTTGTGTGATGCCCTGCTCTTTGTGTCACTGTGTAGAATAACTAAGGCCAAAGCAGGTGTTCAATCGGCATTGAAAAATGCTCCTGTGGACAATGAGGCCCCTGCCCAGCACCAAATGTCCGCTAAGGCTCAGCACTTGAGCGTAAGCACTCTGGAGCCAAATCGCCTAGGTTCTTCCACTTTCTGGCTCTCCAACTTTTAACACTCTGTGCCTCAGTTTAAATCAATCGCAAAATAGAAATCATAATGTCATCTTCTTCATTTTATTGGTTTGAGAATAAAATGAAATAGTATACGTAGATTATTTTTGTGTAGTGCCTGGCATATAATAAGTGCTCAATAAGCGTCTGTCCTAAATAGTTAGTTGTCAGACCACGTGAACTGCCCTGCTGGGAAGACTCAGGAAGCTGTCTGTGAACTGGGGTAGGTCTGGGCCTCAGGAGCCGCAGAAAATTGGATGCTGCTGCTGATGGGTAGCAAGGCCCACTTCCAGCTGCAACAACCTCTGTGTTGACAAAGGGATGGTGTTCATTTCCTTCAAAAGTTGTTTTGTTCTTTTTCCAAGGCTTTAGGGCAACTGCTGTTTTAATAGGAAGCTCTCCGAAGCCATGAGTCAACAATAGTCCCTCGTTCTAGGAGGTGATTCACACACCAGAGTGTGCTGTCCACAAATGGTGTGGGGGTGGTACCTCTTGGAAAGAGATTGGCGTGCCCCTGAATGAGTTGTTTGTGATCACAGCCTGCTCACGAGCAGACAGGAGAACAGATGCACCAATTAATTTCTCATCGGGTTCCCTCCACACTCCTTCAGGAGGGGCACAAATGTTGCTCAAAAAGATGTTGAACTTGGGAATGACAAGTGCCATTTCTCCCATTCCCCAGGACTTTCCAAAATGAGAGCTGGTTATGTTCAGCATGAAGAACTGAAGATTTGGGTAGTTCCAAGATTCGTGCAATCCATATTGAGGAAGAATGAAAGATTTCCTGAAAAGCTGATGAGAGAGGGCTTTTAGAGCCAAATGCAATTTTACCGGGGTGATAGTCTTGCCATAAATTTTCACTGATGGTAAAAATTTTATCAAGATAAAAAAATAATTAATGTTTTTTGTTTTGTTTTGGCTTGATTATCACTTTTTAAAATATATTTTAATGATTATGCTATTACAGTTGTCCCAATTTTTCCTCTTTTGCCCTCCTCCGCCCAGTAACCTCTCTTCCCTCCAGCAATCTCCCCCCGACCTTAGTTCATGCCCATGGATCGTGCATATAAGTTCTTTGGCTTCTCCATTGCCCATACTATTCTTAACATCTGCCTGTCTATTTGGCACCTACCTATTAGGCTTCTTAATCACTGCAGCTTTTCTGCCATTTCAGGATTTTTAAAGAGGTATTTAAATTGCTTATTATTAAAAGTGGGTGTTGTAGAATTAAGAACCACTAATGTAGAACTTTATTAAAACATAAGACTTGGTTTTTAGTTCCATGGTGGAGTGAGAGACTTGGGGCTCTAAGTGGGGCCCTGGGAGTTTGATGAGGGAGGGGCTTCTATGAATCCCCATGCTCCAGCAATGCGGTGGCACATGTGACCTCCCCTCCCTGGCTCTGCTGTTGGAAAAGTGCTCCTGCATGCTCTTGGTTGCTAGGAGTCTTTCTCACCTTATAGCTCATTCCATAAGGTAGAGTATGGGTTTTGTTCACTATCAACTCATTAAATATGGTACAGGAGCAAAATTTGGGCCAGTGAAACTGTTGTAAAGTGACTATTTTAAAATCACAGGCATTTACTGTAGCTTGAGTTGCCTCCTCCATAAATGAAAGATTCATAATAGATGAATAATATTGTAGTATATAGCAGAAAGAACAAAAGCTTTGGATTCAGGCATACCTGGGTTTTATTTTTAACTCTGCCACCTAGTAACCAACAAGTCACTTAATCTCTGGGCTTCAGCTTCCTCACTAGTAAAATGGGGATGATAAGCCTTACCTTATCAGGTCATTGTGAGAATCAGTGGTGATATTTGCAGTGGGATCCTGGCATATAGTATCTCAATAATTGTTATCCACTATTTCCCTGTCCTCATGTTTCCATAAAGGAACTTCTGTAAAGTAAACTAAAGATGCCTTCAAATCTTTTGCTGTTCCTGTCCCCAAGAAGTGGAGACTAATTCCCCTCCCCTTGCATCAGCTGCACTTAGTTTCTTGCTTTACCATAGAATGTAACAGAAGATACGTTGTAGGAGCTGCAAAGCTAAGTCATAAGAAACCTTGCGGTTTTCACCTGGGCTTCTTGGAAAGCTCCCAGTGTTGGAGGTCATCTGCCAAGTATCTGGTCACTTTATGTCCTCCATGGTGTGAGGAAACCCAAGCCAGAGAAGTGGGGAAGACAGTGGAGAAGAGATGCTCAACCAGTCCCTGGCTGGGCCAGTCACCCCAGCCCCTGTCAGACACGATCGAAGAAGTCTTCAGATGACTCTGGTGGCAGCCACCAGCTCTGATGATAACCACATGAAAGGCCCTGAACAAGAATCCCCAACCTAAGCCTGTCAACTGGCAGAACTGTAAGAGAAGATTCTATATTTTTATTTTAGCCACTCCATTTTGATGTGGTTTGTTAAGCAGTAGTGGAGAGCCTGAACGTTTTTCTAGAGTAATATTTCAGGTCTTTTCCTCTCACTATATTATTAGTGATTGGTGGATTGCCAACAGCCTAACCCCCATCAGCTGGCAATCCTGTACTGACCAGGATTAAGGTATTCAAGGTTGCCCTTCCCACACAGCCTGCCCTCGTTTCCTGTCCTCTGCGCTGTGATCATTCTCCTAGTCCTCCTCTGTGTGGTGAGTGGCTGTTCCTCGGTAGCGGCAGGGCTGCTTGCTCCACTGGTCTTGCCTGGGACTGGGTGGGTAAGAAAGAGGAAGCCAGTTTGGCTTTAAGTTGAGGCTACTTTCTCCAATCCATATATGATATTTTGAGCTCCTTCTCTTTAACTTAACTGGTTCAGAACCAACAGTGGGGAGCTTTGGGCCTGGCACTTGGGAGAAACTTCAGGTTCCCTTACAGCTCTGACATTCAACAGAGTAAATAGTTAGGTATTAAGCAGTTTCCTCACTTGCCACGTACCCTTGCTGATACGGAGCTCTTGCCCATATTGCTAACAATGTGTTTAATTTCCTCAAACTTACAAACAAGCTAAAGCAATTACTATTATGGTTGGTAAGTTACTGGTTTTCTCTTGACACTTTTGATGCTTTGCTTACGTTACTTCTCACAAAGATCAAGACAAAACTTTATGCCAAAGCCAAGCTGGTAAACAAAGCCCTGGAGACTGCCATCATATCCTGTACATGACTCCAACCTGACTTCTCATTTCCGCAGCCCCCGGGAAACCAACAGTGTGCATCTGCTTTATTGAATTTTGTTGGGCTTTTCTTATTATTTTAGTTATGGTTGTCTTGCCTCCAATCATTGTGGCTGCTCAGGACATAGAAGGAGAATGGGAATTCTGTTAAAGTGACAGATAATGGCATTCTTTCTGCCTCTTCTCTAGGATAGTTTTAATTCATTCACTTCTTCATCCATCCAGTCATCTTCAGCATGTTCTTTACTGGGGGTATTCTCTGACCCAGGACCTGTGCTAGGTTCCTGGATGTAACACTATAAATGAAATTGTCTCAGGCCCTTTCCTTGCAGAGCATACATCGAATGGGGAGCAACTGCGCAGGCTGTTGCCCTGCTATGTGATGAGTGTTCCCACAAGGAAATACAAAGCGTTCTGCAGGAGGAAAGCAGAGGTACTGAGGACATCATCTTCTGATATTTATCTTCTTTGAGCATTCACGTTTAAACATGAAATAGGAAAGAAATTTGTGACTCAGCTCATAGGTGAATTTCACCATTATATTTGGTTTCCCTCGATCACCTTATTTACAAAATCTTGGACAACAGAATTGCTGAAGATGGAAAATCAGTCTCATAAAGTGTATCAACATTGTGACTGCATACACATTAAGTTAGTTAAGCCCAACCAAAGCCCTGTGAAGGGACCTATCACCTATGTTTTACAGAAGAGGAGGCTGAGGCCTCTACAGCTTAAGTAACTTGTCTAAGGTCACACAGTCAATAAATAAAAACAGATCTATACAAGTTCAATTCCATCCTCTCTCTACCATGTTGCAAAATAAAAAGAAATCTACAGAAAGACTGCACACAGAAAAATATACACAGAAAGAGCAACTCAACCCCTAACATTTTCCTGCTCATTGTGGGCATGGCCACGCGGCATTTGATCAGAATGCTGCTGAGAAACAGGGCTACTGTCAACAGTTTAGTTAGAAGTCAAGATTTTGTGCAGAAATCCTACCTGAAGTAGATTAAACCCAAAAGCTTAGGGTAGGGATTGTTGGCCAGATCATAGGATACAGTTTATATGTGGAATCTGAAAAAGCCGGACTTAGAGGAACAGAGTAGAGTGGTGGCTACCAGGGGCTGGGGGTGGAGGAAGTGGGGAGATACCGGTCAAAGGGCACAAACTCCCAATTATAATATTAGTAAATCCTGAGGATCTGATGTGCAGGATGATGATTGTAGCTAATAATACTGTATCATATACGTGAGAGCTGCTAAGAGAGTAGATCTTAAATGCTCTTATCACAAAAGGTAATGGTAATTATGTGATGTGATGGAGGCGTTAGCTAACTCTATGGTGGTAATTATTTTACAACATACAAGTGTACCACATCATCACATTATACAACTTAAACTTACACAATGTTATGTATCAATTATATTTCAATAAATCTGAAAAAATAAAACATAAAAAATAAAGAATCCCTACTAGATCTTAAAACTTCATAAGTAAATAAACAAAATTAGATAGTGGTGATGGCTATAAAACCTTGTGATTATGATAAAAAAACACCTTAAAGAGGGAGTTTTATGGCATATGAATTATGTCTCAAAGTTAATAAATAATAAAGCCCTTATGGGAGAAAGAACAACAAAAATAATAGGGAGGATGTTAATGGTCTAATAATATTGAGACAAAAAGCATATGTTATAGACTAAAAGTCTGTGTCTCCTCCGCATTCTTATGTTGAAGCCCTAGCCTCCAATTCGATGGTATTTGAAGTGGAGTCTTTGGCATGTGATTTGATTTAATTGGATCATAAGAGTATGACCTGTAAGATGGGATTGGCTCCTTTATAAGAAGAGGAAGGGAAAGAAATGAATCACTCTCTCTCTCCAAGAATGTGCACTGAGGAAAGAACGACCATGTGAGTGAGAAAGTGGCTGTCTGCCAGGCAGCAAGTGCCTCTCGCCAGGCACCAGATCTGCCAGCACCTTGATCTTGGACTTCCCAGCCTCCAGAACTGTGAGAAATAAATGACTATTGTTTAATACAGCAGACAGAATTCAATACAGTCACAGCTATCTAACACAAATGTATGAAACAAAACAAAGTACAGAAAGGGGGTTTGAAATGTTAATTCTGTTCTCTCTAAGTGAAGAAAATATTTTTTCAAACTTTTCTATATTTTCTAAAATGTTTGTAGAATAGCTCACCTGAGTTCCACAAGCTCACAGGCTAACACTTACTCATTACTTACTCTATGCCAGGATTCAGGATTTCAATTGGTCCTCAAGGAGCAGGACAATCCTAAGGAGCAGGAACTATACATTCCTCTATTTTACAAAGGGAAAAATGAGGCCCAGAGAGGTTAGGTTATTTGTTAAAGATCACACAGCTGGCACATGACTACAAGCTGAAGGTATTCAGCTATTCTAGCTCTAAGACTCCCACTTTAAGTTCCAACTTTATATTCTTCCTTGCTCTCACCCTAAATTTAGACTCCCAAAATGTGATCCCACTGCAAAACTTTATCCATCATTTGTGAATTCACATTTTGATACTGGGAATATAACAATAAGCCTACAGAGCTGACTCAAAATTCAATCTGTCCTAAAGGAATGAATTCCTTAGCTTTGAGGACTTGAATGAATTCTTGGAGATCAGTTAATAACTTGCTTCATTCCTGGGGCCTCCTTAATCCTTTTAGCTTTAGCTTTCTGTTTTCCTTCTCATTGGCTGACCCACTGAACCATGGAACCCCAGTTTGGAATGACCACAACAACCATCTAGTCCAGTTTCCTGGGTGAGGCTGGAGGCCTCACTCAACCTCCCCAGCAAGTGGTACCCTAACGATTCCTTAAGTACACCTCCATGGGCAATTGTGTCCCTCAGCTCCATGATCCCACATGGCACAGCTCACTCTTGGCTGAAACCATGTTCTCACTTTGTGGGGATTTACTACAACCACATTGTCTGCAGAGAAAAATAGAGCAAAATCAGTGCTGTCCTTACTTTCCCCTCATGAAAAAGGAATTTCAATATGCTGCAATATATTACTTGCCCAACATATTTAAGATATATCAGTGCCGGACTATGGTAGAAAATGTCACCAATAAGCATTACTCTGCCAAGAAGCATCTTGGAGCAGGCCAAGCTGACTCTGACCATGGCCTCTTCCTCAGTCTGCTCCTGCACCAGTCTGCTCCCACACCTCTGCGAACAGCACCTGCATCCCTTGCATTGCTCAAGCCAAACGCTTAGGAATTATTCTTGTTGCCTCCCTCTGTCTCACCCCCACAGCCAATCTGTCACCAAATTCTGTTGATTACACCTCCAAAATAGATCTCAATTTCATCTACTCCTCTCTATTGCCACTATTCATGTCTAAACATCTATCACTTCCCATCTGGATCTCTGATCTCCCCCACTTTCACAATACTCCCTCCAACACACACACACACACACACACACACACACACACACACACACACACACAGACACCACAATTCATTAACCATCCAATACCCAAACAGGTTTTTTAGGAAAATATGCTAGATCATGTCACTTTCCTGCTTACAACCTTATGTAGTTTTCCATCACCATCAGAATATTATTAAAAATCTTCCTTTATCTTTCCAAGGTCCCCTATGATCTGGCCTCAGCACACCTCTTGGCTTCATCTCGCACCCTTGTCCACTTCATTCATCATATTTCAGTCTCAAAAGACAACTTTCATTTCTGCCTGCCTCAAGGCTTCCATTACCTACCATCCTAGAATATTCTCCCTGCTCTACCCATCCCCTCTCCTGATCTTGGTTTGGCTAGTTCCTATTGATCCTTCATAGTGTCAGCTTAAAAATCACTTCCTCAGAGAGGTCTTCATAGTTTCCCAATCTATAATAGTTCCCTTGGAGGCCAGGGCTCTTGCATATTACAAATACCAAATAATAAAAACTCAATTCTATCTGATTTAGTTAAATAAACAAAAAAGAATTTATTGACCTATTGAAAAGTGTAGACTTGGTCTTGCTTTAGACACAAGAGATCCAGCACTCAAACAAGGTTGTCAGAACTAGGGTTGACTCCATCTCTTCATTTAATCTTATGTTCAACAAGTATTTATTGAGTATCCATTAGGTACCAGGCACTAGTCTAGTTGCTGGGATGTATTATTAAGAAAAAAAGATAAAAATCTTTGCCTTCACAGAGCTGCCATTGTGACAAAGGAAACTACACAGGAATAGTAAAAATAGTAAAAACTGAGTTGGCAAAAAAGTATTTTTCCCCATAAGATGGCTCTAGTAGCACTTAGTTGTCTTGAACTTTATTTGAAATAATTTTGTTAGTGCTGTGACAGCTGACATATCAGCATGTATTTTTTTTAAAACATCAACATTGGTGAATTTTTGTATAGCCATTTTAATATTGAAGATGGAAGAAAATATGAAACATTTTGGCATATTATGGTTTATTATTTCAAGGAAGGTAAAAACACAAATGAAACACATACCAAAAGAGTTTTGTGCAGTGTATGGAGAAGGTGCTGTGACTGATTGAATGTGTCAAAAGTGGTTTGTGAAGTTTCATGCTGGAGATTTCTCGTGGAACAATGCTCCATAGTCCAGTAGGCCAGTTGACATTGATAGTGATCAAATCAAGACATTACTTGAGAACTATCAGTGTTATACCATGTGGGAAATAGCCAATATACTTAAATATTCAAATCAATAAAGTTATTGGTGAAAATAAAAAATGTATCTTTTATTTTACAGAAAAAACTAAATGGCCTTTTTGGCCAACCCAATATGTCTACCATTAGATGAATGTGCCTAATCTGAAAAGTACAGAGCAAGATCATGCAGATTGCAGAGGAAGGGATTGGGTAGTCATGGTAGACCTCTATGAGAAGGTGACATTCCAGCAAAGATTTGAAGAAAGTGAGGGAGTAAGCTGTGTGCATATCTGAGCTGGGGACCTTCCAAACTGAGCAACTGACCAGTAAAAAACCCCCATACAGTAATGTGTCTGCCACCCTGAGGACCAGTGAGGGAGGAAGTGTGGTTAGAATAGGTGAGGGAGAAGGGGGAAGATCCCACGTAACAGGAGTTCCATCCTGGAGAGTCTCATTGGCTATTGCAGAGCATTGAGTAGAGGAGTTAAAAATCTGACTTCTAAAACAATTGTTCTGTGTTGAGTGCAGATTTCAGGGGAAGACAAGAATAGAAGCAGGGAAACCAGCTAGGCCGCCATCGAAGTCATCCAAAGGATAGTGGCGGTGGTTTGGGCACTAGTGAAAGCAGGGAAACAGTGAGAAAGGGCCTGATTCTGGACACTCGTGACAGATTAGACACAAGGTGCGACAGGTGCCCAGCCTCCCCTGAAGGTAGGTGGAGTCACCTAATTCTAAATTTTGGCTCATGGGACATCAGCAGAAGGAGGTGAGCAACTTCTCCAAGTGCCTCCACTTCGCCTCTTCCCTCTGCCTTGCTGGCTGAGATTCACCTGCTATGCTAGTAGTCACCTGGGATGTCACCATTTCATCACCCCAAGGAGGGCAACAACTTCGGAAGCCACAGCTGCTGAGCGAACTAGAGAGGTGCTGCCACATCAGCCCTGTCTGCCAGTGCATGGCTAGTTACATGAGAGAGAGAGATACTTCTGCCATATTTAAGCCCCTTCGGTCGCTGCAGAAGTCAGATGTCTTATCGCAGTGAAGGTAATGGCATTGTGGAGATTTTCACCTCATGAGTTCCAGCAAGACTTTATCTTGCAATCTGAGAGTCTAGTCAACCCAAGGGAGATAGTTTGATGGCAAAAATTAAGCCTTCTAACCCTAGCTGGTGTGGCTCAGTTGGTTGGAGTATCTTCCTGTAACTGAAAGATTGTGGGTTCAATTCCCAGTCAGGGCACATACCTAGGTAGCAGTTTTGATCCCTGGTCTAGGAGCATACGATCCCTGGTCTGGGGCACACGAGTCGAGTATTACTCTCTACTCTACTGTGGTCCCTTAGCAGATAGGAACCATGCTTTTTGCTCATCCCTCTATCCACATGCCGGGCATCTTCAGTCCAGGGGCTAGCATTTAGTAGAGATCTAATTAATAAATACTATAAACTTATAATCACTTTGTTAAGTGAAAAGTGTTTCCCCCATTTTCTAGGTGTAAAAAAATACAAAAGACTCAACATTGTTACCGGACTTGCTCCAGGCCACACAGCTGAGAAGAGATGGAGACAGAACACCGTGCGTCTGAACTTACACTGCCTCAGGTGTTGCCCAAAGAGGGGAGGTGGGGGCTGGGGGAAAGACGGCAAAAGGGTCACAGAGAAAGCTGAGGGAAATTTTAAAAAGAGAGAAGACAGAAGAGAATCAGCACAGACACTCCCCTACTATTAGGATAACATCGTCTGAAGGAAGGGAACAAATGTGCAGAGCGATTTCCCCGCTTCCAAGTCCTCGGGTGGAGCGTGGCCCACGCAGGAGAGGCACCGCAGACACCTGGGCCTGTCTCCCGCGGCCAGCACACCCCAGAGCAGGCACTGGAGCTCTCGGCTGTCTGAACTCCAGAGCCCCTGCGAGTCGCTTTCCCTCTGCAGGTTCCTGACACGGATGTTCTCTCCGGCTAACGGGTCCTTCCGTAAGGGAAGAGCATTTAAGAAAACCAGACAGGCAAAGCATTAGCTACTTGTGTTTGCTGGGAACAGAAAAGAGTGTGTTTTTTTCTCTTAAATGATTCTTCTGTGATTTTAAATCTTCCTGCTTACACAATCTGAAGGTTAGGCTCCAGATTTTTATTTTAAACCATTCTGTAGCTTTAGAGTCTGTCTGCCCTACTCATTTAGTGGAGAGGATATGGGCTGGGTCACATGATCTCAGATATACAGCAAGCGGCAAGACCGTGGCATTCATCTCAAGCTGCAACCGACCACAAAAGGGCCACAGTGACCAAAAGTCACAGAACCCTCGCCTCCCTGGGTGATAGTAAAGGCCTGGTTCCTGGTGGTCTTCTTAGGCACACCTCACAGGGCTTGTGCCCATTTGGAGGAGGGGCTGTTCTGAACAGAAATCTATAGCAGGCATTATGGTCAAAACCAGAGATGGTGTGTATCGTGTGCAGCCAAAGCCAAGAACAGCGGCTGCCAAGAGAGTAATAGTTGTTAGGTACCTACCATAACAGACACTGGGCTAGGCCTTTCCACTCACATTACCTTTATTTGATTTTGTTTCACATCATTTCATCCTTCCCTCTGAGGCAGGGACCCCTGACCACCATTACAGATGGTGAAACCGAGACTCGGTGAGGATATATTAAATGTACCCTGCCACTTAATGCAAAGCCAGAATTCCCTCCTATTCATGTTTCACTCCACCCTTCACTCAGCAAACCCCACGTTTTCCATTCATAGACTCCACCTAAGCTCTTAATTTAGAATGTGCCATGAGCAGACAAAATACAAATAAAGATAATATTCCTGCAGCAGAAGTATAGGGTGCGTGTGTGTCTGTCTCCACTCTCCTGGGAGGCACCTCAGAGACTCTGTGTTGCTGTCCAGAAGCCCAGGCAGTCTAGGCCCCAGGCCAGGGTAGAAAGATGTGGACCCCAAAGGCAAGGGGGGAAGGGGGCCCCTGCTCTGGAGCTAATGAGGTGTAACCACTGCACCCCAGGCATCGGAGCCTTCCAAGGTCTCCGGCTCCTTTCATGCCAGGTCCAGACTAAGGCTGAAAACCCTAGTGGTCATAGTATATTTTTAAAGGCTTAGTCGGATCAGTAAGAAGAATGCCCCGGAATCTTCACTAATGCAGTGAGGTCTGTTTCCAAGACATGGGGCTTAGAGGCCAAGAATCTAACTGAATATCATCTGGGCTGCTGAACAGAGGAAAATCACAGCAAGTTCAAGGTGTCGGTGACTGTGATGGAAATGGGCTCCAGTGAGCATGAAATCAAATCAAATAAAAGCGTGGAAAACCTTGAAAAATCCCTTCCTGCCTTAAATAAAAACCACAGAAAATGTATATGAATAATTCCTTGATGTCCACTTTTTTTTCTTTCAAAGTAAATTCTTTCAAAGGGCTAGAAGAGTTAGGGACAGCGTGTGGCCTTGCAAACACACCCTCATATGTAAATAATTAACACAAAAGCTGTGTTTTCAAGATTATTTGTGCTATATCACGTTTACCTAAACAATGATTTATTTAAAAGTGGTTCTTGGTTTTCTTACAAATGTGATAGAATATGATCCGTGGCACGGAGACAAAAATACATAAAACACGTTGTGGAAAGTCTTCACACACTTAAAGTTTTCAAGTCAGTATAAACCAAAAGTTGGTAATATGATATTTTTGTTGATGCCAAATAGTAGTAGGTCTGTTTCATTATAATATGCAGGGTTCTGAGATGGATGGTGAAATTCTCGTCTTATGAAATGTTCTATTGAATATGTCTGGAATAGGCTTTTATTTTATCTTATTTTATTTAATTTTAGTTGGAATACAATATTATATTAGTTACACTCATTTCAGGTGTATAATACAGTGGTTTCAATATTTTTATACTTTACAATGCGATCACCCTACTAATTTTAGCAATCATCTGTCACCATGCAAACTTGTCACAATATTATTGACTATGTCACCCTTCGCCTTTTCCCCCCCTTCCTCCCCTCTGTCAACCATCCCTTTGGTCTCGGAGGTAGGCTTTTAAAAGCTGTGTCAAATTGGGTCAAGATAGAGATCTGCTCTGTTTATTTCAACAAATATTTGTTCAACCCGTACCAACTATACACGTACCAAGAATTATGCCAAGTATTGGAAAGAGTCAATGTTAAACAAGGCAAATTCCTCCCCACCCCTATGGCTCACAATCAGATGAGGAAAATGAAAGTGCAGGTATCAGTTTTACGTTGCACATTTTTGCAAACCTCCAGAACCAGGATGCATCTTACAATTGACACTATGTCAAAATGTTATGGGCAGCGCCTTTTCTTTCTACAGGCCTCACAAAAATAATTGAGTAACTTTGTATCCATTACAATGAAATTCAGATTTGACAAAAATATGGCAAGTGATACATAAGACAGACCGCAGACAATGCTAAAATAAGGAGGTCCCAAACTCCTTTCAAACCTCCCTGGAAGAGTGTTTGTTGCTGAAGAACTTAGGTCATAATTGGTAAATAAGGTAGAAGTGATAAAAGCATTTATAATATTGTTTGTTCATAATAATAAAACAATGTCAATGCACTCCTATTGTATGTGACTTTAATAACAATGGGTACTATACAATTTATTTTAATTTACTTTTCTTTATTTCCTTGACATTTTTCAGGACCCTCCTGTTCCCATCCCAACGAGACGGCATACATTCACTTTACACACCTACCGTAATGGGCACGGGAGGAGCGGCTTTGTTTTCCAGAATTCAGTCTTTCACCCAAACAGTCAAGTTTGTCTTGATTGCATTTTCTAAAGTCGTGCTCCAGTCGATGAGCCATTGATTTTCCCAGAGACGAAGAACAATGTGGATACTGATGATGAAAAACAAACAACGCTTTGAGGGGACATTTTTTCAATATTCTCAGCTTAGTCTATCTGATAGGTATTTCTCAGTCAACTTCCTACTAGTAATTTTCTTCTCCTCAGAGCCTCCATACATCCTGTGTATGGTGCTGTCAGCTCACACCAATGTGAGGTAGGTTACCATGGCAATAGCTGGAATAAAAGGTGGGTTGAGAAGATGAGACGCAGTCTACAAGATGTGGCTTTCCTAACATACACAGAATTAGCCTTACCCCATCACATGTCCATGGTGCCAGGCACAGACCTCTGCCTAATGGCATCTGTCTTGCTGCTTTGTAATGACACATTTCCATACTGAGTATGAACTTCTTTTTGGTGGTGACACGGTCTTGTTCACCTCGGTGCCTGCTGATGCTAGCAGAGTAACTAACATATAGACTAAGGACCCTTCGATGGAGTAAACACACACATTTTTAATTAATGGGAAATGTTAGTCAGTCTATTTCTCAAACAGTTGATATAACAGTTCAGAAAAGACCTTGTGATGCAGTGCAAAAAAAGGAGAAATAAGTTAGATGGACTAAAAATGAGCCAGCATAGACAAAGATGTGATCGTCCATGATTCTGGAGAAAAGGAATTATTTTAACAAAAAACATCAGTTATATTAGGCAGGATTTTTTTCTTAAGAAACCTGACCAAAAAAAGAAACATCACATTTATCATATGCTCAACCACTCAGTGTATAATCCTCAGTAGACTTAAGTGAACTCATATTGCTAAAATCTATCCTTAATCTCACTAGATCCCTGCAAGGACTCCTGGATTCATTGGGGGGGGGGGGGGAGGGGAACCAACTAATGTCTTCTCAATGACACTTAATGCTCTCCAAAATGTGTCCTGATACCTGCCTGGCCTCTTCTATCACTGCTCTGCCCTTCACTCACTTCTCTGCACCATGTTGGCCTCCACCAGGCACACCCCTGCCTGGAGCCTTTGCATTAGCTATATCTTCCACCCGAACACTTTCTCCTGACGTCAACCTGGGATCTCCCTGAGCTTTGCAAGACTGTACTCAAATGCCACCTTTCCAATAGGGCCTACCTTGAGCCCCCATTTAAAACCTGTAGTCGTGGCTGGTGTGGCTCAGTGGATTGAGCGCTGGTCTATGAACCAAAGGGCCGCTGGTTCAATTCCCAGTCAGGTCACATGCCTGGGTTGCAGGCCAGGTCCCCAGCAGGGGCTGTGCGAGAGCAATCACACATTAATGTTTCTCTCCCTGTCTTTCTCCCTCCCTTCACCTCGCTCTAAAAATAAATAAAATCTCTTTAAAAAAAAACCCCAGAACCTCTAGCCCTTCACTGCTATGAACTTTTGGGTTCCTTATCCTGGCTCTGTTTTTTTCCATAACACACAATGATCTCTAACAGATATAAAATTAATTTATTATGTCTATTGTTTATTTTTCCCTCGCTTCCGCTGGGATGTGAGTTCCACCAGGGCAGGAAACTTTTTCTTCTTTATTCATTGGTGTATCCCCCAAACAGTGTCTGGTACGTAGTAGGTGTTTAATAAACATGTATTGAATGAAGCTCAGGAGCAACAATATGCTTCATAATGTAAAGGACATGTCATTCATCCATTCTCCAAACATTTATTGGGAACCTCCTAAGTGCTGGGCATGGATAACTTAGACACAGTCCCTTCCTCAGGAGGTCCAGCCAGATGTGGACCCAGGCAGGCCACCGAGGGCCAGAATGATGGGCACTCTGACACAAGCACGCACAGTGGCTGTAGGATCAGCAGGGTCATAGAGGAGGAAGTGCATGTGGGTGGTCAGGGAAATGTTAAGGAAGGAGACAATACTAAAGCTGACTTTTCGTGTAGAAAAGGAGCTTTTAGACAACGAGAGGAGGGGCACTGGATTGGACTTGGTGCACAGGTATTCTATTGTATGTGAGCTACAACAGTGAGAGTCAGTACAGGTTTACCTCTGACCTAAACAGTCCTTTAGAATCGGTACAGACTGAACTGTCCTCAACTTAGTTATTTGCTTTCTGCCTCCCCTTATATCCCCCAAAAGTGTAACTTGAAATAAATAGGCAGGCAGTAGAACTTCACATGTCTGTCCCTTGGTAATGGCAGGGACTTTGGGAATTTATTTTTTCCCTTTATATTCTATATTGAGTTATGTACTTTTTCATCAGGATTGTAATCCAATTGCTCTTTAAATCTCATATATGTGCATGTATATATGTATATACACATATACATATATATATACATGCACATATATGCATATATATTCACTTAAAATGCCTACTGATTATATTTATAATGTATATTTTCTGTTTTTAAGAATATTTTGGATTTATACTTCCTGGTTGATTTGTTCATTCATTCAACTAACTAAGTGCTTACTATGTAGCAGGCATTGTGCTAGATGCTGTGGATATAAAGAACAGAAGTATGTTCCCTGCCCTTAAGAAGCTTTTAACAGTGGGCTAGAAAAACGTGTGAAAAAATAAAAACACTGAAGCATTTCACGTGGTCTGAGAGAAGGATTTAGGGCAATAGTCGCAAACTGCAGGTCAGATGAAGTTCACATAGTCTTTATTTGGTTCAATAGTGGTTTTTTTTTTTTTAATTTTGAACTGGTTTTCACAAGTTAAATCTTGATTTCTGACTTCTCTTAAAAGAAAAATTAGATCTGGCAACTCAGAGCCAGAGTTCCAAAACGGCAACAGTATGTTAGAGCTGAATCAGAACCAGTCCTTTCAGAGGGAGGAAGGGAGAAAGGGAGGGAGGGAGGGAGGCAGAGTGCTCCAGAGAACGTGGATGGGCTGAGAATGGGAGATGTGAGGTACAGATTCCAGGCAAAGGGAATACTTTGTCTGTGGTTTATACTTAACTAACCAGCTAAACATTTACAAGCCCATGCAAATTCCAACACTCTTATCCCCCTCTTTTGCCCATAACAATGTTCAATAAATGTCTGTGAGATGAATAAGAACATGATCAAAGATTTTTATCCCTGGAAAATATTATTTGGTAGGCCATTTTGCAAATGAGGAAGCAGAAGTCCAGATAGGTTGAGTTTATTTGCCTGATGCAATGCTAGCGTGAGCCCGTAGTGGTTAACAGATTGTACTAAGGGCTTGAAGGAGCAGGGAAATTGCAACACAGAACAGTATAGTGGGCATCTGCTGTTTTGCCTACTCAGCATCCACTTCTCCTCTCTGGAAAGAATACCCTTATTTTGCCTGGGGAGCCACCACTCCTCCCTATTTCATGTAGTCCTGATGAATCTGAGTCCACGCGGCTTCTGGGATGGCATGTGACCCAACCCTGCCCATCCACACCTACCCTCCCACAGCTATTGAGAAAGAGGTATAGTCATTCATCTGGGAGTTGCTAAGAAGAAAAGATGCAATTCTGAATGATGCTATCCGTGTCCAACCTAAGATAGTATGATGTAATGAAAAGATAATAAGCTACATTTCCTTGGGTAAATTGTTTAAGTATTCTGGACCTTGGTTACTACATCTGTAAATGAAAATAACAATTCCTTACCTCAAAGTGCTACAAAGAAATAATGTATGTAAAATGCCTGGCACACAGTAGGAGCTCATTAATGTTGGCATCTTTTCTTCCCCTTCCGAATACTGTCAGATGGATGTAGCATTACTGTAATTAAAATGTAAGAAGTATATTGGCAGACTTTCCTTACAACATATTGAGAACAGCTTTTTCAGTAGCTACCTTATGTGATTTCAGGGAATTGGGAAGGGAAAATAAAATAAAATGCAGCTTGCTTTCCTGGAACAATTCAAGCCATATCCAATGCCTGCCAAGTGTAGCCTATAAGTCTATTCTGTATTCATCTATTATCTCACCTTTCTGTAGATAAAGTAGTTTTCCTCCCTGCTCACTGGCCACTTTATTTTTGAAATGGGAGTTCTTTTGCATCCCTGACAATCATTTAGCTGACAGTTTGAATCATAATGGAGTAATAACATTAGTGAGCAGTTGTATGACACTTCCCGCTTTTAAATCACTTTGCAAATTGAGCTAATTAGCATGAATGCTAACACGCCAGCTTTTTATGGATTAATATTGCAACTATACTTTGCTTTTGCAATAAAAATGCAATGACTTTTATTTTACCAGAACTGGGGGAAAACAAAATGGATAAGCTGCCTCTCCAATGGATTCAAATACAATGTAGTTGAAATATGAGACGGATGCCTTATTGACTGAATGTTCCTCCAACAACCTTCATGAGGATTTACAGGTATGGCGCCCCCTGCTAATTCTGTTTTAGGGTCGACAGAGGAAATAAAGTATGTTCATGGGGGAAAAGGAATTTGTAAACCCCAAACAAATTTCCAACCTTCAAACTATACTTTCTACTCATTTCTAGATTTAAGCAACTCAAAGAAACGAGAAAATCAATTTTTGTCTGTCATTTACTGTGATTGTGATTTATTCTCAAACCAAATGAGAAAATACCAGTTCATGTACTATTGATAAATACCAATTCTTTGTGTTGTAATATTTCCATAATTGACCAAGTAAACAGTGAGAAAGATGGGTTGGAATCCCAGGCCTGGTATTCAGTTGTGTGACTACAACTCTCTGAATCTTGGTTTTCTTACCTTTAAAATGGGGATGATAATACTTACTCTGCAGGATTCCTGGGAGGCATTCCCTGTGCTCTTCCTTCTTTTATGCAAATCCAGATTTCCATCTGATATTATCTTCTTCCTCCTGAAGAATATTCTTTAACATTTCTTGCAGTAAATATAGGTTGATCCAAAAGAAATCCTGCCTTACACAATATCTGGGATATGACAGGTCTACCCTTTCTGTCTATAACACATCTTCCTCCCCTGTCCATCTAAAATTACTCTGACATTCATTCAATTTACAGAAATAAATAGCACCATAAAAATGTTCTTCCTTATGTCTGTGTTATGTATTTTTAAATATGTAATTAAATTTTAAGGGGGAATAGGAATAAATATAAAAGTTCATTTTGATGGGAAAAATATGATCACGTGAAATGAAATTGTAGAGATATCTCAGTGAAATTTGGTTATTTTATACAAAATTATCAAAAAGTGATGTGAGGATGTATACTACTCAGAAGACTGCCTAGGACAGGTAGAAGACTGCCTGGAGCACACTTAAATGTCGATAAATTGACTTGCCTTCTCAATGTGCAAGAGTGGTCAGGCCCCAAGAAGTTGACTCACACTACCTGAAAGGCTTGCAGACTGAGGTGGCCACCAGTCTGTCAAATTGTTCTTTGCGTTGAGAATCGTGATTGCTGCGTGTCTATAAAACTCACATCAATATGATCAGTCTATTTTCTTATTTCTGTGGGAATACAATTCACAAAATCTGAAGGATGCTTTCTGAGTTTGGAATCAGAACAAGGAGAGTTAAATATGTTTCTAATGTAACGGCTTCATGCTATTAGTCATGGCCTTTTGTGACCATTAATTCAACAATATATGTTGAGTGCCTGCTATGCAGCCAAGTACTGTTATGGGCCGTGAGAATAAAGCAATGAAAAAAACAAAGTCCCTTCTCTCATGGCAGTTACCTTATCATAAGGACGGTCTGGCTAATGGGTGTAAAATATTAGCATCTTTTTTCTATCCACACTAAAACTGGAAACCTGAAATACTCCAGCTTCCTGCTTCTTGGGCATTGCTTGGAAAGGTACTGACAGCATGTGCTACTGTGAATTTAGATGTGTGAATTCATTCGGGCATGAAAGTCCTTCTATTTCTTTAAGGTTCCTTGGCTACCTCCGCCCTGATGAGGTGAATTCACCACTTCACTCTACAGACAGTCTGATGTTCTTTATTTACAGTCTTTGAGGTTCAATTATCTGTAGCCCCAAGGACTGAAAACATTCGTATTCGATGCATACATAAGCTGGAGGTACAGTCTGGTGTGGGGAAAACAACATGTGCTTAGAAGCCAGCTTCCGTTTGGATTCTTGCTCCAACAATTCCTGGTTCTATATTCTTTGACAAGTTAGCAACCCTCTCTTCATTGCTTTTTTTAAAAAAAAGTACAAATAATATATGCATACATTTTCATTGTTAATATTCAAATTTTGTTTTGTTGTTTTAGTGATTACTTTAAGGTTTATATTATACACATTTAATACCTTACAGTGATAACATATTAAAATACTATTTCATGTATGTTTAATAATCTGACAATGATATACTTGCATTTCTCCATTTCTGGACTTTATAGTATTGTTGCCATACATTTAACTTGTACACGTTATAAAGCTCACACAACATTATTATAATTTTTGTTTAAACAGTCAGTTCTCATATAAAGAGATTTAAATACTAAGGAAAAAATCTTATGTTTTTACAATGCAGTTACCATTCCATGTGCTCTTTCTTCTTTTATGCAGATCCAAATTTGCACCTGACATTCCCCTGTGCCTGAAGGGTGTCCTTTAACATTTCTTATAGCAAAAATAGGTTGATGATGAGTTCCTTCAGATTTTGTGTCTTAAAAAGACACAATTTGGCTTTCATTTTTGAAAGATGTTTTTACTAGGTATACAATGATCTAACTTGACTGCTTCTTTTTCCTTTCAGTCATTTAAAGGTGTTGATTTAACAAGAAGTTTGTTGTCATTCCTATCTTTTCCCTCTGTAGCTAACATGCCTTCATTCTTGAAGAGTTTCCCCCTTTATCACTGTGGTTTTTGAGCTATCATAACAGGCCTTGTGTTGTTTTCTTTATGTTTCATCTGTCTGGGGTTTCTTGATTTTTTGGATCTATAAGTGTATAATTTTACTCAAAATTAGAAATTTTTTCAATTATTATTTCTTCAAATGTTTTTCTTGACCCATAGTCTCTGCCTCTCAGAACTCCATTTACACATATATTATGAAGCTTGGAGTTGTACAGCTCATTGATATTTTGTTTATATATTAAATTTTTTATTTTTCCTTGTGTTTTATTTTGAATAGTTTTTTTATGTGTTTAAGTTCACAAATCCTTTCTTCTGCAATGTCTAAATTTCCATAATCCAACCAATGTATTTTTAATTGTAAAACATTCAGTTTCATTCTTTTGTATTTTCCATCTCTCTACTTAACTTTTTGAACACACAGAATACAGTTATAATGATTGTTTTAGTGTGCTAATTTTAACATCTGTGTCAGTACTAGATCAGTTTCAATTGATTTATTTATTTTCCTTAGCATGGGTCATATTTTCCTACTTCTTTGTATGCCTAGAAATTGGGTGTCAAACGTTGTGAATTTTGTTTTGTTGGGTGCTGCATATTTTTGGAAGCCTATAAATATTCTTAAGCTTTTTTGGGAGGAGAGGGAAGTTGAGATGCAGTTAACCTAGTTTTATTCTTCCAGATCTTGTCTTTAAGATTGTTAGGCAGTACCAGAGCAGTGCTCCACCTAGAGGCAATTATTCTAATCTACTTAGATAATACCCTTCAGAGTTATCGCAGGAGGACCCCATGAATCACCAGGTTTTTCCAGTCTGGCCTGTGGGAACAGGTACTATTCCTGGCTTTTTGTGAGTACTGGGCACTGCACTACTCCTTCCAATGTTTTCCGCCTGCTTCTCTCTCCAATTTAGGGAAGAAGAATTTCTATTTTGTATTCCCCAGAGTCTAGAACAGTGCTCTCAAATTTTGACTGGTCAATATCAGCCTCAAAAAGGTGGTACAGAAGAGGGTTCATTCTGGAATAAGTGCCCCTCCTTTGTGATCCCACGACAGCCGGTATCAACCATAAAATTTCATCTTGAAATTGTATATTTGATAGACCTTATGAGGGCAGAGACTGAGTCTGTCTTATTCAATGCCATTTCCCCAGTACTGAGTACAATAGGAGTATAAGTAATTGTGAAATATGAATTCTGAATTCTTCATTCCCCTTCCAGACTGCTTGGTGAGAAAACAGGTCTTTAAACAAGTTGCAGAGTTGCAGACCTCTATAACAGGAAATTTTAAATAGATCAGGCTGCAGGAGTTCACCCGACTGTGAGGTTATAGTCCTATCCTGGCAGGTCAGATCGAGCCTAGACACTTATGTGCCTGTTTCACATAAAGCCAACTAACTAGGAGCATCATGTGGGCTATTTATGGGGAGGCGTCGGACTACTCTGAAGGTCTTAGGGTGTCTTTGAATTCTGTGCAGGCTTTTCCTTCCTTCTATAGATATTTAGTGCTGCCGGTGCCTGTCACCAAGCCAAAAAGCTCAGTGCAGTGTTGCAAGAGCTACTGTTCACATAGTATTTTGTGTTATGGTCTAGGAGGCATTTGATATCATGTATTTCCAGACAGTAGTACCAGTGTTCCTGTCCTGGTCTGGTCAGTGGGAATCGGCCAGATCAAATGAAAGGCATCTCTATTCTATAGTCTCTTTTGACTATCTGGCGATGTACATCTTTCTAAACTTGGCTTTAAACTAAATTCAACAAACATTTTAGAATATGTACTCTGTGGCAGGCGTTCCAGTTACCATTGGGACTGGTCATTGGATAAGCCCTTTAACAACAGAAAGTGCATATCCCAGGTTGGCCTAAGGATGAAATAATGTTTTGTTCCTGAGCATTGGATCTCCCTTGTTACAAACCTTTCTCTCCATCTTCTGTCATCACATTCATAGTACAGTTAATCTTATGCCCTGAACACGAACAAATTGAGAATAGTATGGGAAGTGTATTCATTCCATTAATTGAGGCATTCATCAATTTGATATTTATTGAGGACCTACTATGTGTCAGACACCATGCTGAATGTTAGTAGTATAAAGACTAGCAGATTTAGCCTTTGTCCTTAAAGAATTCAATCTTGGGCTGGAGGCAGACAAATGAACAGTTACAATAATGTGAGTGAGGGATGCTAAGGTAGAAGAATACAGAAGGTCAATATCTAATTTCTTGGGAGGACATACATTCTTTGAGAGAAATGGTGTCTATTTTTCACAGTTCCTAACACATACTTTGTAGAAGGTGAGCACTCCATAGTGTCAAAAACACCTGGATTCTGGTCCCAGATTATTTTTTTGGACTTGCAGTGTATCCATCGACAGTCATTTCAGCTTTCAGAGCCTCACTTTCCCATCGGCGAAATATAACTGGTGATACCAGTCCAGCCTACCTTACCGGGTTATTGTGAAGATCAACGGTCATAAGACTGACTTTTTAATTAATTGTAAAAATCTCTAGAAAATAAAATATGGAATCATAAGTTACATTCTTAAATATTTTTTGAATTTTAAAATAGTTGTTCGGAGGAAGGAAGGAGAAAAGAAAGGAAAGGGGGTAAAAAGGAAAAAATCCAGCAGGTAAGGGTCCTTCACTGTAGCCACCTTCTCAGTTAAAAGCAGACAGACTCCAGAAAGCCATTTACTATTATTTTCATTTTACAAATGACAGGCTTGAGGGGCCAAAGTATTTGTCCACGAGCACAATCTCTTCAAAGCTCAAGCCTGGACAACTTCCCAACATCTTTAAACTGCAACAAGTGTCAAAGGACTCGGCCCCAGGCCGCGGGACACACCACAGCTCCGAAAGCTCGCGATCGGGAGGAACTGGACAAGGCTTCAACTCCGCCCCGAGACGCTACACTCCCTCCCCCTGGCTTTCCACCTCTCGCGGGATCTTTCGGGAGAACGCATGGGGTCACGTCCCATCATGGCGGCTGAGGAGGCGGATGTGGATATCGAAGGGGACGTGGTGGCTGTGGCGGCACAGCCGGGGTGAGGCACAGAGACCCGGGCGCGGAGGGGGGCGTATGCGTGGGGAGTAACCTAGAAGGGCCGCGGGCGTGTCAACGGACAGGGAAGCGGAAGAACATCCGTTGGCTCACGGGATCCTGGCAGCGGCAGGAGGGCCGCGCCCATCCCGCCAGCCCACTACTCCTGAGCCCAGCAGCGGCTTACCCAAAGCTAGGGTCGAAAGGCCCTTTCACCGGGATGTTGTGAGGTCCCCGACTTAGCCTAGCAACTGCACTCTCTCCGACAGTTAGCTTCCTTCCATTACCTCCACTTCAAAATCCACCCCTCGTCCTTGCCTGACAGTAACTAGAACCAGGGCGGCCCTTGGATGGGACCGGAGCTCAGGGTTCCTTGTTCCATTATTTGCAAGCCGGTAAGATCTTGGGCGTGTCGTTTCATTCCTATTGGCCACAGGTTTCCTCCTCCACATAGAGATAGTTGTGAAAAACTTCCTGAGAGGCAGCTTGACTGGAATGATCAGGTAGGACTTTGGTTGGACAGCTCTGGCTTCTCCTGCATTGGTTGGCCCTGCCGGTTACTAGCAGTGTGACCTTGGGTCAGACCTTTAACTTGTCTCAGCCTCTGACAGCTCATGTGTAAACTGACAATCATGATATGTACCTCATACGGTTATTGTGACGAGCAGATGAAATAATTAGGGACGTATTTTTGCATATGGAAAGCGTTCTGTAAATGTGTTCTTTATCATCCCGTTATCCTCAGGTGAGGAGTCAACCGTAACAGGCCACTGTGGTTTTTAAACAGCACCGTCCAGCTTAAGAGATTTAGCTCTTTGACTCCTTGCTTTCCCAGTAAGAAATTGATACATACCGTTTTTAAAATGTGCTTCCAGAGTCTTTTAGTAATGGAAGAGACCTAGACTGATGAGGAGTCAAAGGACTTTGGTTCCATCTCAGCCTGTAATGTTGCTTGTAACTGGAAAAACTTCAGTAGAACTTGAGTAGGTTGAACCATGTGAAATTTCCAACCTTAGACCATTTTTGCCCTATAAAGCGGCAATTTCCTATGGTCCAACCTAATATTAGGGCCTCTGGAAATGGTGAAAAAGAATACTAACCCAGCCCATGAGGGACAAAGATGGCTTAAAGCACTCATGAACTGTAAAGCATTGTAAAAATGTATGGAGTAATTGTCCTCGACCTCGGTGTGGCTCAGCTGATTGGAGCCTCATCCTGTAGCTGATGGGTTGCAGATTCAGTTCCTGGTTGAGGGACATCCTGTATTTTGCCATGTATAATGTGCACCCACATTTTTGGCCCAAACTTTCAGGAAAAAAATCTTTTGTTTTAATTTTAAATTCAATTTTTTATTTATATATAAAACTGATTATTGTATTCCAGGGTATTATTTTGCATATGGTTATTGTTACTCCTTTCTAGAGTTAAACTTTTAATGCATAAGCATAAATAAAATAATTTAAAGCATTTATATAGATATGGAATTAGAACCACCCATGTATAATGCACATCCTTATTTGTCCCTCAAAAAATTTGGGCAAAAATGTGCATGTTATACATGGCAAAATACGGTGCCTGGGTTGCAGGTTTGATCCCCAGTTCCCATCCCTGGTAAGGGTCAGGGGAGGCAGCCAGGTGCTTCTCTCTCACATCAATGTTTCTCAGTCTCCCTGTCTCTCTCAAAACCAGTGAAAAAAAGTGAGTGGAGCAATTAAATTCATATATGGTCATTTTTCCCAAAAACCTTTACGCAAAGCAGTCCAAAGCTATACAAAATGAGTAGAGAGCTCTAATAACAATCATTGTTCCCATTTGTGTAGGTCAAGTTAATCTTGACTAAGTGCTTTTGCATACATGATTTAATTTACTTTAGTAAGAAGTCTATGAGATAAGTGGGCAAGGATACTTACCTACAGTCCAGAAATAAGTTAACCTTGGAAACACTGAAGATCATCTGAGAACATTTGGCTCTAACTCTTTTCTGTAGGTTCTTCGTTATTTTTCTGATTGTATGTAATTTTTCTCCCTTTTCTCTTTTTCTTTCCTTTCTCTTTCTTCTTGCTCTGTGTGAACGTTAGGTCTACTGGTGGCAGCTATTAGCATCTTAATTTTATGCAGGGAAGATGACAGGTTGTTGTTGGTCAGAGTCATTGCCTTACCAGCTCCGAGGAGTATCAGTAACATTATATTCTGGGGAATAGTGCCCCCTGACATGATTTTCAACTTTACAGTGGTGCTAAAACAATACACATTCAGTAGAAATCATACCTTGAATTTTGAATTTTGACTTTTTCCAAGGCTAGTGATATGCAGATATGATACTCTCTTAAGATGCTGGGCATTGGCAGCAAGCCCCAGATCCTAATTAGGCACTGGATCACAAGGGTAAACAACAGATACTCTGCAGTGAACTGTCTTGTTAGTGTTTTTTGGATATTGTGTTCTGAGCAGGTTTAAGGCTAAGCTGTAGTGTATGTTAGGTTAGCTGTATTCAGTGCATTTTTTTTTTTTACTTAGGAGAGTTTCATCTCTGTTGAGTTTATCAGGACATACCATGTCTGTTTAGAAAAGGAGGAAAATCCTTATAACATGGAAGATTTACTAGACTCAATAGTATTAGAACATGAATTAGAAGTTTATCATATAACCTAATATCTGAGAGTATACTGAGTTAATTATTTTATCTGCTTTTAGTATTATGATAATTTTAAATGAACTGCTACTGAAGCAGTTGTGTTTTTCAGGTTACACTAAACTTCCTTTTAAAAGGTTTGACCACTGCAGGGAAACTGGCTCCACTGCAGCACCAGTAAAACTCCATCATAAGTCCATAAGTCAAGGAGCATTTGCACTTACTAAGTCTCAGTACCGAAGCTAGAAGATGGCATTGAAACTTTTTGATTTCTCTTCTACTTCTCCTTCCCCATTTCTTCTCATCCTTCAGATTTTCACTTGTCCTTTAAATCATAATATTCCCAGGGGTTTTGTCATAACACTACTACTCAGTAACCACACAGTCCCTGGTGATATTATTACTCAAGACTTAAATTTCTATCTGTTGGGTTGGACAATAGGACATTTTGTCAATGTTTGACCACTTTTGTAGTTTCATAAGTTAACCTAATATGTACACGTTGATGTTTCCCAAATCTGCTGCCAACCCAAATCTCTCCTGAGCTTCAGATCCATTTATCCAGCTTTCTGAATCTGTTTGCCTTTGGATGTTCCACAAGCACCTCAATCTTACCTTATAAACTTCTCCCACCAAACCTACCTCTCTGGGTTCCCTAGTTCAATAAATGGCACCATGCAGCCAGTCACCCTAGGAACAGACCTGCATGCACCCTTTTCCTTCCTTCTCTCCTTCCACTCCTTCCATTAGTTATGAAGGGTTTGTTGATTCTAAGTATTCTCTCAAATGCGTTCACTTCTTCCTATTCACACTGCTTGGTCCCTACATCTGAGTTACTGTCACCTTTTTCTGGCATTTATGTAATCACTCTCTCTTAACTGTTCCTTGTCTCTGTGGCTTCTACTCTTCCCTGAAGTTAGAGCATTCTTTCTTATATCCAGGTCAGAACACGTTATTTTCTTCAATCCCCACTTGGCTTTGTGATAAAGTTTTCTGCATTCCTTAACTCCTAGAGGCCTGTGTGACCCATACCTCGCCTACCTCATTTATTCATTCAAGAAATATTAGTTGAGCACCTTTTGTATGCAAAGCTCTGGGTAGATCCATTACCAAAACTAAGCCCTTGCTCTCATAGAACTAACATTCTTATTAGATGAGGTAGACAATAAACCTCTATATGTCAAATGGAGATAAGTGGAAAAGATAAAGGTAGAAGGTGGGTGACTTGTCAACTGTATCCTTTGCAGTTAACCAGGGAAAATTATAAGGTCTTACCCTGCAGGACCTAAAAGGTCAGTGTGGATGTAGTGTAAGAAGAACTGGATTTGGAAAAGGGAAAAGCAAAAGAATTGGCAACAAATTGAATGTGTTAATACATTGTGAGGAAATAAAGGCAGGCACAGGTTTCCAGCTTGTCCCTCTAGGGCACTGCTGTCAAACTCATTTTCACCTGGGGCCACATCAGCCTCAAGCTTGCCTTCAAAGGGCTGAAATAATTTTAGGACTGTATAAGTGTAACTCTCCTTAACTCTTAAGGAGTTGAGATTACATTCGTCCCTTGAAGGCAACCACGAGGCTGATGTGGCCCCTGGTAAAAATGAGTTTGACACCCCTGCTCTAGGGGGATGGAGATGCCAAAGCCTGAGATAGGTAACGATGGGAGAGTAGCATATTTGAGAGGAAAGGTGAACTCGGGTTTACACATGTTGATATGTGGTACCTATGGAGATTCAGGTAGGTGTCCTGATATATACACCAGAGTTGTGGATGTGGCTAATCACTATTGAGGGATACTATGTAAAAAGATTTCTTTTTTTTTATTCAGTAGCTTTTATTTATTTATTTTGTTAAATTTTTTTATTTTAGTTTATTCAGTACAGTTTCTATCCTTTATTCCCATTCCAGCCC
>CM052542.1:37620097-37638808 GCA_028533065.1 Trachops cirrhosus | reverse complement strand
GATGGAAGGAAGAAGAGATAAATTTGGAAAGCAAGGGAGCAGGGTCAAGACCAGGGTGACAGAAAGAGAAGCATAAAGAATTGATAGATCAAAAAATAATAGGAATTAAAAGATGAAAGGTTACTTTAAAATAATTAAAAGAAAACAAAAACAAAACAAACACACAAAAAACAAACAAAACAAAACAAAAAATACCTATTGTTGGTTTCAGACTGGCCAAACTGGTTTTCTAGCTGGCTTCAGCACACTGAGGGGTGACTGGAGACAGTTTTTCTCTGTTCCCGTTCAGGACTCAGTCAGCCTCTGGTGTACTGTTCGTAGTGTAGGCACGCTTTCTCCCCCAAGCCCGTCTGGTGCTTCCCAGAAGGGATCTGTGTGGGGGGGGGTCTGGGTGCAGCTATGTGCGTCCTTGAGAATTCACTGCCGTGTGTTCCGATGTCCCGCGGAGTGCCCTTGCCTTTTCCGGGTTCACGGGTGCGCACTCTCTGGGTCCCCAGGGGTGCCCACTTCTCCTACCTTCAGGGCCTGGGCCTCAGGTCCCGCGGAGCGCCCGCGCCTTTTCCGGGTTCACGGGTGCGCACTCTCTGGGTCCCCAGGGGTGCCCACTTCTCCTACCTTCAGGGCCTGGGCCTCAGGTCCCGCGGAGCGCCCGCGCCTTTTCCGGGTTCACGGGTGCGCACTCTCTGGGTCCCGAAGGGCGCCCACTTCTCCTGTCTTCAGGGCCTGGGCCTCAGGTCCCGCGGAGCACCTGTGCCTTTTCCTTTTTCAATGCTGTGGTTTCCGAGACTTTCACCAAACTACACTCTCTCTTCGGGTTTTTCAATGTCTGCTACAATTTGCGATCTCCTATTTTAATTTATGACGTGATAATGTTGGCTCTTTGCTCTGTTCCTACCTAGAATGACTAGAATTTTTTTCCTGGTTGTGGGAGAGTAGAATCTGCTGCGTCCTACCACGCCACCATCTTGGACTCCCATCAAAAAGATTTCTAAAGGAAGCTTGAAGTGATACCAGTCTCACCTCCTGCACTCTGGGCAGACGTAGGTAGTTAGTTAAGTAAAGGATTTTTTCTGCTGATACAAGTCTCAGAACCCTTTATTTCACATTTCTGGTAGACCCTACCAAATCAGAGTGGACACTTGAGTTAAACCTTTTTGCCATCAATAATTGAGAGACATTATTGCTTTTATTTTATTGTAGTCTGTTAGCCCCACAATTCATTATAACTACTGTGGGACTAAGTGAAGATTCAAAAATATAAATGGGTAGATAGATTTTTTTCAGTTTAACAGGTATAGATTCTTAGCACTACACTAGGTCTGGAAAAAGTCAATAATTTAACTAGGAAACTATATAACTTCAGGACATACAAAGGCAAATACTAAATTAATTATATCATAGATTGGGCCTCTCCAAACTTAGGTAATTAGCTATTTAGCCTTTTTGCATATGAAGTGAACATGTGACTTTAGGGAGTTCTTACTAGTTTAATGAAAGGAGTAAATTAGCATAGTTTAATTCCCTATGGACATAGAAAAGAGCCCATATAAGCCCCAATTAATTTGCTAAATTATATGAGTTGTTATTAAAACATCACACTTTCTTATATCTTCGTTGTACCATCCTTCAAGTGCATTCTATTTTGGTTCTTCCACTCTAGGGTTTGTTTTCTTTTCCATTGTAAGGGTGGTGCTATTTATCGATGGTGTCTTTTATGCTCTAGATAGAGCTAAAAGAATTAATTGTAGAGTTAAATGTCTACGTACACATGGATATTCCTCAACAGAAATCTGAAGTGTTGATTCATGGCCATAGAGCATGTGTGGTTGCTGCTTTGGGGTATTTTTTCCTCATGAAGTTGTTCTTAGGAAACAAAAGAAGTGAACAGACTCGACATTTAGCAATTAAAATATATAGCCACTATATAGTCACAGACCAAAGAGGTAGAGCAGGCATTTCTGCAACATTAAATCTGTTTGTTAAGGGAAGAAGGGAACTAAATATGTGGTTAAATCTCGATCTGCCCGTCACTGCTGTGTAAATTGTATATATTAACTGGTATAATATCACTTTTATACCTATTTTCTTAATTATTATAGAAGCAATGAAAATACAGCATCTGTTTTACAAGATCACTATCTCGATTCATCATGGAGAACTGAGAATAGTCTTATTGTAAGTATTTTATGAAAATACCAGGTATATTAAACTATTACTTATTATCCAGAGTACCTCTTTTTTTTTCTTTCAATTTGGTGCTAGTTCTCAGCACTCACAGAGGTAATATATTGAAACGTTTTTCTTACTGTAAAAAAGCAGAAACTTCTTTTGATTTTGAAAAATGTCCTGTTGAAAAACAACTCTGGATCCTGCTGGATTTAGATACAGATCCTTGGTCTATAACTTACCAGATTTGTGAACCTCGGCTTTATCATCTGAACTGTGGGGAACATTGCAGGGTTCATGTCCTCATTTAACACTTATTTATTGAGTACTTACTATGTGTCAGATACTAAGGCAGATTTGGGGGTTATACTATAATCAAGACAGACATGGTTTTGTTCTCAAGGAGCTTATAGTCTGAAGGAGAGTCAGGTGATAAACAAGTAGGCAGACTGTGTAAATCATGAAGGACATTAGATACTGACTGGGAACACGATAGGGAACCTACTTTAGATAAAATTGTTGGTGAAGGAAACTGAGGAGGTAACATTTAAGTTGAAAAGTAATGGAAAGAGAGGAGTAGATAAGTGAAGAGTTGAGGAAAAGCATTCTAGGCAAAAGGAATAGCAGCACAAAGACTCTGGTTGGAAGCCAGTGTCTAAAATCTGATAAGGGGGGATGACAGCTATGACAAGGTTGAAGAGGCAGATGAGAGCTCCATCATATTTGCAGGAAGCAAGAGTGGAATCAAGATACCAGTTAGGAAACATTTGAGTAATCTAAGCAAGATTTGGTGGTAGCTTGGCCTGAGGTTGTGGCAGAAGAGATAGAAATGGACAAATTTAATTAAATTATACTTTGAGCCCTGACCTGTGTTCCTCAGCTGGTTGGGCATTGTCTCACAAACCAAAAGGTCATGGGTTCAATTCCCAGTCAGGGCACATGCCTAGGTTGCGGTTCCATCCCTGGTTGGGGTGCTTATGAGAGGCAACCTATCAATGTTTCTCTCCCTGTCTTTGTCCCTCCCTTCCCCTCTCTAGTAAATAAATAAATAAATAAATTTTAAAAAGCAAAATCTATTTTGAAGGTAGAGCTGCTTGGTAGATTGGATATGGGGCTGAGAGAAAAGGAAAGAATCCAGGGTGAATCTTGGGTTTTTAGCTAAAATAACTTGGTGACAAGTATTGCCATTTACAAAACTGGGAAGGCTGGGGAAGAAGCAGGTGAAGGAAGGTATGGATGGTGAGTTATATTTTAAATGTTAAATTCAAGAAGCCTACTAGATACCTAAGTGGAAATTTTGAGGGGAAAGTTGGAAATAACTGTCTAGATAGAGCCTTGGAGAAGAGACCTGAGCTGAAAATTTTTAAGTTTTGAGAGTTGAAATGAGTGTGATCCATCATTCAAGGGAGGAAAAAAGAATTGTGAGTTTCGGAAATAGGTGTAGTATCTAGCGAAATGCTGATCACTGCTGGTTTTTCATACGTGATAGCCATTATTACTTTGTCATAGATGGGAGCTTGAACCTTGGGGTCTAACAGACTTGTGTGTCAAGTTTCCGCTCTCCCACCTGAAATACTAGCAGTGCTGTGGGTGTAATAGTGCCTGTCTCATAGAGCTACAGTGGGAATCAAAGGTACATTGTCGTGCTCTGGAAATGATAGCTGTTCCTATTGTAATCATATCATTATGTGTTTTCATTTAGCAAACTATAGAAGATAATTTCAAGAAGTAGTAAAAAGAAAAATATATTCTCTTTTTTAATAGCCTTGGACTCTGGATAACACCATCAGTGAAGAGAACAGAGCTGTCATTGAGAAAATGTTGTTGGAAGAAGAGTATCCTTTAATGATTATGAGGAAAGAAAAGATTTCAGTGTTAAAAGCCTCTAAATGCAAAACTTACAAATGAGACCACTGATAATTACTAGATGGATTATTTTTGGCCCCATACTGCTATATAATATGTTACCTACCTATGCAAAAAGCTGCATTTTATTATTCTGGTTCTGCATCATTGCTAAGTCTGAAATATGACTCTATTTTTTAGTTTCTGTTGTGAGCCAACTTTATACTGTCTGAATATCGGTTTGAAATTAAAGAGTGTTTTAAGTTAGCTAGAATCTTTAGTCCAAGGTCATGTCATCCAGTTCTCCATTTTCAGTTTTATAAATTGAAATTCAGAGATGCTGATTTGTTCAAGGACACAAAACTAGAATATGTAAAATTTCTCACTTTGTACTCTGCCAACTTACAGGTTATGTGAGAGGAATCTAAGGGAAAAAGCACAAAACAAATGCAAAAGGATAAGGATTTTTTCCTCCCAGCACTTGTGGCTTCTTATCCATGGTTCAGCCACTAACTTCTTGTCCACATTTCTTTCATGTGTATATGATGTTGGCACCTTAACTCTTTTGAGACTCGGTTTTCTTATATGTAGACTGAGAGGATTTAAACAAAATTATTTCTGGTTTTATGATTTATAAAGATTATTAATAATAGTCTGATGAGTAACATTTTAGTTTTAATTCTTTCATCTATATTTCATGGATTTCTACCTCCTTTTAAGCCACAATTTTTCTATTCCTTTTATTCTCCATTGTTGCTAGGTTGATTTCAGAGTGTCTCTGTATCTTTAATCATCGTAGGTTAACCTCTTTAGGCTTTCTCACCCTCTAGCCCTCCTCAGACATTATAGCCTGTATCACTGCTTTTATTAGAAAAATAGTGTGAGTAGCATATTTAAATTTTTAATAGCCTCACTTAAAACAGATGAAATTAATTTTAACAATATACTTTATTTAACCCAGTATATTGAAAATGTTATTTAAACATTTAATCAACATAAAAACATAATTGAGATCTTTTGCATTCTTTGTTTCATACTCTTTGAAATTCAGTGTGTATTTTATACTTATTGTACATCTCAGTTGGTGCTAGCCACATTTTAAATATTAAGTAGTTACACATGTGGCTATGGGCTAATGTATTGAATAAGGTAATTCTAGATTAATGAATACTTAAGTAGTCACTGGTTCACTTCCAAATTTGGAAAAAAATAATGATAGTAAAAGCTATGTCAGCTCTTAGAGGACAGAGATAATATTTTCTTGTTGCTTTATCTTCATTACCTAGAACCTCGTGTAGTGCCTGACATAACATGATATACAGTCAATAACGTTAGTGAAGAATATTTCTGATTAAAAGTATTGCAGAGGCCAGTGTTAAGAAGTTGGAGAAGGAGGCTTGCTGGTAGATTTAACCTGTTTGTTATTTTTATTAAGGTAGAGAGTAACCCTGAATTCTTCTCTTACCTTGAGAAATATGAAAACAATTGGTTGTCCTAAATTACCCTGGACAACCAATTAAATTCATATGTTACATTCACCCTATGTTTTAGGAAAAAAGAACTAAGTAGAACATTGAGGATGTTTCTTCTCTTAGCCACTTGTAAAAGGGAAGGTAAGAGAAGCTAGCCTCTATGTAGCACACACTTTATGCAGGTACCATGTGGCTTTCATTGAATATATGAGTGCCTACTTTATATGTCACATAAAAGTTATGACTTTATTTTTGTTTTAAAAGTTTCCTTAATAATTACATAGGTATTATTTATCTAAAAAATCACTTCCAGAAAAATTCTGGTTTGATCAGAAGGAAGATGATAAAAAATACACGAAGAGGTAAAAATCAATATATGATACTTTTAAAAGTCTGAATAATATTTTTGAAAACTTCACACACTTATTTCTTTTTTCATGTGGTGCAGTCCGCAGAAAACAGCAAAAACCATGTATGTACTACGTTTTATACTTTAAAATCTTTTTTATTAAAAATTGTGGGAAAATTAAAAATTATAGTTGGCTTGTGAAAAAGCCCTCTTGATCTTGAGTTATACAAAAATAAAAAATCAAAAGTTCTTATAGATATATTGAAATGCCCCAAGGTAATTTTATAACATTATTTGCCAGAATTTTGTTTCAGTTCCACCAAATTATGGAAAAGATAGTGTCCTAGGGATTTGCGGGGAAACTTTTAAAATCTGCTATGTAATATATAAGGAATTAATTTGATTTCTGTTGCCCTGGCAGTTAATTTTCAATCACGCAAACTAAAATTTAATTTGAATTTGTAGCTTTCAAAAAATTAAAGAAACTAACAGATTGGCCTAAAAGTCTGTTACATTTTTTACTGTAAAATAAAAGACACCACTTTTCATTTTTACCAATAACTTTGGAAATTGGATATTTCGAGTATGTCAGCTATCTCCCGTTACTGGCTTCTAGAGGGTAGAGGCCAGGGGTGCTGCTAAACCTCTTCCAATGCATAAGACAGCCCTACAGCAAAGAATTATTTGGCCAAAATGTCAGTAGTACCAAGATACTTGCAAACCACTTTGATACTTTCTCCATACACTGCACAAATCGTTTTTTGTGTTTCAGTTGTATTTTTATCTTCCTTGAAATGCTAAAATATAACATACTGAAAATGTTACTTATTCCACTTCAAAATTAAAATGGCTGCACAAAAAATCCACCAATTTTGATTTTTTTTTTAAATGCATGCTGATATGAAAGCTGCCACAATACAATCGAACAAAATTATTTCGAATGAAGTTAAAGACAACTGGGCACTACTAGAACCATTGCATGGAAAAGTCGTAACGGACATTTTGGCCATCCCAGTATTAACTTTTATTTAGTGTTTATAAACTTGAATGTTCATGATCCCTTAAAGGGTAAGGGTTACAGATTTGCAGCTCTCAAAGTGTTTGAGCACTGAACAGACTTTGGCTTTTACATTTTGGTGAATAAACAAGAAAAAGTGAAGTTAATGAAAAGATTAATGGTTTCCTTTGAAGTAAATTAGTGAGCCTCATGACTCTTGATTTCTTCAGATACTGCAATTTCAAAACCAATAAATGTGATGCCATGGTCTTTTTACTTTTCTGGCTTGATGTTCACATGGACTTACGTGAAAGAATCAAAGAGATAATATTTATGGAGTCAAGTTAAACTTTTGCGTGCCTTTTAGGATTTGGGATTGTATTAACATCTGCTGCTTCGTGTCCAATAAAAGGAACCCTATTTATTTGTTTTCACACCAACTTCCTTTGATGTCTTTTAGTGTTATCTTCCCTCAGACCCAAGGATTATATCTTTTGGGGCTGCTAATCATCCTGAGCTAGAGAAGTGTATGAGACAGGGTAAATCCACCCCCTCATGTAGAGGCTGCAGCCTTCTTCTTATTTATTTATTTATTTATTTATTTATTTATTTATTCTAATTGTTAGACTAAGTGTTAAATTTAGTTTGTGGCTATCTATAACCTTTAGGTGCATAAATATGGAATGTTCCATTTCAGAAATTTTTTTTTTTTGCAATTCCGTTTTTTCCCCTCAGGGTACAATCTCCTACAAAACCAGCCAGTTTCTCAGTAAAGTGGACGGTAGAAGAAAAAGAGCTGTTTGAACACGGGCTGGTAAATAAAACAATTTTTGATTTATAGTAAAATAATTCTAGAAGCAAATACTGATAGAATTATAAGGTTAAATTAATTTGTAGAGACCAGAAATTTCTTTTTGATTACAACGATCATATTTATAGTTTTTCTGTAGTTAGAATGATGATGTTTGTAGCATCGTACAAGAGAATTTAACTCATTTAAGTTACTAAAATATTAAAATAGATTTGGATTAATATTTTGGATAGTTTTTATTCTAATAAAACCCCAAAATTGAGCTGTTTCTGTTTACATGACACCAACTACCTGGATTAAAAGGCAAAATTATTTAGTTATCTGATACTTTCTTTTGAAAAAACAAACTTGTGTATTTGGAACTGTCCAGGTTGAGTTCTTTTTTATTCAGATATTTGGCATTGTGCATATAATCTAAATATTTTAGTGACTATAATTGAAGACAAAACATTTCTTTTATGTGAATGTTTCACTGAGGTCTGTATAAATGTCTACAAGTTACATAATGGGAAAATATGTACCTCAATTTCTAATTATGAAAATAATCCTTAACATGAAGAAATTTAATAAAATATTCAGAATTTTTTTAACTATTGGGAATACTTTATATCATTTCTTTTAAGATACATATTACCTAATGTTATGCTAAATTAATTTGAATTTATATATTATATATATAGAATATTTATATAATTATGCAGGATCTATAAATGCTAATTGAAGTATTAATAATGTTTCTACAGATGATAGGAAATAAAATGTGTATTTTTATATTTAGTCATTACCATGGCATTTATATATTCCATGATTTTTTTTAAGATTTTTAAAAATTTATTTTTAGAGAAGGGAAGGGAGGGAGAAAGAGAGAGAAAGAAACATTGATGTGTGGTTGCCTCTCGTGCACCTGCAACCAGGGACCTGACTGGCAACCTGGGCATGTGCCGCCCTAAACTGGGAATCAAACTGGTAACTCTGGGTCACAAGCCGGCACTCGATCCACTGAGTCACACCAGCCAGGGCCATGATGTTTTTATATAAATACCGAAACTATCTTGGGACTTTTATGTCTCCTGAGATTTTTCTCCTGTGCTGTTATGTTTTTATATTGGTATTTCAGTCTGTTGCATGGTTATCATTTACATAATATAACTTGAACTAACCAGCCATTTATTTAAGATTGCTGACAACTTAGGTGTTTTGCCCCTTACTGAAGACCATAATTATACATACCAATGCAAGTAGGTTGTGAATTTTTAGGTTGTTACTGTTGACATTGGCAGTAGTTATAAGAGCTACATCTGCATGGTTCAAAATTCAAAAGGAACCTAAAGTCATATGGTGTTAAGTCTAACTTGTTTCTCAACCTTTAGTTCTCTATGCCTGAGGCAACCATTTTCATCTGTTCTTTGTGTATCCTTCCAGAGATATTTATCCCTTGTATAAGCAAACGGGTATTTATTTATATACATGTATAGATATCTATTTATATATATAAACAAATATTTTAAACTTAGAATGTTTTCCCACAAATATACATGGAACTATTGGTTGTATTTCACCCTTTTTGACCTTTTGATGTAATTTGCTTATAGACCGATTTTCTCAGGTTTGAGAGAAAGTAATTATGTGGTACTGAATGGTGAAGGAAGAGTTTTTCTTCCCTTTCTTGGGCATAGGGCTTTCCCTTTGCTCTATTTTAAAATTGATGAGTGTTTTCTTTGTTTGTCTTGTTAGTGTCCCCTTCCTAAGTTTCTTAGTGCCCAAGCCTTTACAATCCCTACTGGCATACTTCATCAGGATCTCTCCTGTCTCCAAAAGGGTTCCATACTGTCAAGTTGCCTATTTGATTTTTTCCCAAAATAAAGATAACTGATTCTTCAGTAAGTTGATCTCTACTAGGTGTTAGTTAAGAGAGATATAAATAATTAATTTATACTGGCTAATAACTTTGCCAGAAGTACTTTCAGTTTTAAGAAATTTTCCATATATCACATTTACTAAGGAATACCAGAAGTAATTGTATAAATAAAGGTTTATCATTTGGATCAGATCTTTGAAGATGACTTGCTACAACAGGTTGTAACTGCCTGGCCTGTAAATTTGCTCTGAGATTAACTTCCCTGAGTTGTAGCAGTGTTTGTTTGTTTGTTTTTCATAGCTGTAAGAATTCTAAAAAAATTGGAATTGTTGAGCGACTTTGGGAAATAGAGCATATTTTGTGTTAGAGATGTTATAAAGGAGGTTTATTATGTATCAGCTGATAAACTGGATACCTAAAAATCCCTTTTCACTCCAAAATTATATTTATTCCTTTCTGTATTTCACTCAGGTTCTTAGTGTTTTCTCATCACATCTTCAGTGTTGGCAGGTGGACAGCCTTCAACAGTAGAGGCGTGTGGGGAGGTGTTGGTTGCAGGTCACTTCATTTGTGGTTCACTCTTTTTATTTACCCTCACCCGAGGACATGCTTATTGATTTTAGAGAGAGGAGAAAAAAATCAATCCGATATCTCTCAGACATGCCCAGACAGGGGACCGGGCCTGTAACCTAGGCATGTGCCCTGACCCAACGGGGAATAGAACACATGACCTTTTGGTTTATGGAATGATGATGCTCCAACTAACTGAGCCACACTGACCAGGGCAATGTGATTCGCTCTTCTGTCAGTTCACTGTGATATCTGTGTAGTTATAGTATCTGCTGTGGTACACATAATGGGTATTGTAACAAATGGAATCTGGGTAAAAAGGTATTTTTAAATTAGTGTCAGAACATAGTTGATTGTATAAATGGAAAGTGCAGCCTGCCTCCCTTTGAAATATTTTTTTAAATTATCTTAAGATTTGGAACATCATAATATGAATACATATAGTTAGGAATACAAAAAGTGATGTATCGTTATTTAGCTATGAAAAGAAAACTAATTTCAAAACCATTTTGGTCAGTGTCCATAAGTCCAGATTCCAAAGGAAGAATATGGGCTTTGATTTTTAAGGGTCTTAGCCATATATGAGGCTTCATTGTGTGCTTTAGAAAATAATATGAGTTATTCTTTTAGTTTGCTTTTATTTATTTAATGTGGCAGTTGCTTAGAATATTAACAAGTAAGTTCAACAGAAGTAATTTCTTTTCCATTTTGATATAGGCTAAATTTGGCCGAAGGTGGACCAAAATTGCGAAGCTAATTGGAAGTCGCACTGTTTTACAAGTGAAGAGCTATGCTAGACAGTACTTTAAAAATAAGGTAAGCAGAATATAACTATCCTTAATAATAATATTTTAAATAAAATTAGTAAGACAAGGTAGTTTTTAATTCAAGGCATTAAAGTCTCAATGTTAAAGTTTTTATGTTGGAAGTATTTTACACCCATAAAGTTCTTTACAGATATTTATCTTCAAAAATCTCAAAGCATATCTTCAGTGTTGTGAGTGTTCCTATGAAATAGGTATTATGTTATTCTACCTAATTTCATATAGTGAAATAGAGGACCAAAATAGTAACTGCCCTTTAAAAATGTAGTGGTAAATACTTTAAAGAAAATTACCATAAAGGTACAATATATCAAGGACATTTACTCAGTTTAATAACATTGTATTTATCTTACTTTTTCTGCTATTGATTAAATTTTAAAATTTTAATATTATGTATGGGGTTTTATCTTGATTTTTAAGAAGGTAAAATTAGATGGTCCGGAGAAGAAAACACCAAATCAGAAGAACAGCAGCGATCTTCAGATTCAAAGTGAAGAGGAAGGCACACCGGCGTGGGCATCGTCAGGTTTAAGGGGACGTGCTGATCCCAACCTGAATGCTGTAAAAATTGAAAAGTTATCTGATGACGAAGAAGTAGACATCACAGATGAGACAGATGAGATGACTTCTCAAGCACCCCAGGAGAATCCTAGCAGTGATCTCTTATTAGACATCCCTAATAGTAAAAGTCATGAAACCTGCCGAGGAGAATTTATCACCTCTGCCAGTCAGGAAGATTCCATTTCTAAATCTTCGAAAGAATATCTTCAGGATTTAAAGCATGGTGAGGTGGAAACACTTCCAAGCTCAGGAATTACATTTTGCACTGAAAAACAGAGCACCAGTGACAAAAAAACAGTTAAATTAAATGATCAGAAATCTAATAAACTGAAAAAAAGTTGTGATAAGCATGATGGAAATGGAATAGTAGATGATACCAGGCTGTTGCCTTCTCCAGAGCCTTGTGAAGTTCAGAAAGATTTGAGTGATAATGAAATGCTTTTTCAGTCCTACTGCCAAATGGAGGAGGAGCACCATGAGGAAGAAGAGCTTAAGCCACCAGAGCAAGAAGTAGAAATAGATAGAAATATTATTCAAGAAGAAGAAAAACAAGCAATTCCTGAGTTTTTTGAGGGGCGCCAAGCTAAAACACCAGAACGCTATTTGAAAATTAGGAATTACATTTTGGATCAGTGGTAAGGAAAAATTGTATTATAGATGCTGTTTTAAAACCTATGGTACTCTAGAATATTTAAACTAGGCTCATGCAGAATTTAGTATTGTACAATGCAAATGATCCAGAGAGCTTTAATATAATATATTTTGATAGGCAGGACTTAAAAATTTCTCATAGTGAAACTTTTGTGGAGAACTTTGGTAAACATTGTCATCTATAACTATCTTAATCCATCTGTTTGTTAGAGTTCATTTGTTCATGAGTGTTTGGGCCTGGAAAGGAGAGGGATAGATGATTGCCTTATAGAGCACTTTTCTTAGGACAGAGTTAGGAAAATACAGAAAGCACTGCTGTTCAGGAAAAGAGGGACAACATGTTTTCTAGTTTATTCCATACTTTGAAGTACAAAGAAAGAAAACTGTGACAGAAGGATAGTGTCATTAAATGTGGCTAGATTGCAAAAACCATTCTCCTAAATAGCTCCCTTAAATGCTCTCAGCTTTGAACCTACAGCATAATCTGTTCATTCCTTCGTCCAGCTTCATTGGGAAATAGGAATTTTCTGATATGTGAAGTTCACCCTCTAAATTGTCAGTACCTTTTACTTAAAGTGATTAGTGAGGAACAGGGAACAAACCAAAAAACTTTCCACCTTTGAATTTTTCATAAAAGTTTAAGGCATCATTAAACATTCATAATTGTTATTGCTTCAGAATTGTGTAGGGCCATCTTCACAGAGGGCTTTTGCTGTAACCTAGGAAGATTACCAAAGAAAAACAAGGTTTGGTAATTCAATAACCTTCATTTTGCCCACATGATATTTAGTGATTTGGCCTTTAAGAATAGCTATACTCTAAAAGAAAGGTTTTTGTTCTTGTTCTTGCAGACAGTTGAGATTGCTAAAAGTACAAGTTCTGGGTAAGGGGTGGTGTCAAAGTAAAGAATACTTACAAAGAACAACTGACATTGGCATAGTGCTTTGCAGTTTACAGAAAGTTTTTCTATATCATCTGATTCCTCACAACAATCCTGTAAAATAGGCAGGTGGTGTTTTCTCTATTTGATTCTGAGGTCAGGAGTGGTTTAGGGGCCTGCCTTTGATTATATAACCAGCCACTGACAGACTTCAGTGCAAGTAGTGACTCTATCAATCATCCTGTTATTCCACATTACCTAATTCACACTATTAAAACAGATAAATTAAATTGGATCTCTACTGGTATCTAAATTTGATTTTGGAAATAAAAAAGGAGGAATGGCCAAAATTGAAGGACTATATCAATCATCAGTGAGTATGTGCTGTACTTTAATCAAATTTCATCTCTTACTTTGATTTTGGATTCTATGAGGCAGAATAATTTAGATAGATAGTATAAATTATATAGCAGTAGTTTCCTAACATGATTTGCCTTAGTTCATGAAACCAGTTAAGTGTTGCTGTTTCAGTGGGTGAAAAAGCAAAAAGAAATGTTTTGAACAGGAACTCTAGTGTTCTCTTCAGAAATAGAAGAGAGAGTGATTAGGAACTGAAGTTGTGTTAAAAAAATAGAAGGAAAAGTTAATGTTTTAAAAATATAGAGGCCTACTAGATTTGTTTGTAGCTAAAAGAACCTTTTCATAAAAGTACTTGCAATCAACTCCCTTTCTAGGGGAATTTAATAAAAATAGTAACCAATGCCATTACTGAATGCCTACCAAATGCTGTGCATTGAATTTAAATCATCTCCAATTCTCTTGACAGCCTGCCCTCGTTTTGTAGGCGAGAAAAATGAGTTTCAGAGAGCAAAAGGAACTTGTTGCAGGTCCCTTTAGGTGAAAGTGATTTCCAGAGTCTGTATAATGTTGATTCATTATTTTCACACTTCCATGTCGGGGCCTTGACCTAGACTTTTCATTCTGCCTTGGATGCTTTCCCCTCCAGATCTTGGTGAATCTTTCTTCCTCCGCTCACAGGAAGTTAGAGGCCTTCTCTGACCACCCTATCTAAAATAGCTCACATATCTCCTTTCTCTCATTCTTTTACCCTACTTTTAATTTATCTTAATGGAACTTATTACCACTGAAAATGTTACATTTTTATTTGTGTATTGTCTTTCTCTTGATTCCCCAATGATAATGCAGGCTCCACGCAAGTAGATTTTTTTTGTCTATTTATTGTTAAATCTAATGCTTAGAACAGTGCTTGGATACAGAAGGCATTTAATTTGTTAGGGAGAAAAGATTGAATGAATGAGTCATCATTATGTCATGAACAGATATTTTGAGAGGCCTTACCATTTGTTCAGCACTGTACTAGTTTACTAGGTTCTGCTTAAAACCTTTTGATTTGGATAATCATTGATGACTTCAATTCAGTGTTTAGATTCCTACAGATTTTTGGTAGCCATTTATATACCATGCTCATTTCTACTTTCTTGCCTTCACTTGTGCAGTGTGTTTTGTTTTCTTTTAAAACATTAGAAATCTCAACTTTTCATTGGAACTTTTGAAGCCCTCCCACATCACAAGCTACTTTTTACTTTCCCTGAAGTTCTATAGAATTTATAATTTCAAATTTGGTTACTGCTTAGAGAAGCCTTCCCTAAACACTCTATTTAAAATAGTCTTACTATTTGCTTATTTGTCTCACTGTATCTACTTACCCTCTTTTCTTCCTAGCATTTATTGCTACCTGACAATATAATAGATATTATTCATTAATTTCTCAGCTGTCTCCCCCATTAGAATGTAAGGTCAGGAACTTTATACTATTCATCTCTGTATCCTTAGTGCCTAGAACAATGCCTGATGCAGAGGATGCAAAATAAATATTTGTAAGATAAAATAAAGATTGAATAAGAAATACCTATATTATATGATTTATCTGAATACTTGGTTTGTAATCCTATCACTTCTTTTTTTTTTAAGGTTTTTGTTTATTTCTTTTTAGCAAAGGGGAAGGGAGGGAGAAAAAGAGGGAGAGAAGCATCAGTGTGTGGTTGCCTCTCCTGCTCCCCCTCCTGGGGACCTGGCCTGCAACCCAGGCGCGTGCCCTAGCCTGGGAATGGAATTGGTGACCCTTTGGTTTGCAGGCTGGCAATCTACTGAGTCACACCAACCAGGGCTATCACTTCCTTAAGTGCTTTAATTTCTCTGGCCTTTTTGTTTCTCATCACTGAAATGAGAATAGTAAAATCTATCTTGTAGGGTTGTTGTGAGGATTACGATGTGTAACTTTTGGTACGGCGTCTGGCATAAGCACTTAGTAATTAAATTTTCTATTATTTTAAAATTATATTGTACCATCTAACAGGGTACATTAAATAATATTCAGTAAATATGTGTTTCACTATATAAACCTCTTATTTCATAACTTTTGGGCATTTCTTGATTCTTTTGGGATCCCCTATAATATCTAGTTCTATTTTCTACTGAGAGATATTTATTGGCGTAATGATTAAAAACTAATATAAAACTTTTAAGTATTTATAAGGTAGTTTACAATGAAAAGATACTGTCCAACAAAGTAAAAAGTAGATGAACCTAAGTGACATATTAAAAATTCAAAAGGTCTAATACTAAATGCTTTCAATATGTTATCAAAGTGCCTTTTTTTTAGTTCAAAGATTGAGGCTTGAATTTGGATCTGTAGATAAATAAGCTTCTAACTTAAAAGTCCGGGGATAACTGGGATTTATTGAATTTAATATTGGGGAAGAAATAATACTTGTAAAATTGCACTATTCTTGTAAGTTATTGTATCATTTAAAGATATTTTATTTCAGGAAAAATGTACACTTGGGTATTATGTATTAGTATTGTATTGACTATACACATTTACATATTGTGAGGGGGTGAATTTTTAAGATATTTCAAATACTAAAAGTTTTTCCCAGAAATCTTTTTTTCATGTTTTTATTTATCCAAAATAATTTTACTTCCATCTCTTAATTAGGGAGATATGCAAACCGAAATACTTAAATAAGACCTCAGTACGTCCTGGCCTGAAGAACTGTGGGGATGTTAATTGTATTGGACGGATTCATACATACCTCGAATTGATAGGAGCAATCAATTTTGGATGTGGTAAAAATAAAAACCCAACGACATCTTTTACTTGACATTTTTATCCTTACGGCACCCATGAATTTCTTGATGGTTAGAATTCAGGTAGACTTAGGTATATAGAGAGAGAGATTCAGAGAGATTCTATAGCATTTTGGAATAAATGTATTAAGATTTTGCTGTAAAACAGATTTTGTTGATTAAACTATATTTCCCTTTGTCCTACCTATAGTGAAAATTGGTGGTATAATTTTAAAGGAAATATATGCAGTCTTAAGAAGTAGAAATAATTTAAGAATTCAGTTCTTTGTCAAGTAAAAATAAAACTATTTTATGAAAACTCTAATAATAGCCCATTTAAAATGCAAATACTGTGTTCATACTAGAAATACTGTCTAGCAGTGCTTGAATAAAGGAAATAATTTATGAGCCTCTACATTTAAATGTAACAAAAATGCCAAAACATTTTTCATGGAAGAAAGTTTTTTCACCCTAGTTTTTCTCAAATATAAAAGGTGATGAATATGTATATTTTTAAATGTATTCTACCCTTTTATTAGCATGGCACAAACTGTTTGAAGAAAGATAATGCCATAGTTGCAAAGTGATAAGGTAATTAGAACCTTGCAACCCATGGTTTGAGAAGACTATTCTGGAGTCTGTGTCTGTGAAAAGACAACTAACTAGAAAACTTCCTGTCAGAGATGATTTTATTTTATGTAGAGGTAGATAAAATTTATAGTCTGCCCTGAGGTCTTTGTTTACCCAAAGCATTGTATATTGGGACTGGCTTCTCAGGAAAACTAAGGTATCGTAACTTCGTCAGCCACCAAAAGAAAAATGAAATCGTATTTTCTGTGTTAGATTTCCAAAGTTAGCAAAGTAAAATAAATCAAAAATTAAACAAATTACCCATTTCCTAAGTATCACATTTTATTGAGATTTCTTTATAATAAATAATAGAATTACTTTTATGTGAGAACTATATGGCATATAAAATGTGTGATTGTGGAACAGGATAGAATCATAGAAACTCTGGTATGAAGAAACTTAGAAATTGGCTCACAATATATAGTCAGTGTAGATGTGTCTTCTTGTCTAACACATGGATTCGTAAAAAAATAGTTTTGTTTTTTCTGAATTCCAACAGAACAGGCTGTGTATAACAGGCCACATCCAGTTGATAAAGTGCGGATCAGAGACAGAAAAGATACAGTGGAAGCGTACCAGCTGGCCCAGCGTCTGCAGTCCATGGTAAGCAGTCCCCTCTCACCCTCAGTGATTTCTCCACATTGCTCCTTGCCCTGCTCAGTAAGGTGTATCTTCTCTTCAGCTTTTCAACAAATGGCCGTTTAGTGGATGAACGTACTGTCTCTTGTATTTACCTTGCCATTCACTTTTCTGGTTTCCGTTCAATTTCACATAGGTTTATAAGGCAAACAAACCAAAAAAGATCCTCAAAAGTCACCAGCAGCCTTTATAGAGAAGTGTACTGTTTTGTTAAAATGACCTGAGCCTGCTTGGTTTCGATTTCTAAACCTAACATTTTTTAACTGTACGGTTAGGCTCTTTTTTTTCTTTCAGCTATTTTTGTTTAAAAGTTTTAAGATAAGGTTCAGCTTTTTGGAATAGCTATCTAAAATATATTTTTTTTTAATTCTTGAGGTTAGTAAGTTTTATAGTAGTTTAAATTTCATGAATCTAAGTGATCCAACAAGTCTCCTAAAAGGCAGTAATGCCGTGAACCAATAAAATAGGTTATATTGGTAATAGGTGGGATAAAGTATAGATGACAGAATGGGTATCTTCCTCAGAGTATTTGGGCTATAAGCCATTTCTACCTAGATATACTTTTTCTAAAATTATATTTTATTGGGACTTCCGGCCACGATGAGGGCATAGGTAGATGCACTGTGCCTCCTCGCACAACCAAGATAGGGACAACAACGATAAAGAAACAAAATAACAACCAGAACTGACAGAAAATTGAAGTGTATGGAAGTCGGACAACCAAGGATTTAAAAATAAACACTTTCATCCAGACCGGTAGGAGGGGCGGAGTCGGGCAGCGAGGCGAGGGACGCAGAGCGGAGAGCTGAGCACCCGGGGTGGCCTGTAAGTCCGCAGCAGGCAGACCCTGGGCGCACGAGCAGCAGTGGCTGGTGGGCCCCGGCCAGGGGGTAGCGAGTGGCGGACCTAGCAGACCCTGGGCGCGCAGGCAGCGGTGGCTAGTGGGCCCCGGCTGGGTGTGGCGACTAGCAGACCCAGCGAGGCGGCCATTGTGAAGTAAGGAACTGCGCACAACTCAGGGTCCCAGCACCAGGAAATAGAACTTTGGGTCACAGACTGAAAAGGAAGGTCCCACGGGGTGCACAGGCCCACCCACATCGGAATTGGTGCCAGAGGAGCCCAGTTGGCTTGCGGAAGGTGGCGGAGGGGTCTGGGGTCCTGCAGAGAACAGAGCAAGCGCCATTGTTCCTTCTCGGACCCCGCCCCCACATACAACGTCACAACCCTGCGACTGGGGTGCCCCGCCCTGGTGAACACCTAAGGCCCCGCCCCTCACTACAGGAGCTCGACAAGACCAAAAAACAAAAC
>CM052542.1:37597847-37619597 GCA_028533065.1 Trachops cirrhosus | reverse complement strand
TACCTACAAAGGAGTTCCTATCAGGCTGTCAGCTGATTTCTCAAAAGAGACCTTACAGGCAAGAAGGGGCTGGAAAGAAGTATTCCAAGTCATGAAAGACAAGGACCTACATCCCAGATTGCTCTATCCAGCAAAGCTTTCATTTAGAATGGAAGGGCAGATCAAGTGCTTCTCAGATAAGGTCAAGTTCAAGGAGTTCATCATCACCAAGCCCTTAGTGTATGAAATGTTAAAGGGACTTATCTAAGAAAAAGAAGATAAAAAACACGTGTAGTAAAATGACAGCAAACTCACAGTTATTAACAACCATACCTGAAACAAAAATGAGAAGAAACTAGGCAAACAACTGGAACAGGAACAGAACCACAGAAGTGGAGAACACATGGAGGGTTGGCAATAGGGAAGTGGGAGGAGGAGGGTGGGAGAAAGATACGAAGAATAAGTAGCAATGAAGGTAGATAGAAGGTAGGCGGGGAGGGCAAGAATAGTATGGGAAATGTAGAAGCTAAGAACTTATGACACATGGACTGAAGTAAAGGGGGGGAATGTGGGTGGGAGAGGATGTTCAGGGTGGAGGGGAATGAAGGGGGGATAATAGGACAACTGTAATAGCATAATCAATAAAATAAAATAAATTTAAAAAGTTATATTTTATTGGCTATGCCATTACAGTTGTCCTGACTTTCCCCCCTCTGCCCCCCCCACACCCAGCCGCCCCACTCCTTCAGGCAGTCCCCCTACCCTTGTTCATGTGCCCGGTGTACGTGTCATGGGTGTAAGTTCTTCGGTCGCTCCCTTTCCTACACTGTGCTTTACATCCCCGTGACTATTCTGTAACTGCCTATCTGTACTTCTTACTAGACATGCTCTAAGAAAGGGTGTTTGGAAATATAGTTGGTAGAGTTGGTGCTAGTGAGACAGTGGCCTCTGACAGCTAGTCCATTTAAGGGCTTAGGACTGAGGTTTGCAAAACTGGCTATCAGTAATGCCGTTATCCAACTTTGTAAATTTTTTACTATTTGTGTTAACTAAGCAGTCTTTTCCCTTCTGAGGCTGAGATGTAACTATTTTGCTTCGAGTTGTCAATAGTTTACCTTTTGCTGTGTGTTCTTTCAAGTTTTCTACCACAAGTTAATGAACAGGGAGTCATTTTCTTGGTGGCTCTGTTTGGTCTTAAAAAATATTTTTTGTCCGAGTGTTTTTTCTCCTACATGGTGAAAAGAAAGGAAAATTAAAGATATCCAAGTAGAATACTGAAAATAATCACTGATGTTTTTCTGAGCAGAGTGCTAGCTATTGAACATAAATTAATGAAATAAAATTCAGTCAGGCACTCTGATCAGGGATTAACATTATTTAAATGGAGAAGTTGTTTTTAGAAAATTATCATTTTGATTTTGTATATTACTATGTTGTGATTTCTCCAAGTTAATCTCATTACCTTTTGCTTTATTTTAATCTCATCACAGCGCACAAGGAGACGTAGGGTCCGAGACCCATGGGGAAATTGGTGTGATGCAAAAGACTTAGAAGGACAAACGTTTGAGGTAACTTTGACCTTCTTAAATGGCTCATTAGTGAAAGTTGTTTTGTCAATACATACTTGTATAACTTAATGTCACAAATATTACACTTTTTGAACATGTATACATATATCTCTCTCATTTCCATATTAATTGTTTTGTCCAGAAGTCATTGATAAACAACAATGTAGAAGGCGTGGTGGTTCAGTTAACTAGAAGTTTTCAGAACCCCTAGTTGACTCATTTTCAGAACTTTGATTATCTGTTTCTACATTCTGTTCTGTCCCTGAAGAATATCTTCACGGGTGCCAGAAAGTTGGTATGCCCAGTTCATTTCAGTAAACATTGCTAAATGACATTCTGATAACGCAGTTAAGATATTGTCCCACGCATTAGACATAATACAAATATTGAAGTATTATTTCCACAAATAAAAACTGTGGTCCTAAAAAGAAGATAGGCAGTGAATGTGTGTATAACACATATACCCACATGCATTCTACATATATAATTTGTTTGTGAACAACTAGTATAGTAGATTGGTGTCATGAGCAAGGGAGCATCCCCAGAAGGAGCCACTCCTGCGTATTTGTGTCCTTACACAATGCCAGGTTTATTAGGGAAGCCCTCCCCAATAAGCCAATAGAGTCAGAAGCAAGTAAAACACAGAGAGGGATTATACACTTAGATTGGATCAGAGCGAGTGCCCATCGCCCAGTCCTAGTCACTGGCAGTGTCTGTAGGAGGAGACTTACTGTCAACTTCGTCTTGTTCTCACATGCCCTTAAATGTGGTTTTAAAGGAGTATTTTTATTAATTCTACTTATTAGTGGTTGGTTGATGGACTTTTGATCAACTGGTGTTTATATTTTAGCATCTCTCTGCTGAGGAGTTGGCAAGAAGAAGAGAAGAGGAAAAATGCAAACCTATTAAATCTTCAAAAGTGCAAAGACCAACAAAAAGGTATAATTAACATTATATAAATGTGATTCTTCAACTTATAAATGATTAGAAAATATTGGAAAAATATTTGAAATAGCTTGCATTATAATGTTTACATTCAGTTTATAAATACAGGTAAAATTTTTGAACTTTTTTTATTTCACTGATTATGAATTTGGAATACCTTGAGCACAAGTTTTAAACTTTTTCAGGTTCAGTGAATATAGGAGCTAAGCTGTGTTGCACAGGGGCCTCGTTTATGACAGATGGTCATTTAATATAACTCAGGCATTATGAACAGGTAGCTCATACTTACATGAACCCGTTATTATTCTTAGTAGTCACCTTTTCACTTGCTAAAGGCTTATTAATCAGCCATTTTAAAATCTTACCTAGAATTTTTCTATATGCAACATCTGATTCCTCTGTTTCTAAAATCTGCTTTTACTGTGTTTGGAAACAAGCCCAACAGTTGCCTATGCCAAGGCCTCCAGTAATTTTCCCATTCTCCGCAGCTCCTCAGATGACATTGACGGTGGTTTCAGGTCACGGTGCTTTGGTGCTCTCCGATGCATATGCTCTCTTGCTATTTGCTCATCTATCCTGGCCTTCAGTTTCTTTTTATTCGTGCTGATGAAGCACTGTCTAATTTGAAAAATCTTTCTCCTTTATTCAACTAATGTTTTTTTGAATGCCTACAATATGTCAGGCACTGTTCTAGGCCCTTGGAATATAGTAGTCAGCAAACAAGGTGTGTGTTCTCCTGGAGCTGACAGTCTCAGGTAGAGCAGGAACTAAATTGTTCTGCTCTTTTTCAGTTGTGTTAACATAAATATATTCCTTGTTTGTTTTCTCTGAACATAGCCTAAAAAACCTTTTTATTCTTACTATATCCATCAAACCTCAATTCTTTACTAGTCAAAGCCTTTCTGACATTTCTCGTAGATTTACTTGTATGTGCTTTGGTATCTAAGCATTTGCTTAAGTAGCCCTGTTCCCCTGGGTTTTTTTTGTTTTACTTTTTCATTTTAAAATATGACTTTATTATAGAACTTTCTTTATAGATTAATTTCTTTAGCAGAACTGCTTGTCATTTATTCATTCAACAAATATTTATTGAGTTCTTACTCTATGCTGACCATATTATTATGCTGACAAATATTTTCGAGAAACTTCCATCTTTCTGACATTTCTCTCAGGTCTTATGTCAGAGAATTGGTTACGTCTTCATTGAACTTTTTGAAATCTGCTTTCAGTATAGGACACGTGTCTGACCATTTTTAATGTTCTCCTCTTTGGGTATTAAAAGAAATTTAGACAACAGAATTACTTTCTTCCCAGGGTCCTGTCTTTCCACCCCTCTCCCATTTCTAAAACATCAAGTCCAAAAGAGCAGTGCTGCTTTCCAGCAGCTGTATTGACTGTTTTAAGAGTTTCTCCTCATTTAATATTTTCCTCTCAGACAGTAGGTTTAGATTTTTGATGCACATTTTCAAATTTGTGACTAAATGTTATTTTCCTAATCTTGTTGTTGAGATTATATTAGAAGTAAATATTTTCTTCTTTTTCAGCTCATTTGATCCCTTCCAACTGATACCTTGTAATTTTTTCAGTGAAGAAAAGCAGGTACTACTTATGCATCACTGAATGACCGTAAATAATGCCCTCCTGTCAGACATAAAATACTTCTTTTTCAGTATGTGCAAGGCATTTATATGTGAAATAAGGGGCAAGGCAGGGTGTATTAGGGGTCAGATGAGTAGTACAGATGGAAAAGGAGAGGGAATTGCCCTAGGCTAGGGTTTTAAATGGTATTTTTTTGAAGTTTGATTCTCACTGAGGTTTGGTTGGTGGTGATTTAGGTATGACAGGTTAACAGAGAAAGGGGGTGGACGTTCCAGTTAGGGAGAACAAAATCTCTATTTTTATGCTCCCCCATTTTTTTTGTTTTTTTGTTTTTTTATATTTCAGGAGCCATTTCAGGTGAAAGTGGCTTCAGAAGCACTTTTAATAATGGATTTGGTAAGGATAATCTATCGTGTTTACTTAGTTATTCTGATTTCTATTCTTGTGTATTTTTATTGCAGGCATAAGAGAGAGTATGGAAGACCTGTATTTTGGATCTTAACTATCCTCTTTTACAAGGAATCTAAAAATAAGTCTTTTCTTTTGGAGAAAAGCCAAACAATTGCATGTTTCCATATTTTAGAGCAAATAAATTAATGTGAGTTTTTGCAGACTGTTTGTCATCATTAACCCTTCTTTTATTTCCTAGTATCCTTTGTCTGCTGCCTTCCAGATAACAGAACACAACTCATAATTGGAGTTTCCTGGTTTGCACTAAACTACCGAGAACTCCATAGTTGTGTGATTTTTTTATGGTCTTTTCCTATAGGAGGTTCTAGAGTGATTTTTTTTTACTTTGTATCTTTATATCTTTCCTGAATAGGGAGAGCAGATGGTACCTTTGTTTTGTGAGTGAAGAAGTGGCATCATTGTTTGAATGCTAGGTTCAAAGCTTCTCAGCCAGCAGGGAATGCAGATCTGAAATCTTAAGACTGTGCCCTGAGCTTAGCATCTAGTTCCTCTAACATGCTATTTTATATTAAAAAAGCATAATTACCAGACTTGATAAGTGAATTTTATTCTGTTTTTTTTGTCAGGTGGTTTATTTGGGCTAAGTCTATCTTGTATTTCTTTCAGCATGCTCATGTGTCTATGGCAGAAGTGATTGGTCTGTTAGGAGGAAGATACTCAGAAGTTGATAAGATAGTTGAAGTAAGTTCTCAATTTTTAAGATTTTAAAAGTATTTTGTCCTGCTTCCAGACCAAATGTTTTTATAGATATCAGTGGGTATAATTAAAATATAGACTTCACCTATGATATCAATGAGAACATGCAAATATGGGAAGTTACATATTTCCAAAAGTGACTTAACATTCCATATATTGAACACCTGTCCTTTTGCCATTGAGAAAGGGGGAACACGGCCAGGCCTTGGTTCCTCACTGCCAGTGAAAGGAACCAAGAGGTTCCTGGCCTCCTATGAGGCCAGGAAGCATGTGCTAACCTTATAGTTGAAACTTGGTTTGCATCATTCTGTTGAAATTATTGTCATAAATAATAGAGGCCATTGAAAGAGTATGTTTATACAGGTATTACATGGGTTGACCTGGAAAATTAACAGTTGTTATGACCTTGTTTAAGTACAAAGTGGATCCACACACTTTTGGAGTATGATTCGTTTGCAAGTTAAAAGCTCCCTGTGATATAATCAAATAAAAGGCTTGGCTTTAAAACGTTTCTGTGTGTTTATATGAAAGAACTAAAACTTAAAGTAATAGGATTAACAGAATTTCAGTGTAATCATACAAGGATCAATCCTTTATAGGTCTGTGCAGCAGAGCCCTGTAACAGTCTGAGCACAGGGCTGCAGTGTGAGATGGACCCTGTCTCCCAAACTCAGGCCTCGGAGACCTTGGCTGTGAGAGGCTACAGTGTCATTGGATGGTACCATTCTCATCCTGCCTTTGATCCTAATCCTTCCTTACGAGATATTGATACCCAAGCCAAATACCAGGTGTGTTTCTAGGTCTTACACATATGTATGCTGTAAATGATTGCACATTCTCTCCCTCTCACTACTTTCTATTACATAAAAGTACTTTGAACATTTCTATCAAAGTGTTGTATTTCTGATAATCTTTACATCTGGAGTTTTTAAATAACTTGCATTTTTTCTGATTATAAGAGTAATACATGTTTATTTAAAAATTTGGAAATCAGCTTCCTATTTCATGCAGACAAGTCATCAAAGTAACAGTGATAATTGTTCCCAGAGCCTTTAAAAATTGATAGGAACAATTAGGACAAGGACTGGGAATAATTGAAATAATCAGAAATATAAGATATATTTTGCATCTGTGAGAAATAGTTTTGTTTTTATGTTTGATATGTGACTTTTTACAGTAGGCAGCTGTTTGTAAATTATTAACATATTGAGAAAGATTATAGTTGATGGATTGTGAGTATAATTAGTAAATATATTCATAGCAAATACAGATTTTTTTTCAAGTTTGGGTTGAACACATTTTGGCCTGAAAAATTTAGAGTGTGGAATGAATATATAAGACATTTCAGTTAGTTGCTCTTTGTATGTGAAGCTTTAACACACATTTTTGTTCCTTCTTTCTCCATCAGATGTTTAAAATGTTGGTATGGATAAACATTGACTTTTAAATTTATGTTGTTAAAACTAATTACACTGTACTTTTCATTGTAGAGTTACTTCTCCAGAGGTGGTGCAAAGTTCATTGGAATGATTATTAGTCCCTATAATCGAAACAATCCTTTACCTTATTCCCAGATTACCTGCCTGGTTATAAGTGATGAAATTAGCCCAGATGGCTCTTACCGTAAGTTTCCAACAAAAACTTCATCCCATTTCTGTCATCATGTCTTGGAATCTTACAAATCAAAGAATTTACAACTTTATAGAACTATTCTATGGAAGAGTTTGTGCCTCGACTGGGGAATCACTATTTGCATGCCACACAGTGCAACCCACTCTCCCCTCCTCCCCCCTGCCCCCCCGTCCTATTCCCTTTTATGATATCCTTCAAGGTTCAAGTCCCTGCTGTGTTACTGTGGCCACTGGACAAAGTGAGAGTGTGGAGAGGGGTTGTGGCCAAGCAGTGTGTGTGTGAGGTACTGAAGACACTGCAGTAAGCAATAGAAATGCAGGCTGGCTTCTCTGAGAAGGACATACAAGTGAAAAGAGAAAAAGAAAGTGACTACCCAACTGTCAGGCTCTCCATGGCCTCTTAATTTAGGCTTCACAGTGCCTGTTTTTTGTCTCTTAGCTTCCATTCTATTGCACGAAGAATTTTGTTGGTTTAGCCCATTGTATGATTTGGCTCCTTTGGGATTTAGGTCTACTTGTGGTCCAGTCAACTCTGACTGGGAATTAGTGTAACAGCCTAGAGGACGGAAGAGTGGGTGGAAGGGAAGTGATTAGAAGAACCAGTTGTCATCTTTAGGATGTTTGTTCTCTCTTCTTTAGCCTTTCTACCACTGCTCTGGTTTACCGTCCTCTTTGCATACTGTTACTCACTGCACATTGTACTCTTCCTCATTAGCTCATGAGCTCCTTGACGATAGATGTTACTACATTATATTCATTTTTCTATCCTCAGATTCTAGCACAAGCCTGGCATAAAGTAGGTGCCAAGTGAACGTTCATTAAATTAATTTCTCTTTATTCCTAATGATGTCACTCAGGTGCCCTCTTTTCAATAAAGATTTTCCAGCACTACCTCCATGTCATTTACTATTAGTTGCTCTGTTCTTTGTGTATCTGCTGCACTTATTTCCTGTCTTCATGGCCACTTTGTCCTGGTAATTTTTCTTGGTAAATAGGCATTTATCTGTTTGGCATGTCTCACTAAACTGTGCACCTCGAAAAGCAGGGACTGTCTTCTTTGTCAGTGTATCTCTAGAAGTACTTAATCAATTGCCTTCCACCTGGGAAATGATCTCCACTCTGTAGATTTTTGTTGAATAAATACTGCTGACATTAACTTTAGTTCAAAATGCCCATAGCACAGATTTACATCATTCTCTAGCAAGTATAATTTTACAGAGAAGTTACAAAAGAAGGAACCACAATTCATTTGTTCCCAATTTAAATATAATTTCTTAATCTCAATCTGCTAGATTATGGGCGTGAACTCTGATGCTGTTCAATACAGTAGTTATAGCTATAAGCCATATGTGACTGTTTAACCTATTTCAGCCTCAGTTTTCTCATCTGTTAAATAGGAATAATGTTGCCTACCTTATAACATTGTTGTAAACCTTAATAACCCATGTTTTAAAAAATTGCTAGAATGGAATATGTCTTGGTTTGATTGGGTCAGTCTCAGTTTAAGCCTGTCGTTCTGCCTCAATGATTAATAGTGCCCCCATTTACTCAAAAAGTCTCTTAGTTTGGATAGTAAATTATGTGATCATTTTACCTCCCACAGCTTCTTGCATAGAATTGTCAGACAAATGACACTTTCATGTTTGTTTATTATTGTTATTATTAATTGCTTGGCATTAATATGCTTGGTGGACCAAGTTGAATCAGGCAATAAATATTTAATTAACTCCTGCTACGTTAAAGTGCTGTTCAGCTAGTCTGCCAAGTAGTGGTTGTAGAAAGAGTGAAGGGAATTTTAAGTAATTAAAAGGAAATTAGAGATTTAAGAAATAGTTGATGACAATATGCTTCTCTATGCTTTTCTAGGTTTACCTTACAAATTTGAAGTACAACAGATGTTAGAAGAACCTCAGTGGGGATTAGTGTTTGAAAAGACAAGATGGATAATAGAAAAATACAGGCTGTCCCGTAGGTATGTGCTGTGGTTTGAGATGTGGTTGCACATCTGTAGAGTTTCTCATTAAATTGTTTTAGAGAAAACCCAAGTTAAATATAAAATTGTGATGTATGGCATCAGGGGTAGTTTATTGCAGAACTGATTAATTTATAGTGTATTTGTTTCATCAGTTTGTTTTCCTGTTCCCTCCAACAGCAGTGTCCCTATGGATAAAATCTTTCGCCGGGATTCTGACCTGACTTGTTTGCAGAAAGTAAGCTGCCTTCATTTTAATTGGTTCCTTTGTTCACAGATTCTAAGGCTATTCATCTCGATGTGTTTTCCCATGATGCCTAATGCTTTGTGGATACATTTTCTGTTTATTTCCTTTATTGCTTTTTTTCTTTTTAAAATTAATTTCTAGGAGATAATTAGTAATCTGTTTTGTTGTCTACACTTGCGCATAGAAATAATACTATTTTAGAATAAATTTGTCAGTATTGGCTGATAAATTTCTTAGCAGATTATTATTGTACACAATGGAGAACATTTTTCTCATTTTATTAAACTCAGAAGCACCATGTTTCCATTTAGCTTTAACAATTGATCATTTTCAAGAATGGTATTATAAATCTAACAATTAAATTTAAATGATCACCTTGCTTTCTGGTAGGAAATAAGACTCCTGAATTCTTTTATTTCAGTTCTAGTTTTGTTTATGAGTGTAATGAGTTAAGACCACTAGGCTGGCAACATTTCTCTCTCCCTCTCTCTCTCTCTCTCTCTCTCTTTCTCTCTGTCTCTGTCTCTGTGTCTCTCTGTCTCTGTAGCAGTTTGGAAAGATAAAGTATCAACATACTAAGTTTCTTTTTAATATTTTACCCCCTTCTATTATAGCCACTTTATCTTTGTTTGGTTGGAAGATTAGCATGCACATTTCCTAGGAAATAGACTCTAGCATCTTCATTTTGAAATGGTAGAGTCCTGTGTTTATATGTACATAGATTTTTTTTATCCCACAAAATCTTTTGCTTTGTAAATGTAACTACTTAAAAAAAGGAGCACAGTCACAAATTTGTCCCAAGTGGAAAGCCTCACATGCTTATACAATCTCAGGTTTGTTTCCTTATATAAATCATAAAGGAACTAACCTAAGCATTCAGCAGTACTATACTCTGGCTACACAATTATTGTACGCAAGTTTATCTTCAACCATATTTAAGAAGAATGTTTCTCATTTGTGCACTAGAAAAATATAAGCCTTCTTGTACTTTTCATGTGTTAAATATAAAACTTTTCTTTTCATCTAGCTTTTGGAGTGTCTGAGGAAAACTCTAAGCAAAGTGACAAATCGCTTCATTGCTGAAGAATTCTTGACTCAAATAGAAAATTTATTTCTTTCCAGTTATAAAAGCAAGCAGGGGAATGGAGTAGCTGAAGAGAACTGTGCTGTGGGTTCGCAGGAATTGTTGCTGTAATGATTTCAAAGTATGACATTTTAATCTTGACACAACAGATCCTACTGTCCTGTATAACCTTGAAATATTGTAATTTCTTTAGCAGTAGCACAGCTTTGGTGTTTTTTCTCTAATTCACAAAATCTGAACTTTGCCACATAAACCATGTGACAAAAAAGAGGAAGGTACTTGTTTGCACGTAGCGCCACTGGGGCCTGCTGCAGCACCCAGTCCTGCGAGTGGTGGGCGGTGGGCGGTGCAGCAGGCGCTGAAGGACTGCCCGCTTTGCAGGTTGGTGAGTGAGAGCTGCCTCTGATTTTTGTTTCTCCCCCAACTGGTCATTCCGTTTTTTCTATCTCATGCCTCTTTAAGAGCACTTCCGTCCTTTCCGTGTGTTTATTGTTGCAAATGAGAAATGGATGAGTGGCCCCTGAGGCAGTTAACACGGCTGAAAACTACCGATTTAGTAAATCTAACAGCATGCTGTGTGAGGCAGGGGAGGCATAGGGAAAAACCTGAAAAACAGAGAAGAGACCCAAATGAGAGAATCAAATTGCTGAATTTTTAATCATACATACTTGCTTCCATTTTATTTTAGAGCAACAATACTACAGGATATGTGATTTTCTCAGCTATCTGAAACATTTAGTATGGATTTCAGATGCGTAAAATAATTAGTTTCAGCTGTATGCCCCTTTACATTAGTGTGTACATGATGAAACCTCCCTTGACTGCAGCACAGGTCATCAGCACCCTCAAGCTAGGTTTTTTTCTATCTGCTATGAATAGAAAGAGGCAAATTGCAGTAAAGCTTAAATAAATCGGAGATTTCACTTTAAAAACAAAAAAGCCTTCCACAACATACTACATATGCAGCCCAGTTTTATATACTTTCTAAATCTAGAACATAAGTCAGCAGACTGTGTAAAGGAGCAGCCAGTCGGTAACTTCGGCTTTGCAGGACACACACTGTCTCTATCAGACGGGTTTCATATTTTTTTACAACCCTTTAAAAATGTAAAATCATTCTTAACTCATAAGCCTCACAAAACACATTGCTGGCCATTATCCTCCAATCCCTGCTCTAGAGAATTGTAAAAAACTAGAATTTATCTTCAGATGCATGAGCCTGAGACACTGAAAGATAGTTCATCATTTTCAAACAACAAAACTCAAATTTGTGATTTATTACATTTAGGTACACTGTCAAATAAAACAATTATGCGGCCTGATTTATCCTAATAGATTGTAGTTTATTAACCATTGAATTAATTTATACCCATTCTCCAAGCATTCTTATTAATAACAGGTTTATTATATCTAATCTGGGTATTATTCCATATTTTTACCTGTTTCGGTTAATCAATAGCCAAGGAAGAATATGGCAGTATTAGAAGGCTCAGTGAGCCAGTTTTAAATGACCTGGGTATGGACTCAACCTTGTGACTTTGGGGAATAAGCTTACCTTCTTTGGACCTAAATCTTGTGTCTCTGGGGTCTCAGTTATCTTTCTAGCATCCTTCTAGGCCTGAATTCTTACACTTCATTTTAATTGTTGGACCACTCACCTTGGACTTTGTATTTTGAGATGGTACAGTTCCCAAATTAGCAAATGTTTTCAAAGACAACTGGTAGTATTTTCCATTTCACTATATGCATTTAGGATAAAAAATGTGATATAACTTATAAAGCAATTTGTGGGACCAGGGGTATAAGAGCTCTAGACCAGAAATTGTGAAACCTGAGAGTTCTTACCCAGTTCTGTTGCCAGCTTTGCAGTGTTACGGTGATAAAAAACCACATAACCTGTCTGGACCTCGGGCTCTTCATCTGTAATTCAGTGGTCTAAATTTTGTGTGTAGTATTTCTTTCCAAGGGCAGAAAATCTCTGATTCTGTAAAAGGCAGTAATTCATTTCTTTGTACTCTTCCTTTTGACATATTTTCCTCATTATACATTGGGAACAGATGTTATTAGAAAATGTTATTAACTAGCTTTTGTGATTGAAATTTCCCTATGATATTGATAAATTTGAGTGATGGAAAATAGTAGGAATTGTTAGAAGTTCTGTTCTTAAACCTGAGTCCCCTGCATGCCAGTGGTTAATTATATTTACTAAGCCATGCTCTGAGGAGCTCAAAGATGGTAATCCTCAATTTAAAGCTTTAAAAGCACAATTTTTTAAATAAAATGTTTTTTAAAGACAGAAGCATAAAAATATCTCAATCCTACTATCTAGAAAACCAGGGCTAACGTTTTAGTATAAATCCTTCCCCCATGTAAGTGAAGGACATTAAAAGCTGTGATATCTGCTCCCTTCCTCCTTAGTTCTCCCTGCTTCCTTTTTTTCTCTTAGCATATTAAACCAGTTTCAAAACTGCAGGCGCCCACATTTCTGTCACTGCCAACCCTGGGCTATTGAGGGGAGTTGAAGCAGGCAGGTCATAAGGGAAACACCGAGAAGTCTAAAACGGAATGGCAGCGTGGAACAGGAAGTTCAGGAGGCAGGATCTTAAAGGGAAACCTACCTCTTGTGATGTTTACAGTATTGGAGATGGGGAAATCTAATCCTAAGGTAACATTCAAACAAGGAAAAATCAGTGGAACAGGATCAGCAAAATCAGGCTCTCCTCTCCTCTCCATTGTTCTAGCCGTGGCCCTGGGCCCTGTGTTCACAGCTGCATTATGACGTTCAGGGCACTAGACACTGGTCCTCTTGGACCTCTTCTTCCAATAAAAATTAATACATTATCATTGCACTTGTATGAAGTGAATATAGTATTATCTGTAAATATGTCCTTCAATCTAAAAGGGTTTTTTTTTTCTGAATTTCAAGGAAATTAAAACATTTTCATGGGCCTGAGGCATGGTGCCTAATTAGATGAATTGGCCCTGAAGGCCGTCCTTAGGAAGAATGGCAGTCACTGTGCATCCTCTGTAAAACCCATCTCATAAACCATAGTGTAGCTTTGTCACCCCAGCCAAAAACATGAGAGTTCCCACAGCTTTCAGTCTTTAGACGTGAACATAGTTCATAAACTCAGCAGTATTGCTGGGACCATTCATCCTCAAAAAAGAGGCAGGCAGCAGCAGTTAGTTTTAATTTTCAGGTAGACATTTTTGTTCTGATCCTTAGTCTGTAGTTTCAAAACTCATCTATGTATCCTACCATTTTTTCTCCCTTCATTTCCCTCAAGCTGTTTTTTTTCATCCCCACTCGCTCTGCTTCTTACCATGTAAGCCTGAGGTCATTCATTCTATCATTTGTTGAAAGTAGGACCTGAAGAATAGAGAAGAACACACCCATTCGTATTTCCCAGAAGCTGATGAATGCTGCCCCAGCCTTCTCTCTATAATTTTCCTCCTCCTAAGAGTGGGGTGAGGTCTGTGATGGGCAGACTGGAAGCGGCATCAGAGCCCGTGTAGCTCTCTGGGCTGCAGAGGAGACTGGCTTCAACGTGCCAACCTGACCAGCTTCCTGTGTGTCTTGCTGTAGGACCTGAAGGAACTGATAGTCAGGATGCCCTGGGATTGATGCTTTTGTCCTGCACCTGGGTAAGAGCCGTATGACACCTGAACACCTGAAATGTGCTCCCTGTCCTCAGGTCATTGGCACTTGTCCAGTTGATGGATTTCTTAGTAGGAATTAAGTCAGGATACTCAAATTTTGTTTGTTTTTTTATTTACACTTTCTTCTACCAATGGCTAGAGACTAACTCTAGAGTCATACCAGGGCAGTAAGGAAAACTTACTGCACTCAAGCACAAAGAAGAAAAGCACATACATTTTTATCATCCCTTCCATCAGGGTTAATATTGTACAAATTTAACAAATTTGATCTGCTCTCCAGTTTACCAGGAGTTTAATAACTTTCTTACAAATTAATACCAGATTTTACAATGTTCCCAGAAAGTCACTGTGAAGAATAATGTAACATACTTAATTCCTTTTCTTAGGAATTTAAGAAAAACCTTTTCTTAAATGGTTTTATGTATGCCATTTCTCCAAGCCATTCTCTCTCTATTTCTCTCTCTCTCACCCCTCTCTCTCCCTCCCCTTCACCCCCCTCTCATTTAAACTGTAATTTGTGCTTTCTGATATTTTTCTAATCTTTTAAGTCACTTTAAATCCTTTCTAGAACAAGACAGAGAAGTATGGTTCCTCTCACCCTGAATTAATTAACTCTTGATATCTTCTTATTTTCATTTTCTTCCTTTGAATATATTTATGAATACATTCATAAGGACTGTAATTTCAGGGGGAAATGCCTGATTTGCTATCTTTGAGGTTTCCTATAGTAGTCTCTTAGGAATTCAGAAGGATGTTAAATATGATTTCATAGTTTGTATTCCTATTTCATGGGGTACAACAGAATATTTTTTTCAACCTATTAATTATAAAATAATATTTAGATTCTAGCATGATTTAAGTAGATTACTTACATATATCTTTAAATTTATGAATTGACATGTAAATTGTATATTTTGTATAAGTTTATTGTGATTATTGGTAAACCTGTTGATGGTTTTCCCAGATGTTATCAATGTTTGTAGATTTCTTTTTATTAGTTTGAATTTTTGAATGTTCTGTAACAAAATATGATTTAAGCTATTTTGTACATTTAAATATGCCATGTTGTCTATATCTGTATTAAGGAATATTGTGAATATTAATGTTCATACAATTATGAAAGCTTTTTCTCAAAATGATTGAACTCTCACCCTATACTTAACTGTGACATATTATATAAAATATGATTTTAAACTTTGGGATTTATCATAAAAATTAAAGGGAAACATTCTGAAGATTCTATATAAAGTTTTGAAAATAAAGTGGTAAATAATTTTGACTCTTTCTAACTTATTAGCGGCATACACATTGAATGGCAGAAACGGCCCATTACTTCAGCATACCTTGCTTGAGCATCTGTTACGTGAGCGTTGCAGGGGGCACAGTGATGCATGAATCTTGGTTTCTTCTCATGAAAAGCCTGTTACGTAATAAGTGGGAGACACACAAAACTTGACATAGATAGCTAAGACACAAACTGGAATTGATTGCAAGTGCCTATAAAAGACTTCAAGGATAATAGGTGTTTAGACAAATGAGAAATAATTCTCTAAAATATGAGCACTGATACTGATTTCTTGGAAGAGATCACCCTTAAATAGCCTGGAAGGGTTTGGGTAGATGACATGTGGGGGAAGGTGTTCCAGAAAGAAGTGACCCAGCACTGGGGCCATGGAGGTGAGGAATGAGAAATCGAGTTCGGGGCCAGAGGGTAGATAGACTATGTGAATATGTTAATTATGAAGATAATTCAGATTTACTCAACTAAAGATACAGAAGCTACAAAGAGAAAAATCTCACCTTAGAATTAACTCATGAGTCTTTAAATAAAGGGTTGTTACACACACACAAACACAAAATCCATCTGTAAAGTATCCAGCCATGTGCTATGAAAAATAGACATTTATTGAAGAAGGTACAAGAAACACTGTACACAGGACAATGACACCTCAGTCCCCTTCAGAGTAGGCATCTTGGGACCTCACACATTGTCCCAGTCACCATCAGCTGCCTCGTATTTTCCTGAATCTTATCAAAGTTCTGAAATACCTTCCCTTTCAAAGGTGATTTTAGTTTTGGGAAAAGCCAGAAGTTGCAGGCGCCAAATCTGGGCCATAGGGGGCTGGGTCACCTGGGTGGTTTGATGTTTTGCCAAAAAACTGCACGAGATGTGATGCATGAGCGGGTGTGTTGTGATGAAACTGCCAATCACCAGTTGCCAATAGCTGCAGCCTTCTCAATCATTGAGTGGTTACCGTGCAGGAACGTTCAAGCTTAACACAAAATTTGATGCAGATTTGTTGCTCTACTCGCTCAGCCATTTTGAATATGACAGCCACACGATACACGTGGTCACTCAACGGCATCTACCACCCCCACAGACCAGTACAGTGAAGTCATTGTTCATGCATGTGCATTCCAGTCCACTCTTGGCTGCCAGGTTACATCGATATGCAAATTGTTCCCGTGTTTACAATGGCTGGACTTTTTCCAGACCATGTGTGTATATGTATACATATACACATATGTATATATCTTTAATTTCTGTCTTCATTGAGGGCTTCATAGCAGCATATAAACATGTATTTGCAAGAGGTACCTAGCACATTCTGTAGTACAGATTTCCATAATTGATCAGTTTTTAATTGATGACCTTTAGGTTCTCATTTTTCTATGCAAAATCAACCTGTTTTTGCGCACTGCTGCTATTTCTCTGAATTACTAGGAGTTTTGCTAGATCAAGATCTATGTACCCTTTTAATTTGGTTAATATCTGCAGAACATTTTTCAGTATAAGTTAATTTTCCTCATAGTAATACAGCTGTGTACATCTCATTTATAGAACCAATTTAAACTCATGCTCCTAAATGATGATTTAGGTAGCAAAGTACAATGAAACCCTAAGAATTCTAATTCCACAAGGCATTTATTTCATTGGACGTTCATTTCTCTATACAGCTGTTACGGGTTCTTGCTAATTAAGCATTTGCTATAATTTCCTGATTGCAGCCAGTATCATACTCTGCCTGTGGCTCCAGACCAGCGTTGTTTCACCATCCTGTTTTTTTACTGTAATGGGTTTTTCTTAGTGTTGCTGATGTATTTCTATATCACTGATTCTCAGTTATTTTCCTGTACAGTGCTAGCTTAAAATATTGTCAGTATTTGCAGATATAGCTAAATAGGAAAACTTTTGTCTTTCATATTTTTTCTGCAATCAAAATCAATTTAAATTTTTTTAAATTCTCACTGAGGATATGTTTATTGATTATAGAGAGAGAAAGAAAGAGAAACATTGATGCAAAAGAGAAATTGGTTAGTTGCCACCTGGACAGGCCCTGACCAGGGATCAAACCCACATCCTAGGTGTGTGTGCCCTGATGGGATCAAACCTGCAGCCTTTGGTGCATAGGACAATGCTCTAACCAACTGAGCCACCCGGCCAGGGCTCAAAAACAATTTCTTATTGGTAACAAACATCTGTTACTGGATATTATCAGTGACTCCTCCTGCACTTTCCCCTATTAACAAGGTCACCTCAAAATGTAGAATTAGAGTTTCAGAAAGCAAATTAAATGCTTAGTTTATTTTATCTATCTGCACCAGTGATTACTGAGCTTTCCGTTGGTCCAAAGTATCTGATAAACATGACTCAGTAATAATTGTGGCATTTATACCCCTTGATAGCCAGAAGATTGTCTACATGAGACTCGATTCATGTAACAGAATTTGATAGTTTAAAGGAAATTTTGTTAAGACCTTTCCCAGAACAACTCTTTTCTTAATCATAAGACATAATGAATAGGCTAATCTTACTCCCACCCACACCCACCCTCCAGTGGGATTTGCTTTTATGAGATCAGTTTGGGAAAGAGGATTTGCTTTTATGAGATCAATTTGCTTTTATGCAATGCCTCAAATTGGATTCCAGCATTATGGAGTTAGTATGTCAGCATAATTAAAGCTAGCTGCTATAACAAACCACCCCTAACTCTTAGTGCCTTAATACAGTGAAAGTTCTCGCTCACACAAAGTCCATTGCAGGTGTTCTGATTGGGTGGCTGTCCTGGGCGGACAGTCTCCAATATTTAACGCAGATACACAATGTTCACTTGGCTCTGCCATCTTGTGACTCCAAGTAGCCCGAGTGTCACCCTTTCGAGACAAGGTGAAGGAGAAAGAATGGAGGATCATACACTTGATATTTCTTGACTATCTTGACTTAGAAGTAATACACATCATTTTTGCTTATAGCCCTTAGTCAAGAACTAGTCATATGATTCCACCCATATGCAAAGAGGGGCTGTTAAATGGAGTCCTAATAGGGCAGTTGCTTCTCTACAAAACTCTTCACTATGGAAGGAGAACATGAACCTTTGTTAGTGACTAGCCTTCTCTGTTAGAGCTAGTTTTGTAAAATGTTATAAACTCATCTTAAAATGGCCCTTAAACTTCTGTGTGTGAGACCCCAAGCTTATAATGAAAAGTTGATATCAAGTTTCTTTGAAGGCAGAGCCCTAAAATTAAAAAACAGGAGGATAATTTCCCTCCATCAAATCAAAGAATCGCAGAGCTGGAAAGGACCTATGCTTAGAGTCCTATATTCCAGTGTGAGGAAACTGAGGGCCATAGAAATAAGCAACTTGCCCGTTCCACACAGCCAAGTCTGTACAAGGTAACCTCTGGAAACCCTCCAGCCCTGCTGTTGCACCATCCTTTTGAGTGATTCCAGTTTATTTTCAGTTTCACTGAGCAAAGAAGTAATCTGGGGATTTTATGTGCAATTCAAATGTTCAATTTAATTTATGTTTTCATTTAAAATGTAATTTTGTCTTTTAGAACTGCAAGATCTAATAAATGCCCAGAGCATGACTTATGAAAAAGTTGACTAAGGAATTACTATTACAAGTGATGTAATTAATGACACTTTACTAGCTTTATCTAAGATTAGCTTTATTAGCTTTATCTAAGATTAACAAACCTCCAAATCCTTGCTGTTTGCTTATAAATCCACAAAACTACATTTGTTCTTCAATCATCTTAATGGAAGTGTTACTATCTAAAGCCACTAGGGGGTGCTCTGTCACAGTGTATGAGGACAATAGTCTCAGCCTGTAATGCTACCTGGTTTAACAAAATCAGAAAAGATTGCACAAAAGGCTGAATTTGTAAACACTGTAAAACATTTGGTTGTCTAGTTCCCTGACACTGTGTGATTGAAGGGCGAGTTTCCTTATTTCATGGTCTCTCCAGGTTAGCCATTTCCCATTTTGAAGCTATTTTGTAAGAATAGCATCCATCCATTTATAGATACGTACAGTGCTAAATGCTTACATATAGTAAGTAAGTAATCCCCACAAAACCTTGCAAGAGGTTTTATCGTCCCCAGTTTAAATTTAGCCTTAGAGTGTTTAAGTAATTTATTCAAGGTCATGCAGCCAGATATGGCAGAGACAATTCAAACAGGCCTGTATGATTTTCAAATCAGCTCACCAAACTATTGTGTTGTTGGTTTCAGAGCTGGGAAGGACCTAAGGAACAATCAAGTTCAATGTCCTCACTTTGGGGTGCGAGAACTGATACCCGGATAGGAGAAGTGACTTGTCCACATCAAGGCCAAATTGTAGAACCAAAGTCTTCCCATGGCCAGTGCTCCTCAATTACACCTCTGGGGGCTCTCTGCCTTCTCTGGGCAAAGGAATCCTGTGCTCCACGTTCTGCACCACGCTACACCCCAACACAGAAGAGGAAGCCATGGGCTTGTTAGTCTGTTACCCAGACAATAGAAGAAATGGACTTTATGGATAGAAATTTTGCTCCAACACGGTTTTCTGTCTTTCCATCATGGCCAAACCCAAGAGAAGTGAACTCATAGGAACACTTCACACTTTCAAAAGTAACTAATCTCTCTGCCTTTAACAGGCACCCCCCTCCCCTCATCCTCTACACTGCAGCCAGAGGGATTGCTTTTATGAAGCACAAACCTAAGCATGTCACTTCTCTGCTTAAAACTCTCCAACGGCTCACCGCACTTTCTGTGCCAAGTCCAACGTGGAAGCTTGGGAGACCAGCTTCCATTCTCTAGTCTCACCTCTTGCCGATCCTCCTCCTCACTCTAACACACACACACACACTGCCCTATTGAGTGAACCTAAACATGTGCAGCCCCACCCCTGCAGGCCTGCATGCACCTGTCCCTTTGCACGGACACATTCCCTACTCCCACCATTGTCTTCTGTCTATGCCACCTTCAGAATTCAAACACCACTCCTACCCAGGGGCCTGCCTTGCCTCTCCACTTCACTCCAGGACTGGGCTTGAGCCTTTCAGCTGAACCCCTCTGTCACCCTTTCTTACTGCCCCACTTACTTTCACACTGGCTTTGACTTGTCTATTTACTCCTCTGCTGCCTTCACTGGACCATGAGCTTCTGAGGATGGATGCTGCCTTTTTAAACTTCATATCCCCAGTGGCTAATATAAGACCTAACATAGATTGAAAAGGCACTTAATTGCAGTTTGATGAATGAATACATGATCAACTGAATGAAACAGAAAGAATGGACGGCAGATCTTTTGAGGGAGGTGGGGAAAATCCATTCTATCTGAATGAGATGTTAGAATTTTTTGTTTCCTACCAGAAGGAGAAGAAAAGAACTGAGATAGCCCCATTCATTAGGAAAAATGAGCCCCAGAGTCTGGGTGGGGCCCCGAGAGCCTCGGAGAAGCTGCATCTCTTCATCAACACAAGTGCGAGAGAGCTCCAGAGACACGAATCCACCGATTGACAAGGGCAGCTTGCTCCAGAAGATGCATTCTCTGGCAATTTCCCCAAACACAAAGGCAGGTGAGATTACAACACAATAAGCATAATTGCACTTTCTAATAAAAAGTTCACCATAACTTGGATAGTTATGAGACATCAGTGGCTTTACCACCCCCATCCCAACATGTTAATCACTATGAGCTGGGGGAGAAGGCTCTCCCACATTCTGGTCCATTGTCACCTTGTGTTCTTTCCCGTGGCACCTGCACACAGAGAAAACCACTCGGAATGGGAAAGCAGGCAATGAGGTAGCATCCAGTTCAAGAGGACAAGGGTGCCTCAGGAGTTTGAGGTCAGAGAGTGGGATGGGCTCAGGGTTCTTTGGGCAAGTGCTGTTCCTGTCAGGCAAATGGGGGCCGTGAGTGCATCATCCTGAGACCTGGCCGAGGCCTTCCTCCGCTTTGAGTGATGCCCTCGAACTGTACTATATTTCCTCCCGGGGAGTCAACACATCCGACTTCTCTGCCCAAGGCCAAATGGAGGGCATAAGCATGGTCCGACACACCTGCCTGTCTGCACCCAGGAGGGAGTGTCCCTCACTCCATTAGGGGGACAGAAGACAAAAACCAGAGCACAAAACCGGAAGCAGGCCTTTGTGGAGCTGGAAGGCTTTTCTTTTCTTTTTTTCTTTTTCTTTTTGCTGTAGAAGAAAAAAGGATTTTGCTGTTTTCCATGGTTTAGAGGTGCAACCACCCTTCCTCCAGGGCCACCACACAAATCCCAGCTCCTGCTAGTGGGCAGTGTCTTCTGGTTGGGGAGAGGCAGGGCCACGCAGAAGGAGCTGGAATTGTGGTCACTAGATTCCTCTGTGAAACGGAGAGCAGGATTTGGACCGTCAGGGTAGGGCGATGAAGGGGGCAGAAGTGTTGCCTTCCTAAAGCTGCCATTTTGGGGAAACTGATATTAAGTGTTTGTTAAGAAACAGGACTCACCCAAAGAAGCTGCACCCAAGGAGGAACACACCAAGGCACATCATCATTACAGTAGCCAAGGTAAAAATGAAGGAGAGAATCCTAGAAGCAGCAAGAGAGAAGGGGATAGTAACCTACAAAGGAGTTCCCATCAGACTGTCA
>CM052542.1:37533611-37597347 GCA_028533065.1 Trachops cirrhosus | reverse complement strand
CCCCCCCCCCCCCCCCCCCGTACCGGTCTGTTCTGTAACATGACCACCAGGTGCCTCTTACTGACCAGGTGAGGTACCTCTGAGGCCACCACTAGAGCCTGCTGGAATCAAGATCCCACCACTGCTGGGGCAGTAACCACCCAGGAATCAGGAAGGCAGTGGATGGAGACTAGAAGGCAAATACTCAGAAAACGCTCATCATCCCAGTCCCACAGGCAGCAAGAAATGTCCTAAAAGTGGCAGGAAGATGACTTTCCCCTCACTTCTGCCTGCCAGGTCTCCTGAAAAAACATCTACAAGGCAGAGCCTAATTAGCCTGTGGAGCTCTGAGAGTCTGGGAAATGACGTTGTTAGCTTTCCCACTGTGCTAACTAGAAGAAGGAACTGGAACGGAGGTAGAGAGGGGCAATCCCCACGGTCCCTGCCAGCAGGCAGCCGTTAGTTAGGGAAGGCCCTCCTCGGCAGGAGGCACACCCTCTCTAGAGAACAAACCTCAGGTGAAGGGAGAAGTCATTCCTAATTGCCGCATATCAAACCAGATAAGAACAGAGGAATTTAGGAGCAGGGAGGGTGATCTCACTGTCTCGGCCTTCGCCATGAAGTTAGGTCTATGTTATGGGTAGAAATACATTGCCAAAGAAACCACAGGGGCCCATTCTCATGGTGCTTGCCTTTCGGGCAAAGCACAAACACCAGAAGCAGCAAGAAAAAAAGGTTCTTATGTAAATTATTAGAATCAATAAGAATCAATTAGAACCTATAATATTATTAGGTTCTTGCATTAGGTTGTTTGGCATCTGAGACTGGTGGACTGACTCAGTGGAGATGCCCAGAGCCCTCTGACAACTAGGACAGCTCAGTGGGGCCATGCCAGCTCCAGGGGGTGTTTGTGGGGCTGGCTAAGGCTTCTGTTCAGATTTTCTGGGTGCAGCCAACACCCATCCCTCACAAGCATTAGCCTGGAGAGCATTTCCCCCAAAGCCTCCTGCATGCAAATCTCAGACAATTAGAATCTGTTTTCCTAGGAATCTGAACTGTGACACTCTTCTACACTGGTTTATAGATTTTTCCATAGTGATACGTGTTAATTTAGTTCATCCATCTTAATAGCATCCCATTGTATAAATGTAACACAATTTAATTATTCTTTCTGCATGGACATGTAGGTTATTTCCTGTCAGGAGCCGACCAACAGCCAACCCTTGACACATTTGGGACGTATGAGAAGCATCTGCACAGCAGAGGCGACTATGGCCGGATCTCCTGTCTATCTCTTCCTGTATGCCTGTCCCTGCTAACAATAGGTGGTGGGATTTTTGGATACCTGTGTGTTATAACAAAAATTCTGCACAATGCCCCTGATTCTGCATGAAATGACTTGTTGACCACAGAATAGAGACCCCTAGCAACCCTAATGCTGCCTGCTTCCCCCACCTGGGAAGTTAAGGACAAAATTAAACCATGGGCAGACCAACTGCCAGAACGTTGAAGGAAGCTGTTGGTAGGAATGTTTCTTAAGGAGTCACCACTCAAAAGCCTAAGATTTATTAGAGCCACTACCCCTCCCATACCCTGAACAGGAGTGTAGAGAAGCAAGGAGTTCTAGTTGGAAATAATAATCTCAAACACATGGAAATGAGTACAAAACATGCCCCCCCCCAAGATGTACAAGTCAAAAAACCAGTTACCTAACCAAGACAAATCTAACCTCAATGGGCAATAGCTAAATTCTATATAATCTATAAATCTCCCCTTGCATCCCTCTAATTTAGACCAATCCCTAGAATCTTAATAGACACCTAGTTACTAATTGGCACCTGAAAGTCTGTGCCCGTATAGCTTCGTTGGCTATCTGATTAATGACCCTCTTGGTCAAAATAACCTTTGTTTAACATGGTTGATCGGTGGGACCTCCTGTACTTTTTGGTTATTTCTTTGTTTAACATGATTGATCTGTAAAACCTTCTGTACTTTTCGAAATTATTTTATGGTAAAACTGTTTCTGTTTTAATAATCACACTATGCATTGAATGTTGTATAACCTCCCCTATAAAAATAAAGATTGATTCTTCTCAGTGAGTCAGTCGGGCCCAAAAAGCCTGGCTGTCCTCAGGCACCTCACTTGGTGTCTGTCTCTTCGCCTGAGCTGTGCATTCTTCGGGGACCCTGAGACCCCACCGAGGCTGGACCCTGGCAATTTCCTTTTTTTTTTTTTTTTTTGGTGTTATTAACAGTGCTTCTATTAATATCTTTTTACATAGCTCCAGGAGCACACGTGAGTGTTTCTCTGGGATGTATACCTAGAAGTGGAACTGCAGCGTCAAGAGGTATTCGCAACTCCACGTTTACAGATACTAACAAATTTCCCTTCATTGACACTGCCACCAGCCTTGCATCAGAATGCCCGCTTCTCCACACCTGCCCGGCTACAGTCAGACTTGACGTGCTGGTCAGTCAGGTGGGCGAGCAGTGGCACTTCACTGTTACTTCCGTCGTGCTGTCCTCGGTGACTGGTGAGCTGGAGGGCCTTTTTGTCTTTGTGGAGGGCGGTCACATATTCCTGTCTGGGAACTACTGTTCACATATTTTGCCCCTTCTTATATCAGGTTGTTTGGCTTTTCTTGTGGATTATTGAGTTCTTTGTATCTGGCCCAGATAGTTGTTAGTCTTCTGCCTGGCAAAATTATCTCCCTCCCTAGTTTCACTCTTAATTTTTTTAGACTTCTTTATATATAGAACTTTTACATTTTGAAATAGTCAAAAATATTTCTTTATTATTTACTTCATAATTTAGGTGGTTTTAGGTGGGAAAAGCTGGTTTTCTACATTAAGGCCATAAAAATGTACCCTTATATTTTTAACAAAAAGTCATTTCTATGTATAGTTCTTTTTCCTGTGTATATCTAATTATCTCACCCCAATTACTGAATAAGTCCACCGTTTTTCCCGTGGGTTTATAATGCCACTCTGTCATGTATCAGTTTCCCATGTATGCCTGTCTCTGTTTGGGGCTCACTATTCTGTCCCATTTGATTGTCTGTCCCTGTGACAATTCTTTACCACTTTAGTTTCTAGAGCTTTGTAATTCCTGATAGCTGGTGCAGTGAACACTAGTCCCTTTTCGTCTCCAAAATCATCTGTGGTAAACCTGATCCTCTAAGAAACCATGTAAAATCCAGAATCAGTTCGGTAAGTTTCACCAAAACAACAAGTCCTTTTTGGGCATTTGAATGGAATTGCTTTGAATTTAGAGAAAATGTGCAGGAGAACTGCTATCAACTTCCACATCCACTTTGTCAATGCCTTGCAACTAAACTTTATACTTTTATCCATAAGGATCTGGCACACATTTTCTTTTTAAAATGTCCAAAGAATATATTTATGTGTTAGTACCTTAAATTTTCACATTTTTGTAAACTGTAGCTTTTGAAAAATTATAATCAATTCTCTGATGCTGGTGTATAAAAACACAGTTGACTTTCATATATGGATTTCATACATATAAACCTTGATAAATCCTCTTGATTCTAATACCTTATAGATTTTCTTGGGTTTTAGAAAATCATATCATCTTCAAATAGTGACATTTTTCTTTCCAATCCTTATACTTTTGTTTTTTCTTATTTTACCATGCTGGTTAGGAACTGCAATAAAATGTTGGAGAATAAAGAAGTAATAATAGATGACCTTAGTTTTTTTTAAATGGTCTTAATGTCTCACTGTAAGATATTATACTTATTATAGAGATTTGTTTGTAGATATTTTTACCAAGTTAAGAAAGTTTTATTCCTGGCTTTATAATATTTTTTTCTTATTTATTTTTTGTCATGAATGGCTTAAATTTTATTAAATATTTGTTTTCTGAAACTACAGAAAGTTTCCCTGTCCTCCTGTCTTTTTTTTTTAAGATTTTATTTATTTATTTTTACAGAGGGGAAGGGAGAGAAAAAGAGGGAGAGAGAAACATCAACCTGTGGTTGCCTCTTGTGCCACCTTTCAGTTCGCAGGCTGGCACTCAATCCACTGAGCCACACCAGCCAGGGCCCCTGGCCTCCTATCTTAATCTTTAGAGCAACACAAAGATACGTGAGGTTTGCTAGGATGTCATCCCTAAATGCAGCTTCCCATGGGTTGCTGGAGATGGACAAAGGAAAGTTTTCTATGAACGCATCACCACCTTGTTGATATAGGTAACTAGGGAGAAATCTGGACCAGCTCTGACTGATAAATTGGGTGGTAGGGAATGAGGTATTCAGAGCCAACCTTTTTCTGACCTGCCTGGAAGACAGCCTCTTTTCTAAGGTCACCGTAAGCAGTACCTTCCAGTTCCCAATGGTAACTGTTATTAAAGGTTGAGATTATTGGCACCTTTGGTACAGAGAGCACTGGCTAAGGATGGAAGACCCAGGAAATGAGAATGAGTCCCTCTTGGACCAGATGTGGCCAGTGGCTACTCTTTGTGAAACCCTCTAATCTAAGCTTAATCAGAGGCCCGATTTAGTTCCATTACTAAAGCTCGTTAAGAAATCAAAAGAGGAGGAAGCCAAGGCTTGCCTCCATGATAGGAAAGCACACAGTGTGAAACTGATGCCCAATCAGGGAGGGGCTTAATAACACATTTCCCATAAGGGAGGATAGAGACCACACTGGTGTTTGGCTTCTAGAGGGCAGTGGGGCAAAAGGAGCTGTCGATCCATGAAATGAGCCAATGCCCATAGGGGAATGTGTAGGAGAAAGTTGACTGCAGATGGGGCCTGACAAAGCTAAAAGCAGGAACATCCCCCAAACCCAAGTTGAGAACCCATCATTCTAACTTACTTACTTACTTGGAGGACAGGGGGAGGTAGATTGGGGGGAGAGAGGAGGGATGTGGGAGATGGCAGTCTCCCCAGTGTCGTGGATCTCAATACCCACGTGCAACCCTGTAAACCTTGCCTGGTAGGGAGTAGACAAGGGAGCAACTCGGTGCAAGGCCTGGGGAAGGGAAAACCACACCACAGAAAGGAAGCTGGAAATACCCCTGTGTCTTGGCTCACTCAGACCTTCAGAGAACCTGAGAACATGTCACCACCCAGTTATATATTGATTCACATGTAGTCATTTCTCCCCTAGGGAAAGAAGTTGGGAACAGTGAGTTGGTTTCTGCCTTGTAGAAGGTGAGCAGTACAGTCGAGTCTCATTTTTCTCAGTGGTCATGATCCATGAAGTGGCCGTGAACCCTGAATTAGTGAACATGGGACCACCGCTCTAGGGGAAACACAAGGTTAGTCTATGAGCCTTTGGTCACAAAATTCTCCGTCCACCGATCAGTACAAAACATCATTGTAAGTGTGTTTCTGTTTGAAGACACCTCATTTAACACATACATTAACTATTGACTATTGCTTCATTAACAGTGACCTCATAGCCCCTAGTGCTGTGACTCATGCCTGATCTAAGTTTGTCTAGCACACATATTTTCTTTCTTTGCAAGGAACAAAACCGTCTTGCATTTAGGTTAGACAGCACTTCAGCACCACACTTGGGCCATTTAAAACAGCAAAATCCCTAACAAAAAGCACAAAAATGTGAGAATCATGGCACGAAAAGAACACTTGTGTATTGTATGAGCTGAAACTACAAGGCAGAGCATTGCCTTGGTCAAGACCAAATAAGAACATGAGGCTGAGTGTCTTAAATTTCTTGCTGCTCTGTGCATGTCCACAAATGACCACAGAAACACCCCGGTATTGCTTTTGGGGTTAAAAGACATTTTAGCAAACAGACAAATTCACAAATGCAGAATCCGTAAATAATGAGGATTGATTGTATATCTTTTGTGGTCGCAGGAGGATTTCCTGAGAGGAGAAATACAAGCTCCAGAAAATGAGGGTGGAATCCTAGATACCTATCGGGGAGGGGGAGGCATAGCAAGGGAAGCTCTCCTCTCAGGTTTCAGTGTATGATAAGAACCTTCTGGAAGCTCCTTCAGGAGCTGGTAAGCACATTCTCTTATACCTCAATGATAACCAGATTTTCATCTACTTCATATTATAGTTAATTTTATTCATAAAATACAGGGTCCAGCACAAATAATGCCTCTTTTCTACTACAAAATCATTTATACAAAATCATAAGCATGTAATCCTGTAACACAACAATATCACACTCAAGCACACCATATGACATTTTAGGTGAAATGTTCAAATTAAAACTATAAATTATTGCACCATATTATTACCCTACCAACCACATTCAAGCAGGCCTTACTTCTGCCAGACCCTCTATTTTGGTGCCCACCCACACCCCAGTGCCTAGTGCATGGCAGGCACATAGCAAATGCCTTTTCAGTAAATATAAAACTGGAAATCTTTTTTTAAATAAAGATTTTATTTATTTATTTTTAGACAGAGGGGAAAGGAGGGAGAAAGAAAGGGAGGGAAATATCAATGTGTGGTTGCCTGTTGTGCGCCCCCTACTGGGGACCTGGCCCACAACCCCGGCATGTGCTTTGACTGGGAATCAAACTGGCAACTCCTTGGTTTGCAGGCTGGCACACTGAGCCACACCAGCCAGGGCCAAAGCTGGGAATCTTAAAATTGAGCTGCTATGAGTAACCATCCAGTCTCATACAATGACAAAGCACTTTTTATTTTACAATGTACCTTCACATCCATTGTGCTATTTAATCCCCTCAAGGACCTGGCAAAGAAAGAATTGCTTTTCCTCTTTATAAATGAGGGGAAGTTTGCAGGCCCACGGGCTCTTCTGCACTCCAGACAGTGTTTCGGGTAGCTGTAGAACATCTCACCTGGATGGCCCCCAAGCACACCAGCACCAAGAAGGAACTCAGTGAGCTCCCATTCCTCATTGATCCAAACCAGAATCTGTTTACCTTTCAGAATTGCCCATCTCAGTTCATGGCACCACCGCCTACCTGGTCACCCAGCCAGAAACTTGCAAGACAAGCCATGCTCCTCCTCTGCCATCCGTCTATGAAGTTTGCCTCCCGATGCCATACCTCTCAGCCCTCCTCTCCGAGCCACTCCTCCTGTGTTAGCTGTGGCCCTGGTCACCTCCCCTGGGCTAATGGGTTAGCCTGGATGCCATTTCAACCTCCTGTCTTGCCAGTCTCACTTCTACCCCTCCTGGCTCTAGTTCCCCTTTTCTAGACCAGCTTCTCCAGCAAATTTCACCTGACTTCCCTGGTCCCAACACAGGACTAAGTCCCACAGCACACTGCTCTGAGCTTCAAGGCTTGTTACTTGAATATAAAATTGTTATTTTCTCTCTTTCCCAGTAGAGGGTGTGCTCCCTGAGAGCTGAAACTGCTCATCCCTAGTGCCAGCTCTATTCTAGCACAGTGGCTACCACAAAGTAAGCACTTAGTAAAGGCTGACTGGGTGGGTCGATGGATAAATGAGTCCTCTGCTCAGGATGGCATGGCCAGCAGATAGAATGACAAGGACTCAAAACCAAACCTTCTTTCCATAGTTTTACTGCTGTATCATCACCTCTTTAAAACCAGTTCTCCAACCTTCCAGATTTCCCAAATTACACCTGCCACTGCGTGTCACCAGAAGTGATGATGATATCCCTGAGAGCTCCAGTTGCTCAGATGAAGCACTCTCTGCCCAGTGTGTGCAAGGTGCTAATTTGTCAAATGGGCTTTTTGTGTCTGACACTGAATGTTGCAGAACTAGCTTATGAAATGTACATTGTAACTCGGGAAAATATTCCTGCAGCAGGTTGGAGAGGTAATTACTGCCTCATTGTATTTTCACCCAGTATTTTAACGCATTGGCCTAGAAAAATAACTTAGAATTGTGATTTTCATAATTATCTTTTTTGGGAGCTCTGTTCAGAATTATAATTATCATCTAACAGAGTTTAGAGATAACTTTGGTTTAGGCAGTACCATAAGAGTTTCATACGCATTACCTCACTGGTTATCTCAAAAACCCTGTGAGGTAGGTCCTATTTGACTCATTTTATAGAAGAGGAAAGTACAGTTAAGAATTGTGCCCAAAGCTGTTCCTGGTAACGGGGTTGAACTAGAACAATCTGTCTACTACTAAATTGCATGATCTTATCCACTTCTCTATGCCGCCTCCACAATTCTCAAAGGACTCATTTAGTCAGTTAATTTAGAAATTCTTAATTGGTAAATAGCGCCAGACACTATTTTAGGTGTGGGGGATACAACAGAGAACAACACAGAGTCTCTGTTTGCACAGAGCACATGCTCTGGGGACAGAGGAAGAAGTAAATAACTACATAATATAACGGGTATTGGTAACTGCTACGAACAAAGATAAAGAGAGTAGCATCTTAGTCCAAGTTCCCTGGAGACACACTCTGAGCCTGAGATCGCATGCGGGAGACTGACCGGAAAGTGAGCTTGCAATTCAGAGGGCTCTTCAGGGTTGTCCAAGTTGAGGCAGAGTGGCCGGGCCTTTGTGGCCACTGGCCACCACAATGGCGAAGGGCAATGCCCAGTCAGGGGGACTTTTTGGAGTCTTGGGTGATGCTTCTGGACAGTGGCTATTTCCTGTCAAGACTCTCTTGTCTGATGACAAAGAAGTAACTGCCACAGACTTTGTTCTTCATCTTTACAAGCCAGGATAATATCCCTGCTGAAAGAAAGAGTTGCTATAGAGATCAGAATGATAAATGGTGATAAATGGCCTTATAAAAACATAAAGGAAATTAAATAGGGTAGGGTCATCTATGCTGTGGAATAGTGTAGGTCATGCGTGAACAATAAATGATCTGCAACCACCTGAGCTGATGCGGGGGACAAGACATACGAGAGAAATAACAGAATATGACAGTATGTATCATATGATATCATTTGTTTTAAAAAATACATCCTTTTGTATCTTATAGGAAGGTAAATGGAAGAATACGTCGAAGTGTTGACCAGGAGTGCAGGGTCAGCCAGGGAGGATGGGGGCCAGGTAGAGCTGGATCAGAGGTAGGGCTGGAGCTGGCTTGGCTTGGAAGTGAGGAGGTGGGCATGGAGGGGTTGCTGGCAGATATGGTGGGATGGATGGCAGTGCAGAAAACGAATTCGGATGGGACTTTAGAGATAATTCGCTCTTCAGCTTTGCTTGTGTTCTGGAGCCAGCAAATCTGAGTTCAAGTCCCTATATCACCAGTAACTAGCTGATTGACCTTGGGCAAGGCAGTGTCTCTGAACCTCAGTTTCTTCACCTGTGCAATGGAGATAATGATGCCCACTTTGAAGGGCTGTTGTCGAGATCGCATGTGACTGCCTGAGACATTCACAGAGGGCACTGTCATTAGCCCTAAGTGGTCACTTGACATCCCTTCTCCTTCTGAACGAGGAGGGAGGAGTCAGAAGAACGGCTTTCCTGGGCCACAGTCACTCCAAATGAGCACGTTTTCCATCCGCCTGCTTCCCCATGGCTGATGGGAGGCTGATTCACCAAAAACTCTTCTCCATATAAATTAGGTTCACTGAGTTTTAAAGTTTTTTCATCAAGCTATACATACACATAATTTTAAAAAAAAGATAGAGAATAAACACAGCAAGCCCTTCTCCATCCCTTGGTTTCACATGCAAAGGCAATCTTGTTTAAGCTGTCTTACCAGAAGTTACCTCCAGATTTCTAAACAATATGTTTATTTTACTATTTTCTGTTATGGCAAATTTAGACATCATCATCTATTGTCTTTCCATTATGATTCAGGTATTTAACATTATTACCCCACCATCTCACCCCCAATCTTCCTCACAGTTTTAATTAAACTGAACATCAGGGTTTATGCTGTAATAGTTGTTTTCAAACTCTTCATTGGTTCCTCTGTCTACCTCTGCTTGGAGTATTGCTCTCAGACTTTCTCATATTGGATACTTTATTTATCTCCTTACCTTCTCTTTCTGTTTCGACAGGGAGACCTCTCTAGGCCTCTGTCCTCCTGCTCAGGCAGACAGGTTCTCTGTGGGCCGACTGCTCAGCTGTCATCTGGGGATTCTCCTGGTCGTTCTCCTGGGTGGAGGCCCAGACAAGAGGCTGTCTTGTCTGGATTTCATGTCTCTTCTCTCCTACTTTCACTAAAGTGCATCCTTAAAAAAGGAACTTGGTGGGGAGAGATATAAGTTTCTCTTTGCATCATCTTCTGGTTCCGTGTTTGCAATGGGCAAATAGCAAGATGCTTTCTTCCTGGTGAGTACTTCACACGCCTGAAGTGAAACAGGTATAAAACACACTAATCCATTCATTTAACAAATATGGGCTGGAGCCAATGCCTCTGTCCAAGGACCTGAAATCAATAGGGCAGCGATGCTGCTCTTAAGACTTTTTTTCTTTCTGGGAAAGTATGTAAACAGGCCATGAAATAATGTGATACTATAGTAGGTAGTAAGAACTTTATACGGCACTAAAAGACCACCAAAAAGAAAAACAAACAAACAAAAATACTTTAAAAAGTATAGAACTTAATCCAGCTTGGAGAGCTCTTAAAAGGCTTCCTAGGATTGGGGAGCCTAAATTGAGCCCCCCCAAATTGAGAACGAATGTTCATTTATTTATATACAATGTGGTTTTTAAAAAATGAATCTAAGATATTTTGCAAAATGCTTATAACTTGTCCAGTATACTAAAATTCTTCCAAGTTCCCCAGTTATGTCTAGATTTAATTAGCCTTTTGGGTTTCAACATTTTCCCCAGTGATTTAAACAGTGCCTGCCATATAGTAGGTTCTTACTATGAAGTTCTTGAAAGTCAGATATGGCATTATAAATCCGTGGAGGGAGTTCTTCAAAAAGAACCTTTGATAACATGCATCTGGGATAGCTTTACTATGAACACATGTAAAAAATAATAAAATTAGTTCTTTGCTTTAACTTATTTACAAAAATAAGTTCCAGATGCACTAAAGATAAAAATCTTTAATACTTTTTAAAATGTTTTTGCTATAATAATTGTCCCAATTTCCCCCCTTTGCCCCTGCCACCCAGCCCTCTGATCCCTGCTTCCACAGTCAATCCCCCACTGTGTCCATGTCCATGGGTCCTTCATATATGTTCTTTGACTAACCCCTTCCCCTTCTTTCAAACAGTCCCCACCTCCTTCCTCCCCCCTTACGGCTATCAGTCTGTTCCACTATTCGATGCCTCTGGTTCTATTTTGCTCATTAGTTTTCTCTTATAGGTGAGATCATATGGTATTTGTCTTTCACCAACTGGCAATACAGGAAAATATCTTTATGACATCAGAGAAGGGAAAGATTACTTAAATAGGGCACAATGCATAAATCATAACATAAAGATTAGTAAAATGGACACTCCTAAGTGCAAATATTCCATAGAACAAATGATACCAAAAGACACTTATCACGGGATATTGGCAAAAATTCTCTCTCACTAAACTTTGAAGGTCAGGTTTGTCAGTGTGATAGACTTTGATTCCAAATGTGACCTTGCCGTTTACCAGCTTATGTGAGCTTCGTCAAATAATTTAACTTCACTGAGTTCAAGTTTCCCTCCTATAAAATGAGGACGATGTTATTGTGGAGCATTAAATGATATAATGAAGATAAAGCTCTTGGCAGAGTGCATGGTTTGTTGTCAGTGCCCAGTGTTCTAAGTGTTGGGGTTTTCAGGATGAATAAGCTGTGATCCCATCCCTCACCCTGGAAGGACTTACAGACAAACCGACACCTAACTATAGGGTGGCGAGCGCTGTCACAGTTTGCTTTACTTTTGCCTCTAGTAGATCAAACAGCAATGGCAGCCCATCTGGGTGGAGCCACTGGCTGGCCTCCGTTAGTCCCATTCCTCAAGGTCCCTCAGGGGTCTCCTGTTCTCACCATACACTCCTTTCCAAATAATCTCCTCCTTGTCTATGGCCGTGCCCGTGCCCCTGCGTGCCGTCTGTAGGCAGACAGCTCCACCCATTTTATCTCTAGCTGAGACCTGACACATCTGCATGAACGTGTGAGAGAAACATCAGCTGGTTGCCTCTTGCACACCCCCAACAGAGGACCCAACCCGGAACACAGGCTTGTACCCTGACCAGGAATTGAACCTTCAACCTTGTGTTTCTCAGGCTGGTGCTTACCCCACTGAGGCACACCAGGCAGGGCCAGAGCCATTCTTGATAATTCCTCCTCACTTATTGCCCAAACCATGTTTCTTCTCCCATCAAAATACTTCTTAAATCCATTGACTTCCTCCCACCTGTACTGTAACCACAGGGTTTAAATCATCACTGTCTCTTCTCTTACCTACTATAACTTTTGCTGTAACTACCTAACAAGCCTTCCTGAATCCCCTCTTATCCTTCTTCTCTACCTTGTTCTTCATCCATATCTTTTGAAAGTGCAAATTTGGTTGGCATTTTCCTACATGAAATCCCCAAGTGGCTTCCCATGCTACCTAAAAGTCTCAATCTCTTACCATGGTCCACAAGGCCCTGGATGATCTGGCCTCCATCCACTTCAGTTGCCCTGTGACTCATCAGCCTTCAGCAGCACTGGCCTTCATTCGGTGTCTACACTGCACGGCACTGCTCCTACCTCAGGCCATGGGCACGGGCTCTTCTCTCTTCCTTGAACAACCCCTACCCGCCCCTTGGCCTAGTGAACCCATCCCATCATTTCAGCTCTCTTCTTAAATGTTTTCTTACAGGAAGTATTTCTGTAGCCCTTATCTAAATCAAGCACTAGTATTTCAGCTTTCTAATCACCTTCTTTTATTCCTTCCCTCTGTTTATAGTTTTTAAATATCCATTTATTTTGATGGTTATGGAGTATGTTTATCTCACCTACAAGACTAAAATTTTCATAAGGGTAGAAACGATGTCAAATTTGTTCCCTGTTATTTTGTCCTTTGCTATGTATAGCTCTTATATCCAGCATAGTTTGCTATGTGTAGTAGGAGCTTATTTATCATCCTGGCTGCAGAGGAGATTTTATAGGATGTTGTCATGGGTAGAATATTTGTGTCCCCTAAAAATTTCTATGTCAAAGTTCCAACCCCCAATTTGATGGCATGGGAAGGTGGGGCCTTTGGGAGGTGATTAGGTTTAGATGAGGTCGTGAGAATGGGAGTCAAGGGAATTAGTGCCCTTATAAGAAGAGAAAGACAAAGATATTTCTCTCTCAATGCGTGTGCACAGAGGAAATGCCATGTCCACAAGCCAAGAAGCAAGCCCTCACCAGGAACCAAATCTGCCGGCCGCTTGATCTTGGACTTTTCAGCCTCCAGAAGCGTGACAAATAAATATTTGTCATTCAAGCCACCCAGGCTATGGTAGTTTGTTATAGCAATCCAAGCTAATTAAGATAGGCATTTTGGGAGACTTCTAAAATCCATTGAATCAGAACCTTTTAGGGGTAGAGCCCAGAAATCTGCATATTTAATAAACTCTTCAAGTAACTCCTATGTAGAGAGTGAGCCCAGTTCTGATGCTTGGAACCTGATAGCCTAGAGAAAAGTGCCCAAGATTCGAAATCAGAAGACAGAGGTTTGAATTCTGCTCTGTCAAGTATTAGGTATGGCATTTGGGGAAGTCATTTAATTTCTCCGATCTTCAGTGTGTTTTTCTATAAATTTGGAGTGAAAAAAACAGTGGCTTCACACTGTTACTGTGAAGCTCCAATGTACACCATATTTTAAAACACTTTGTAAACTGCATAGTAAAGAAATGTCAGACTGTCCACGTGTCAAGGATCTCTTCTGCATAGTGCTTACCTCATCACCTCTGACAGTCTACCTAGGGCAGCCCACACTTCACCAGGGAGATAGTATCTCTTTTCTCATCCTTCTGAAGAAGGCCTAATAACAGTAATTCACTGAGCCTCTTGCTTTTCCAAAGTTCTGGGCCATGATTATTTAGATACACATCATAACACACCCACAGCCTCACTAGCCCATTGCTGCCGGGGAAGAAACTGAGCTCAGACAGCTACAGCAAAGCCAGGAGGAGAAAGCTCGGCCTCAGCTTCGGCCTCAGCTTCGTGGCAGTAGCAGGGGCTGAGTCTCTGGAGAGTAACAAAGGAAGGCCGCACCCCAGGAATTGGGCGGACTCCGAGCATTCTCTTCACTGACACTCACATGCTGAATCCTCTGCAGACTTACTCAACTATTTTGGGAAATGGCAAAATCAAGAAAATTGGATTCCTTAGCAAAGATGTAATGAAAAAACAAGCCGTTTGCTGTTTGCATCTAGGAAAGTACTCTCATCTCCTTGGCCCTCAAGGACCTTATATGTGAAACAGGTGGATGGACCAAATGAGTGAATGAGACAACTGCCTGCAAGACACCTTTGTGTTTTGGAATATGGCACAAACAAACACGAGACACCTTGGTTCAACGATTTCTCCTGGGTTGTCCTAAGTTCTGTTATCTTCCCTCATTTCTCCATCCCCATTGTAAGACCTGACTCAGCCCCTCATTCTTTCTTTCTTTAAAAAAATATTTATGTGTGTATATTTATATGTGCATAAATACATAAAAATATAAGATACATATAAATATGTATACTAGTCTGTTTCTCTGGTTGAATCTTTTTTGTTTAAGATTATGCTATTACAGTTGGTCCATTATTTTTCTCCCCTGTATCCACCTCCACCCTGTACCCCCCCCACCATCATTCCCCCCTTAGTTCATGTCCATGGGTCATACATACAAGTTCTTTGTCTTCTCCATTTACTATACTATTCTTAACCTCCCCCTGACTATTTTACACCTACCCTTTATGCTTCTTATTCTCTGTACCTTTTCCTCCATTCTCCCCCTCCCCAGTGATAACCCTCTATGTGATCTCCACTTCTGTGATTCTGTTCCTGTTCCAGTTGTTTGTTTAGGTTGTTTTTGTTTCTTTAGTTTAAGTTGTTGACCTGGATTCTTTCTTCAGCTCCTAACAGGTCTGCCTCCTTTTATTCATTGTATTTATCCGTGCATGCATTCATCTGAAAAACATCTGGAGTATCTTCTATGCATCAGGCATTGTCCCAGTCACTGAGGCTTTGGTTGTGGACAACACAAAGTCCCACCTTCATGAAGCTTGCGAGAGGTGACAAACTAGTTAACAATGACTACAATAGGTACATATGACATATTCTTTGAAGCAGTAGAAAGTGTTATTAAGTGAAAGAAAGTCAGGTGTAGGAATAGAGTGGCATGGGGGGAGAATTCTATTTTGTTTAGAGGAGCCAAGTAGGCCCTCTCAGAGGAGCTCTCTGAGTAGGAAGCATTTTAGTAGGAATTCGATAAAGTGAGGGAGTGGGTCGTGCCGAGATCAGGAAGAATTCCCTTCTAAGCAGAGATGGGTAAATACGAGCAAATGTCCTGAGGTACAGACAAGTTGGTGTGTTGTAGGAATAGCAAAGGAAGACCAGTGTGCCTGGAACGGGATGGATAAGGGGAGGAATCATAAGAGATGGGTCCAAGGAGTTGGTGTGGGCCAGGATCATGTGAAAGAAAAAGATATGAAGGCTGACTATATGACTTTTGGCTTAAGCAACTGAGAAAGTAAGGGTGCCATCTACTAGGTGAGGAAGACTTGGGAAGAATGTAGATGGGTGAAACTTAATAACTGCTGTTCCCACTAGTTTTGATAGGTTTATTAGAAAACCAAGTCCATATATCAATTAAGATGTTGGGTAAATGCCCCTGAAGTTCAGGGAGACATGTGTGCTAGAGACGTGGATTGGGAGTTATCAGGTGTTACTGAAAGCCACCTGGAGGCTGGAGAGGGCATACAGGAGATGGAAGAGAAGGGAGGATTGACCCTGGGGAACTACAGTAACCTGAGAGCTGGAGGAGAAGCACCCAGAGATGGAGCAGCTGGAGAGGTGGGAGGAGCACAGGAGACAGCGGGTGGGTGTGGGAGCTAAGACTAGAGAGTCTTTTAAGAAAGTGAGACTGGCCACTGTGTCAAGTGCTGCTTCTTTTAATAGAGCATTTAAATCAATTTACATTTCTTTGAATACTGAAGTATCTGGACATCTTTCTTACATCTTTGTAGTATTTTTATTTACCAGGCTTTTTTTTTGGCTTCTTTATTTCTTCTGAGAGAAATTCAATTTATAACTGGTTTATAGGGAGTCTCAAATTGTTGGGTAGAGATGTGAAATGGTTTGACTTTTTCCAAGCATTGCTTCCAAACTGCACTGTGTTGATTCGCTTGCCCACTGGGTAGTGGCTCCCTTAATGGCATCGTGGCCAGATTACTTAATTTTCAATAGCACAGTTTAATTCTGTTTTTAAAAACTCAGTTATGTTTTTTTAAAAATAAAGTTTTTTAGAATGGCATACCTGTTGCTTTTATATTTTTTAATGATAACTGTCACACATGTACAAAACCAGAGAAATTCTATTTCTCATGCACCTCAGTCTTGTATCAGGGTCAAAGCTCTTCTCCTCTGGAGCCCTGGCTGGTGTGGCTCAGTGGACTGAGTGCCGGCCTGTGAACTGAAAGGTCGCTGGTTGATTCCCAGTCAGGGCACATGCCTGGGTTGTGGGCCAGGTCCCCAGTTAGGGGCATGTGAGAGGGAACCAATCGATGTATCTTCCACATGTTGATGTTTCTCTCCCTTTCTTTATAAAATCTTTTTTTAATTTATATATTTTACCTAGGTTTTCTTGTTATTCCCTTTTCCATTGTTTTTAAATATTTTATTTATTTATTTTTAGTGAGAGGGGAAGGGAAGGAGAAAGAGAGGGAGAGAAACATCAATGTGTGGTTGTTTTTTGTGTGCCACCCACTGGGGACCTGGCCCACAACCCAGGCATGCTCCCTGACTAGGATTTGAACCAGTGACTGTTTGGTTCACAGCCCATGAGTGGATGCTCAGTCTACTGAGCTACACTAGCCAGGCTCTTTATTTAAAAAAACAAAAAACCAAAAAAACTCTCCCACTCTGGAGGCTGGCTGAGGATGGGTGGGGAACCTAAGGTGCCTTGCTGTCAAGGGGCTCAGCCCTGAGCTGCCCCTTCAGGACAACTGTGCTCGCTCAGGAGATTTAATCGTGTCTCCTGTCCCCTCCCTGGGTTGGTGATGTCGCCCATCCCTCTGATGCCTACCCGGCACTCTCTTCATGCTCCACTCTTTCCTGGCTCTGAACATATCACAGCCCCTCCCATTACCAGTTCTCTTCATTGATTTTTCTCTTCTATTTATTCAGCGAATAGTTACTGAATGCCTACTATGGGTCTGGCACTTGGCTCGAAGCAATGAACAGGCAGACAGGCTTCTGCCTTTATGGAGCTCAGAGTCCCACAGGGAAAATAGACATTAAGTCCATAATGATACTAAAACCTGATGCTGTGTTACACGGTTTACACACATGAATACTCACCTTATGGATTTAGTTTAGATGTCACCTCCTCCAGGCAGTCTCTCCAGTTTCTCCAGGCTGGGCTAGGCACCCTCCTATGTGTTCCGTTGACATCTGTCAATGTCTCTCCTGTAGCATTCCATACACTCTGCTGTCACCATGGACCTGCCTGTCTTCCCCACAGTGAACGGGGAGCTTCTGTGAGGCAGGTGTTACCTCATTTATTTCTTCTTCTCAAGCTCAGTTCCCTGGACTAGTAGTTTCCAATAAATGCTAGGTAAAAGACTGACTGAATAAACATTTTTCTTTGTTGGGTCCTTCCAAGGAGAGTCCCAGTAAAAACACTTTTGAACAATTTGAGAAGTAAGCCAAAAGCAAGGACACAGCCAAATACCACCTTTAGGACTGATAGATGCTCTGCTGGAGAACATAGCTTAGTTAGAGAGCCAAATGGGTCTGCCAGGGAACCATAGCTTTAGGCAGCTGCCCAGCCAGGTGAGGGGACGCTAGGGGCCAGGGCAGGTTGGGAAGGGAGAATCACAGCAGAGTGTGTGTGCCCGTGGGCAGGCCTGTTCCCAAGAGGAAGATGGCATCACTGAACTGAGTCTGCTCAGTTATTCTACCAAATTTACCATGAGAGAAACCACCCACCTCCCTAGAGGCAGAGAGGGAGAGAAAAGAGGAAGAGAGGCACTTTGCACAGAGGCTACACTAACTTGGTGTCTTCTCAGGAAGGAAACACCAGATGTCAGCAAGAATGTGTACCTAGGATCAACTATGTTGCGTTAAGTACTGTGCAAATCTGCGTCAGATCGTTCAATCCTTACCAAAGCGCAGAGGTAGGGATCATTCCCATTTTATAGAAGAAGAGGCCAAGGGCCAGAATAGCTAAGCCATTTCTTTGAGACTAAAAATCGAAGAAGTGGTAGAGCCTGGATTCAACTGTACTATTGATAATTATGGCTGAGATTTGTTTAGGTGCCTATTACATGCTAGGTACACATCTAATCCTCACAACAGCCCTGTGAGGGGGGTACTGGTTTTATTCCATTTTGTAGATGAGGTCACTTAGGCCACAGGGCCAGCTCAGCACTGAGATTCAAACCAAGATATGTCCTCCCCAGGCCTTGGTTGGCCTCCAGTATCCCGTATCATTCCTGCCTCAAGTAAAACCTGTAAGCAAATTCAACCAATTACCCACAGGACGTATTGCATCCTCTAAGGCAAAAAGCTCATTTCTGAAACAGGAGGAAAATCTCCAGGGTCTAGGTCTGAATGCAGCCATTTGTCAGTGGTACGATTCTGAGCCATGGCCTTGGTTTACTCATCTTCCAATGGGAAAGAATAATACCCCCATCACAGAGTGGGCAGACGGGAGACAGCCAGCGTGCTTCCCGGCTGGCAAACCTGCACAGGCCAGCAGTTTGGGTGATGTGACCTGTCATACCTCAGGCAGGAAGCAGGCTGGGGGTTTAAAGATATATATCTATTTTTTAATTGATTGATTTTACAGAGCCAGAGAGGGGGAGAAAGGAAGAGAAATCAGAGAGAGAGAAAGAGAGAGAGAGAGAGAGAGAGCGCGAGAGAGAGGGAGGGAGATCAGTTTGTTTTTCCACCCATTTGTGCATTCATTGATTGATTCTTCTACGTGCCCTGACTGGAAACCAAACCTACAACCTTGGCGTATCAGAATGACACTCTAACCAACTGAGCTACCTGGCCAGAGTGGGCTGACAGTTTATCCTGCTTTTCTGGAGGGTTGGCTTCTCTCTGTGTGTTTGTTAGTTTGTTTTGGCTACTCTCTAGTGCCTTGCTCAAGCCTGTGGTACCCCTCTTAGGGAAATGGCACTCGGGTGCTGTGATAGAGAATAAAGGACACACCCTAGGCTGGGAGAGGGGCAGGACAATAGGGCAACTGGGGTTGGCCTAATGGCTTCCAACGACAACAGATATCTCCCTTAATCTTCCCAACAAACCTGAAAGGTGAGTATTATCTCAGTGCCTCAGAGAACTGAACTGAGGAAAATGAAACCAAACAGAACAGTCAGTAGGAGGGACTGAGTGGGCCGGGGCAGGTGGCAAAGAGCAGAGAGAAAGGGGAGGGATCATCTCCCCACCATGCAGGTGTCCCACTGTACGCCACATGTGTCCACGCAGGGAGGAGAGGGTGGATGCTGGATGTTGGAAGTCTGGGTGCAAATTTGGTAATATTATGCCCACTTATAAGGTAAAAAGCCCAAGGCCCTTCCTGAGGTCCACAATGGGGGGGTCATGAAGGAGAGGCTGGAATTCAGGCTGGTCTGACCGCTGCACCAATGGGGTCTCTTTTACCCATGCCCTTGTTACTTAAAGTGTTACCAGGGCCAGCAACCTCAGCATCATCTGGAGGTTTGTTAGAAACGAGTAACCTCAGGGTTCTCCCCAGACCTCCAGGTCAGAATCTGCCTTTTAGCAAGATCCTCAACTGACACAAATGTCCATTTGTTGGAGAAGCCCTGTCCTATGCCATGTCTAGTCTATCCCTAAGTTCCTTCTAACCTCCAGGTTGTCTTCCTTCCATCACTGGAAGATACATCAGTTTTCACCCCAGGCAGGAGTCCTCTCTTCCTCGCCTGAGCCCTGGGAACACCTGCAGCACAGCTGGCTTGCCCTGCCCCTCTGGTTCTTGCCAGGCACCTGGAGTCTTGGCTCTCTTTCCTGTCTCGAACCCACCTTGGGGTATGAGGGTGTGGCTCAGCGTGCTCTCCGCACAGCAACAGCAATCCTTACATCTCTCTGCTGCTGCCTGTGGACCCCACCCATGTCATTCTGATCTTCACAGCAACTCCTCAAAGTAGTTATTGTTATCCAAGGAAATAAGAAACATGCCCAAGTTTTCCAAAGTAGTTGAGTGCAACGTAAGCGTTCCTCCCCAGTTCCCCTCTCTTCTCCTCTCGCCTCAAAAAGAAAACCTCACTGCAAGTTTGGAGGTGCTGACACATGGGTACAGCCTATATATAATTGTAAAGAAGGCATGAAGTTGTTACAAGAATCAGTCTTCTGTTATCGCCTCTGGCCTGCACATGCCCAGTGCTCCAGGGAGAGTGGCCGGTCCCAAGGCAGGCTCCCCTCCACTGGTGGGGACCTCTCATCATTTCAGCTGACGGGAGTGGAAACCAGCAAGCTTGGCCTCCAGTCTCAGCTGTCACTCACTTGCAGTGTGACTTCCAGAAAGTTAGCTCATGTGTATGAAGCACACACCTCAGCACCAGGCACAAAGGAAATGGTTTCTATTATTCTCTGGGCCTCCGTTTCCCCATAGGGAAAGTGAAGGTGCTTTGCTGGAATCAGTTGTCTTCAAACTGTGGTCCAAAGAGTTTTGTGGATTTGTACTGGGTTTGGGTTGAGGTAGGGAAGAGAAAGCAAACCGGTCCTGGGACTACCCCGATTTCGACCAGGTTAACCAACTTTTTAGCCATTTTACCTACAAGCTTCCTCATGAGATTTTTCTAAATGCAAGGTGGGGTACAAGTTGGTTTATAGTTGTTTATATGGAAAATAATACAATAATTAATAAATAATAATACAAGGATAAACTCCATTTCATGTACTCACAACTGTAAACCTATTTTTGCTCACTCTGTATGTTTATTTTTTGGTCTAAAATAATTTGAAAACCATTGTGCTGAGTACTCTCTGAGGTCCTGTCAAGCTAGAATAGATGATGATTTCAGGTCTGATTTTCGTGACTTGGGATTTATTAAGTGGGGCACCTAACACATATTTATTGAGTGCCATCACATGAGTTATTGAGTGACATGCCTGGGTCACTGTTTTACAATGCTCACTCTGGCTGCTGTAGGGGAAACAGATCATAGGGGTGTGTGTATGGCAGGAACCCCAGTATTCACTCAATCCTTTTTTGTGTAGCAACAGAGCCCTGAACTTTTGCTGGACACTTAGCTGTGCAGAACAAAGCCTACTTTCCCAGCCTCCCAGGTAGCTAGGTGTGGCTGTTTGACTAAATTCTGACTAATGCATTCAAATGAAATGGTGGGTACAATTTGTGGGCCATGCAGTTTATAGAAAAAAGGGGAGGGCGTGTCATCCCCTGCTTCAATTCTTCCTCCCAAATGGACTGAACACAGACATTGTGGTGAGCACTTGCTGGGTCAAGTGAGCAAAAGAAAGAGCCTCTTGAGGGTGGGGCCACAAAAACAAGGGGCCTGACACTAGCGGCTGCTGTACCATCCTGAACCACTTCCACCAGGCTGCTACATGCATAGAAACAAGCCCTGGGTTGTTTAAGCCCCTGCTTATTTGGGTCTCTATTAGAGTAACTTACACCACACACACACACACACACACACACACACACACACACACACACAGTGGGGGAGGGTGGGAGCAGAGAGACCAGTTAGAAATGTTTGAAATGTCCAGGAAAAAAGATTATGGTTGTTTGGGAAAAGGTAGTAGTAGCTTTGGAGGTGATGAGAAGCTCAGGTTGCTGATGGAGTGAAAAGGGGGCATGAGAAAATGAGTGAAGTCATGGATGATTCCTGAACTAGGACAAATGTGCTGCTAGACAGAGCCTGGGGTGGGGTTGGAAATCAGGAGCTCATTTTGGACACGCTAAGTTTGAAACGCCAAGTAGACATCCAATTTTGATTAAGCATTTGGATTCAGGCGTCAAGATTTCAGAGAAGAGGAAATTGACTTAAGCACAAAAACAGACCTTTTGGGCAGAATGTAGGGAACAAAATAAAATAGAACTCCACAGTGAAAATCTGATCAAGCTGTTGCCTTGTCATTTTCCATAATTGCAATATGGCTTTTAATTAACTTGCTCTACAGACTACCGGGCACTGGGAAACCCACAGGACAAATTACTGCTCTGTGCACCTTGGAAAATGTATCCTCACATCTGAACAACTCCAAGTTCCAAGGCACTTAATTATCCTCTGAGAAAGTTTTCCAGGGTGAATGGTATTTGGGAAAGTTGGGAAATTAGAGAACTGGATTTTCAATCTAAAAGACATAATGTAAAGAGTGGCCAGAACATCCATCTGGCTTGGAGTTCTGGACTCTCTATATAGGTATCTGATAATACAGGACAAGTCATGTAATATACATACATGCACCCATGCATGCATCCATCTGTCCATTCGTTATCTGAATGGAGTATCTCCAGTGCGACTTCCCATCTCCTGAAACGCCCGCATTCTTACACCGGATGATTGGGCTGTGAGGCTTTTTTCCCAAGTAAGATAAGAGAGGAAACCACCTGGAACATAAAAGACTATAGAGTCAAAAGAAAGCAGATAAGAAGTAAAGGGATATCTGTGTAGACAAAAATGGGTAGTAGGAAGTTCTTTTGCATCAGAATTTGCACCGTGAACACAGAGGCCTGAACTCTGCAGCGGGAGAGGTTTTGGGGGAGAGATTTGGGGATAAGAGTTCAGAATAGTTTGCTCCTTGCTCCTCAGGGTCTAGCTCTGGGAAATTCCAACTCCTGGGTTCAGCATGGCACCATGTCTAACATATTGTGGATAATTAAGCAGTAATAGCTAAGTAGGTACCCAAGGGCAATGCCAGAAAGGGTGCACACTAGCTTAGGGTGGACAGAGAAACAGAGCATCCTTGGAAGCCCCAGGGCTGGGGTTATGAGCTAGAAGCCACAGAGAACAAGGGCCTTGCAACTAAAGGGTAAAGCAGGGATGAAGCCTTTAGTGTCAGGGGCCACGAATGGATGGACGACACACAGAAGGCCACCTTACTAGACCTCCACTCAAAGCACCCAGGGACCAGGCTAAGTCTGGGAACCCTCTGGAGCACACCGAGAACTACAGGAGCTCTTGGGCCAGGGTCCTTCTCCATCCGTACTCTCTTTCACGCCAGCTCCATGACCACAGGTATGCATAACCTCGCACCTGCACCCAGACACCATTTGGGGAAAGAAGGAAAGGGTAAAGGTTTTGATTGAGAAGCAAAACTGTAGTAATAGCAAGTTTAAGTTTAAATTAACTATCAACTCCAGCATGACTAGAAAGAGATGGCACACATCCAAAACAGACTGAGCTGCCTTTAATTGGCAAGTCTAAGGGTTATGTTCCCCTTCAGTAGGAATGGGGTTGCAAGAGCAAAGAAAATTATGTTATTTGGTCCATCAGAGTTATGTGCAAATTTTAAATGCTCTGTTATAATTCTTTCATTAATCAATTCCTTTATTCATCCCACAAACATTTACTGAGTACTTACTTTGTCAGGCGGTGGAGAGAGAAATGAATAAGATTTTTCTGCCCTCAAGAAGCTTAGAGTTTGGGGTGGGAGGCACTATCCACAATTTCGGTGCAAGGTGAAAAATGCTACAGCAGAGGCCAGCCCAGCAGAAAAGCAAAGGGTGCTCAGCCCAGCCTGGGCAGCGGTTGGGGAGACTTGCTGGAGGAGTCAGTATCTAACCTGAGTCTTTAGGATGAATGGGAGTTGATCAGGCGGACAAGGACAGACAGGAATGATAGCCTTCATTCTTGTGTTTATTTATTCATTAACACAACTAGTATTTATTGGATGCTTATTAAAGTAAAAAAAACTGATCCAAGCAATATAAATATAGCAGTGAATGAAACAGATAAGATCCTTGCCTTCATAGGACTTCTATTCTAGTGGGAGGAGAGAGATGGTAAAAAAACAAACTGAATAAACATGTAATAGAATATTAGATAGTGATAGGAGAACATATAATGTTTGTTTAGTAAGGAGAGAGAAGGAGGCAATAGAGGGATGTAAGAAAGGGGCCAGAGGTTATTTTAAATGAGGTGAGATCAGAATGGGGATTGGTTTGAAATGAGAACCTTAAACATGGGACCAGCTACAGGAATAACATTTGAGGCAGAGGAAACAGCAAGTGCAAAAGCTGTGTCTCTGAAGTTTCCTTGACAAGTTCAAGGGACAGCCAAGTCAAAGTGGCTGGAGCTGAGACAGGGGAAGAAAGGTAAGAAATTAGGTTGGAAAGGTATCCAGAGCCAGTTCTGCCAGAGCCTTGCAGGGCATCATTAGGAGGCTGGGTTTTGTTCTAAATGTGAAGAATGTGAGGATTCAAGGCATGGGATGGTAGGGAACACTGGGGGATGTACAAATACTTCAATATGATGGGACTATAAAATACACACTAGATATCATAGGAGAATGCACTAGAGAGGTAAGCCAGAGGCCGAACCCAAAACACCTAGCCAAAGGGGAAAAAAAATGGTTTGCTCAGCCAAGAGAGTTGGGATAGTGATAGAATAATACCAGATAGTGCCCTGGTTGGTGTGGCTCAGTGGACTGAACTTGGCCAGTGAACCAAAGGGTCGCTGGTTCAATTGCCAGCCAGGGCACATGCCTGGGTTACAGGCCAGGTCCCCAGTAGGGGACATGTGAGAGGCAACCACACATTGATGTTTCTCTCCCTCTCTTTCTCCCTCCCTTCCCCTGTCTAAAAATAAATAAATAAAATCTTTGAAAAAAGAATTCTTGATAGAACAACATATAGTGCTCCTTAGCCTGCAACACTTGCTTAAGAAGGCATTCCCTGACCTTCAGTCTGTTTAGATGCCCCATCTTATCCCACTCCTGGCTGACAATACCCGTATCACTCTGTGATTTTCTATTACAAGTTATACGTTCACCATACTCCTACTCTAATAACTGTCTGCCTTCCCTAGTGAGTTCCATGATAGCAGAGGCTGTATCTGTCTTGTTCACCCTATATCTTCAAAGCTTGCAATGGATGCACATGCTAAATGAATAAAAAGGTGAATGCACAGAGGAGGGATACGGTAAGTATTGTGGAACAGCTTGTGGTAAGGAAAGCACAGGCATCTATTGGACGAAAGTTCCGCTGCCCTGAGAGAGGCTTCTCAGTCTCTGTGATTTGTTTTCCAGAAATGGATACACTGATAAGCACAAAGAATGGCAAACCTGAAAATCATCTGGAAAAATCCATCACACTCTAAATAATTTTCTTCAGCGGCCTGAATAGAACCAAATTCTCCCAAGAGAACAGTGTTTCCTATTCACTGGTATCTGTCTCCAATTAAAAAAAAACATCGTTCCCCAGAGTACTTGACTTCGAGGGGGTTGAAGACGGCTGAGGTGCTCAGGAGCCTAAAAGATGCAGGAGTGGTTTTTGTTCAGGTTTCCCATTGACCATCCTCAGAGCAGACTGAATTTCAGAGAAGGAGCATTTATTTCCCATACAGCTCTTGGAAGGGTCTCTTTCAGGTACAGACTCACTTCAAGGATTTGACCTAACAGCTTGTTTGCCTGTGAGGACTGGGTCTGTACATACCCAGGCACAATACCAAACAGTTTAACTTCTGTAAAGAAAACCTGAATGGCAGTGATGTGTTTGGCACAGTAATGCAGAGGATCTGGCACCACATCAGTCTGTCCAAAGCTCCTTTCCCCTAACTAGAGGGGCCAGAGACACTGGATGGATCAAAGTCTTGTCTCAAATGAATGCAGAGCCCATTCTGGGGTTGTCAGCCCCCTTGGCTCTTGCTCCAAAGAGCTGACTTTAGCATGGAAACTGTTAGTAGAATGAGTTCAGAGGTCAGGGGGAGCTAAGCCAGGGGAAAAGCTGGGAATGGTCATGGGGGAGCCACCTGCTGTACACAGAGCTTGGTTTCGACCCCTGGGAATACATTACCGTGGTCAGCAAAACTAAAGTTTGCAAGATCAAGCTCACATAGAAAAGAGGTATTAATAAGGAGTCCATAATATTTTTCATTAGTATGTAAAAAAAGGTCTTCATAAAACGTCAATAAACTGTTAGTGAGCATGTAAGATGTTGAAGGTCCATTGTGACTCATTTTTCCTTGGTCTCACAATTGACCCATTCACCCTCAAATCCTCAACACCCATGAGTCCCCCTTTCTTACTAATATCTATGATACCTTTTATTTTTTTCTTTCAGTGCTACTAGTTTCTTTGTTACTACATTCTTGGTTTAAAATCATCATTAAGAGATGGAACTCTAGAGTCAGACTTTTTTAGATTAAATTCCAATTCCACCCCTTGTTGCTGTGTGACTTAGGAAAATTAACCTAATTTTTCCCTGTCTCAGCTTCTACTCTGTAAAATGGAGATTAAAATATCTCTAACCACATGGAATTGCTGTGGGAATTAAATGAGGTAATCCATACAGCATTTAATACAATGCTTGGCACATTGTAACTCCTCAGTGATATTTGTCATCCTTCATATAATTATTGTTATTAATATTCATTTGTAGCACTCTATTACTGTTTAGAGGCATTACTTTCATGGATTTTATGTAGTTAGTCAAATCTATGGTTTAAATGACAACTGGATCAAAATTATTTCTCTCCCATTCTCCATTCTAGAGCTTTCAATACAGCAGGTGAGCATAGGTTGATCTCAGGATGAACTGGAAGTGAAGAAATTTAATTTACTGACCAAATGCCCATATTTGAGAGAAAAGAACTATAGCATTAATTAGGTTGCCTTGGCAGCAAGCAACAAATCATGCACAAACTGGCTTAAGCCAGAAGCAAACACATTTGTTCACACAGCAGATGTCCCACAGTGGGGTGGGATTCGGGCTTGGTTGATTCAGAGATGTGATGATGCCATGTTCCTAGACTCTTGCCACCTCTCCGCTCTGTGCTCCATAGCAGGGGCCTCGTCCTCAGTCTGGTGCCCCTTGTGTTCATATGGTGGCTGCCAGTGGCAATCAGGACACATCTTTCCCATCCAGTGAGGGAGAGATAGAGGTTAGATGCCCACGAATGGTTCTTGAGTGGCTTCTCTAGTAGCCTCTTCTGGTGACTCAGGGGCTTCCCCATATGTAGCTGGAAGGGAGGGTCATGTTACCAAGGGATGATAGGTTTGCTTAGACCTGTCAGGTGCAGTGGAATGGATGGATGTTGAAGATCATTCATCATGAGAACTGTAGGGGTCACACGAAGAGGAATTCAGATACAGCCCAGGGCTTACCTAAATTACGGTCCTTGAGTGTTAACAAATGGGGCCGTTCTGTTTGTCTACTGCTATACAACAAATGACCCCAAACTTAGTGGCTTGAAGATACAATTGTTTTGTGATATCTCACAATTTATGGGTCATGAATTTAAGCAGGGCTCAGTTGAGAGATATTTCAGCTTCATGTGGCTTTGACTGGGACACTCAGTGGTTTTCAGCTGGCACCTAGGCTGGTCTGAGGGTCCCTTGGATGTCATCTCTCACATGACTGGCACTGCCGGGACAGCTGTGGGCTGGGCTCAGCTGGGCGCCTCGCTTCCTCTGTGTAGTCCCAGGGCGTCTCTGTATGGTCTCTCCAGCAGAGGACATGAAACTCTCACATATGGGTCAGTTTGCTATCTAGCTGTAAGTGATGAAGAAATTTTGAAATAAAAGATGGTTTCAAATGATATATAATCTTATCTTCAGTGTGTGTAATAAGTGTAAAGAATGGGCATGCAAGTTTTTTGTAATTCAAGATTATTGTATTTCCTTACAAGAGAAATATAACAAATTTCACAGGTGTCTGTCTATCAAACCATATTCGAATTGGACACACATCAAATCTAGTGTTACGGAAGTTTGATTTGGAAGTGAACTTTTGACTGTTATACGAATGTCAAGGTACTATACAATAATCCACAGGAAGTTTATTCTTTTTTTATTTTTTAATTTATTTTTATTGATTTTATAGAGAAGGGAAAAAAGAAAGAGAAACATTGACTTGTTGTTCCACTTATTTATGCATTCATTGGTTGATTTCTGTATGTACCCTGACTGGGGATCAAACCCACAACCTTGGAGTATCAGGATGATGCTCTAACCAACTGAGTGACCCACCCAGCACCCTTCATATTTTTTTTTAATTGCTCACACACGTTTTGTACATAATCTGACATACAACAAAAAAATGGTATGTCTTTTTCTTTCAATTTGAATACAATGGAAAAACAAGACTGTATGTATTTTACAAAATTTAACTATAGACAGTAGGCAGGCTGATAGTTTAAGTCCGTAGGTGAGAAATGATGTAATAGAAATAATCAGAATTTACTTAGCATCAGTCCCTTCTGTGACCAAGTATTATTCTGATTGATGAAACTTGCTGCCATCAGGCTTCCGGTGCACACTTACATTACTCAGTTCGCAGTGCTGTTCCCCACCTTGGTTCTTCACGGTTACTGACACAGAAAACTGTTGCAAAGTAAGGGCCAACATTTGCAAACACAGACAAAATCCCCAGCTTATTATAAGCATGAATGTGTATGATGGAATTCCTTCCCAAGCAATGCACTTTCAAACCATCAAGAAATCAGCAGAACTGAACTTGCCAAGATATTTTTGCCTATGTCCAAGAACAAATGCATTTATTTATTCCAACAGAAGAGCTGAAAATCAAACTTAGTGTTTAGTTTGGAGATGGGGTGGGAAATTCAGCCATTTGAAAAATGATTGTCTTAAAAAAATGACCACCAAAAATAGGTTCAGGAAATTTATTTTGAAAATCTGAAAACCGTTTCTTACAAAAGAGCATGACATTCTGCACACTGTTCTGAATAGATGCCGGGGCCTGTGGGCCATTGTTACCCTTCCTCCCTGTCCCATTCCCAGCCCCTCCCCCACCCCCGGCAAATGCTACACTGACCACAAAGTGCTCACGATAAATAAGTGGGAGATTTTCCTTTTTAAACACCCACAATGAACAAAAATTAAAGTTCGCTCACTCTGCTACTGTTTCAAAATGTCAGTGTTAGTTTTTGCACACCCTCCCTCCCCACCTTGGTAAGGAACTAAAACATTCCATCTGGTGAACAGCAAAGATTTCACTACACCTCAAATGAAGAACACTTATAAAGCAGAGGAATGTTGACTTTTTAAACAGAAGCAGCTTTAAACAAAGTTAAAAAAGATGCAGGACTCCTTCACTAGTCTCAGAAAAACTTTCTGGAATACCGCTTCACACTATTACCTGGTCCTGGTTCCTGCGTGCCTGTAATGGTAACGACCCCATCTTGGGACCCTTCCAGTGGCTCATCAGTTTTGAGCAAAGCTCCCAACTCATGATGAATTTGTTTAATTCGCTGACCAACTTTGCCAATGATAAATCCAGCCAAATCTTTGGGAATAGTTACTTGTGCGGAGCAACCACCAAGGTCACTATTTGAGTCACAGCCCCCTGAATAGGAATGATGGAGTCACCCTGTGCTTGGTATGCCACTTGCATTCTGGAGGGCTCCAGGTATCAGCTGCAGAGTGCTGAGTTCCATCAGCACTGAAACCAATCATGAGCATGCAATTTTTTATAATAGATACTTTGTTTCCCTCTATGCCCACTAGATAGATGTGTTCTTTTAGTCTGAAGGTGAGCTGCTTTGTCACTGGCCAGGGTGCCCATGATGCTGGCTACCCTGGGCGAGCCGTGGGGCTCTCCTTCCTTCTCAGTGCCCTAGCTTTGTCTAGGGCACCATCATGTCTCCCCCATGTACCCCAGTAGCCTGCACTCTGACCTTCCTGCCACCAGTCTTACCCCCTTCCACTCATTCTGTGTTGCTTTCCATTGTGGTTTTTCTGAAACAAAAACATGCTCAGACCATTCCCATGCGTAAAGTAAATATTAGGTTTTCTTTCAACAACCAGATGAAATTCAAATTCCTCAGTAGGCTTATAAGTTTTTTCTATCCTGGATCAAATTCCCCAAATATCACTGGAATGTAGGCTCCAAGAGGGCAGGGATCTCCTCTTTTGTTCACTGCTTTGTCCCCCGCACAGACCAGCCTGGAACATAGTAGGTGCTTAATAAGTACTTGTGGAAGGAAGGGAAGAGGGGAGGAAGAGGGGGCAGAGGAGGGAAGGAAGGAAAGGAAGGAGTTGGTCTCTACAGCACCCTGCACTGCACCTGTCACAACTTCATTTCTAGCTTAACGTCAGGCGCCCTCACTAGATCAGAAGGCCCACGGGGGACATGAATACATCACAGTCACTACTCCTGGCACAGTGCCTGGATCAAAGTAGGTGCTCAGAAAAATGTCTGAACTCAATGAATTAATTCATAATGTGATGAGTGCTCAAGGCACATACACGGAAGGGTGAAAGCCTGAAGGAAATGCCAGGGGTTCTCCAGAGTTCAGAGCAGGAAGGGAAGGGGCAGGACACGCAGGAGTCCCCTCAGAGTGTGTGAATGGCTGGTGCCTCAGGGCCCAGCCTCAGGGAGCCTGGGCGACTGGTTCCCTTCGGGCCTATGGCTCTGAGGCTGAGTCCTTTGCTTGGTCTTTATTCTTTTTTAAGTTTGTTTTTATTTTTTAATTTTTATATTTAGTTTTAGAGAGAGAGAGGAAAGGGGGGTAGTAAGAGGAAAGGGGAGAGAGAGAGAGAAATATAGATTTGTTGTTCCACTTACTTATGCATCCATTGGTTGCATCTTGTATATGCCCTGACTGGAGATTGAACCTGCAACCTTGGCCTATAAGGATGATGCTCTACTAGCTGAGCTACTCGGCTAGGACCACTTTGCTTGGTTTGGATATCCCTTTCTGTAATCAGCTTTCGTATTTGACACAGGTACCCAACCCTGCTAGTTCTTTTCCAAGAGAGGGAGTCTTTTGAAGTGATGCGTGGACTGCCATGTCTCAGCCTTCTGGAATGTGACCTCATTCCTTTCCCAGGTTGGCCCCCTCATTAGAGAGCCAGCCCAGTCCTGCTCCACCTGGCAGCCTGTCAGGCAGGCACTTGGCATAGGAGTTCCAGTTCAGGGATACAAGGCAGCCTTTACTGTTAAGGACATGGACTCAGAGTCACATAGACCAGAGTTTGGATTCTGAATCCATCACTGATGGCTCTGTGGTCTTGGGCAGGCTACTTGTCTGAGCCTTGGCTTCGTCATCTGTAAAGTGGAGCTTATAACAGTGCCTACTTATTGCATGTCTGTGAGGGTTAGATTAGATGATCCATGAGCCTGCACCACAGAGAGCTCAGCAAATATTGAGTATTATTTATCTGCTCAAGGACTTCTCTTGCCCTTTGGCAGGTCATGAGTTTCTCTGGGATGGAGCAGGGGTGGAGGGAGCGAGGGGGAAGGGGCATTTGCATGTATCAAGTGCCTGTGATGGACCAGGCACTGTGCTGCTCTGAAACTCACTTGCTGTGTGGGGCTGGGCAAGGACCTTTCCCTGCCTCAGCCTGGGTTCCCACCTGCTATGGCAGTTCCCGTCTGAGAGTCTTGCTATGGAGATTGTCTGAGACAGCACTGTGTAGAAATGCTTAGCCCATAATGCTTAGTAAATGTGAGTTTCTTCATTCCCTAGCGGACCCCTGACTGAGGGCAGGGCTTGAATGTAGTGAGGAGAACATGGGAACATGCCAGACAGAGGCTCCCCAGGGCATCAGGATTCTGGAGGGGCCACACTTCTCTTACCCCCCTGGCCCCCTACCCCACCCTGAGGACAGAGCTGCTATGAACGTCACAAGTGGACCTGTTATGGTGGCAAAACAACTCAAATGGCTGGCAGCCTTTACCCTTGACCTTTCTGGCCCCAGGGATTGGGAGGGGTGGTAACACAGCAGGGAAGAGTTCAGACAGCAGTTCTAAAGGTCAGCACTCCTGGGTTTAGATCTGGATCTGCCACTTACCAGTCAAGTGACTTTGACAAGTCCTCCTAATCTCTCTGAGCCTCAATTCCCTATCCAAAATGGGGATAATACCTCATGTTCTGGTTATCTGTTGTTGTATGACAAACCATTCCAAAACAGAATGGCTTACAGCAGTGGTTACCTTGCAGGGTTCTGTGCTGACTTCGATTGCGTGGCTCCTGCTTGGGATGTCATGCAGTCACCGTCAGACAGTGTCTGGGGCTGGAGTCATCTGAAGGCTCGGCCAGTCTGGATGTACAATGCGGCTTCTTCACTTACCTGTCTGGCACCTGGGCTGGGAGGGCTGGAGCAGCTGGGGCTGATTGGGTGCCTCTGACGCCATGTGGCCTCTCCACTTGACTGGCTAGAACTTCTTCACAGCTGGTGGTCTTAGGGTCGTCACACAGAGTGGTCTCACATGGCAGCAGCTTTCCCAGAGAAAGCATGCAAAGAGACCAAAGACAGGTTGCTTCTGACCTAGCCTTGGAAGTCCTTCTGTGTCCCCACCGCTGAATTCCACTGGTTATAGGGGAGACACACAGGCAGCTCAGATTCAAGGAAAAGAGATTGGAGGAGGATCAGAGCTTTGCAGCTATCTCTAACCCCCCACACCACATATCCCACGGGCTGCAGAGGGCTGTTGTGAAGATGGAGAAAGACAGAAGGTGTGAAAGCCCTAGTGGGAATCACTAAAGAGACAGAGGTCACTGTTCCAAATGCACCCCTTCTCCCTGCCGAAAATCTGACCCTCATCTCCTCTACCCTACGCTAGCCTCCAGTGTCATCGCTCTCACTCCTATGTCTCCCCATCAAATGGATCTTCACAAATGCCTGTCTCAGTGATCTTTCTAACTCAAACATTTAACTGTATCTGTCCCTAGTGCAAAACTGTCTTTAGTGCCCAAGGCCCTTCGTGATATGGCTCTCAGCTGTGCAGCCTTGGCTGGCCCCATACTCCTGACACCCCAGCCATCTGATTCTGCTCTACCCTTTAGTCCACACCATTCTTCCTCTCCTCTCTTTCCACTTCTGCCCCAAACTCCCAACCGTCTGTGAACCCTTACCCATATTTCAACATTTCCTTCCAATGTCACCTTCTCCAGGAAGCCTGCCCCACCTCTTCCCTCCCACTGCTGCTCCACGTACCTGTTGAATTCAAGTTGCCCTCCTGTGTGCTCCTGTAAATCCTGTGCTCACTGCAGACTGGCCTTCTTGCCATTGCCCAAGCAGGCCAAGCAAATTCCTGACTCAGGGCCTTTGCACGTGCTGTGCCTTCTGCCTGGATGCTCATTTTCTTAATAGTCTCTAAATAACTGGTTTCCTTAGTTCATTCAGGTCTCTGCTCAAGTCTCATCTCAGAAAAGCCCGCCATGACCAGCCTGTCTAAAATAGCAGTCCTCTGCACTGCCCTGCCCCTCAACCTGCTTCTTTCCTCTCAGAGCACTCACCATTGGTCACAGTGTCTTTGCACAGCTGGGCTGAAGCGGTTTCACAGCACCTTGCAGGAGCCCAGGCATGTATGTCTCTCAAATCAGTGTTCAGTGATGCTAGGTGCTGGTAGCCTGAGATTAGCCCTGGGGAGAGTATTTACATCAATAATAGTAAATTATGGTATTCTCTCTCTCTCTCTTTTTTTCCTGGAGAACTTCTTGTTAAACACCTACCTGCACAGCACTGTGCACATGTATTTGTTTATTGTTTATCTCCCTTACTAGATTATAATTTCCATATTCCCAGCATAAAGTACTTTGCCTGACACTGAGTACATGCTCAGTAATGTTTGTTGAATGAATGAACAAATGTGCAAAGCAACCAATGAATAACCATAATCATACAGAATTGTAAGTTGAGGTTTTTGAGAGCAAAGATTGAATCTTTTTTTTTTTTTTCAACTTTCACATCCAGCACAGAGCCTGGCCTGCGGAAGCTCAGGAAATGTTGGTAAACCAGTTAAATGCAGCCTGCAAAGGCTTGCATCCAGGTCAAATCCTGCTGAACCCTGATGAGCATCAAAAAAACTGGACTGGACAACTCCTCAGGTAGTTTCCACTATGTGCCAAAGACGGCAGCCTGCCCTAGCACAGGCAGGAGCCCAGGTTTCTGATCCCAGTGCCACTATGCCTGCTGTCCGATCGAGGGGATGTCACTTCACTTCCCCAACCTGGCCCTCTGCTTTCTTGTCGGCACGGTGAAGCAACTGGGGATTGATGCTGGGGCCCCTTCTAACTCACTTACTGGGGTTGAGTTTGGGTCTGAAGCTGCCCGAGGCAGGGTTGCTCAAAGTAGGGTGGGTATGGGCAGAAGGTAGCTCACCTGGCAGAACCAGCCTCCTAGAGGTACAAGAGTCAGGGCGTTCCCAACGCCCCAAAGCTGGGAGACGGCTGAGAGCTCCAAAGCCCAGAACACTGGGAGCTGTGGGAAAGGCCCTTTCCTCTGCCCATGTCCCTACCCCTGCCCAGAAGCAAGGCCTGTGGTCCCCATCCCAACCCCTCCCACCTCTCCCTGCTCTTGATGCTGGCACCTGACTTGAGGATCCCTGAAAATAATTAGAGCTGTGGCTGCTTGGCCTGCTTGAGCTGGGCATGGATGGGAGGGCAGCTGCCACAGGCAAGAGCAAGGAGACTCTGTACACCGGAGTAATAACCTTGGCTTATTTGTAGCAAACAGGTTGGCTGAGTTGGTTGGCCAGCACTTTGTTTCTGGTTGTTATTTTGCTAACAAAGTGGAGGTGTTCCCGGCAGTGGAAAGGGCCCTGGACTAGCAGAAGCTAGCACTTACTGAGAGTTTACCGAGTACTGGGTACTGCTGTGAGCTAAGGGCTGGCAAACTATAAACTGGTTTTGTATGGGCCATCAGCTAAGAATGTGTTTTTACATTTTAAAATAACTCTACTAAGTACCTCCATAATAGCCTTGAATTTTTCTCCTTAGCCCACAAGGCCTAAAATATTGCCTACCCAGCCTTTTACAAAAACAGTTTCCTAACCCCTATGCAAAGAGTTGAACATGGATGAACTTCTAATCCTCACAACAATCTTATAAAGGACGTTACTGTTAATTATCTCCATTTTACAGATTCGAAAACAGTGGCATGAAGAAGTTAAGTGGTTAACTGAAGGTCAAGTAGCTGGCAAATGGTGAAGTCGGGATTTGAACCCAGGCATCTGGGTTCTAATTTCCCTTCTTAAAACCAAACTGCCTCATGTTTTCACTACTGGCTGTGTGACCTTGTAGAAGTCATTGTACAGTCCCTGTTAAATGAGGCGAAGGCACTGAACTCTCTCAGGTACTCTAAACTGGGGGTGAGAGTGTCCTTGAAAGAATAAACTTCAGGGAGTCTGTGATATCTCCACTGGAAACTATACAAAGCTTCGTGTTTGTGCACAGTTGGTTTTGTTTGAGGAGGGAATCCACCACTTTACTCAGAAAAAGACTCCATGACTCAAAACAGATTAGAACTGCTGGACTAGTTTTCTTGGAAAGTCATCTCCAGCTTTAACATTCTTCAGTGTTAGCAATTTCGATCGTCATTCTGTCCCTCAAATGTTCTCTCTTCAGGTTGTCTTTTCTGTTTAAACGTTATTTCAGTTGTCTTTTTAATGAAAATAGTATCCACTGGGTTGTGTTGTTCCCCCCTACCCCTGTGGGCCCACTCCCCAACTTTTACAGACTGTTCATTAAGAAAAATGAGAAAGAGCAAGCCAAGATTAAGAGCAAGGTAGGCTTTTCTACTAATGGATTCTGGAAGTCTAGGTGATTATCCATGTTAGTGGAAAGAACAGGAACCCTGGTCTAGAACCCTTTATTGTAATTATTTATATTTTTCTATGTTATTTATTCAATAAATATGTATTGAGTCCCCTCTACGTGGTCGTTGCTATGTGGACTGTGAGTTCCTCATTGTGAGGGGTTAGCCTTTCATGTCCTAAACCTAGTACAGGGCTGGCACATGGCTGGCACTTAGTAAGGGTTTGAAATGAATTAATGATGCCCTGCTGGCTGAATAGGTGGTGAACGGACATGTAAGAAATCAGTGGTGTGGGTGGTGAAAGGAGGTTCAGGGTGCGGAGCAGGTTAGTTCTGTTGGTTCCTACCTGCCTTCTGATTGGCAGCATCCCATGTTTTTGGAGAAGCTTTTGAGGTCAACTCTGATTTGCCCATCCGTCATTGTTTGAGGTTATTGCTAAACTTTAGCTGATGGAGCCAGAGCTTCCCACATGAATCCAAAGAAATGAGTCCAATTTCTTGCATCCCACTTAGGCCAGAGGAACAATGGGGGCTTTCTGACCCTTTGTCTTCCACCCAGACATCCCCGAATGAGAGAACAATGAAGTCTCTTCTCTTGCGTGTGCTCATTCTCATAAGACTTCCGAATTTTTCCTCTCTCTTACTCCCCTCTATTTCCATCCCCAGTGAGAGTCTAATGACTCACAGCTCTGAGAGTAGGAGTAAAGTCCCAGGCCCTCAGCACGCCTGGATCCCAGACCAATGGGACTGGAGATGTCTCAAGACGAACAGCCTCAGAGGCAGGAAGAACAGAAAGGCAAACCACAGCAAAGGACGGGCCTGGGGTACTTGTATCCCTGGGAAGGGCAGCGCCAGAGCTCAGAAAAGCATCTGCTGCAAAGAAAGCTGGAAGTTTCTGCCCTGCAATCCAGCTGCGGACAAGCACTAACCTGCACTAGGCTGGAATTTCTTTATTTGCATGGTGTCAGTCATACCTTGTCTGCTTCCCTAAAAGGGGGAGTTCGACTAAGATATCTCATACCAAAACTAAGTCGGATAAAACTGAAGCCCTGTCATTACTTGGATTCAGTTGAGAGACTATTTTGATGCTGTGGTTCAGAAAATGAAGAAAAAAAGGAATTGGGGAATAGTTTGAATTTGTACACTGGTGCACCAGTACAACAGTGTGGTGCGGTTTAAGACAGGACATTCATACAGTCTGTGGCAGTGTGGTGTAACAGAAACAGCACAATCTCAGAACCAGACCCAAAAGCATATGAATTCTAGCTCTTCTGCTTCCTCTCTGTATTCTCAGGCAAGCGCCCTTTTGTCTGAGTTTCCTTATTTACAAAGTGAGAATAACAGAGCCAGCCTCATGTACCGTAGGTGCTGCAAGGACAAAGACAACACATGGGGCAGCTGGCCCATGATAGGCTCTCAATAAATAGCAGATATTATAAATATTACCCAGAAACCACCTGTTGCTAGAGAAGAAGAAATCTGCGACAGGTAAGGGACAGTTTGGGTTACACCTGCCTTCTTGGCAAAGGAGCAGAGAGGTCAGGGAACAGGAACAAACTCTCCTTTCATCACTTCCGGGGATCCTCGGTTGGCATCTCTGGAGACTATGAGGTTACGTAATCTCATTTGTTGAACTGGGCCACTGGTGGAAACAATGCCACCACCCAGGGTGTGAGACTGGCACAGGAGGAAGGATGGGGGAATAGGGATGTTCTGCCTTGAGAAAGGCAAGGGAAGAGGCAGGAAGGAGGGGGAGGAGAAATGCCGGACAAGAGAGCTGGCCCCAAATAAATGCCTGAGGAGCCACTGAGTGGGAGGTGAAAATCACCCTGTCACTCCAAGAATGGACATTTGGATCAGTTTGTGAAAATTACACAGTCACAGAATTTTCCTAAATATTACGATGAGGTTTCTCATAAAGCTTCTTGGGGCCGGAACAGGCTGTCATGTGGGGAAGGGCAGGTGTTTCGTCATTCCAGGTCACTCATAGACCCCTATTCAGGACTGGAGAAGGAGTTCCTTTCTGTGGGTGGGAGACTGGAATGAATGACTTCTAAGATCCTTTTGAATCATTCTAAGGAGCATCACTTGGACCAGGACTGCCCGGGAAGGCAAGCTGGTTTGGAGGCAGCAGCAACACCTTTGAGACGTCTCACCACGTGTCCTACCTCCAGAACAGCTGGAAGTGCTTAGAAACAGTGAACACCTCCACACCCCTCGTATCACCTGGCCAGCCCCAGGAAAGGAAGCACCATGACTCATAAACGTGCGGCTTAAAAACTGTGTCTGTCTCTGGAATGTTGTGACGAGATTTCCCAATCCTCTCTTCATTTGTCGCCACATCTCTCCCGGAAACTGAGGGGCTCAAGAGCCAGTGAAATTAACTACAAAGTAAGAACAAGTCTTGGGTGTTTTATTGGCTTTTCCCTGAGTATAAAGCCCTTGGAAAAGAAGCCACTTAGCTCTAGAAGAAGAGACCAGAGTGAGAGGGAAACCATTTGCAGTTTGCAGTTCCTGACAAGGTCATGAACAGGAAGGAGATCCTGAAATGCAACCATGACACACACTTTTCAGGTGAAATTCCTGTCACTTTTCAAATCCTGAGGACCTACAAAAATCAGTCAGAACCATTGATGTCACAGTCAATCTCTCCTGAAAAACTGAGTCAGGCCCCACCCAGATGAGCAAGTACAGAGCGACTGTTGTCTTCTAAAAAGGTGAGAAGATCCGAGATTTCATTGCTCAGGCCGCCAGACTCAAACCACAACCAGTTTACCATCCCAACGCCTTCAACCTACTCTGGCTTACTTAAGGTTCTTCAGCAACAGACTAAACTGTCAGAGAAAACTGTAAATGTTTGTATCATCAGACTGGGTTCAAGTCCCCCCTCTACAGATTCCTAGTTGCGTGACCTTAAGCTGCAGCTTCCTCATCCAGTGAAAGGGGACAAGAATTGTTTTGTAGAGTTGCTGGGAGCATTATATGGAATTTATTTATTAACAGCCTGGCACAATGTTGAAGATCAACAAATGGCAGTTCGTATTAATAACAGAAACATGGAAATTGAAAAAAAAAAAAGGCAAGTAGAAGCAAAATCAGAAACTTTATTTCAAATCCTCTAAAACTTAGTTGGAAGGATTGACTCGATTTAAAATTTTTTAATCATATATATTTTAATAATAGTAAATAAGAAAATACAGGGAGTATACCCAACCCCTGGCTCTTTTGAATTCTAATATTTTACAATACGTGAGTCACATTTTTAAAGGAATGAAACACAGAAGGTAGATTTGGGTACCCCTTATGTACTCTATTCTCCATACCCCTGGTCCCCAGCCCTGGGCTGACTTCCCATTCTTCCTGTGGTCCGTTTCTTGGGGCCTCCTTCCTCCACCCTGATTTCAGTCACCACAGCCCACTTCTCTCTGCATTTTCTGCATTCAAGATGAAGGATCACCTGCTTCTTTCTTCTGTGTTTGCATATTTAATGTGTGGCCCAAGACAACTCTTCTTCCAGTGTGGCCCAGAGTAACTGAAAGGCTGAACACCCCTGCTAGGGTCTCCACCTTTCTGTGAGGAGGAAGGGAAACCCTGACTGCACACGGTCTCAGCGGCACTGCCCACTGCCTCAGTGGCTGCTCCTCCCAGAGGCTGAAACTGACCACGAGCAGGGCAGACAAATGAGGAAGGGCTCTTCCCACATGGCCCAGGCAGCTTCACAGACATTCCACCACTGAATCCCCACAATGTCTCCAAGGGGTTACCACTGTCCCTATTCTACAAAAAAGGAAGCCAGGCAAAAGGCCTGTCCATAGCCTGGCAGCACAGAATTCAAACTGTTTCGTCATTGCAAGAAATCAGACAGTGGGGGCCATGGCGTAAGTCCTACGGTTTTCAGGTGTGGGCTCACTCTTGTGCCCTGCACAATTAGCTATTGTTTGCTCTTCATGAGACCGAAACTTTCTAAAAAATCTTTGTACAATTAAGGAAAAGAAAGAAAAATAAAAGGAAACCTGAGGAACATGAGATGAGGCTCAAACCTCCTCACTCCTTCAACCCTCTTGCATTTTTGTTCATTTTGATGTACACTTGCAGCCAGGAGACCCAGGCCTGGCCTCACCACTTGTAAGCATGTGACCATGAGCAAGTCCTGCCCTTCTCCCAAGGCCTGTTTCCACATCTGTAAAATAGAAATAATGATATCTTCCCTGCCTACTCCCCTATCCTCTATCTGCATCTAGATATTCTCCGTATTCCTGCATGTTGGGGACGGGATGATAAGAGCTCTCGGCAGCTCCCCATCCTAATGCCCAGATCCTTGGACTGATCTTCAGTGATCCCCACAGTCGCCAGCTCTCTGCAGAAACCCTTAACGATCTTCACATTCCTGAGACGTCTGATAATAACAGCTCATACTAGTTCTACTTAGCCCATGCCAAACACTGTGTCAAGTATTTTCTATTCTTTATCTTGAATCATTAAAATAATTATGGATGGTAAGCTCTTTTTTATTTATCAAAGAGTTTTATTTTTGTTTTTTGCTTTTGTAAATTACACCCTTAAATATAAAACTGATGTCTTGGTATTGGCCTTATACCAAAGAAAATCAGATAATCAACACTAGTTGAGAAAACAGCAGAACAGATGAACTATAAAGTTCAATGGGGGAAAAGCATGTTCTTAATAACAAGATGGAAAGTGATCCTTTTTACAGACATTGGGGAAATGCAGGCTTTATTGCTCCCATTTTATAATTAGGCAAACTGAGGCTCAGGAAGTTGAAGTAACTTGCTCAAACCCACACAGTCAAAGAATGATGTGAAACCAGAACTTGAGGCAAAGTCTCACTAGATCCAAAGTCCATTTTCTTTCAACCACATTACACTGCTTGTCTCCAGAATCCCTGCCTGCTCTTAGCCTCATCAGTCATATCCTTCCTGCCTACAGCTACATGGCTGATAAAGGTTTTGGATCATGCATAAAAACAAAAATAACACTTGGGGTATTATTACCTCGTGTCCCTTGAAATTAGGTGTTTGGAGGATAGGTTAGGGTGGGGATAGATGTTTGTGGGTGGCGTAAGAGATGGGAATTTGACTCCTTTCCTCAGAGGAGTATTGAAACGGTCAACAAGAACACTCCTAGGAAAAGTATATTGATACTGCAATGTTCTGGGTACAACTCAGCGTTAACCCAATAAACATTACTGAGCGCCTAATACATGCTGGTGCTTCGGCGGCAGTGCTCAGATGTGGTTCTTGCCCTTGATGTACACTTTACAAGTCTGAGATCATGGAATGCTTTTGTCAAATATTTAGAAATTAAAATTTAAAACAATTAAAAAAGATATAAAGCTAACAGTGATATTTTGCACGCCTAGGCAAGAACCAGACAAAGGGAGACGGAGAACCAGAGCTGGGGCTATGCTTACTTAGTAAACTCATCCTGGTGTTTGCGTGCCTGTTGGAGAAAGCCTGGCAGAACCACAGCATTTAAGAAAGTGGTGACTAGGTGGTTAGCTTCAGTTCATGCCATCTTCCACAGAGGATGTTGAAGACAGAATCCTTTTATCCATTTCTTAACATGAATAGAAAATGGGAGAGAGGTCTGGGGAACTCCGAGCACTAGCACAAAGAAGGCCCAGTCCTTTGGGGCTGTCCTAGCTACGGAGCCACAAACAGAGCCACAAACAACGGTATACATTCCTCAGTCCTGAGAACGCTTCCCTATCAGCTTTCCTCTTGTCAGCCTGAGACCCATTGAAATATCAGGCAGGTAGCTTTCCCACTTATAGCAGATTGTGGATGCCTAGTCAGTAGCTGGAAAAGTGGGAAAATAGGATAGATATTTTAAAAATAAAAACACAATCTAACATTTTTACAGTTTACAAAGCTTTATCATCTGTTATCTCATCTATTTAGATTAAATTCTCAGAATAATATACATAGCGAGATGCTAATATTTCAATTTTAGATGAGAAGGCAGAAGTCCAGGGAAGTCACTGTTGCCATTCTTGTGTGCTATAGAAATTAGGACAGTACAAGGAAGGGGCATTTCCCCGTGTGCATAGGGAAAGCTTTCTGGAGGTTACCAAGGGCTGAGTAGAATAACACAATTATGTGCTACACAGATAAAGAAGGGGAAATTCCAGGAAGATGACTCTACAAAGGCTTAAAAACATGAGGAAGACTAAAGAGGCTGGCAGGAAAGAGATGAAAATGATAATGATCACTATGTTGGTGACCATGACAGCAGCTAGCTAACACTTAACTATGCTTCCTAAGTGCAGAGACTGTTAGAATAGGTACTGTTCTGAGTAGGTCCTACACTGATTCTCATACCTACCTTTTATTATCCCCATTTTACGGATGAGGCAACTAAGGCACAGAGAAGTTAAGTAGCTTGCCCAAAGTCATATATGATTTTGTGTGCTAACTTGAACAGCATGAAGTTTATCCTAGGAGCCAAGAGTGCCTTTTACTCTGCGCCTAAGGGGTTCTCAGCAGAGAGATGAGGACAGATTTGAGATTGAGAAAACCTTCTCTGGGAGTTGGAGAGGGAAAAAGAAACGGGAACACCTGTGTAGGCTAGTGATTATAGAGAGCCCACAACACCTGATGCTTGTTGTAGAAATTGTACCCACCCACCCCGCCCCCCGCCTCCCCCTGACCCTGAGCCCCGTCTGTACTTTCTCTACCTGCAAAGGGAGAATATATTTCTGCCTACTCGCCTCAGGAATTGCTTGAAAATTACTGGGGTAGAGGCCTGGTTGGCTTCCGTGTATTAAACAACACCCTTGTACAATGCTACTGCTGGTGTTCCTTAAAATCTGAACATATAAACTGTGCTTGGACAGAGGAGGTGGAAATAATTATAGCTTGTTAATTATTGTTAATCATACCAAAGCTTTGAAATCCTGTACTTTCTCAATGATTCAAAAAAAGAGGTTGCAACCCCTCCATCCCATTCAAGTAGCCACACAGTGGCAGACAAGCAACTTCCCACAGGCTCCATTCTTTTCATCATTTGCAGTTGTTCCGCTACTTAAATGGAACACAGAAAAAGAAAAGCAATATTTTGCCCTTTTAGAATCAAATCGTGCAAAGAACTCCTTATAGTCTTGCTGGTTCTTTTAAAGAATTTGTTCCTTTTCATCTCCCTACATTGGATACAGAAATACATGTTGTGTGTTTGTGTATGTGGGGGGATGGTTAACAGAACTTCTTACACATTGAACACCAGGACGCCTGGGTTTTACACACGATCCGCTGAGTAACAGAACTGCTGCCGAAGCTCTCTTCAGTTCTGCACCACTCTGCTTCCATGAACATTTAAGGTCTCCTAACAGCCAGGCAGAGAACCAAAGACCTCTCCCAGAAACCTGAGGAAACTGATGGCGGGGCCACTTTAAGTCTCTAAGCCTTAATTTCATCACCGATAAAATGGGTCTGATAGATGGTCCATACCTGTCGCGACTGAGGTGAGGATGAGATAATGTTTGTGAACTGTAAACTACATAAATGTGTGCTATTGGAGAACTGGGAAACGAAAGGAAGCGAGGAAGTGAAAGAACTTAAAACACGGATAGAAGTTGGGAAAGGGAGAGAGAAAAGGGGGGCGGGATAAAAGCAGCACAGTCCCACGATAATTTTCAATGAAATTTCTGAGAATTCCAGACTAGGAGAGCCAGGACGCCCAAGGAGCTCTGCTAGAAGCCGCGTCAAGGGCGGGCCCCTCTGCAGGTGGAGCCGGACGGGCCGGGGGCGGGTCACGGCCAGCTTGCAGGTGAGTATCGGTTTTCCTCTCCGGCTTTCGGTCCAGAGGAGGCGGGGGCGGCTTCTGCTCCCCCATCCTATCGCGGGAGGCGCAGGGCGGGCTGTGCCTTCTGTGGGACGGGGAGTGGGGGGAGGAGGGGCGTGCAGGATGTGTCACCAAAATACCAGAGGGTGAGTTGGCGGCGGAACCAGCCGGGCAGGTCCGGCGGAGTATAAGAGCGGGAGGGACCGGCCAGCGGCAGACGTCCTGAGACTGCACCAGACCGCGGAGCCGGAGAGTGCCCCAGAGTTCCAGAGCCCCGTAAGCCTGCGTCCCGTCCGCCCACCTCGCCCCACCATGGCTCGGGGCCCGGGTCTCGCGATGCGGTCGCTGCCGCTGCTTCTGCTGCTGTTACTGGCGGCGATGACTGGCCAGGCGGCCTCACAGGACAACTGTACGTGCGCCACAAATAAGATGACCATATGTAGCCGGGAATACGCAGGCGGCCGCTGCCAGTGCCGTGCGCTGGGCACTAACATCGAAGTCGATTGCTCCTCGCTGACCTCCAAGTGCCTGCTGCTCAAGGCGCGCATGAGCGCCCGCAAAACTAGCCGTACGCTGGTGCGCCCCAGCGAGCATGCGATCGTGGACAACGACGGCCTATACGACCCTGACTGCGACCATCAGGGCCGCTTCAAGGCTCGCCAGTGCAACCAGACGTCGGTGTGCTGGTGCGTGAACTCCGTGGGCGTGCGCCGCACGGACAAGGGCGACCAGAGCTTGCTCTGCGACGAGCTGGTGCGCACCCACCACATCCTCATCGACCTGCGCCACCGCCCGACGGACCGCGCCTTCAACCACTCGGACCTGGACGCTGAACTGCGGCGGCTCTTCCGCGAGCGTTACCTGCTGCCTCCCAGGTTTATGGCGGCGGTGCACTACGAGCCGCCCACCATCCAGATCGAGCTGCGGCAGAACGCGTCGCAGAAGGCCCCCGGCGACGTGGACATCGCGGACGTCGCGTACTACTTCGAGAGGGACGTCAAGGGCGAGTCGGTGTTCCCCGGCCGCAGCGGCCTGGACGTGAGCGTGCGCGGCCAGCCACTGCTGATGGAGCCGCCGCTCATCTTCTACCTGGACGAGAAGCCGCCCCAGTTCTCCATGAAGCGCCTCACCAGCGGCCTGGTCGCCGTCATTGTGGTGGTTGTGTTGGCCCTCGTCGCCGGCGTGGCCGTCCTGGTGATTACCAACTGGAGGAGATCCGGGAAGTACAGGAAGGTGGAGATCAAGGAAATGGGGGAGTTGAGAAGGGAGCCAAGCTTGTAGGTACGGGCGAGGCAGCGGACGGGGTGGGGTACGGGATTCTCGCAGGTTTCCAAGAGCGGAGTGAGTCACACTTCTTCATTCTCGGCCCAAAGCAGACTTTTCTCTTCCTAAATTCCTGTCTCTGCGTACCCCACCAAGTTTAACCGGTCTTGGCCTCCTCTCTTTGTGACTTCTGCCTTGAAGGAAGCATTTCTAAAATTCCTTCCCTTTCGGTCCAACAAGAAACCTGTCTCGAAGAGTTAAGGAAAGCCTGGCATGAAGTTGCGTTTGAGAATCAAGTGCCTGTATGACAAGCCAGCATCTTTACAAATGACACCATTACTGTTGAAGAACGTCGATTTTAGTGTCTTGGGTTTAAGTTATTCGATCAGCTCCACTTGGCTCGCGTGACCTTCTTGATGAGGAGTTCTGTAATTGGACCATTGTAGTGTCCGCATTGACCTTCGTTTGCATTGCCGGCCACGTGTACTCCTCACCTGGAAAGAAGTCTGTTTCAGCTGCCTGAGCACCTGTTAGTCATCTTTGTTTGGGGGCGGGCTACACCTGGAGACCCCGTGTCCAGCTTTCCGCTCCCCCTTGTTACAGCTGATATTAGTAATGTTTCTTTTGTAAAATGTTTGTACATATGTTGTCTTTGATAATGCTGCTGTGATTTTTTTTTTAAAAAACACGAATTTAATAAAATATGGAAAAGGCATAAAAGAAGGAATTGATGAGAACTCGCTCCAGATTTATATCAGTTTGGTCTCTAATTTCCCACAACTTGGATTTCTAATTTTAAATTCTAACCCTGTTTTTTCTTTTGCAGGAACAGGCATTTTAACAATAACAGGCTGGTCCAATTACTGATTTTTCTAAGTAAGATTCTTTGGGAACCTCCCTCCAATGACTGGAGGCTGGGTTTGAGGGAGGACGCTGGAACTAGATGCCATTTTTGGGAACAGGGGCCAGCCTTCGTTTATCTCCAAACAAGAATTCTTAAGTGGAGGAGGAAACCTGTTTGTTTCAGGAGCTGTACCTCTCTCCAATCCTTGCCCTATTTGGAAGTAGGTGATACTATTCCCATTTAGTACTCGGCAATTTACTTGATCCCAAATGATGTGGCTCTGAGAGGGGTTAAATGACTTTCCTACACCGATACAGCCAGTCTGCCAGAGAGCCCTAAGCTGTGGCTCTCTGGGTGTGTGCTGAGGTTGTCTTCCTCAGATTGTTACTAACAATATGCTTTAAAAATGCTTACTTCCTATGTGCTGTAAAAACTAGCAACTGCCTCCTTTACACTTACCTCCTTGTTTTCAGTCGTTCACGTTCGTTTTCGTGAAGTTCAGTGTGCTTGGTAGCCTGTAGGCAAACAAGTTCCTGCAGTTCCTTGGAAATTACTGCAACAATGGGCATGTAAGTAGTGGTTGGCACATCCAAAAGCAAATAGGTTCAGGCCTTCAGTTTGTTGCTCTGGAATCAGCCTGATGTTTCTCTTCCCACCCCTGCTGTGTCTAGTGGTCATTGCCAACCCCTCAGGACTGGAAAACATCAGTTAAGAACTGGGGGACCGAGAGGAAGGGGTGGTGGCTCTCAGACGCTGCCTTTATCGCTCCGGACTGTGGCTTGTGTGCACTGGTAGAGTGGACACTTTACTGCCAGAGATCTCTAAGTCTGTACCCACTCCTGCTTGCAGGCTCCAAGCCATCTTTCAGGCTCAAAAGGGGCTTAACAGGGGTCAGGGTGAAGGTGGGCTGGTATCCCCATGATAGGAAGGATGGCTGAAGTTAGGATGGGAACTGTTACCACACCACTTGCTGCTTTCCGCTTCTCTGAGTCATTGAAGTGCCATAGCTAAGGGGCCTTGGCAATCACCTCTCACCTAACCCCTCATTTTACAGAGGAAAGGGCAAGTGACTTATCAAGATGAATGTTTCAGTGGCATAGCTGGAACTAGAAAGTCTTTTGATTCCTAGTCCAGTATTCCTTTCACTATATCGGGCTGCTGTTTAAACAGTCACTTCAAAATAATATGTCTTGACTGCAAATAAACAGATTAAGGATTGAGTAGGAGGCTGGACAATGGAAAAAACCCTGGGGGAAAAAAAAGCCCATTCCTTCATCAGAATGTCACTTCTGGATAATTTCTAAATTTCTGCATTATTTTGGGTCTATAAATCCTTGCACTTCATTGCATTTGATAGTTTGCAGAGCACTTTCACAGTGTCATTTTTGAGACATTGCCTTACTGGAAGTAACCTAAGTGTTGACAAACTTAAGTTCAAATTCTGCTCCACTGAGCAAGTAAGTCACTTAACTCTCCTCAGTTGCTTCCTTTGTTGAATGAAACTACAAATCTCTCTCACTATTGCAAAGATTAAATGAGTCGTTGATAGGAGTGCCTAGCACACAGGTAGCCACCACAAGGCCTGGGGGCCGAATCTGGCCCTCCACCTTGTTTTATCCGGCCAGCACCTTGTTTCTACCCAGCGGCAGCGCCGAGCACTCACTTAACTGTTAAGAAGCAGTTACATTCATACAGTCCTAAAATTACATTTGGCCATGTGAAGGCAACCTCCAGGCTGATGTGGCTTCCATTGAAAATGAGTTTGATACCCCTGACCTAGAACAATCTGGGCATTTAGAGTTCACCATAGTTTAAGTTTTCTTCTCTCCTATAGATTATATTCATTTCATGTGTGAGGAAACTGAGGTCCAAAAAGGTTGAGTAATTAATTCATGATCACGTATCCTCCGTGGTTTAGAAACTTTGTCTGGTTTCCCAGCCAAGGTTGCTATCTCATGCACCAAGCAGATTGAGACACCTTTCTTATTCCCTTCCAAGGAAGAGTCCCTCATACTTCTGTTTGGAAACTTAGCTTGCTGCTGCTGGGGACAGGACTCTCCAGAACTAGCTGTTGCCCTGGGCTAAGCCTCCACCTCCAGGATTTCCCCTCAGAACTTCCATGCACTGCTTTGTCCTCATGGGTGGGTCTGCCCCGAGAAGGAATGTGAGGACAGGTGTGACTGCCCAGCAGGTTACAGCTTGTCTCTTGAGCTCCCAGGCTCAACTGATTTCCTTGTTTTGGTCATTGGGGTTTTATCTTCCCTGGTTATTTTTTTAATTGGGGCAAGTTTGAAAATCATACCATTTCTTTTCACTTACATATTTATGGTTTCATTACTTTCCAAATAGAATCCCAAAATGTCAGATCTGGAAAGGGAATCATTTTAATCCTTGGCTCCACCTTACAGATGAAGACACTGAGGCCCAGAGAGGAGAATGGATTTACCCAAGTCAGGCAGATAGAGGCAGAGCTTCCCTAGAGCCCCAGTGCCCTGCCTTCTGTCTTGTCGCATGTTTGTTACATTCGTCTCCCTGGTTGCTCTCCTGTGGAATTTTTTCGTTGATCATTTCTGTTCTTAAATTGTGGTGGTATTCTTTAGCTTTTTACTATTACTTAAATGGGAGATATACTTTGGTTAAATGTAAGTGTGTGGGCTTTGAAGTTACCTGGCCTTTTAGACTCCTGTTTTCTTAGTTGTAAAATAGGTAGACACTTAGCTAATATGCTTGATTTGTAGGATTAGATATAAGATATGAAAAGATCGAGTATACAGTCCTTCCTTTCCTTCCTTCCTCCCTTCCTCCCTTCCTTCCTTCCTTCTGAAATCCTAAAGCGCTTTATTGACAGCAAATATCTCCCATCGTGTGTGAACCACGGGAGGATGGCAGGCGGGTGCTTGCAAGGCAGCGTGAAAAGACAGCGGGCCCGTCCAGGGACACTGTGAAGCTGTGGCTGGCTATGGCCAGGGTGCCAAAGGGAGATAAATAACACTGGGGAGCATGGGGCAGCAGGAGGGGGAGCGTGCGTGGCCACCTCAGAGAGGGACCCAGAGGGGGACCTAGCCAGTGCCAGGAGACACACAGACATGGAGACACATATGGACAGGGAGGCACAAGGACACAAAAGTGGGTAACACGATGCTGCAACACAAAGGCAGGCACACCTAGAGGAACAGGGTTGGGCCAGTTTCTTCTGAAGATGCCTCCTGTGGCTTCTGCCTTCCCCCAATAGTGAGGCCCTGGACTCCTTGGCAGGATGTGCTAAGGCTAAGTGGGACTGGGCAGCTGGTCACTCTCCCCACAGAGCTGAGGAGTGGGCCTTGAGGCAGGGGCCTTGGGCTGAACTTTGCCCTTGGGGTCCCTATCGTAGATGTAGCTGCCCTTGGCTTCAGTATTTGCTCCCTTGGGTCCACAGCAGGGCCTGTGGCAGTAAGGTTGGCCATCATGCTCCGAGTGCCCACCTGGAGTCAGCGTCTTCCACAGCACTCACAGCACAGGCATGGCCGGTGCCAGCCCTTGCCCAGAGATGTCACCTTCTTGGCAAAGTAGACCATCTTGTTGCAACAAGGGCACATGTTGGTTTCCCTGGTGAACGTGGTGATGCTAGTGGCTTTGCTGGGCCCCTTTGGGGGGGCCACTCACCTTCCACTCCTCAGCTCGTGCAACAGGGACCTCGATAGGGCCAGTGACCTGCAGTCCCTCTGAGGGGCAACTTCTCATAGATGTTGAAGCCGGCATCTCCAATGTTCATACGTTCATGTTCCAACAGTGTGGTGTAGCAGGGCTTGTGGCAAAACGGTTTCCCATCATGCTTGGCATGGCCCCCAGACATCAACGTCCTGCTGCAGCACTCACACCTGAGACAGAACTTGTGGCAGGCCTTGCCTACGGAGCTCACCTTCTCAGCAAAGTACATGGTCTTGTTGCACTTGGAACACTTGGAGGCCATGGTTGTCAGTGCTCCCGGTTGCTCGTGTCCTCCACCCGCACCTGTCTTGGCATTGCAGCCCTGAGTATACATTTCTTAAATGATCACTTATGTCAGCATGGCAGGAAGGCCCTCAAGAACCTGGGCGGGATGGGAAATTACTAATGGCTGAATTCTTCAAAGCAATGTGAATAGTGCCTTCCATCCACTCCACTCTCTTAAGGAGACACCTCTTTCCCTAGACTTCTGTTAGGGGGACTAGAACAACGTTGGAAGCCACAATTTACAAAGGTGGAGCCATGGCCCAGCTTGCCAATGCCAAGTGGGACACTCACCTTTGTGAAGTGAGAAGGAAGTGTCTGTCCTTGTTTTCAAATTACATTATTATTGCATCTCTGTAATAGTCCTTTATTTTAGTATGATCTTTCTAACTAATCTCCTAACTAGCATGAGTGGCTATATCAGTATTGCTATAACAGATAACAAAAATTAAGACACTGAAATTTAAGTTACTTGGTCACACATCTAATAAGTAACACATTTGGGATTAGAACCCAAGCAAACTGGTCCCCAAATCCATGTTCTTAACCAATGTGCATACTGCCTCTTATAATTTATAAATTTGCAAGCCAGAGTATACTGGTTTTTACTGATTCATCACAGCCATACATATTTATTATCTGTCAGTTCTCTAGGTCAGAAGTCCCACACAAATCTCACTGGGCTAAAATCAAGATGTCTGCAGGGTTCCATCCCTTTCTGGGAATGCTGCAAGAAATTTTATTTCCTGCTCATTCAGGTTGTTGGCAGAATTTAGTTTCTTATTAGTTGTGGGTCCAAAATCTTCACTTTCCTCCTGGCCATAACCCAGGGCTTTCCCCAGTTGGTAGATGTGGCCCCCATTCCTCGGCACATAGCACCTTTCTCTGACCTTTGAAACTGGCTATGGCGAGTTGAATCCTCCTGTTGTACCTCTCTGACTGTTCTTCCATTGTCCCCTCTCTTTCTGGCCCCAGCTGGGAAAGGTTCCTCCACTGTGAGCACTCACGTGATTGGGTTGGGTCATTATCCTCTCTCAAAGTCTCCAACCTTCATCATACCTGCAGAATCCCTTTTGTCATGTAAAGTAACATAATGCTCAATTGTGAGGATTAGGATGTGGGCATCTCTGGTGGGGAAGGGCATTACTGTGTCTACCACACAGAGAATGCCACCCCAATCCATGCTTTTAACCAGTGTACTCCCCCTGCCTCTGTAGAACTGTATGCTGGCATGCATTTTTGCATGTAGTTCCAAAAAAGCTCTTTATCCCATGGCCCTCTGCTCTGTCCTTTTTGAAAAAAGCTTTCCCAAGGAGGAAAACAGGCTTTTGGGAGAATTCATTCCTGTATCCCACATAGGGTTGAGCAGGGTGTCTGGTTAATAATAAGCTCTCGGGAAAGTGTGTTAAATGGAACTGATACCAATGGTGCTGCCTATTAAGTCAGTGATTTTCAACTGGTGTGCTGCAAGGATTTTGAAAACATGCATTACCCGATTAGTCATGGACATGGACCTCTTTTCCTTTAGATCAGGGCTGTCAAACTCATTTTCACTGGGGGCCACATTAGCCTCGAGGTTGCCTTCAAAAGGCCAAATGTAATTTTAGAACTGTAGAAATGTAATTACTCCTTAACTGTTAAGGAGTTGAAATTACATTTGGCCCTTTGAAGGCAACTGAGAGGCCAATGTGGCCCCCAGTGAAAATGAGTTTGACACCCCTGCTTGAGATTGTCAAATAAAAAAGTGACAATAGCCAACACAACAAGAGCTGTCCAGTGTGAATGAATCAAAATTACATATTTTTTTCAGATCAGCAAAAAATATATTTTTGGTGCCACAGAATTTTAGTCATGAGCCTGTGTGCTGTGAGCTGAAAAAGGTTGAAATTTGCTGTGTGAAGTATCTAGGATGTGCAAACACTGTCCTACAAGCTTTATCCTGATTACCTCATTCATTTCACAACAATCCCATGAACATGAAGAAACATGTTCTGTTATTCCTGTTTTACTGATGAGGAAACCAACGCATAAGTAAATGACTTGCCAGAAATCGCATCAGGATTTCAGGAGAATTCAAATCTAGGACTGCCCTCCTCGGAGTCTGGGAGTCTGAGGTTTTACAACTACACTCCACCTACACGGCAGGGCCAAGAGCCAGGTTCCGTGCCAAATGGTGATGCTGCCAGTGGGGCGGCTTATTGTCTGGGGCCCAGATGGAATCCCTCAAAGGACCATTTGGGAAGTTAATGGGTTTCTTTTACACTCAATAGTGATTCCTGGTGGACATCTTCCGGTTGTAATTTCCCTCCTGGAACCATTCTCTGTCATCGCTAAATCCCATTGGAGATTACATTATTGCTTTTTATGAGAAATCTATGAAGGGATTATTGGCAGGGTGGGGGTGAGTAGGAAATTACTGTGAATACGGGAGAGCTGTGTCCGCTGGCGCCGCAGCAAACTGTATATCCTCAATTTCAGTGGAAATTCTTGGGTCCATGCTGTGTAAGGAGGCCAAACCAAGAGGGGTGAGAAGGCAAACAGAAGTGATCCACAGTGACAGTCTGAACACATTAATCAGTGGTTTAACAGCAGAGAGCTCAGTTTACCAACGCATCACACCCTGTCTCTTTGGAGGAACAGGGACAGGAATCACTGGATCAGTGAACTCTTTAGAAGCCTTGTGTCCTTGTGGCCCCCACATTGGGTGTACCTCAGTCTAATTAGTAGTCCTACTACTCTCATCTCTCTTGGTAGCTGGTACTACCAAGAGAGGAAATGTTGGAGGAAATGTTTGGGCCACCCAAATATTTTGATGGGAAGCACATTATTATATGCTGTTAAACACAATGTGATACAGGAGGCATCGACTCAACAGGGTCAGCAGATGAAGTTTGCTGTTTTGGTTCTCACTTTTTAGCTGTGGGAAATGGTAGTTCACCTCCCTGACCCTCACATTTACATCGTAAAATGGATCTATTAATATCTACTCACATTAGTTCCTTGTCATTTTGTCTTCTGGTCTCTCCTCAGTGGGGCCAACACAAGCTTGACCAGGGCTGGGTATGGCCGGCGTACAGATATCCTGAGTGGCTGTGGGTGGTTACCCTGAACCAGTCACGAGTTGGACAACCCATGTCCTTAAGGATGCTGAGGTTGATCGTTGGATCTGTCAAATATTTTTTGTCTTATTTTATGCCAGATATCCTATAAGTTTGAGGAATTTGCAATGGATTAAATAGACATAGTTCCTCTGGTGTTCTTTCTTTATTTTTTTCTTGCTTACTGGCATCCCAACAACCTTCTCAATGAGGGAAACACCCCATTATGTGAGTCTTGGTGAGAGGCTACACGGTCCTGCTCCTAGCTGGTGGGATATGGGCATGCGACCCGGTTCAGCCCCTTGAACTGCCCTTCCTGGGACATTGATCTAGAGGATGTGAAGCCATACATCAGGTCACTTGATAAATTAGCCACAGCAGCATCAGCTTTGCCAACAGTACAGCTGTCCAGTGGCAGCAGCCCCTATGGGGACATTTGCATGAGACCATTCCCATGCTGGAGCTTGGCTGTGTTCCTACTGCCTGGCCAACTTGAATTCCCCATCATTTTCTGAATCTGGTTCTCCTGCCTTCCCATTGATTCTGTGAACTTACCCCAAATCCTCCAGTAAATTCCTTTTTATGCTTAAGTTTAGCCAAAAGCAGTTTCTGTTGCTTAGGACCAGTAATCTGATGGGTAGAGTCCTTGCCTTTGAGGAACGAAAGGCCAGAGGCAGAAACAGACATTAAGTACATAATCATGAAAGTAAGGGCACAATTAAACATTGAGGTAAGTATTCTAAAGAAAAAGCATATCTGGGAGTTCCGATTTAGGTCTTAGGGAAGTCACATCCTTAAGGAATTGATGCTTGATCTGAGATTCAAGGTATTAGTAGATTTTGTGTATGCACAAAGAGAAGTATTTTAGTAAGAGAACAGCATGAGCAAAGGTCCTGAAGTAGAGAGAGTGTGGCTTATCTGAGGCTCTGAGGGGAGACCAGCATGGCTGGAAAGTAGATAGCATGGAGAGGGGTGGTGCTGCATGAGGCTGGAGAAGTGGGCTGAGCATAGACTATGGACGGCCTTTCAAGCTTATTAAATATTTTGACCTTTGTGCAAATTCACAAAGGGTACCCCTCTGTGCAGACAAGCAGAAAAAGGCATCCTGTTTGGTTGAACTTAACCCTGCAGGGCAGAGTTTGGCAAGTGGGCTGGTGGGTACCCGTAGATGAGGAAAGGGGCCCCTTTCTCCTTGCTGACGAAGCCTCTCCCCACCCCAGTTAAGAGTACAGGGAAATCACTGAAAAAATCTTTTTTCATTTTTTGTTTTTAAAAATAGGATGACATAATCAGATTGTGTCTATAATTTGCTTTAAAACAGGAGAAAACATGTTAGTTAAAAGGACAGTCAAGGTGATGTGTTACATTAAGATATTCAGAAAATGCTTAAAGAACTATCAGATTGGGTTCTCCCTTTCTTTAGTCTAATCATACTGCTAAATACTATTAAAGCAATAATCTTCATCCTCCATGAGTATAATTATCCTCTTCAAATGATTTCCTTGAATCAGTCTGGGGAGTAGCCACACAAAAACACTTAAACTTGGGCATAATTAATTGTAGTATACTTTTAAAAATTAATTTTATTGATTACGCTATTACAGTTGTCCTGATTTTCCCCCTTCACGCCCCTCCACCCAGCACCCCCCACTCCCTCAGGCAGTCCCCATTGTTCATGTCCATAGGTCATGTGTATGTTCTTTGGCTACTCCATTTCCTATACTGTACTTTATATCCCCATGGTTATTCCGTAACTACCTATTTGTATTTCTTAATTCCCTCACCTCGTCACCTTCCTCTCCACCCCCCTCTCATCTGGCAACCATCAAAATGTTCTGTGTATCCATGATTCTGTCTCTGTGCTTCTTGTTTTCTTAATTTGTTTTTTTAGATTCAATTGTTAATAGACATGTATTTTTTGCCATTTCATTGTTCATAGTTTTGATCTTTTTCTTCAAGAAGTCTCTTTAACATTTCATATAATAATGGTTTGGTGATGATGAACTCCTTTAGTTTTTTCTTGTCTGGGAAGCTCCGTATCTGCCCTTTGATTCTAAATGAAAGCTTTGCTGGGTAGAACAATGTTGGCTGTGGGTCCCTGCTTTTCATGACTTTAAATAGTTCTTGCATATCAAACTAGTTTCAGCAAAAGAGATTTGTTGACTCGTGTAACTGGAAAATGAAAGGGAGGTGTTACCTTCAGGCCTGGCTGGAGCCAAGGATTTCAAATAATGTCAGGCTTGTTTCTCTCTTCATAGTTTTATTCAGCTCTTGGCTTGGCTTCACGCTCTAGGCCACCGTTCTCCTCCTCGTGAGCAAGATGGCCACCAGCAGATCCTGTCTCGTATTCTCTTGATTTAAGAGCTGCACAGAGGAATCTTCTGTTCTTCAAATTTTCAAATTTTCAAATATAATATTGGTGTGATTGGTCTGTAGTGTCCATGGTTGACTCATGTCGCCCCATAGTCACATCCACTTCAGGTAGCACTTCAGAATGTGACCTCTTTGGGAATAGAGTCTTTGTAGATGTTAAGAAGCTAAGGGTCTTGAGAGGAGATCAACCTGGAGTTAGGGTGGCACACTAAATCCAATGACTGATGTCTCTGTGGGAAGAAGGGAGGACATGCAGAAACTCAGAGACGGTGCTGACACAGAGCAGACGGAGGCAGAGATGGGAGTGATGCATCTAGAAACCCAGGGGCTCCTTTGTGTGGGAGCTCATTAGTGGTTTGGTCCTGGGATTTGGAGCCAGGCCAGGTGGTGCTCAGAGTCAGCACCTACAATCGCTTAGGAATGACATAAGCAAAAAAGTGCCGCAGGTGCACAGAAGTGGGATGTCTCACCAAGCCTAGTTCAGATGCACACAAGACTTGCCAGAGTGTGTGACTTTTTGCTCTGTGTTATTTTGCCCTGCTTGTTAGAGCCTGGCCCACATTTCTGCACATGCTGGTCCAACTTGCAACTGACAGCATCGGGAACCTTTTTCTTGAGGCTTTTTCTGGACCCATAGAAGCACATGCAGGAGGCTGGTAATGCCAGAGAATCAATCAGGCCCAGGACAGCCCTGAACCAATGACTAGCTGGAGTTCGTGCATAAAGGGCCCAGCAATGGCATCCCTCAGCTGAGAACACTCTGAGATGTGTGTTCCATAGCCTCCATGTTTATCAGAGGGATCCCACTCCACTTACCCCTATTTGTAACTGGTTTGTTAATGTGTCATTTATTGGTTTTCTTCCCTTCCTCATCTCTCTTGTCTACTCCCCAGCCACTGCTTCCTGAGATGACCTCCCAAAGAAACTACTTGCATTTGAATCCTTGTCTCAGGCTATCCTTCCGAGGGACCCTCAAATTTAGCAGCATCTTACACAGAAAGAACAGCATGCGCAAGGGCTGGGAATATAATCGTGAACATCTCACAACAAATTTTAGGACTGTCCAAATTATTTGAGAACCTGCTGGCTGTCTATGGTCTAATGGGTGAAGAATTATCTGGGGCTTAGAAATAAATGGGTATTATGTTTTAATGGTCCTTGTTTTGGGGGGGAATTGTGATTCAGATGATAGTAGGGGTTGTTAATTCTCTCTAGAGCCCTCAGACCTACTCAGTGCCTGGCACAGAGTGTATACTCCATAAGTATTTTTTAATTAATGAACTTGTTTATTGAATTGAAATTAGTATATTAAAAGTGTCCAATTTTGGGGGTGGGGAGTGGTAGGTGGGGGTGGAAGAAAGCATAAGGGTGATACATGGTAATGGAAAAAATACAATAAAAACCCAATGTGTCCATTGTTTACTATATAATACACATCTGATAAATGATTTGTTGAACAGAACTGAAGGACACCCTGGAAAGCCGAAGAAAAGCCTTTACTGAACAGGCATTCTGCCACCTAGTGGTGATTTGGTGGAGGGGGACTTTGCAGGCAGCGGTTTTGAACTCTTGAATTGCAAGACTTTGACTTTAGTTCAAGGTTGTAAGTTCTTTATAACAGAAAAATAATGGAAGTAGCTAAAATGTCCATAAACAGGGGAATAATAAATTGAACGAGGCAATATCCTTTCCATAGGACACTATGTAGTGATTAAAATAAATTAAGGTGATCTATATTCATTGATACAGAAATTTCTCCAAGATCCCTTGTTTAGTGATACACTGGAAGTCACAAAAAAATACATATAGAATCATGTCATCATGTTAAAAACATCCCCCCTCAATACACCCATATCTTTGGTTGTTTGAGAGGCAGTCTCAGTGATGAGGTGATTTTTATGTCCCTTTCAGTCCTGAGATTCTACAATCATAAGAAATCAGTTATAGTTCATTTAAAAAATATTCCACTTTGAACCATACAAGAAAACTATAAAACCTGATGGAGAGACATAAAAGAAGACCCAGATAAATGGAGACACATGTCAGTCCCCTGGATCGATAGATTCAATATTGCAAAGATATAAATTTCCTCAGAATTCATCTAAGTTTTAAGAACAACAGCAATACAAAAAATCAAAATCCAAATACATTTTTGGTGGGGAGGACTTAAAAAATACTTCTAAAGTTCTTCTCAAAGGTCAAATGTGTAAGAAGAACTAGAAAATATTTGAAAATAAAATCAATACCATAAAGTTGGAATAATTCGAATCATGTACTAGTGCCTGGACAGGCAAAGCAATGAAAGTCCAGAAACAGATATGGGTATTCAAGAGAACTTACATATAACAAAAGTTACACTTCCAGTGAGTCAGGGAAGTTTGGGTCATTCATACACTGTTGGGACAGCAGTCACCTGGGTGCCCCCGCCCCCATGGGAAGGGCCCATGCATGCGTGTTTTGTAAAAGTTCCATTGGCCTAATCATTCAGGAAATATTTTAGGTTATATTTTTCTGTCCTACCTTACACTAAAATAAATTCCTGGTAAAGATTTAAGAAAGGACAAAGTGATTGACTACTAGAAGAAAAATTGCTAAATATATAATCTTGGGATTGAGATTGAATATACATATGATGTCAACGATAGAAACCACAATGAAAAGTTGGATAGATTTGTCTATATAAAAATTAAAAAAATTAAATTAAAAAAATTTAAATCATGTATACATGTATACATGAATTAACACAGTTGAAAGATAAACATGAAGCTACATAAACAGGCAATTATTGAATATATAACATACTTTTACAGATCAATATAATAAAAACAAATATTTTATAGAAAAAATGGGTTAAAGGCATGAATGGGCAATTTGCTAAGGAAGAAATCCAACATATAAGCATAAAAAAGTGTTCACATCATTAGGAATTAAAGGAATGTACATTAAAGTGCCAATAAGAAACATGTTATCCAGCTAAAGTTTTCAATATAATCTTGCATTTTAAGGGGGTTATGTATCAGAAGGTTAACAGTGGTTATCATAAAACTTTGGGGAACAAATTCACTTCTTGCTTGGACCCTTATCATTTAATTGAGAGCATTCTAAACAGAGCAGGTTTCACAGGATTTTACATATTCTTTCTTAGGCCTGATCACCCTAGGGAACCCGCCTTTCCAGCAATGGGTGGCACCCACCATCAGCATTGTTTCAGGCTTAAGTCAGGTAGGGGAAGTACGGCAGCCAAGAGATTAGGAGACTTCTTGCAGACAGAATGAGGACTCAGGCTATGTCAAAGCCAAGGGGTGAAGGTCCATCACCCCTTTTCTGTAGCCCCCAAGTCCTTCCCTGGGGGCCCCCGTGATCGTGCCTGTCTTAGGTTATCCCTCCCTTGAGGAATCTTACCCATCATTGGCTAAATGATCAAGCATTGGGGACCAGGCAGGGTGAAGTAAAAGGAGCAGAAGTGGCACCCCTGCCAGGGAGATAAGGTTTGTCTCCTTAGTGGCTTGTGGTGTGAAGGTCACTCTCTCAGCCTTAGCCATGGGGGGCGGGGGTTACAGCTCCTGAAACCAGGCAGGGCAGTTCCCAACAGCGTTCAATCTGTGGCCTTTCTCTGGGGCCCAGCCTGGAGCTAGATGAGCCATACCAAATCTTCCTGGTGGCCTACAATTGACCCAGGAACTGCATCTGGGTGGCTGCTGTTTAACAAAAAGAATAAGGTGGAGGCAGGGGAAATAGTCAGCAAGCTAGTGGTGGTGACTTATAAAAATCCAGGTGGTGACTTAAAAAAATTATATGTTGGATCTTGGTGTGACCACTCTCTCCAAGAAGAAAAATTTAAATGGCATGTCTGTTCATGTTATGTGGGAAGAAGAGCTGGGATGACAGAACAAGAAAATAAAGGAAGTCAAGCGTGTGAATGAAGCAAATGCAGAATGTGCACATGAAGATGCAGCAATTTTCTCTGTTGGGGTGATTTCAGATTCAGAACCAGTCATTTCCAACATTTGGACCAGCCATGCCTGGCATATTTTCAAAAAAAATAAAAGGGCACTGCAGTCACAGTACCACCCACCCGTGGCAGCCTGCCAAGTATGTGACCTGCATCCAATCCTGTGACCATCTCACCTGGCTGTCGGCCTGAATCCAGATCAGCAGAGAGTCACCTTGGCTGTTGAGCCTCTATCTACACCTGGCTCTAAAACAGGTCATACCTCATAATTCTTCAGAATTAATCCCTACTTTAAATCAGTGTTCAGGCTCTAGAACTTTTTCATGGAGGCAGCATGCATGAAAGTGTTTCTGTATCAAAGCAGCTTCCACTTCTGGGGAAAACGGAGTTGCTCCAGGTGGGTTGCCTGGAAACAGCCTCAGAGGTAAGTCTTTGCTGGAGGGTTGTTGAGGTGGGGGGCCTGGTCCTCTGGGACAACTCTGACCGGGGAGTAAAGGAAAGAGGGCTGGGTGTTGGCAGAAAGGCGGCTTCTCAGCCAATCCATGGACAGTTCTGGAGCTGGGATTTCCCTCTACCTACCCCCAGGTTAACTGGTCATTGGATGCATGCTGTCCCTGGGGAAAAGGCATATTTTTGGATGAGGCAGGTGTCTTTAGCCAAGGAAATCTCCAGGGAAGAAGCAGCTGAATTGCCCTTGGGTCACTGTAGTGGGAGGGAAGTGGGCTTGCTGAAATGATTTATTGTGTGGAGCCAGGAGACCAGATGTGGGGTTATGTTCCACGGTGGATAAAGGGAAAGACCATATAGAGGCAATGGTGAGAGGAGTACCAGCATCACTAAGAAGTTCAGGGGCAGCTATCCTCTGCAGGCCAGGCATGATGGGAAGGGAAGCGGTCACAGGATGGGCTTGATAATATCCGGGAGTCATAGAAGTGATAGAAGCCAGGTAGTGGCTGTAACTACCAGAAGTCTGGAGGCTGGAGGCTATCGTCATTACTATAACAGCTGGCAAGGTCAAAAGGTCAGGGCAGCCTAGGGGGCTTGATCTTCAGGGAGTTGTGCAGGTGTTTAATAGCACAAGGTGTCCCTAGGGGAGAAATAGACGGGTAGCCAACCGGGTGCTGTTAACATCTACAGCCAGAAGAAGGCAAACATGCAGGAGTGGGCCTCTGAGGGTGGGTGCCTCAATAGAAATTCATGCTCCTTGCTCAGTTCTCAGATCTGAGTCAATTTGAGACCCAGACCACAGACAGCCCACTGACTTAGCAAGTGGCTGGGGTCCTAGAAAGAAGGACACAGGGACAGTGAAACAAGTATTTACCGTAATGATTATTCTGTGACCTATGATCATTTTCTCAGCTAAGTGTTGGGGAAGGAGAAATACACAGACATTGCATAGGATCTGAAAGGATCTTCTTACCCAGAGATCCAAAGTATTATCATGCGCCCTCTGTAAGAGTTGGGGCTTATGGAGATCAAGTAATATAAACCCATCCAGTGGTCATTTTCCCAGGCCCCAGTCTCCACATTAGGTCTTTGGCTTTCTGTCCTCATAGTGGGGGAGACCAGGTAAAAGCGTCTGAAACTGTCCCTTTCCTACCAACTCAAGATAATACATCAAAACCAGTATTTCATCTAAGTGAATGAGGGTGATAGTGGTGAAGGTTTATGTCGCCACTAAAGACCTAAAGGATGTAGCAGTGGTCATCCTGTCATATCTCCATTTAATTTTCCATTCTGGCCCCTTCAGAAATCAGGGGAGTGTTCGACAGTCTACTGTAGACCTGAACTAACCATTTAGCAGCTTTGCTCACAGCCAGTGTGCCAGGTCTCTGATCTGTCATAACACAGTCCACAAGGATCTGTACCACCTGGACATCCTGCAGGGCAGCACACCCATGTTACGTTGCTGTCATCATGCTAATCAGGTAGGATTAGCAGCAGGTGTCTAGTACACAGGAAACCTTGGTAAGACACATGCACTTCAGAGGGTGGGAGATAAAATCATGAAGGTTTAGGGACCTGACACTTCAGTTTTCAGGGAACTAGTTAGTGGTCAGGGATCTGCCAGGATAATTCCTCCAAAGTAAAAGGCAAAGTGTAAAACACGGATAAGCAAAAGAAAAAAATTGTTAATAAACCCTTTAAAAGTGATACCTAAAATTGTTCATAGTGTTTATATTCTTTAAGATGTATTTTAAGCCCTGGCTGGTGTGACTCTGAATTGAGTGCTGGCCTGTGAAACAAAGGGTCACCAGTTCAATTCCCAGTCAGGGCACATGCCTGGGTTGTAGGCCAGGTTCCCAGTAGAGGGCACACGAGGGGCAACCACACACTGATGTTTCTCTCCCCCTTTCTCTCTCCCTCCCCCTCTCTCTGAAGATAAATAAAATAAAAACCTTTTAAAAACCCTAAACGTTATTACATTTAAAAAGATGTTTTTTTCATTGTTCATAGAATGTAAGTACAACTAATGTGGAATCATATCACTATCTTATATCTTTATTTACTTGTTTACTAGCTTATCATCAGTCCTTACTGTGATATAAGCTCCATGAAAGTTGGGTCTTGTTCTTGTTCACTGCTTTATCATCCTTGGCATCTCCAATACACTTGGTGTTCCTAAATATTTTTTGCTTGAATGAATGAAGCCTACTATACACATCGCTTTTCATTCCACTATTTTCAGCAAACTTTCAGATGCTTCCGGTTACACTTAACCTTTCCCAAAATGTTCCTCTCCAGAAGTCATGTGAAAGCAGAGTTCTCACACTCCCAACACTATTATCAATGCACCTTCGGAAGTAAGAAACCTTAGTCTTTTCGAAGCCAAGTCTTTTTCCTTCCTGCTAGCACTCCTTAGAATCTATTACAGTGGAAACAAGCTTGCCTGGATCGTTCTTTATACCACCCAGCTCAGCTAAGTCAGGTTCCAAGGACTCTGTAACTGAAGCTGTTCCCAGGCAAACAGCCCAGCTCACTGCCACGTTCCTCTTCCGGCCACACGGTGGCGATAGAGCGGCACAGTCCACGCTGGCGCTCCGGACCGCAGGTAAGAAGTCTCGGAGCTAGGGCGTCGACTGCCCGGAGTGGGCGGAGCAAAAGGCGCCTTGGCCCCCGACAGAGAGCAGGAAGTGAGGAGGCGGGGCTTCTGGGATAGGGTTTGCGCTTGCGCAAGGGTCAAATCGAAGGGGTCGTTCTCACTTTCGCAACTGCTGGGGTCTGTCCTGGTGGGGTTGCTTTTGCTCCACCTTTCGGAGTTGGTCGGGCCCAGGGGTGGGAAATTGGAGGGGTGCTGGGGTGAGGAGTGGGGACCCGTGAGGACCCGACGGGGTTGGGGTGGTGAGGGCTGGGTTGGGGGGCGGGGAGGAACGGACGGACGCCGGCGGGGAAACTGGGAGAGCTGTGCGTGTGGAGTTGGGGGAGAGGGGTGAGTAGAAGAGGAATATCGGGGAAGAAAGCGTCGTTCTTACCCTTCCTTCCTCTCGGTGGGAAATGCAGGGACTCCTGGGTGCTGCCGTGGCACCGTAGAGTTGCAGTTGACGAATGCTGTGTTTTCCGGGAAGACATCCTCCCTCGCCCCTCAGCCTTTCCTTCTCATTAGCGGCTCCTGTTTAAAAGTGTTTCTTACTAACGCAGCGTTTTGTGCCTTACACCGACCCCTTCCTATGTGGAAAACCGCTTCTAGGCCGCTGAGGGCACCCCTTTCTCTTTTACCTCCTCTCTACCAAAGTTTTCCTGCTTACGCCTGTCAATGAAAACCAGAAAGTTTCCTGTAAACCGTTCTAAATAAGCTTATCTACAACAATCACTTTATTTTTTTTTACTATTTAAATAATATTCGCCTATGTAAAACGGAGCAACAGTTTTACTGTGCCATGTAGTCCTCAGTGGGATTTTAGACCAAGGAGATGGAAAGACCTCATTTGGAATTCAGGGATTGATCAATGTTAGTGACTCTGACCAATGGCACGTAAACCCTTCTTAAAAGGGTGTGGGTTCAGATCTGCCATTCCCAACCGTGGTGCAGGGGTGCAGTCTGACCTTTGGAAGCTTAAGAACTAAGTCTGTTGCCGTCCAATTTATTTTTTTAAAACCTTCCATCATGTGTGTACTTTGCTTGAATGATTATTTTAAAGTACATGCCCTATTTTTGCCAATCTGACAGCTGTTTCCATAGAAACTAGGGAAGAAATAGTCATTTTCAGCAGAGTTGTTAAAACTGTCTTCCAGGCTTCAGCTGTGAGTGCCAGTGAGTGCTGTACTTGCTCATTCTGAGATGGTACTTAATTAAGGATCAGAAATGTTCTTAGAAGGTAACAATCCAAATTGTTTAATTTTCTCACATCATTAATTTAGTAATCCTAGAAGTCTGCTAGCTATGTTTGTTGACCTTCAGTTCTTTGAAGTGGGTGTGTCAGCCCTGACTTTCTTATGCTCTGTGTAGTCTAGTGATGGGTTCTTTGAAAGTGTATGAATAGACTTCTCCCCCGTTCTTTACCCTTTCTTAAGGATAAACCAAGGATTATGAACTATCAGGCACTATTTCTTCTTTTTTCTTTTTAAATATATTTTGTTGATTATGCTATTACAGTTGTCCTCTTATCCCCCCTTCATTCCCCTCCACCCTGAGCACTCTCTCCCACCCACATTCCCCCCCTTTAGTTCATGTCCATGTGTCATAAGTTCTTTAGCTTCTACGTTTCCCATACTATTCTTACCCTCCCCCTGTCTATTTTCTACCTACCATTTATGCTACTTATTCTCT
>CM052542.1:37446230-37533111 GCA_028533065.1 Trachops cirrhosus | reverse complement strand
GGGTGTAGGTCCTTGTCTTTCATGACTTGGAATACTTCTTTCCAGCCCCTTCTTGCCTGTAAGGTCTCTATTGAGAAATCAGCTGACAGTCTGATGGGAACTCCTTTGTAGGTAACTGTCCCCTTATCTCTTGCTGCTTCTAGGATTCTCTCCTTCATTTTCACCTGGGCTAATGTAATTATGATGTGCCTTGGTGTGTTCCTCCTTGGGTTCCCCAACTTCTTTGGGACTCTCTGAGCTTCCTGGACTTCCTGGAAGTTTATTTCCTTTGCCAGATTGGGGAAGTTCTCCTTTATTATTTGTTCAAATAAGTTACTCTTATTTAGTTTAAGTTACTCTTATAAGTTACTTGTTACTCTTCCGCCTCCCCTTCCGGTAGCCCTATAATTCGGATGTTGGAACGTTTAAAGATGTCCCGGAGGTTCCTAAGCCTCTCCTCATTTTTTTGCATTCGTATTTCTTCATTCTTTTCTGGTTGTATATATTTTTTTTCCTTCTGGTCCACTCCAGTGATGTGAGACCCATCTTTCTTTCCATCACTATTGGTTCCCTGTGCATTTTTCTTCATTAAACTTATTGTAGCCTGCATTTTTTCAGCTAATTTGTGACCAAAATCAACCAATTAAGTGAGCTTCTTGATCACCAGTGCTTTGAACTGTGCATCTGATAGGCTGGCTATCTGTCTCTTGGTCGCTTAAAAGGATGGGTTCTGCCTGGGTTCTGAGGCTTTCAATTCTTCTTCTGTTTGAGCCATCTTTTTGCTGTTTTTTTTTTTTTTTTTTTTTTTTTTGTTTTTTTTGGTCTTGTCGAGCTCCTGTAGTGAGGGGCGGGGCCTTAGGTGTTCACCAGGGTGGGGCACCCCAGTTGCTGTGTTGTGATGCTGTAAGTGGGGGCGGGGTCCGAGAAGTAACAATGGCGCTTGCTCTGCTCTCTGTAGGACCCCAGACCCTTCCGCTGCTTTCCGCAAGCCAACTGGGCCCCTCTGGCACCAATTCCGGTGTGGGTGGGCCTGTGCACCCCGCAGGACATTCCTTTTCAGTCAGTGACCCAAAGCTCTATTTCCCGGTGCTGGGACCCTGAGTTGGGTGCAGTGCCTTGCTTCACAATGGCCACCTCGCAGGGTTTGCTGGTCGCCACCCGCTGGGTCTGCCGGTTGCCACTCCCTGGCCGGGGTCCACCAGCCACCGCTGCTTGTGAGCCCAGGGTCTGCCTGCTGCAGAGCCCAGGGACTTGTGCGCTGCCCCAGTTGCTGTGTGCTCTGCTCAGCTCCGCATCCCTCGCCCGGCCCGACTCCGCCCCTGCTACTGGTCTGGATGAGCGTGTCTATTTTTAAATCCTTGGGTGTCCGACTTCCATACACTTCAATTTTCTGTCAGTTCTGGTTGTTATTTTGTTTCTATATTGTTGTTGTCCCTATCTTGGTTGTGCAAGGAGGCACAGTGCGTATACTTATGCCTCCATCTTGGCTGGAAGTGGCATATCAGGCACTATTTCTGTTCTAACTGACACTCGATTGTCAGTGATGTAAATAATTTTTTTGCTTATGTGCATGTAATGTTATAGCTTCTGTGTCAGTAGACTGCTTTTTAAAAATTTCACATAAATTGTGAGAGATGAGCAGGAGGAGTTTGCGTGGCATATAAGCAGAGCTAGGTCTGCATAGCCATAAAAAGGAGAACTTTTCTTCTCTGAGAAGGGCAAGTCAGTGGGCCTGGACCTCAGGAATGGGTGAAGGAGGGATGGGGGATGTGCCGGGTGAAATAGTGGGAGGCCTTATCTACCATATTGAAGGAGTTTATTGAAGCCAGTGGGGACCAAACGAAATTACAAAAATAGTTGCCTTTGTTGGTCTGGAGGCTTAGAAAAGTAATAATAGATGCTGTGAATATTGAAACACAGAAATATATACGATGGAAATACTAAACCCCTGACAACCACCATCCTGTCACCCAAAATAACCACTATGAATAGTTTGGTGTATATTCTTTCAGTTGATTTCAGTGGGAGGGGAGGATAGGTCTGGTCCCACGTACTCCATGTTGACCCCAATCAGAAGTGCCAGGTTATATCTGGAAGGAATAACTTTTTATTTAAAAAAATACATCTTGCAAGTTAGGGTTATAAGTGTTATGTGCTTCTTTCCTCTTTGCCAACGCTTGCTGCCAGTTGAGAAAATTTTACTACTGTTTTTATGTAATCCATTTCTTACTCCCCAAATAATTTGGTGTTAATTCCCTCAACTAAAAATAAAAAATGAAAAGAAGAAAAAAATTCAAGTTTTTAAAGTACACGTTGAAGAATAAGAAAAAACTAAGTATTTATATTGCCCAAAGGCATTGCTATAAGAGTGAGAACCCCAGGGTAATTTAGTGTGAGTTGTGTTAAAAGGAGAACAGCTGATACACCTAGTTTGAGAGTGTTATGTTTCCAGTTTGGTAAGTGAGTATTTTCTAGAGATATTTATAGTTTGTTTTTTGTGTTCTAGATAATCAAGCAAAAGGAAGATGAACTTTGTCCATGGATTGCAGTATGCTACTAGAAACTGTGTTTTTTTCCAATTTAATTTACTGACCAACTGGAGAAAATATAATGCACTAGCTGTAACCTCACTGAATTGTCATCAAGAACAAATTAACCATATAGTAAATAAGTATCAGGGCTTCGGAGTAGATCAGGGTGATGGATTGACTTCTCTGCCTGGAAACTTTAATTTCTGTAGGACTTTTAATAACAAAAGAACAGGATACCCCTCAAGGATCAAAAGTAAGGACATTTGGTTGATTACCCAAAAACGTACTGCATGGAGTGACTCCTTTTCAAGACAGAAACTGATAGAAGAAGTTGCAGTAGTTCCTGCTCTTTCAGTATTGCATCCTGTAAATTGTCTTCCCACAAGAGACGTCAGGAGTTTCCACACTTCTCCACGCTTTCAGGCTGCTCCCATTCCTCTCTTGTTGATAATTCTTAAACCAGTGCAGAAACTACTCGCAATCATTGTTGGCAGGTAAAATGCTTTTTTATGAAGGGTAAATTTTTGTATTAAAGGATATGTGTAAAATTACACTTTGAAAGGAAATTTGGTAGATTTCCCTCCTGTACTTAGCTCAAAATTGAGTTTCTAAACAGTTCTATGCAGTTTTATTATGTAGGATTTAATGATCTTGAAATAATTTACTGTTTATTTAAGAAATTATTATGTATTTTGTATAGACACCGTTTAAAAGATTGACCTTATATATATGATTGCAAAAATAATCAGAAATGTCGCTTATAACTCATGGGTAAGAACAGTACTTTACAAACATTCCTTTTTTAGTGTATGGAATTTGAGGCAACAGATTATGGTACTAGAGAATTGTGCTTATTTAAGAATGGGCTCTTGGGCAGGGAGGTTAGGGGGTGGAGGAATTGAGCAAAAGGGAAAAAGGACTCATAACAGTGTGGTAATTGCTTGGGGACTAAATGGTAATGGAAAAAATGCAATTTAAAAAATGGGCTCTTACACTTGAAACTAATACAATTAGTTTGAATTTAAACTGTAATTGAAAAATAAAATTTGAAGTTCTTTTAAAAAATATAAAATAATAAAATGAAGGAGTTAATCTTAAAAAAATGGGTGCACTCCCAGCCAAGTTAACTCTTAAAGCATTAATATTTATTTATTTATTTATTTATTTATTTTTCTATTCTATTTTCAACGAGGCGTTATTATTTGCTCTTGATAGTCCCTTATAATAATTAATATTTTTACAACTAAATAGTACTTTATATTTGTTTTATCCCCCTCTCTCCATAATTAATCCTGTTTTATTTGCTTCATGGAAGATTGACAAAAGGTAAAGTTAAGCATTATCTCCTTATAAAGCTTTCTTATGTTTGATAACAGTGAAGTCCCATCTAGCCTTCTTCTTTACTTCCATACAAACCCAATTTTATTTTTATTTTAATCAAAATCACACTGTAACTTACTGTGTTTTTTATGATTTGGCATTGGCATGCAGAAAATATACAGCTAGATTAGTTCTTGATTTAAATAATGACTGTCAAAGAAAACTAGAGCGAGACAATAATTACAGCAGTGAAAACAGTTCTTATTCAGGAGTATTGTAGTAGGAGAAAAGAGACCTCAATATAGAACTGGAGTCAATTCTGAATACAGCATGGGTAAGCAGGAATTTGTTGCCAAGGCGCTGGGTGGGGGTCGGTGGATGGAAAATTAGAGGAAGCATCAGGAGTGAGGCGGGATTCTGCCTAAACAGACCTAGCAAGATTGTTGCTGAAGGCAGGTGAGGGGGATCAGGTATCACCTGGGGGCTGGTGAAGGATGAGGATCCAAGTTGGAAATCAAGGGTGATCAGGTATGGAGGATGGGGGATTCTGGCTAAACGGATTTAGCAAGGTTCTTGCTAACATTGGATAATGCAGAGTCTGAAAGTCAAGGCCTAGTTGAAAAAGAGTTCAGGAGACCTTGAGGAGAGTTTGCTGGGGGAAAGAATCTTTGTCACAGATCAGTTCAGGTTCTTGGGCAACTAGCTCTTTTTCTTTTTCCCCCTTTTTATTGAATTTATTGGGGCTAACACTGGTTAACTAAATCATACAGGTTTTAGGTGCACAATTCCACAGCACATCATCTATAGACTGTATTGTGTGTTCACTACCCCAAGTCAAGTCTCCGTCCATCACCATTTATACTCCCATATCCTCTTCTGCCTTCCTCCATCCCCCACCCCCTGGCAATTACCACACTGTTCTCTGTGTTCATGAGGTTTTTTCCTTTTTTTCTCAGTCCTTGCATTCCCCCAACCTCCCCTACCTCCCAACAGCTGTCAATCTGCTCTCTTCCCAAAACACTAATTTGAAAGAATATATGCACCCCTATGCCCACTGCAGCGTTATTTACAGTCTCCAAGAGTTGGAAGCAGCCCAGATGCCCATCAGTAGATGAGTGGATAAAAAAGCTGTGATACATTTACACAGTGGAACGCTACTTGGCCATAAAACGGAAGGAAATCTTACCCTTTGTGACAGCATGGATAGATCTGGAGAGTATTATGCTAAGTGAAATAAGCCAGTCAGAGAAAGACAGATACCATATGATTTCACTCATATGTGGAATCTAATGAACAAAGTAGTGACAGACTCATAGAGAGCAGGCTGACAGCTGAGGGATAGGGGCTGAATGGGAGGGGTTGAGGGGATTGAGCAGAAAAGAAACTCAAAAATCCAGCAGATTTTTTTATCCTTTTAAATTATTTACTTTTAATTTTTTATTGTTACCATTGTCAGTCACCTAAAATATTCTTTTGGAGTATGTTTTTATAAATTTAAATAGTAATAAGTCATAGGAAGTTTTAAATAGGAAATAAGTTCATAGGTTGGTTTAATCATAGGTTGGTTGGAGGCATTTTAGTTGTGACAACAAAATTGAGAGAAAGAAGTTATTTTTATTTTATAAAAGAAGTTTTGCCAAGACAATGATGTATGTGTTTCAAATTTTTTGTTGTGATTTTACAGTTAAACTCACAAGGGCAGATTTTTGTCCCAGTCTTGAAAGCATTGCTTATTGTCAAAATGTCTCTGGACACAGCAGAGTATTGTTGCTGGGTAGAAATTGGAACTCCGCAGATGATATCTGTGAAATCTCTCATTTTCTTATTTTCTTTGCTTATGCTCTCCTTATTACCTCTCCTTTGTCATGTTGTACAGGACATGGAGTTTCTGCTACTGAACAATACTTACTTCTAAAGTCAGTGCTGAGGTAGCTTCCCTTGTACCTTGCTGAAGCACTGGCAGATTATGCTGGAAGTCTGATGAACAGTGGGGAGAGTGGAGGTTTAGGGGGTAGATTTATTGTATCATAACTCCTAAGATGTTTATTTGGGCAATTCATTGCCTGTTAAGTGGTTAAGTGCTCACATTCTGGAATTATATTGTCTTCATTGCTTCCTTTTCCTCTTTGTTTCTTATTTATTTATTTATGTATTTATTTCCTCACCTGAGGACATTTATTGATTTTAGAGAGAGGGGTAGGGAGGGAGGGAGAGAAACACAAATGTGTGAGAGAAACATCAGTTGCTTGCCTCTTGCACACTCCCTGACTGGGGACCGAACCTACAAACTAGGTATGTGCGCTGACTGGGAATGGAACCTGCAACCTTTCGTCTTTCAGGACCACCCTCCAATCAACTGAACCAACTGGCCAGGGTATTTGGTTTTCCTCTTACTACTCTACAACCTTGGCAAATTGTTTAACTTCTCTGTGTCTCCATTTTCCCTTCTGTAACAGGGTTATTAAGAAGATTAAATGAAATTACATATGTGTAATGAGTGGCAGGGTACTTTGCATGTGGCGAACAGTCAGTAAATGTTAACCAGTGGTAGCTGTACTAAAATAGTTCCTCATTCAGTGTTTACCTTTGAGGTACCTGAAGAAAATTAAAATGAACGTTAGACTTTTTAACTATAGCTCTATATAGTTGATTTTTCATCATTTTGCTAAGAATTTTATAGGTTTTTGTTGAAGCCATCTATACAGACAAATATAAATTCAAGTATTTGAAGACATAAAATTCTAGCATAAGTATTTAGTTTTGGTGATATGTGCTGATACTATTATCAGAACTTTAAATTTTTCTTTTTGCTCTAGGGGCATAAGGAAATGGTGGCATGCACTTCCTCCTAACAAGAAGGAGCTGTTTAAAGAAAGTGTCAGGAAGAATAAATGGAAGTTACTCCTGGGTTTGAGTAGTTTTGGATTGCTCTTCGTGGTGTTTTACTTTACTCACCTGGAAGTGAGTCCAATCACAGGAAGGACCAAGCTACTACTATTGGGGAAAGAACATTTCAGTCTTTTGTCAGAACTGGAATGTCAAGCAGTAAGTAGTAAGAATTGTCTTTAATTAGGTTGCTTAATTTAATATTTAAAGCAAGAAAGGTTTTTTTTTGCCAAGATTTTTTTATTTGTTTCTCTCCCCTTTATTCCCCTCTGCCCTGAACCCATCCTCCCACCAGCATTCTCCCCCCACTTAGTTCATGTCCGTGGGTCATACATAGAAGTTCTTTGGCTTCTCCATTTCCTATGTTACTCTTAACCTTCCCCTGTCTATTTTGTACCTACCATTTATGCTTCTTATTCCCTGTATTTTTTAACTTGACCTTATCTGGGAAGTACTTATCTGCTCTACCATTCTAAATGAAAGCTTTGCTGGTTAGACTAATCTTGGATGTAGGTCCTTGCCTTTGATGACTTCGAATACATTTTTCCAGCCCCATCTTTCCTGAAAGGTTTCTTTTGAGAAATCAGCTGATAGTCCTATGGGAACTCCTTTGTAGGTAACTGTCTCCTTTTCTCTTGATGCTTCTAGGATTCTCTCCTTATCTTTACTCTTGGCTAAGGTAATTATCATGTACCTTGGTGTGTTCCTCCTCAGGTCCAACTTCTTTGGGACTCTCTGAGCTTCCTGGACTTCCTGGAAGTCTATTTCCTTTGCCAGATTGGGGAAGTTTTCCTTTATTATTTGTTCAAGTAACTTTTCCACTTGTTGTTCTTCCTCTTCTCCTTCTGGTACCCCTATAATTTGGATGTTGGAACATTTAAAGTTGTCCCGGAGGTTCCTAAATCTCTCCTTATTTTTTTGAATTCTTATTTCTTCATTCTGTTCTGGTTGAATGTTTATTCCTTCTTTCTGTGCCACACTATTGGTGTGAGTCCTGGTTTCCTTCCCTTCACTGCTGGTTCCCTGTATATTTTTCTTTATTTCACTTTTCATAGCCTTCACTTTTTCTTCTCTTCTGCAACTATACTCAATTATTTCTGTGAGCATCCTAATTACCAGTGTTTGGAATTATGCATCTGATAGGTTGGCTATTTCTTTATCACTTAGTTGTATTATTTCTGGAGTTTTGATCTATTCTTTCATTTGGGCCATATTTTTCTGTCTTGGTGCACCAAGAAAGTTTCTTAAATATGAAAGATGTACTACTTTTTTATTTTAGTCTTTGACAGGAAATTAGCATTTCCCCTGCCAAAAGGCTCTGACCTTTCATACTTAGTATTCCTATTGAGTATATTTCTTTCCCTCATTCACCTAGCTAACTCCTTTTTATCATATGTCAACTTAAATGCCACTTTTTCAGGAAATCCCTTGATTATTCAAACTGGATTTGTCAGGGTAGCTACATTGGGCTCAGGGTGGGTATCCTTCATAACAACTGAATTATGAATCAGGTCCTTTGCAGTTGTGCCCAGTGCTTGGCTACATATTGGGCTTATTTCTCTCACTTTGTTTTCTCTTTACATACTGTACTTTTCCTTTAAAGCATTTACCACACGGGTAACATTTATTTGCCAATGTGTCTCCCTTGTTAGATTAAGTTCTATGGGGGCAGGAGACCCTGCCTGTTTTGTTTATGATTTTATATTGAGTACAGTGCACAAACTAGTGCTTAGTACATATTCAGGTCTATAGTCTAAAGTTTTGGACTTTGAAAGTAAAGTGGAATAAGAGTAGTTTTTTTTTTTTTTTGGTAACATCAATTTTGGCAATTTATTATATTTCTTTTTCTTCCTTTTTAATTACTATATTTTATTGATTATGCTATTGCATTTGTCCTATTATCCCCCCTTCATTCCCCTCCACCCTGAACACCCTCTCCCACCCACATTGCCCCCCTTTAGTTCATGTCCATGTGTCATAAGTTCTTTAGCTTCTACATTTCCCATACTATGCTTGCCCTCCCCCTGCCTATTTTCTGTCTGCCTTCATTGCTGCTTATTCTTCGTACCTTTCCCCATCTCTCCTCCTCCCATTCCCCTGTTGCTAACCCTCCATGTGATCTCCATTTCTGTGGTTCTGTTCCTGTTCTAGTTGTTTGCTTAGTTTCTTTTTGTTTTTGTTTTAGGTGTGGTTGTTCATAATTGTGAGTTTACTGTCAATTTATTATATTTCTTGAATGCAAAATAAAGTTGGAATTAGAAGCCTTAACTCCTTAGACAATATAACTCAGGTAGTTAATCATTTGGTACCGCTAGTAAGCTCCTTGAGAACAGATCGTTTTTTTTAAAATTATATTTTATTGATTACGCTATTACAGTTGTCCTGATTTTTCCCCCTTTGCCCCCTGCCCCCTGCACTCCCCACTCCCTTAGGCAATCCCTCTACCATTGTTCACGTCCTTGTATCATGTGTATAAGTTCTGTAGCTACAACCTTTCTGATACTGTAGTTTACATCCCATGACTATTCTGTAAATACCTATTTGTGCTTCTTACTCCTCTTCACCCTTTCTCCCATAAACACCCTCCCATCTGTTTATCTGTAACCGTTGGCATTTTAATTATGATGTGTCTTGGAGTGTGCCTCTTTGCATCCATCTTGCTCGGGACTCTATGCTTCCTGGACTTGCATGTCTGTTTCCATCCCAAATTAGGGAAGTTTCCTTTCATTATTTTTTCAGATAGATTTCCAATTTTTTGCTCTCTCTCTTCTTCTGGCACCCCTATGAAGTGAATGTTGGACTGCTTGAAGTTGTCCCACAGGCTGTTTATCCTCATTTTTTGGATTCTCTTTTCTCCTTGTTCTGATTGGTTGTTTTTTGCTTCATTATGTTCCAAATCATTGATTTGATTCTCAGCTTCATCCACTCTACTGTTGTTTCCCTCTAAATTTTTCTTTATTTCAACTAGTGTATCCTTCATTTCTGATTGGGTCTTTTTTATGCTGTTGATATCTTTACTGAATTCCTTGAGCATCCTTGTAACCAGTGTTTTGAACTCTGCATCTGATAGATTGCTTATCTCCATTTCATTTAGCTCTTTTTCTGGAGTTTTGATCTGTTCTTTCATTTGGGCCATGTTTCTTTGTCTCCTCATTTTGGCAGCCTCCCTGTGTTTGTTTCTAAGTATTAGGTAGAATTTCTCTGACTTTGTGTCTTGGTAGTGTGGCCTAATGTAGTAGGTGTCCTGTAGGGTCCAGATGCACAGCCTCCCCTAACATCCAAGCTGGGTACTCGAGGTTCATCCTTAGTGTGGGCTGAATACACCCTTCTCTTGTAGTTGAGCCTTAGTTACTATTGGCAGGTCAATGGGAAGGATTTACCCAGGCCATTCAGCTGCAAGGATTGGCTATAACCACTGACCACCAACCTCCACCTTCCATGGTGGATCAGCTGTGCAGGAGCAGGGCGGTGGTACTCTAACATGGTCTGTAGCTGTCCACTGGTTGGGCTGGCCCTGGGGTTTCCTAGATGGTGCAGGCCAAGGTCAGCCCCCACTGTATTTTGCCCATGGTCATCCTGCATGAGCTATAAAGCAGTCTGAGATGTCTGCTACTTGTACTGGACTTGGAGATTCCCAGGCAAAGCCAAGCTGTGAATCTAGGCTGCTAGTTCCAGGCTTGAGACTCATAAGCTGCTGCTTATTTGAGAGGATTTTGGAAGTTGTAAATCCTGAGCCAAGACCAGCCATTCATAAAGAAAAGCAGTTTGGGTGGGCCTGTAAGTTGGGTGGGGTAGAGTCTCTTGGGATATGCAGGGCAGAGAAAACAGGGTTAACCAAGTTGATGGAATTCTAGATACAGTACCAGTCTGCCAGCTCTGTGGGGGAGGGCCCAGAAAAAGCACAATGGCCTCTGCTCACCTTGATGCCAGATACCTCATTCTTCCCCTGCACACCACTGGTGCCCCTCAAGCTGCCACCCTAGCGCTGGAACCCAGAGGGAGTGAGTCTGAGTAGGTGAGTCCATGTATGGGTTCTTTAAGAGAAACTACTAGGGGCTCCATCAGTTTCTTCCACCAGCTCAATCCCCACTGGTTTTTGCAGTCAGAAGTTGTGGGGACTTATCTTTCTGGCACTGGAACCCTGGGCTGAGGGGCCTGGTGTGGGGCTGGGACTCCTTACTCCCAAAATATCTCTCCCGAATTCTTATCCAGTACACATGGATATGGGACCAACCCATTCCACATCGGCACCCCTTCTACCTGTCTGGATGGATATAGTGTTTTTAATTCCATAGTTGTCAGACTTCATTCAACTCAATTTCTGGTGGTTCTGAGTGATGGTTGCTCTGTATCTTAGTTGTAATTTTGTTGTGGTTGTGAGAAGAGGTGAGCCATGTCTGCCTATGCTGCCATCTTGACCAGAGGTCCCAGATCATTTTTCTATCTTCAATGCATAGCACATACATAGTATGTGATCAATCAATGTCTTTTGAAGTCTCATAGCCTCACTTGATAGCTTTGTCAAGGTTAGATTTTTGTATCTTTTGTTCCAATTGAGTTTCTGAGTTTGTCAATGGGAAGTAACCATGATAAAAAGGAATAACAGTGTTTTTTTTTCACTAGAATGTCTATTAGAACATCCTTTCTAGTAGAACTTATACAGAGATTTGTGATGTTTCTTAAAATATTGTCTAGTCAGAGGCAAATTTGAGGAAAGTGTTCTAGAAAGATTGAGATGAGCCAACTTCTACAATTCACATCACTAAGAAGCTTTAAAAAATTATATATGCACATACATATATTTTCTTTCTTATTTTTATACTACAAATGTAATACCTGCTTGATATGAAAATTCAAACACATGTTCTTAGCAGTGCTACTCTAAAGTACTGTAATTATACTAGTAGTTTCCCCTTATTTGTGCTTTCACTTTCTATGGTTTGTTACCCATGATCAACTGTGGTCCAAAAATATTAAATGGAAAATTCCAGAGATAAACACTTCGTAAGTTTTAAATCACCATACTTTGCTGTGTGTACTTGTGCTCCTGTGTATAGTCAATACCAATATTTTTGGCCCAAACTTTCAGGAAAAAAAGGTTCTGTTTTAATTTTTAATTCAATTATTTATTTATTTATATTTAAATACTTGGTTTTTGTATTATAAAGGGATTTTAGCATTTATTTTTGAACATATGGCATAAAAAATTTTATGTAACAAATAATTACAAAACACAAGAACAGATACAAGGTATTTCAGTTACTACACATGTATAATGCTTATCCTTATTTTTCCCTCAAAAATTTGGGCAAAAAAATGCACATTATACACTGCAAAATGTGGTACATGCCATTTTGCGTACCTCACTTCATGTCATTATGTAGGCATTGTATCATCTCACATTATTATAATAAGGAGGATGTTAGGAAGAAGTACAATATGCTATTTTGAGAGAGACCACATTCACATAACTTTTATTGCTATTACAGTATTTGTTATATTTGTTTTATTTTATTATTATTGTCATTAATTTCTTATTGTGCCTAATTTATAAAATCAACTTTATTACAGGTACATATTTGTAGGAAAACATAGTATATATATAGGGTGCAGTACTGTCTGCTGTTTCAGGCACCCACTGAGGGTGTTGGTACGTATAGCTAACAGATAAGGGTGGATTATTGTAAATATAATCTTGCTTATTTTATTTATATCAGCAGGGTTAATGTAATCATGGATTTTTTTCATTTATTTCAGACAGGTTACACTGGTGACTTAATGCTTTTTAAAAATGCTAATTGGTATAAAGACTTACAAATTCATAGTCTACAAAATCCCCCATTTTTAATCATTTCAAGGAATAAGCTTATAAACTTGTTGGTTCATGTGCCAAAGAAATTATATATTGAATGGAAATTGAAGTAGTATTTTCAGAACATCCTTGTTTTCAGTACACTTGAAAGGGTCTTTCATGAATATTATTTTAGAAAAGTTTTCTTTATGTGGTGGCTAGTCTTCATCAGCATAATATAGAGAAAATGATATGCCTCATGGTTCTGAAATTTCAGTAGTTTTCTTTTACTCTGTGTGAATAAAACACTTAAAATTAATGAAATGTATATTATTTTCTTGTAGAAGTTTAACTTTCTTATTAAAGTATAGGGTGTTTTTCTATTCAGTGGATTATGAAAGTAATTTTCTTTTGTATTTTACTTTCTTTTCTTTTTTTTTTTTAAATATTTTATTTATTTATCTTCAGAGGGGAAGGGAAGGAGAGAGGGAGAGAAATATCAATGTATGGTTGCTTCCAGTGCATTCCCTGCTGGGAAATGGCCTGCAACCCAGGCATGTGCCCTGACTGGGAATCGAACCGTGATCTCTTGGTTCACAGGCCCGCGCTTAATCCGCTAAGCTACACCAGCCAGGGCAGTATTTTACTTTCTTATATGAGATATTTATGCTATCTAGGCAATGTTTTGTTTTTCTAAAATGCTTAAGAAGATAGAAATAATATCTAAACATTTATTTAAATGCTAATAGAAAAGATGAATAAAATTTTTGTTTGAACTAATTTAAAAATATGAAAAATCTTATTATAATTTATTTAATTTGTGAGAAACCACATTGCCTTTGCATGAATAATGCAAATTTGAGAAATTTGAGTGTTTAATATATGCAAATATTTACATAACTAAAAACTAAAATGTTCAACAGTAAGTAACCATATAACTCTCATGAAGCAATATAAACATTTTGTAGAACTGAAGCTATTTTAAAATGAAGACTAGCCCTGGCCAGTGTGGCTCAGTTGGTTGGAGCATTGCCCCATAAACCAGAAAGTTGCAGGTTCAGTTCCTTGTTAGGGTCCATGTCTAGGTTGTGGGTTCAGTCCCTGGTTGGGGGCATGTAGGAGAGACAACCAATTGATGTTTCTCTTTCACATCAATGCTTCTCTCCCTCTCCCCCTCTCTCTAAAATCAGTAAATATTTTATGAGGTGAGGATAAAAATAAATGAATAAATAAATAAAATAAAGACTGATTTTCTTTTTAATCTTTCAGTGGATGGAAGAATACAAAAACGATATGCTAACTGAGAATGATGCCCAGTACCTGACCATTAAAGAAGTGTTTTATCATTTAATTGAATGCAATAAAGATATTCCAGGGATCTCTGAGGTCAATTGGATTATTCATGTGGTTGATTCCCCCGATGTAAATGCCTTTGTGCTTCCAGTAAGTAAATGTTCTCAAACCTAATTTTTAATTGTTAAATTTCACATTCTTGTTTCTTATCATGTTCTAGTTGCTTACATTGTTTTCTTCACGGTGCAGAATGGACATGTGTTTGTCTTCACGGGGCTCGTTAGTGTGTCGGACACTCATCAACTTTCCTTCATTTTGGGCCACGAGATAGCACACGCAGTACTTGAGCACGCTGTAAGTACCTAAAGTGAACATTTAGTTGTTGAAATGTTGCAGTTAGCAAGCTGAATTTTTTAAAGAGCTGAATCTTTTCAGTGTTCTTTTTTTGGATGGAATTTTAGTTTTCAGTAATTGTCTTCTTCTGTTACCTGAAAAAAATACAATTGGCTAATTTTGGGAGTTTTTATGGTCTTTAGTATTTGATAATGAATAATTAGTGTTTCTCTTAAATACCATTTTTATCACCCGTCTCTTTTGCTAGGAAGTGATTATTCTCAACCTCTAATTATTTCAAATTAGATTTAAAATTTTCATAATTATTAACGTACTCGTAATCTAGTCAGAAAATTAACTGTAGGAAAGTGATATTACTATTTAAATGGGTAAATCAGTTTCCTTGGTTTTTTATTCATTCTCTGAGGATAGCTTGGAGCATCTTTGAAAATGTCTACAATGATATGCCATATATAATTAATGCAGAGTAATAAGAATGATACCTTGCCATTGTACAGTTTATTGAGCTTTTTAGTATGTACCCCCTCATTCATAATTTTAATAGTGTCCTCATGAGGTATGTATTTAATATCCCTGTATTGTGTATGAGGAAACCAATGTTTAAAAAGGCTCTAAGTAACATGACTAACCTAAGTGGTGGAATGGGGACTTTAAGCCATCTCTACTTTTTGTAAGTCCAGCATTGCTTCCTTTTACCACAGTTACCTGTTTGTTGGAGCACTTTCTTAAAGACCATAGAGTTCAGGTTGATTTATACTTCTGTGAGAGCACATCTGTTTGTCTTGGTATGAGTCCATAAATGTAATATATTTGTTTATACATATTTTATTTTTACTCTTTAAAAAATATACATGGTGCCCTGGCGGCATGGCTCAGTTGGTTGGAGCATTGTGCTGCAAACCGTAGGGTCCTGGGTTCGATTGCTGGTCAGTGCACAAGCCTAGGTTGCAAGTTCAGTTCCAGGTTTGGTTCCTGATCAGGCACATACGGGAGGCAACCAGTTGATGTCTCTCTCTCCCCTTCCTTCCCCTCTCTCTAAAATCAGTAAACGTGTCCTCAGGTGTGGATTTAAAAAAAAAACACGAAACACGTATGACTCTTTTTTATCCAATAATTGATTGATGTACAGCACAGAGAATATAGTCAATAATACCATAATAACTTTTCATTGTGACAGGTGGTTATGCTAAGTATGGTGATCACATAGTAAAGTATATAAATGTTGAATCACTGTTGTACATTTGAAACTAATGTAATATTGTATGCCAACTAAACTTTAATAAAAAAATTTAAAATATATGCATGGCTCTTTTGTCCACATAATTAGAGACAGGTATATTTTCTTTAATTGAAAATATGAAGGTAAATAGTGAAAGGATTGTGAAATGCTATATAGGAAATGCAAGTAATATTAACTTTAAATGGAAATGAAAATGTTATTAATTCCTCTAAAAGTCATCTCAAATTCTTTCTATTCCTTAGAGTATTAATAAGATGAGGTGGGCCAAAGTTGTGCTTTTCTGAAGCACAAATAGTAGAAATCTTCTTTATTTCTTCTGAGTTGTAGGAAAAATTTTAAAGTATTTTCTTTAAACAAATATATACAAGAATAAATCTGAGCATTTGAAATAGATTTTATCTTTCAAGAAATGGCTTCAGAACTGCAAAATCAATCAGTTTTGGGTATTTTTAGCATTTAAAGGGTGTTAATATTTAGCACATTTGTTTTTCTGGCATCTCGTTTAATGCTGCATTCAGCATATTGTTATCTCAGTGCAAGGACAATAATTAAATGTGACATAAAAAGTAAATAGTAGCCTTAAAAATAGAAAATAGTTATTAATATTTCTTTGGCAGAGGTCTTAGAAATCAACACTATGTTTTCTTTTTTAGCAGTCTCCATTTTGATTTGATGGAGCCTTTTATTTTGTTTTCTTTATTCCACAAATACATAGTGATTTTGCTGTATAATAGCAATTCTTCAGTAATAACAAGGATTTTTTCTCTACTATAATGACTTCATCATTTGGAATTTTACTCTTTTATGCTAAAATAATTCCTTAATTGTTTTTCATGACCCACAGTTCTTATAATGAAGAAAAGAATGCTTTATGAGGGCAGATTGTATTGTAAAGAGAAGTATTCCAGGTGGTTATTTCTGGTTGTCAGCTATGTTTCATACACCAAAGTAAGGATTCCTCTATTATCAACATTAGCATTACACCGACATCTGTAATTGACTTTAATGGTGAACAATGAGCAATCCTGTGCGTTAAACTTATATTTAGATATTATGACTAAAAATAACTCTTTTAAGGAAAACCACTTTTGATTATTGCTGTAAGTAAATACAGAAATTCATAGAACCCAATTTCCTGGTGAGAAATACTAGACTTATAAAATTGCAGACTTACAGAAAATGAATCATATATTAGGTCATGATGGCCAAAAGATTTTTATTTAAAATAAACTAATTTATTTCTGAATTGTTCCTTGTTTTAACTGCTTCATATGTTACATAGTGTTTAGTCTCTGTCTAACAGTATAATAAGCACATTTATTTGATTTTTAAAAAGAATTAACAACTCTATGAGAAACTAAAACTTCCTGGGTTTGATTCCTTGTCCTTTTACTAATAGCTCTGTGAATTTGGGCAACTGTTTTAACCTGTCTCCATCTTAGTTTCTTTATCTGTAAAATAGAGATAATTGCACCTATTTCACAAGATTACTATTCTCATTAATATAAGAAAGTGGGGATTAATGAATCTGTCATTGGATCTGAGTGAGGGTAAGTGGCTCAGTAAATGTTAATTGAATGAATGAGTGAATATGTAAGTATGTAAGCAAATGATGAGACAAACAGACTGAGAAAGGATAAAGCATACAGAAGAGAAAAACCTTATAATCTTTGTTTGTGAAGGTCATTTAAACATAAGTAATTATTTAATGTGATTACACATGATAAACTAGAAAACACATATACTGTCTCAGTTTATTAAATGTAATAATATTTATTATTTTGATTATTCTCAGGCAGAAAAGGCCAGTGTGGTTCATTTATTGGATTTCCTAGGTCTGATTTTTCTCACGATGATTTGGGCCATTTGTCCTCGAGATAGCTTGGCAATTTTGGGCCAGTGGTTACAGTCTAAATTGCAGGAGGTAAGTCTGAGACAATAACTTGAATTTGTAATGGCCAATGGTGAGGATATTTTAATAGTACTGTAAAGCAGCAAATGCTGGAAGTGTTTTCATATATTATCATGAAACATGGGTACTAATTTAGCAATTTATGTTTTTACATTTTCAGGGGGTATTCTTAATAATGAGTATTCAAATTTGAAAGTATTGCATCTCTCTAATGATGGAGATAGATGGGTTAGTAGGGCTTAGCAACTCTTGGCTAACACAGTTGTGTTTTCTTTTGGCACAATCATGGTTCATACAGAGACAACCCAGTCACAAACCCTTCCTTTCCTTCTGCCACTTTACCTTCGAACTTTCCACTTCTGTTTCTCACATTGACTGTGGTGTACTTACTGGGTGACTTTCCAACCCCCAAGTATTTGTGTTTTGATGGGGAACTCTTAAAACCTGTAAACTTTTATGGGCACAAGGTTGGGTGAGCTACTTTACCCCCTCACCTCCTCACTCCTAGTTAAACTAACATTGCCTAGGAAATATTGAAAGGGCAGTCTTACTGTTTGTTGACTTTTGTTCTTTGTGCTTATGTATAATGATAATCATTTCATAAAACGTATTCTCATTTTGTTCAAAACACTGCACTACTGAAAGGTTCTGCACTCTTGATAATTGCTTTATTAACTGTGATTAATTATTTTATTTTACATCTTTTTTCAAATATTTTGTCTTGTCCTGGGAGATTTAGTTATTTAGGAACAATCTGTTATTTGTTTATTTAATGATTTGTGGAGCACCCATCAGGGTGCCATCTGGGTGCTGTTTAAATCTAATGTGTAAAACTCTTTGAGACAGATTGCTTTTGAAATTGGATAACTTAGTCTTTTCTTCATTGTTGCCATATCATTTGGCTTCATTTATATTTAAATAAATATTCTTAAAAGGAAAAAGAAGAAATGATTATTGCTTAGGTTATAGGATCTCATATTTTGAATTTTATTTCTGTTATGGTGTGCTGGGAAGTGAAAGGAGTTAATGTAGTTTCTTCTCTAACAATAGATAGCTTTTCCTGTAATGGAATCAGAAGATTTGGTCATAAGAAAAATAAATTTTAGCTGTTTCTCTTTTGAAATACTTGATGAATCATGCTACTTTGGTATAAATCTTTGACTTAATAACTAAATTGAAAATAAAGTAGGTATTACTTCTCTTTGAACTCTTTTTTCCCTAAGTCAAGTGTTCTCCCTAAATTTTGGTGAATTTGGGCAACTGTTTTAACTTGTCTCCATCTTAGTTTCTTTATCTATAAAATACAGGGTCCAGCAGAAATAAGACCTGCTTGAGTGTGGTTGGTAGGGTAATGATATGGGTGTAATAATTTATAGATTTAATTTGAACATTTCACCTAAAATGTCATATGGTGTGGTTGAGTGTGATATCGTTATATTACAGAATTACATGCTTATGATTTTGTGATAAAAAGGGGCATTATTTGTGCCAGACTCTATAGTTAAAGCCTTGCTTGTTGTGATTAGAGGGTGGAGGGGAGAGCGTAGAGTGAAGTCTTTAAGGAAGGGGACATGCTGACATTTATCGACCAGAGGAAGGAAGAGAAGAAGAAAGAAGTAGGGGCCCTCACTTAACCATTGGGGAGCCTTATTTTTGTAATCTTAAAGGTCTGGGTATAATGTAGCAGGCCTCATAGAGCACTACCAGGCACGGCTTTGAGAGCTATTCATAATAAATAATCATAGTAGCTAACATTTATGGAGTGCCTACCCTATGTTAGGCACTAGGATAAACAACATATCATAGATTAATTATGTGTTGGTATTAAGAGGACCAGCTCTGATCAGATGGACCTGTGTTTGAATATAGACTTTTTAGACCTAAACTCTATAGGACCTGAGCAGGTTACTTCACTTATATAGATCTCAGTTTCTTCATTGTGATTTGAGATAATATACTGATTAACTCAAAGCATTGTTCTGAAATGAATGATAAATTTAAAGCAGGGGTTCTCACTGTAAGCACTATTGCTATTTTGGACGGGATAATTCTTTATGGAGAGTTGGCTTGTGCATTGCAGGATATATATATAATAGCCTCTAACCATCTAGCTGCCTCCAAACAGCATTCTTCCTTCCCACAGTGTTCCACCAGACAATCAAAACTGTATCCAAATACTCATATTTCCAAATGTCTCCAGGAGACATAGTCACATCCCTTTGAGGACCATGGATTTAAAGCATTTAGCACAGTACCTGGCACAGAGTAAGGACTCAGTAAATGGGAGCTATTATTATTGTTTGTTTATTTTATTCTCTATGCAACATGTGGTGCTACTGGGCTTAGATGTTTTAAATATTGGGTTGGCCCAACAGTTCATTTTTTGTGTAAGATGGCTCTAATAGCTCTTAGTTGTCTTTAATTTCATTCAAAACAATTTTGTTAGGTTTGTATTGTGACAGCTGTCATATCAGTGTGCATTTAAAAAACATCAAAATTGGTGAATATTTGTGTAACCATTTTAATATTGAAGTTGGAAGAAAATACACAATTTTTCGGTAAATTATGCTTTATTATTTCAAGAAAGGTAAAAACAGCTCTAACAAAAAAGATTTGTACAGTGTATGGAGAAGGTGCTGTGACTGATCAAATATGCCAAAGGTGGTTTGCGAAGTTTCTAGCTGGACGATAATCCATGGTCTGGTAGACCAGTTGAAGTTGGTAGCAATCAAATTGAGACATTAATTGAGAACAATCAACATTATTATGTAGGAGATAGCTGACGTACTCAGAATACCCAAATTAATAAAGTTATTGGTGAAAATGAAAAATATGACTTCTATTTTATGGAAAAAACCAAAGGAATTTTTTTTGCCCCCCCAATGATTAGCCCAGGGTGAACAGTTAGAATGTCAGCGTTTGGACTGGAATGAATGTAAGTCTCCTTTGAAAGCCAGTGTGTTACATTAGTTATATTATCAGTAGACTGGATGGGACACCTGTAGATGAGTTATGGAGAGTGAAGGCACTGTGTCATATAGTTCAGCAACCTAAACATTACTGAGGAGGAAGAAAGTTATATTTAATGGTCATGTGCTGTGGACCAGATTGATCATTTTATTTCTAGCTATCACTGACATGTACCTTTGAAAAATTGCTTCCCCAATTAATAGCTCTTTTCTCAAAAGTGCTGCCTATTGATCCATTGCCTACAAAGTTTTAGTACTTACTGAAAATTAGAATTTAACTGGAAAGCAGTCACATAAATACAAGTAATTAGAAAAATTAAAGTTACCATATCTATTTGCATTTTAAAATTTAGGTTGGAAGTAAATTTCATTTTCCTAACTAATCAATACTTAGAAAAAAAGGAGATTAAGATAGTTTATCAAAGAATGAACATTCTGTTCTAATGGTTAATTTTCCAATTAAAATAAATTCTCTAGTAGTGTCACTGGCTATTAATTAGCTATATTTTTTCAGTTTTCTTTTAAAACTGAAGATCAAATGTTCCTTGGCCATAATAAAAGACTGCATCAATAAGCTTTCTTAAGGAATCTTTTACATAGTAGGCAGAGATTATAAATGGAAAAATAGAAGTACTCTATATGGTAACAATAGACTCTCCAGAAGTTTGTAGGTGTGATTTTATTTATTCTTTCTGTGTTTAAAGAATATTAATCTCTGGTGGAAGAAATAAAGGCTGTACTGTATGTCTTATACCATGGTGTTCTTTAAATGTCAGTAATGGAGATTTTAAAAACTTCAGATACTCCATGAAATTAATTTTAGAAACCTCATTTTGTTGTGAAATAACCTTAATGGAGCTTTTTTCTGTTTCTTTTTAGTATTTGTTTAGTAGACCATACAGTAGAACACTGGAGGCTGAGGCGGACAAAATTGGACTACAGATTGCTGCAAAGGTAACATGTTCAGTAGCTGAGAATACACAGTGTCCTTCACACAGTGAAAGATACATGTGCATTGTCTTAATCAAGTTTGGCATGGACAGAGAATGAGAGTTGGATTGTACACAATTTTTTATTAATTTCATTTTAAATCTGTGCCCTCTGGAAGCTAATGCTGTCCTTATTTTACTCCTCTCCCTTGTTTTGCGGATCTAAGGAGGCTTTTTGAGTAAATAGGATGATATGTAGCTGTTTCTCCAGACTGGGAGAAAGGTTTATCATATTGTAGATGTGATCCCGGATGAGCAAACTGAAGTTTTACCATTAAAATAAAGGGGAGAGCAGCAGGCTTATTTAGAGCTCTGTATCTTTCAGGTTATTTTTGTTAACAGCAGATGGCTTGTTTTTGCTAGCCACAGAGAGCAGGTCTAGGTGTTCACCCTGGGTTAAGTTAGCTTTGTTCATATCTACTTAACATGGCATTTTATGCCTGGTTGCTATTTTTAATCACCTGTGAAAATTGAGGGTTATTAGTTGTAGGATTTAATATTAGAAGCAAAATTGGATTTTTAAAAAATGAGTAAAAACAGTGCCACTTCACATATTAAATTCAAATTGTATTTAATTCTTTGTTGAATTTTCAGTAGTTATTAAAAAGTCCTAACTGTTAAAAAATCACTATTATATGAACTTCTCATTATGAGTTTTATGGGTTTAATTTCATAAGTCAAGATATTACTCACAAAAGCACAAGTAGTTTTTTGAATGTTACATGAGTACAATAAGTAAATTATTAGATTGCATAGATGGAGAGGTTCCCAGATAATGGCCCTCAGACTGGCTGTGCCATGACTTTCCTCACGCCAGTGTCCCACAGCTCATGAAGTTTTCCCTTGGGGGGTGTGTTCTGGTTAAGAACTCTTTGCCTAGCTCAGTAAATTCTTTCTGTTTTATTTCCAAGAAGCTTTATTGTTGTGTGTGTGTGTGTGTGTGTGTGTGTGTGTGTATACATATATATACTTTATAAATTACATATATATTTTTATATATATAAAAAATGAGGAATAGGTCAAGGTAATTTTTTTCCATGTGGATATCTAATGAACTCAGCACTGTTTATTAAAGTTATTTTTTCCTCCTCTATACTCAGTGTCTCTATCATAAGATTTAGAGGCTCTGTGGAATTTTGTTTCTGGTCTCCCTATTTCCACAGTGGCCTTTTATTTACTTTTGAGCCAATGTGATATCATCATTGTAGCCTAGTAATAAGTCTTGATGTGTAAGAACTTCTGTAATAGGTAGCTCAAGAATCTGTAGATGCCATGGTGAACTGGCATAAAGAGTTGTCTCCATCTCTCTTATCTTTCAAATCTTGACTTGTCAAATTTAGCTGCCTTCTCAAGATAACTTGACAAGTTTTGGCTCTCTAGCTCTGTTAAACAGCCAGAAGCTCTCCTTGGTCACCTCTTTCTGCTCAGATTTCTTTTGAGTTCTGCTCATATTCTGAGTCTGTTGCTGTTCATTGCTTAACATTTAATAAACCCAGTGATTCCAATACTGGAGTTTTGTCCAAAGAAACACAAAACACTAACCTGAAAGAATATATGCACCCCTATGGTCATTGCAGCTTTATTTACAATAGCTAAGGTATGGAAGCAACGTAAGTGCCCATCAGTAGATGAGTGGATAAAAAAGCTGTGGTACATATGCAGTGGAAGAGATTACTCAGCCATAAAAAAGAGTGAAATTTTACTATTTGCAATAGCACAGATGAACCTAGAGGGTATTATGCTCAGCAAAATAAGTTAGTCAGAGAAAGACAAATACCATATGATTTCACTTACATGAGGAATCTAAAGAACAAAATAAATGAACAGACAAATTTGAAACAGATTCACATAGATACAGAGAGAGAACTGGTGGCTGCCAGAGGGGAGGGAGTTGGGGAGCTGGATGAAAGAGGTGAAGGGACTAAGAAGCACAAATTGGTAGCTGTAAAATAGTCACAGGAAAGTAAGTAAAGCATAGGAAATATAGACAATAATATTGTGATAGCTATGTGTGGTGCCAATTGGGGTACTGAAAATATCAAGGAGAACACTATGTAAAGTTTATGATTGCCTAACCACTAAGCTGTACACCCGAAACCAATACATAATAAAAAAGAAATGACAGATTTGCTGAGGGGAAGAGTGGCACACAGGTCAGACTCACCTCAGTGAGCTTTCCTTCTTTCTGGAATTTTGACTTCTCTAGTCTTGCCTAAGTTGGCAACTGGATAGAGCAAAGCTTTCACTTAGAATGGAAGGGCAGATAAAGTGCTTCTCAGAGAAGGTCAAATTAAGGGAGTTCATCATCACCAAGCCCTTATTGTATGAAATGTTAAAGGGACTTATCTAAGAAAAAGAAGATAAAAAACATGTGTAGTAAAATGACAGCAAACTCACAATTATGAGCAACCACACTTAAAACAAAAACAAAAAGAAACTAAGCAAACAACTAGAACAGGAACAGAACCACAGAAATGGAGATCACATGGAGGGTTAGCAACAGGGGAGTGGTAGGAGGAGAAAGGGGGGAAAAGGTACAGGGAATAAGTAGCATAGATGGTAGGTAGAAAATAGAGGGAGGGCAAGAATAGTATGGGAATTGTAGAAGCTAAAGAACTTATGACACATGGACATGAACTAAAGGGGGGAATGTGGGTGGGAGAGGGTATGCAGGGTGGAGGGGAGTGAAGGGGGGAAAATGGGACAACTGTAATAGCATAATCAATAAAACATTTAAATAAAAAATTTTTTATTAATTTGACCAAAAATGGAATCTCTTTGCTTTTAAATATTTGCATTTTCTTGTCCAGTAGTAAAGTTGAGGATTTTCATTTTTATTGGCTATTTTATTGCTTCTTTTGTAGATTGCCTTTATTATGCTTTTGCTGGGTAGATTTTTAAAAAATGCATATTCTAGGCTTCACACTTGGAAATTCTGAATCAGTAGTTAGATGATGAAGCTCTGAATCTGAATAAGTTTACGCGCTGCCAAGTGATTCTGATATCCAGGCAGATTTGGGAATTACTGCTTTGAGTAATTACTACATGAATAACCATATTCCAGTTTTGTTTTGGGGTGACTTGGTAAGTTAAATTTTCTGTTTTATTTAAAAAATAACATTGACATTAAGTTAGTAAAGAAGTATTGATATTACTTTGATTATTTATAATATGCAAAAAAAATTTTTTTAAAAAAGGCTATATCTGCCCTGGCTGGTGTGGCTCAGTAGATCGAGTGCTGGCCTGTGAACCAAAGGGTGACCAGTTCGATTCCCAGTCAGCGCACATGCCTGGATTGCATGCCAGGTCCCCAGTGTGGGGTGCATGAGAGACAACCACACACTTGTGTTTCTCTTCCTCTCTTTCTCCTTCCTTTCCCCTCTCTCTAAAAATAAGTAAATAAAATCTTTTTTTTAAAAAAGGCTGTATCTGAATAGATAAAGTAATGATTTCATTTCTAAAGCAAACTAAGTATTATGTTGTGGACTAAGTGAACTTTTTGCCAGTTGTGATATTATTATTTGGCTCAAATGTGAAAACAGTATTTCTACAGATGTTAAGTCATGAGTAGTACATAGTGATACAGATAATGTCTTTGTTATGGAGTACTTAGGATATAAAAATTCCATCTCTGAATACAAGTATTTATTTCCCATTAAAAGGGAGAAACAGTATAAAAGCCTCAAATATTATATTTATACTACTATTTATTTTGTGATACAACCTTTTTGGTAATAACATCAGTATCTGCCATTTAATACTTATTATGTGCCAGTAATGTCATTATTTTATAAACATTGCCTAATCTAATATTTAAACTAATTCCATGAACTAGTTATTATTACGAGTATTATCTATATTTCACAGATAAAGGAACTGGAGCCAAGGTAAGTTGTTACTTCCTTGCTGACAAGAAGAGAGATAGAGACAGAGACTTCAGTGTGGGATACATCGATGTCTCCCATATCAGTTGGTTGCCTCTCATATTGGCCCTGACTGGGGATTGAACCTGCAACCTAGTCATGTGCCCTAACTGAGAATGGAACCCTCAACGCTTTGGTGTACAGGACAATGCTCCCGCCAACTGATCCACACCAGCCAGGGCAAGAGCAAACAGTTTTAAGTCTGATGAAATCCAAGGAACTTATATACCGATTTCTGGGGCAAGCTTCCTTCTGGTATTCTACCTCACAAATTTCAGCCACATCTGTAGCCCTAAACTTCTGTTTCCTAACTTTTTAGCTCAGCTAGTCTCAACATGCTCTGCTTAGAGGTTCTACGTCCCTCTGCTGTGGTCAAGAAATTGTCCTAGGCAGAGAGCAGGGGCAAATCTGGGGATCACCATAGGTGTTTCTCTCAAGGATTGCATTTCTGTCCTACCTGTTGTCCAGTACCTGAAAATGTTTGCCTCATATAGATGTCCAGTTTTAGAGATATTTATGGCAGGGGGAAAAGTCTAGTAATAGTTACTCTCTCATGGATGGAATTGTAAATCCTCAATTTTTGATTCATGATTGTTCATATTTTATAATAAAAAGTTTCTTAGTTTCTTTTTAGAAGCTCTGTATGCATAGGTTGGGATAGTAGACTTCACTGGAAGATTATAGGGCAGTGAGTTAGCTCTTTTATCTGGGAACCTTCACATGGAGTACATGTAGGCCTTTTTTCTGTGGCTATTCAAGTTTCTTTGCAGAAAAATCCATAAAACTCTGCATCTCTTTTTAGGAGAGGGAGGTGGGTGTTTTCCCATTCATTGTGGAGACTTTAATTTTGCTGTTTGAACCTTACACCTCACCCCTTCTTTCCTGGGTACCAAATACCGAAACTTCCAGGAGTTCCCAGAGTGCAGGGTATCAGTCAGCTGCTAAGGAAACAGTGTAATGTAGTGATAATGAATGAGCTCTGGAACTGGATAGTTCTTTGCCAGAATACTAGCTGTGTGATCTTGGGCAAGTTACTTATCCTTTTTTGTACCTTGATTTTTCTCGTCCATAAGAACAATAGCAGGACCAATATCATAGAGTTGATACAATTAAAGTCCCAATAGCACTAATCTTCTAATCCTTTATGTTCAGATGTCAGCCTGTAATTTTCCTCTTTATATTTTACAAGTATCTCAAACCTAATAAATTCTATGTTAAATCCTTGATTTCCCTTCATATCTATCTATTTCTCTGCTAGTCTTCCTTTTTCCAATAAATATATCACTTTATATTCAGTTGGTTTTGGAAAAAAACCTGGAGTCCTTCTTAGTACTTCCCTCTTTATCATTTTGTTGTAATCGGTTAAAATCCCAGTTTTATCTGTAAGATGTACCCCAATATGTTTCCATCTCCACTGTTAGCATCTTTCACCTGGACTTCTGTGCCAGCCTCATTATAGCTTTCACTGGCTCCATTTAAACTCCCCTCTCTCCTATTCTCTACGCTGCCACAAATAAGAATCAGGCCTAGTGAGCTAGGATGTTCATTTTCTCAAGCAAGACTTAACATTGGCCATCATTTGCCATCAGTTTTTCAGTTTCTGGGATGACTTACTCCTAATTCTGACTGATGCATTTCTTTTAAATATTTGTGAATATAATCAGAAGGAAGGTGTTTTTAGGACCTGGTGACACTCTCTAATAATTGGTACATATAGCTCTTCTCTGACCTGTTACGTTTTCATTTATTAATTCACCATATATTTAATGTGTGCCTATCATCTTCCAGGATGTAGGGATGCATAGTACCTTTGTGGAGGTCAGAATCTGAGCAAGAAACAAAGACACTTAATAAATAAATTTTACAGTTTGAAGTATTATGATAGAGATAGACAGGCTTCCAATTGAATAATATAGCAGAGATATAACTTTATCTAGGGATCGGGAAAACTTAGTCTGGGGATTAGACTGAGGAAGAAATTATTTAAAGTGAAGACATGAAAGCTAGGTAGTTATTCTAGTGAGGATGTTGAGGGGGTGTTTTGGCATGGTGGACAGCATGTTTAAAGGCAAGAGAAACGGTGGCCTATTCCAGGAGTTGAAAATTCAGTATGACTGCAGTGTAGGTAGAGTCAAGAGCACCAGTGGCAAGAGAGAAAAGTGGAAAGTAGGTAAAGACTGCGTTGTTAGCAATTTTAAGGATTTTAAGCTTTATGTTGCATAGTGGTTAGGACCTGGGACTTCATGGTCAGAGAGACCAATGTCTGAACTTGTCTCCTCCACAGGACCATAGAAAAATCACTTAATCTCTTCAAGTCTATTTCCTACTCTGAAAAAATGGGACTAATGATAGTACCTACCGCAAAGGGTTATTTTGAGTATCCCGGGCTACATTCTTATTTGTGGCTTGCATCCTTTTTTTGGACATTAACACATCAGACCCCCTTGACTTCTTGCCATTTAATATTCAAATCACATAACATAATATTCTTATTCCTTTCTGTCTTTACTAGACTTCTTTGTACCGTGGCTGAAAAGGAGAGAACATGCTGACTTGAGGACACAAATGCCCTCTGCCCTTGGTAGTTTTGGCAGTTACACTTACTGCCATAAATTGCTAAGTGGGCATTCTGATTTTATGTCAGTCTTATGAGCTTGGTTAATGGAAACTGTTCTTGGGAGATGGATCTACTGGTCATATGCTATCCCATTAGATTTATGAGCTTTTAAGGCCAAGGGCTAAACAGAATATGGAAAATTCATTAAAATCAAGTTACTTCTGAGGCCTTCTTCAAAATAGGCAGTTTGCCTTCCCTAGAGTTCTTTCTACTTCTACTCAACTAATGACTGAGTTTTTGTATATTTACGTTTTTAGAGTATTAATTTTTTATTTATAAGATATTTAATTTATCATTATATAAATTCAAAATGACTAATATAGAGTTAATAAAGGCTGGTAGGACTGAGGTGTGACTTAAACATAGAATAATAACTAGCTGTCCAGTTATCAGCTGACAAAAAGATGTCCTGTGGAATATTTGATTTTGTTGCATTTATATGTTTATTTGTCATGATAAAGAGAATTTGGCACTTTACAGTCACTTACAGAAACGACTTGTGTTGATTTGACAAGCAAATCATTCATTTTTATTTTTGAGTATTTGTTTCTTAACTATGAAAAAGAAAACTTATTTTCTTTTAGTGGTTCTAAACCAGGGGTGGGTGGTTTAGAAGACCTTCTTTGGTCTTCTGCGGTCATCTTTCAGGAGGGCACTTCATATGATTGATCTTGATTGATTGTCACCGTGACTGGGGAGATGGGGATTACTGGTGTTTAATGGACACGAGACTGCGGGGAGGCGAGCTTATGAAATACTCTGTAGTGGCCTGGAGAGCCCTCTGGAGGGAGGAATTGTCCAGCCCCAAAAGTTTGTAAGTGGCCCTGGTGAGAGACAGTGTCAGCTGGTTTCCTCCTGTAGCCTACCGAAATAACTATGCAGACAGCACCATCTAGTGAGGGAAATAGGGAATAAGCAAAACTTTCATCATAGAAATAAGAGAAAATTCAAAATTCTAAACTTTCTTTAAAATACTAGGTTATAGAATCATAGACTTGGAGCAGGAAGGGAAATTGGAGATAATCTAATTCACCTTCTCCCTTTACAGATAAGGAACTTAGGGTATAAAGAGGTGAAGTGGTTTGTCCAATACCATATACCTAGTTAGCAGTGAGAGACAGGGCTAGAGTCCATGTGTCATAGTTTTTACGTTTTTAGTTGCTATGATTTTAGCGCTAAGTATTAAGTATTAATGATAAAGCTTCAGGATAGAGAAAAATATATATATTAAAATTTATTACAAATTTATTTATTGTATTGAATTGACATGCTGGCAATTAAAAGATGCGAATGAAATGAATTATAAATTAATGAAAATCTTTTTATTTATCTTCTTTGTTAGGACACATTAAGTAGTTTTGATAAGTCAGGCATTTTTCTTTTCCTTTTTTCTTTTTTTAATGAGAGGGATCGGCAAATACTGAGAATGGTTTGGCTGAAACCATCTTGCTATTAATCACATTCAGTTGGACAAGAGCAATTTTTAATTATTGAGTGAAAAAATGTTGTTCAGACCAGAAATGGGTTACAGAGTGAAGTGAGCTTTACGAAGTGATGCCATTGACAGTGCTGGGAAAAGGAACCCGTGGAAGTGAGAGACTGACTGAAGCAGTTTCCTGGTGGGCGGCAATGACCGTGACCACAGTCGTGCTGAGAACACTGACGCTGGTGTTGACCACAGTGGTAATAGCAATGGCTAACGCTCATGTGCCGGGCGCTGTTCTGAGTGTTTCCCATGTGTTGTTAGCTTTTACTCTTCATAACAGCCCTGTGAAGTAGAGGTACTATTATTAGCCTCATTTTTCAGATGAAACTGAGGGATAGAGAAACTAAGTAACTTGCCAAAGCTCTCCCAGATACTAAAGTTTTCGCCTCCCAGGATAAAGGAACATTTATTACTGAGATGGAACTTTCTATAATACTTCAACCCACCAGGAACAGTTTTGGTCTTTTGCGGTATTGTCCCTAAGATGATCATTTTTATATCTATTTCGGTACCTTTAAATCTCATCCTAAAATACCCTCAGTGTATTCTTCTACCCATAGGAGTCCAACTACCCTTCTTCCACAGTTCTTTGCAGTATTATCTCAGGTGACTATTTTACCTACCATATGTGTATGTGGAATACAGGAGAGGATTCCAGAATGACTGGGACAAGTGTACGGTATCAGTGGCATTCCAAAAAAACACTGAGAGCTGCTAATGTCACCATTTAGAGAGAGAAGGTGAGGGCTGGCAGGAGTTTTGTTGGACAGTCTAGGTAAATAGAAAGAGCAAAATTTCAAGACACTTTCCATCTTTGTAACTCTAATAACCCTAGGGTATACTAGGGTTGATACATTTATACATTTTTCTCTAGCACTGTTTTGGCATTGGGAAACATTCAGAATATAAGATTAGTTCTTACACTACCATACTCTTGTGAATATCATATCTCACTGGGTTTCTAATTGAATGGTAGCACATTCTTTGTCAATTAATAGGTATCTTAATTCATATTCATGTGTATTGGTATTATAGGCTGAATTAAACTAGACGCTTCTTTAGTTGTAAATTCATGACATCATCACTTATGACCAAACCTAGCATCCTGCAATAACCACAAGACTCTGGTGCTCACCTGGGGGAAGCAAGAGTAGAAACAGTGTCCAATGTGTTCTTGATTCTGAGCGGGCTGCTTTATGAGAGTTATCACATTTAATCCTAATGACCCACTGTTTTAATTTCATTTTTACACATGAATCTGAGATTCCTGGAGACTAAATTATTGGCCCAAGATCATAAACTCTGGAACCAGTCTATGTGGGTTCAAATCATTGCTCTATCACTTACTAGCTGTGTGACCTTGGACAAATTACTTGACCTCTGTGTGCCTTGGTTTCTTCATCTGATCTGTAAAATGAGAGTAATAATGGTGCATACCTCATGAAGTCATTATTAATGTAATGAGTTAACATTTGTAATGCACACAGAATAATACCTAGCACATATAGGTGACAATTAATTAAATAAAGTAACTGATATTTTGAACCCATATCTTTCTGGTTCATTTCTTCCCACTGTCCCAGTACTGCCTCACAAAGTATTCAAGAACCAAGATATTTCACATATTTTCCTATGTTTCTCTGGCCAACTGTGGTCATTATTTTTTCTATTTTAAAAAGGAAATGTCTAGAAAGCATCCCACCCCCCCTTTCTTTATGTACTTCCAGACACTTGGTAAACACAAGTTTCTTTGCAAAAAACACAAGTTTTTTACTTTGCAAAAATTTTTGTGTAGACAACTGAGTTAGGCTTATGATGGGCTAAATATTTATTTAAAATATTGTCATATTGATCTATAATTTTCACTTTTTCATTTTTTTATTGTAGTAAGAACATTTAACATATATAATACAAGGTTGTATATCACATCTCCAGAATTTATTCATCTTGCATAACTTCATTTATACTGTTGAATAGCAACTTCCAACTTTCCCCTCCCCCTACCCCCTGGCAACCACCATTCTGCCCTCTGCTTCTCAGAGTTTAACTACTTTAAATACCTCATCTAAGTGGAATCGTGCTGTATTTGTCCTTTCGTGACCAGCTTATTTCACTTAGCATGATGTTCTCAAGGTTCATATATGTTGTTGGATATGGCAGGATTTCCTTCTTTTTCAGGACTAAATAATCCATTGTATGTGTATACCGTATTTCTTAATCCATTTTTCCACTGACGGACATTTAGGTTGTTTCCACAACTGGTTGTTGTGAAAAATGCTTCAATGAACAGAGTGCCAATACTTTGAGACCCTACTTTTAATTATTTTAGATAAATATCCATACATGGACTTGCTGGATCATATAAAATTTCTATTTTTAATATTTTTAGGAACCACCATACTGTTTTCTATAGTGATTGTACCATTTACATTCCCACTGACAGTATATAAGGGTTCTAGTTTTTCCACATCTTCATCACTTATGCTTTGTTTTTTGATAATAGCCATCTTAACAGATGTGAGATAATAGGTATCTCATTGTGGTTTTGATTTGCATTGCCCTGATGATTAGTGATGTTGAGAATTTTTTCTTATACCTGTTGGCCATGTGTATGTCTTCTCTGGAAAAATGTCTATTTAAGTTCTTTACCTATTTTTAATCAGGTTAAATTTTTTCTTTCTTTGCTAGTGAGTTGTAGGAATGCTTTATATATTTGAGTGCTAAAACCTTATAATATATATAGAACTGCAGATATTTTTCTCCCATTCTGTAGGTTGTTTTTTCACTCCGTTTTTTTTTCTTTACTGTGCAGGAGCTTTTTAGTTCGATATAGTCCCTCATGTCTATTTTCGCTTTTGTTTCCATATCCAAGAAATCCTTGCCAAGACCAATGTCAGGAAGCTTTCTCCCTCTATTTTCTACAAGTGTTACAGTTTCAACTCTTATGTTTTTACATTTTTATTCCCTTCTGAGTTGATTTTCTTTATGGTGTTAGATAAAGGGTTAATTTTATTCTTCATATATTCTTGGCACCCTTGTTGAAGATGAAGGGTATGCATGAGTTCATTTCTTGATTCTTTGTTCAGTGGTCTATATGTGCTGTGTTATGGTCTATATGGTCTATGTTAGTACTGTTCTAATTACTATGGCTTTGTAATATATTTCAAAATCAAAAAGTGTGATGCTTCCACCTTTGTTCTTTCTCAAGATTGTTTTGATTGCTCAGGGTTTGTTGTGGTTCTGCATGATTTCAGGATTTTTTTCTATTTCTGTAAAAAAAAGATTGCTATTGGGATTTTGATAGGGATTATATTGAATCAGTAGATCACTTTAGGTACTATGGGGATTTTAATAACAGCTCAGCCAGAGATTTTGGGGGCCTCTCAAACCTTCATGCTAGTCCAAACACATGTCTTTGTTTTTAGTGATCCTCAGGCATCTAAAGTATGCTGGGTCCTGTCAGTACTCTGAGATAGGCAAGATGGTAGCCAGTCCCTCAGGTAGCTTCCAGAAATGTTGCAATGTTAGACATGTGGTTCACCTCCTTCCCTCCTCTAGGAGGAGAAGCTGGTATCTGGGACTTTCTCCTACTTGCTCTATGCTGAGCTAGGGGATGGGCTATGGTGACTCCTGTGTGCTAGTTCAAACTGCCATCTTTGTTTCACTGGTTCCCAGGCATGTAGTGTATGCTTGGTCTTGTCAGTGGTCTGAGAGAGGCAAGACAGAAGCTAGTCCTTTGGGCAGACCTGGAAAGGCTGGAATGCTGTGCATATGGTCCAACTCTTGCCCTAGCCCTGGAGAAGCTAGAAACTGGGGTTTCTTTCCAATTATATGATACTGTGTTAAGGGTAGGGGTTATGGCAAGGGACTGTCTTGGATTTTTCTATTGGCTTTGATGTGTCTGGCTTCACATTTACCCAGGATGCAAGAGTCTCTAAACTAGTTTCTGGATTAGTTACAAATGGAATTTGTTTGTGTATTTTTCTTAAATAGGTGTGTTTTCTTATTTTGCTGATGTCACCCTGTAACTTAATTTTTATAAATTGGTAAAAATATAAAATATACTTTTGAAAACAAAATGATCTCTTATTGATGGATCTTTGAATTGTATAGGCAAACTCCACCTTCACCTTACTATTAAAGCGCATATCTCCAATCTTTTGGAATACTTTAACTTTGGAATATTTTGTAGTCTGCTGAGATAATTAATTTCTTCTAGTTCTGCATATCAAATATTACTTTAAAGTTTGCCTTCAACTGTGTTTCTTAGAGATTAAAGTGGGAAATATTTTATTTCTCTTGTGATTAACACTTTAAGTCTGAAAAAGTAGTGGATAAATATGCTTTGGTCTGTGTAGCAAAGAAACTTCATAGTAGACTCTATTTTGCTGTGTATAATTCACAAATTTTTGAGGGAAAATAAGGATGTGCATTATACATGGGTAGTACCTGAAACACCTTGTATGTTCTTGTGTTTTGTGATTATTTGTTAAATAAAATTTCTTATACTATAGTATGTTCAAAAATAAATGCTCAAATTCTTTTATAATACAAAAAACAAGTATCTAAATATAAATAAGTAAAAATTGAATTAAAAAATTAAAATGAAGGAGTTTTTTCCTGAAAGTTTGGGCCAAAAATGTAGGTTTGCATTATATATAAGAGTGCATTATATACATGGCAAAATAGGGTAATTCCTGAATTTGTAAAGTCTGTTGAAATGTTTGTTTTCCAGTTTTCAGAATTGTTTTAATTGCTAGTTGGTAGCTTATGATTTCAGTTAAAGTGCAACTTATTTTATATTTAATCAATTATCTTAGAAGAATATCTTGGTTGTTTGTCTCAGTTCATATGTAAATAGGATCTGGCACAAATAACACCCCTTTTTATTACAAAATCATAAGCATGTAATTAATTTTGTAACATAACAATATCACTCTCAAGCACACCGTGTGACATTTTAGGTAAAACGTTCAAATTGCTGTCCATCTTGTGTGAGACATTCACATATCCTACCAGCCACACTCAAGCAAGCCTTTCTTCTGCCAGATGCTGTATTATGAATGTGTTGACTTGCTGTCCAAGGACATATTTGTAGAATTCAGCATTAAATAATTATTTCTGTATAGATTTATATGTGTGTGTACATATATACACACACACGTAAGTATATATAACATTTTATGCATAAGCACACATATACATATATGCACATTTATAAATACATGTTTATGTATAAACATGAGTCATATTTTTATGTTAGTTATAAACTTCTCTATATTCCTATTTATCCACATATGTACATGTAAATCCCTATATGAGGGGGACCCAAAAAACCCAGAGTTTAATTATTATTTAAAAAAAATTAAAAAGATTTTATTTAATTTTAATTTTTAGAGGAAGGGGAAGGGAGAGAGGAAGAAGGAAACATCAATGTGTGCTTGCCTCTCGCATGCCCCCTACTGGTGACCTGGCCCACAACCCAGGCACATGCCTTGACTGGGAATCGAATCGGCAGCCCTTTGGTTCACAGGCTGGCACTCAATCCACTGAGCCACACTAGCTAGGACAGAATTTAATTATTTAAAAAATTGTGTGTTTATTCTTATATGTTTAAATTTCAGTCACCTTCAAAGTATTCTCTAGTTGGTGCAATACATCAGTTGAGATGTTTTTTTCCACTGCTCAAAACACTTTTTGAACTCATTGATTTTGATGCCTTTTGGTGCTTCTGCTATTTTTCTGTTACACCTCTTCCACATTAACAAAATGTTTCCCTTTGAGAACTTTTTTCATCTGGGGAAACAAAAAACATCACCAGGGGTGAGATAGGATGAATAGGGAGGGCGGGGCATGGGGTTCATGCCAGTTTTGGTCAAAAACTGCTGTGAACACTCAGCATGGTGTGGGCAGGTACCCTCGTAAATCACCCATTGGGCAAAAGTACTGAAAGAGTCTTCAAAAAAATTCACTGAAGCCGAACGCAGCCTCTCATAACAATGCCAGCTGCTACAGTGATACAGATGAGTTCCTAGAACACTCACCTAGTGGGGGAAACCTGTACTACGAGGGGCTCACCCTCCAGAAGATAATTTTGGTTTCTTTGGGGTTCCCCCTCATATGAGTAATAGGGTAAAGTAACTTAGATTCTTTTTAACTTAGGGTACTCAAAGGTGGCAAAGAACTATACTGTGATTCTGAAAAGACGGTGCAGTAGGAAGTACCAGACGTCGGCCTTCCCACCTAGACTGCAGTCGCACCAGCAACATCTGTCTGATGCAGCCATTTTGGGATTCTGGAGTCTGTTGAAGGCTTGCAACTTCCAGAGGAAGTCTTGGACTGCAAATTTTGCTTAATTTCCGTCAATATCAGCCCTCGGCACACTAGTAGCTCCCTGTTCACCACCCCTCGTCACATGGCAGACTGCTGTGTATGTGTTCCTGGAACAGCTTACACACATCCTTTGTAGCCAGGGTGAGCAAAAAGAGCACAGTCCTCCAAATATTAGGGATCTGTGTTTTGGTCACTGCATGTTATTTTTGATCATAGAGGTGCAGGCAAAGCAGTGCGGAGTCATTGTTGTTGCACCTTTCCCCATTATTTCAAGTCTCTCCCTCTGGCTGAAGTGACTTCTAGGGGGCTTATAGGTCTGATGCCGTCCATTTGTTTTTTCACTTTTCATTTTTCCTTTTGGGACAGACATTAAAGAATATGACATTCAAAAACAACTGCAAGTATGGGAAAATTAGAAAGTGGCAGCATATGCCCAGGGAAAAGCTCCTGAGAAAACATTAAGTTTACATCTCAGGCTGATCCTCAGCACAGACACAGCCTACTCCAATAAAATACATACATACATACATAAAACAGCCAGCCTTGGGGAGGGGGTAGAATCTGATTTCCAGAAATACATCTTTATTAGTTCAGATGTCCAGCGTTCAACAAAAATTCACAAGTCATACAAAGAATCAGGAAAAAATGATCTAGTAAAGGAAAAATTAAATCAACTGTGTCTGCCTCTGAAAAAGACCTAATGGCAGACACACTAGACAAGACTTTAGAACAATTGTTCTAAAGATGCTCAGAGAACTAAAGGAAGCTGTGGAGAAAGTCAAGAGTGATTATGAATAAAATAGGGATATCAATGTGGAGATAGTAAACCTAAAAAGAAACCAATGAGAAATTCTGAAGCTGAAGAGTACAATAATACAAATGGAAGATTCACTAGACAGATTCAGAAATTGGTTTGGACAAACAGAAGAAAGAATCAGTGAACTTCAAACTAGTACAGTAGAGCACTGGCTGGTATGGCTCATGGATTGAGTGCCAGCCTGTGAACTGAAGGTTCACCAGTTCGATTCCCAGTCAGGGCACATACCTGGGTTGCAGGCCAGGTCCCCAGTTGGGGGCACGTAAGAGGCAACCACACATTGATGTTTATCTCCCTTTCTCCCTTCTCCTCTCTAAAAATAAATGAAATCTCTTAAAAAGATAAAAAATAAACTACAACAGTAGAAATTATTGTTGCTGAGGAACAGGAAAAAAAAGATGGAAGAAAACTGAACACATTTTAAGGGACCTGTCGGACACCATCAAGTGGACCAACATATATATTGTGGGGGTCCCAGAATGAGAAGAGAAAGATAAAGGGGCAGAGATATCTGAAGGAATAATAGCTGAAAACTTCCCAGACTTGATGCAATACATGAATATGAACATCCAAGAAGCTTGATGAACTTGAGATATGATGAGCCAGTGAGACACACATCAAAATACTTTATAATCAAACTTAAAATATAAAGAATGAATTTTGAAAGAAGCAAGAGAGAAATGAATCATCACATTCAAGAGATCTCAATAGGATTTTCAGCAAATGTTTTATCAGAAACTTTGGGGACCATAAGACAATGATTGATGTATTCAAAGTGCTAAAAGAAAAAACCCCTCACTCAAGAATTCTATATCCACCAAAACTGTCTTTTAAAAAAAAAAGTGACATTCCTGGTTAAAAGCTGAAGGAGTTTGTGACCACTACACCTGCCCTGTTAAGAACTGCTCAAGGCAGTCCTGCAGAGTTAATGGAAGGAATCTAGAAAGTAACTCACAGCCCTTTGGAGACATAAAGAACTTTTTTAAAGATTTTATTTATTTATTTTTAGAGAGGGGAAGGGAGGGAGAAAAAGAGGGAGAAAAATATTAATGTGTGGTTGCCTCTGCACCCCTCACTGGGAACCTAGCCTGCAACCCAGGCATGTGCCCCCACCAGGAATTGAACCAGCGACGCTTTGCTTCGCAGGGCTGTGTTCAATCCACTGAGCTACACCAGCAACGGCTACCATTTAGTCCTCTTATACCCACCTCCCCACAGCAATCACCACACTGTTGTCCAGGTCCATGAGTCTTTTTACCTTTTCACTCAATCCTTCCCTCCCACCTTCCTCCCACTAGCTGTCATCTTGCTCTCCATCCATGAGTCTGTCCCCATTTTCCTTGTTAGTCCAGTTCATTAGATTACACATATGAGTGAAATCATATGGTATTTGTCTTTTTCTGACTGGTTTATTTCACTGATAATGTTTTCCAGGGAGAGGCTACTTTCTAACTCATTCTTTGAGGCCAGCATAACCCTGGTACCAATGCTAGACAAAGACACTACAAGACAAGAAAACTACAGATGAATATCTAATTATTCAAGTGGTATAGAATAAGAATAATTTTTAGTACAGTTTATTAACAGATTAAATGTTAAGCCTTATTTTTATGAAAACTTTATTTGGAAGGTTTTGCCTTAAATACATGTTCTTAATATCTATCAGTGAAAAGAATGGGTTATCTTTGGGAGTGGTATTACTGTAAATACTGTGCAGGGGGAGGAGCAAACGGGGAGGGTGGGCACTCCTTTTTTGAGTTCTATAGTACCATATTGTTTGAGTTTAAAGCAATGAGTGTAGGCTTCTTTTATTAAAATGATAGAAACTATTTTTAAAAACATGTAATGATGTAAAAGCAAACTTTTAAAAATATCCTCATGATTAAGCTTATTTTGTGCTTTTATTAATTTTGGTTTCAGGCTTGTGTGGACGTCAGAGCCAGTATGGTGTTTTGGCAGCAGATGGAACTTGCAGATAGCCTCTCTGGTCATCCCAAGTTGCCAGAATGGTTATCCACGCACCCTTCTCATGGAAACCGAGTGGAGAGCCTGGATAGACTCATACCTGAGGTAAGCTAACACTGTAGAAGGCAAGCCATTATCTTTGCTGTGTCATTTATTTTTAATGCTGTTACTTGTGCTTAGAGAAAGAGTTCTATCTTGTCAACTATTTTGATCATTATAATTATGGATTATCAGTTTTCAAAGGATTTGACTGAAAAGTAAAATCCTGTTTGTCTGCAAGTCTTGGGGAATAAATTGCTGTATAGAGTTGACTTTTGGTGGTGAAGGTTTAAGCTTTTTAGTACCATACCTTCTAATTTTATCTGATTTGGTGAAAGTCTAAAACTCAAGGCAGGTCTTTTCAACATATTTTCATAATTTAATCTTTTTTTGGTGATTTTAGCTTTTTGTTAAAACTTCAGTTAATGACTTGTGCAAAACTTTTTGATCAAATGGGTATTAATTCCAATAATGATGCTGGAATTTTTCTTAGAAAAAAAATTCCTTGATATCAGTTTACTTTCTGTTTATTTATAAGTAAAATATATGTATCTCTTTTTTGTAGAGTTCATTCGTGAATAAAGCAGCTTTTTCCATGTAGTTTTCACTACCTTCTAAAAATCATTTGATTTGTTCACATCATTTAAAATGTTTGTTGTGGTATCCACATCAGTACAAGGTGGATGTCAGACATCTCCAAACCAGGCTACACACTTTTCTGTCTCACTTGTATTGTCAGTATGACATCAAATTTAGCCTAACAAATAATGAGAACTTGTTATAAGAAATACTGGTGGTTAAAGGGGATACAAAGAGAATTAAGACATGGTTTTTTTTATATTTTCAGGATGCTAACATATATACAAAGAAGTTCTTAATACAACAAGGAACATGATTTATTATAAGAAAAGTAGAAATAAAATGGTATGCAATTTGAAGGAATAGCCTGAATCAAGTATAGGATAAGAAAGTACCACAAGATAGATTCATTCATTCATTCATTCATTCATTCATTCATGTGATTAATATTGAAATCTACCATTCTGTATTCTGTTGCTAGGAACAAAACAGTCTCTGCATTTCTGGAGCTAACATTCATGTTAATGCAAGTAATGAACAGACATACTGAGAGTATATCAAGCAGTGATAAACACATTGTGGGAAAATAAAGCAGGTTAAAGGTAGTAGAGAGAGCTGGGCAGCATAGAAGGCATACTGGTCTGTGTTCATTTGTCAAAGAACGCCTTACTTAACAGAATCTGGAAAGAAGCCGGAGTCCAAGTCCTGTGGATATCTAGAGAGAGAGTCTTCCAGGCTGAGCAAGTAGCAAGTGCATAGGACCTGAAGGGAGAGTGTGTTTGGCATGTACATGGAATAGCAAGGAAGACGGTGGGGCTGAGTGGGTAAAGGAGGGTGAGAATGGTTGAAGTATAGGGGGACCAGACCATGAAGGGTCTTCTAAACCACTGTAAGGACTTGACTTTTATTCCAAGTGATACGAGAAGCTAGTAGAGGATTTTGAACAGAGGAGGGACTTGATCACTTCATGTAATTCATGTGATGGCTCATGTGTTTTATAGTGGTCATGGGGTCTCCTGTGTAAAGAGCGGCAGTAGTGAGGCAAGGGGGAAATCAGGGAGACTGTTTAGGAGGCTCTTGCAATAATCCTGTGAACAGATTATAGAGACAAAGAGGGAAAGAAGTGGTCAGATTTCGGATATATTTTGAAAGGAATGATGATAGGATTTGATAGTTTGAGCATACTTTGTGCCTTTCAAGAGCATTGGGACCAGCCAGACATGGATTCTTAAGAAGTGTCCTAAATATCTTTCATTTATACTCTTTTAAAAAAACACATATGACATTTAATTTTTTTTAGTTTTTTTAAAAGATTTTGTTTATTTATTTCTAGAGAGAGGGGAAGAGAGGGAAAGAAACATCACTGTGTGGTTGCCTCTCATGTGGCCTCCACTGGGGACCTGGCTTGCAACCCAGGCATGTGCTCTAACTGGGAATTGAACTGGTGACCCTTTGGTTCGCAGCCTGTGCTCAATCCACTGAGCTACACCATACACCAGCCAGGGCTATACTCTTAATTTAAAGAAAAAATGTTGAGGTAAAAAAGCAGTGACATTTACTTGACATAGCATGTAGTAATCATTCATCTTAAAAGTGCAACGTAGGACTGGGACAATATGTGTTTCATCAGTAACTGATTTGTACTGAAGATCACTGACTCGAAGAGCCTTCTCAAGTGCTACCCAAGACCCAGGGAACTGATATTACGCTAGGAGGCTTCGCCCATCCCTAAAGCCATAATAACCACATGTTTTTTTGTTGGAATTCCTTTCTTTTTATTTTTGTTCATTAAATTCTAAAAATGTTTGCTTAAATTGGATAATGAGTTTTAGCCAGCTTTCATCTAAATTCCAAGTTGTCATTTCATCATCGAAGATAACTAAATCTTCAGAGAAGTAAAAATGTTCTATAGAGCAGTCTTTAAAATAATAATGAATTGACTAGTGAGCATGAAGAAAAAATGATTGGAGAAATAAGTATGTTATTTGGACAACAATGATGAAGAAAAACATTGGGAGATATTTTTTTCAAAACATAAACTACCCTAGTTCAGGAACTTAAATTGAAAACCTTATAAAATTTTTTATATTTTTCCCCCAAGTGATTAAATTCTATTTGAAAGTAATAAAACTCTACTACAATATTGGGAATAATCTAGTGGTTGAAGTGAAAGTTATAGTTAGTATAAGAGTATATTGTTAATTAGAATAAATAGTCATAATTCAGAGATTGGAATTCCTTACTGTCATTTCTAATTTCTATAAAGAAAGAAAGCAAATCCTCAGGCAGCCCTGGCTGGTGTAGCTCAGTGGATTGAGCACGGGCCTGCAAACCAAAGGATTGAGGTTCGATTCTCAGTCAGGGCACATGCCTGGGTTGCAGGCCAGTTCCCAGCAGGGGACGCATGAGAAGCAACCACACATTGATATTTCCCTCTCTCCTTCCCTTCACCTCTAAAGATAAATAAATAAAAAAAATTTAAAAAAAAAAGAAAGCAAATCCTCAGGCAGCATGTAGAATTGTGTGAGCCTGTTTAGTACTAAAGAGTACACTTTTTTTTTAAAGATTTTATTTATTTATTTTTTAGAGAGGGGAAGGGAGGGAGAAGGAGAGAGAGAGAAACATCAATGTGTGGTTGCCTCTCATGTGGTCCCCACTGGGGACCTGGCCCGCTACCCAGGCATGTGCCTGACTGGGAATCGAACCTGTGATGCTTTGGTTTGCAGCCTGTGCTCAATCCACTGAGCTATGCCAGCTAGGTAAAGAGTACACTTTTTGTTTGCCTTATTTAATATTCTTTTTCTACCTAATTAGTACAATATATTTTACCTAATATTCTGGTTCTTTGACATTTCTGACAATATGCCTGAAATGGTACACATCTCAAAGGTAGTTGGGAATACAGTACCAGAGCATAGAAATCTAGGCCTGGGATGAGGACTGCAGAGTCACCCCTAAGAAGGTGATGGTGGAAACAGTGAGAGTGGATCAGTCCATTTAGGAAGGAAGCAGATACAAAGATCCAGATAGTCAGCAGTATTAGGTTGTTTTCACATTTGATTGGTAGAAGGAAGACAGAGCCTGTAGTAGATCAGATTTCCCAGAGGAGAAAAGATCAAGAAGATCAGGGAAGTAAAATTCTTTGGTTCCATGAGAACAAAAATGTTGGTAATTTTTATTTTTTAGTAAATGTAACTTGCTGATAATTGTATATTTTTATTTTTTATTTATATCTTATCAGAGAAATATATTATTTTTACTATAGCATATCAACATTTAAAACACAAGATGTTTTAAAACTATACTTTATGCATTTAACATATATTTATTAGCCAGCAATTATGTGCCAGATTGTAGTATTGGAGGTACCATGAACAACATATATACAAAAAACCCTGCCATTATGAAGCTTATTTTGTAATAAAGAGAGATAGACAATAAACAGAATGAATCAGTGCCCTGGCTACATGACTCAGTTGGTTGGAGCATCCTTCTGTGCACTGAAAGGTTGCCAGTCCAATTTCTGGTCCGGGTACATGCCTGGGTTGTGAGTTCAATCCCTGATTGGGTGTGTATGGGAGGCAACCAATCGATATTTCTCCCTCTCTCCCCCTCTCTCCCTCCTTACCCCCCTCCCTCCCCTCTCTCTAAAATCAATGGAAACATATCCTCAGATGAGGATAAAAATAGAATAAATTAGTAATATATAGAGTAAATCACCAATATATTATTATATATTAGTTAGTAATTGCATTAGGGAGGGAAACAAAGGAGGAAGAACAGTATATTAGCTTGGGCTGCCGTAACAAAATAACTGTAGTCTGGGTGGGTTAGCAACAGGAATTCATTTCTTCAGAGTTCTGAAGGCTTGAAATCCTATAATGAGGTTCTGGCTCATTTAATTTCTGGTGAGGTCTCCTTTTCCTGGCTTGCAGATGGCTGGCTTCTGGCTGTGTCCTCACATGGTAGACAGAGTGAGTACCCTGGTGTCTCTTTCTCTTCTTCTGAGGGCAGTAATCCCATCATGAGGGCCCCACCCTCATCACCTTATTTAAACCTCATCATCCCCAAAGGCTCCATCTCCAAATACATGGGGGTTAGGGTTTTAACATATGAATCTGTGGGGGAAACAATTCAGTCCATAGCAAATATGTAATGTGCGAGCAGAGATGGTAGAAGTGCTGGAATAGCTGTTTTAAAAGGGTTGTGGTCAGAAAAACTTTCACTGAGAAGATGGTATTTGCACAAAGCCTTGAAATAAGTGAAAGAGTCTTTCCCTGGGGGTTGTGGGAAGGGTGGGGGATGGATGGGATGGGGAGTGGGGTGGGAGGTAGAGCTTTCCAGGCCCAGGAAATAGTAAGCACAAGGCTCTGAGGCAGGAGTTAGCCTGGTGCAGTTGAGGAACAGCAAGGAAGCCAACATGGCAGGAATGGAGTAAGCAAGGGAAAGTGGAGAGTGAGGGCCTTTGGCCCCTCTGTGAAGACTTCGGCTTTTGCTCAGAGATAGGACACCAGTGGAGGGCTGTCAGCAGAGGACTAGAGGAGTAACAGGATCTGACTTACAAAGGTTGTGATCGACAACTCCTACAAAGTATTAATGGTGCAATCATGTGATTTTGGAGTGCCGGTATTTTAGTACAGTATATTGTTTAGAAAATAGACTAATTCCTTATTTTGTTTTGTTTTTAAATCAAGAAAATGCCCCCAAAGTAGAAAACTATATATTTTTGCTATTTTTTAATGTGAATTCTGAGATAAACCATGTGTAAATGCCTCGTTAAATGTAATCCTGTGATCCCTTCATATTTAAAAAGGATAACTGTAGGGTTGTAGTAATGATATTATTAGTAGTTCATAAGATGATATCTTAACAATTTTATTTACTTGCAATAATCAGTTAAATTTAGGAAACATATCCCACATATTTTGGTTACCATAACAACTTGGGTGAAAACTGGAGAACAGATGTTCTATCAACGTGTTGATGTTTAATAGTATGACAGTTTTACAGTTATAGTTATACTGTTCAGAATTTAAATTTGTGTATAACATCAGTTGTCCTTGTAAGGGATAACTTTTTTTAAAACTTTCTTTTCTATAAGGATTGTTATAAAATATGAATAGATGTGAATAAGGGAAATTGTTTGGTAACCCAGGGTAAAAATTTACTTGAAAAATTTATTTTACACCTGAAGGTATTTAGACTGAATTTTTAATTTTCTGCTTCTCTCTCCAGCTCTCTGCCATTTCCTTGGGGTGGGGGAGGAGATGGAGAGTGATAAAATATACAGGAAAAACCTTTAATTTGGACTTATTTGTTGGGGGTTAGTGATTATAATTGTAATTTTGAATAGAATTTATTTTTTAATTTTGTTAGAACTTTCAGTGTCAGCTTTATTTGTAAACTGATTTTTAATTCTTGATATTTAAATTGACTACATTCAGTTTTTGCGTATCAGAATCATTCAGTGGCAGTCTGTAAATACACTCATTTTATTCTCATTTATTTTGAATTCTTTAAACTTTCAGGAAGCTGGGGTTTGAATTCACATGTAAACCATTCTTATGCATTTATAATTGGACAATGTAAATACATAAATCATTAGTATTCATCCCATAATAGAAAATAGGAGAATGTTTAACACTGAAGTGAAATGCCGTTGTTGGCGAATGTACACAAACACATACTGTTTACCTTACAGAATTCATTTTGCCCGACATGGAGAGTGTTGAGGAAAAGGCAAATATCATAGCAGCTACTGTAATTGAATTGGCCTCTGAATCATAGAAAACCAGGAAGTCTGAGAGTAACATTGTCTAAAACCTTAAAAATATTATGGTATGTAAGATGTGTATCTATTTGAGGCTGAAATGAATGGACTATTAGAAAAAGAAATGCTCTTAGGAGGAAAGGGAAAAAGTGATATTTTGGGGAAACTATATTTCAAAAATGGAGGTGATTTTTGTTTTTCCCCTTGAAATCTCTTGGTTCCTATTTTCATAAGAAGCTTTTAATCTGATCATGAAACTTCTCTGGCACTAATTTTTTCCTCTTTTTATACTTACTTATTATAGTTTAGTTTTTATGAATAAGTAATTGCAGTTTTACTTGATGTGTAGTACCTAGAAGAATCCTGATGTGTATCAGTAGTGTTTTCCTAGATACTTTAGTTGTTACTGGGAATAAATATAGCCATTTCTTAACACATCATTCTTATATGTTAGGAGTGGTTGGTTATATACTTTTATTTGAAAACTTTTTCTTATTATTCTATCATTTCAGAGGACAATTGACCTGTGTCAAGGTGTACTTAATTTTAATTTTTTATATTTATTTAAAATTTCTAGTTATTTATATTTATTTTAGGCCACTTCAAAAAATTAGACTTCAATTACCATTGCAATTTTTGAAAGAAAATGAAGCGAGTAGAGGAAAAAAAATCTTAAAGGTAAACTCATGACTTACACAAACATAAAATGAACCATATCTGATATTTTATAACTCGTTAGTAGTGAGGCAGCCAGTATATGTTACCACTAGCTCAAAGGAAACTTCAACAACCACTGGTGTTTAGGCAATAAGAAATGCTGAAATGAGTTTATAAATCGGTGCAAAACTGATCCACTCATAAGGCAATAATCAATTGCATTTCACCATAGTTCATTTTCATTTCCATGGACAAACATCATTTGCATCGTTATCAGTTTTCTGCAACTTCCTGAGTTATAAAATAGCCCTAAGACCATGAAAGGTGGCGATAACACCCAAGGGTGCACTTGACAGGACCCCCCATGGTCTTCTTTGCCCACATCAAAGTCTTTCACAGTTTTCTCTGTTTTTATTTTCTGTTGTCATTTATTTGCCTTTCAAGTCAAGATACCAAATCAAATCATCCTATTAGAATAATATATAAACAGAAATTTTTGTTTTGTTATTTTTAAGAAATCACATAGGCATTATTCTAGTTATATTTCTTTTCTTTCTCTTCTAGTGGTAACCTACTAGTCTCATTAATTTCTATTAAATCTATTTCTAATGAGTTTTAGGGTTGAGGTTATTGATGCTAAAATCTTAGGCTTTTAAAAAGTGTAAGCTTGCCATCAGAATTAAGGGAAAGACTTGGAAATGAGGTGTAAAAGGACTGGTTTTATTTTTCAAGAGAAATATTTAAACCTCTCATGAGCCATTTAGAACCAAAATATAGATGAAAAATCAAGGATGAAGTCACAGAAATACAAAAATGACAGAGAAGAGAGGACAGAGTAGAAAAGGGTTTTTTCTTTTAAGAAAAGTTGTTTTAGTTTAACTTTTTATTATAATTTTTAAAAAACACATGTAAAAGTAGAGAATAATTTGAATAATTTAATGAACCCCTATTTTTCATTCATAATCAGTAGTATCAACCTTTTTGTACATTTGCTTCTTCTGTCCCTTCTCTGATTGTTTTTTTATCCAGAAGTATTTTATTGCAAATTCCAGACATGAGGGCTTTCCATCCTTAATTAGTTCAATATGCATTTTAGAAAGTATCATTTTCTTCCATTATCATATCTAAGGAAATTAATAGGAATTTCTTAATAAAATTACATATTCTATCCATATTCAAGTTTCTGTCTCTAAATACAGTTTTATAATTGGTTTGTTCAAGTTATGATCCATCAGGATCCCTCCTTCACATTTGGTTGCTATTTCCCTTACGGCTCTTTAGCTTTAGAACAGTGCTCACACCCCTGTTTGGTTTGTTTCTCAACACGTCATTGACTTGTTGAATAAATCTAGTCCCACATTCTGGATTTACCTGATTGCTTCTTTGTGGTACACTCTAACTTGTTTCTCTATAAGTAGAAGTTAAATTTTGGCAAGAATATTTTAGAAGTGGTGCAGCTATGCTTCATGTTGCTTTGCATCAGGATTCTGTTACTCTGGCTGCTCCACATTGAGTGAGGCCACATTCATCCATTGGTTTGGATGGGGTGGTAGTTTCATTTCCCCTTGTGACCAGCAAGTGACTTTGGGGTGATGATTTAGCACTCTGCAAATATCCAGTTCTTCAGCAGCCTGAGGATTTTTTTTCAATTGAGGAACTGTCATCCTCTTCTGTCTCAAAAGGTTAACCTGAATGTATCTTCTATATAGAACAATGAAGAAGGAACTCATACCATCCAAATTAACTCTAATGGAATAAAAGATGTGGTAGCCAATTTTTAGCCTATTCAAGAGGCTTTTTGAGAGGTAGGTAAGAGAGATTTAAAAAACAACCCAGAATAATGATGAGTGCATGAGGTTGGAAAAAAATCATTAGCCTAACTAAATACAACAGTAACAACAGAAAAGCAAAGCCTCAGAAATGCCCATTTTCCCCTAGTAAGATAAGCTTCAAAGAGTAGAAAAATCTACAAAACAAAAACAAATAAATCTCTTGTGTAATTTGAAAGTTTGACTCCATTGGAGAGGCCAGCCTAGGTCATGCGAATTACAGAAGCATCGCCACCTGAAGCTTGCATGATAAGACTGATTTAATTACATTGAAAGTGATGAGAAAGAAAGAATGACTTTAGAAATATAAGTGATTTGTAGAAATATAAACTACATTCATTTCAGAAAATTGTTAAACTTGTGAATATAGCAGAGAAGCTGCAAAACTTTCAGTGAAGGCTGTATTAATGCTGGAGGTAGAGGAACACAGCACAGCCAGATTACAACACTGAAAGCTAAAAAAAAAGTTAAAAAAATGGAAGAATATTGAAAAGACCCAAGGAAATCCAAGGGGCATATAACAGTGGTAAAGACTAGCACATTCATTCAATATCTTCATGTCTGTGCCTCTGGGTTCTGTACCACATTTTTGTTTAGATAATATTTCTCAAGATGGGTTTTTAGGAGAATCCCAGAGCATCATGCATGAGAAGCCCTGAAATTGATGATGCCTACATATTTATATTAATCAAGCATTTAATATTCATTGCAAAGATAGGCTCTGAGAGGATGCCAAGGTATAAAGAGAAAATTTAAAGACATGTAAGAGTAAGGTGACTTTGGAGAAGTATAAGAATTTAGAGGGAAAAAAACAACAAAACAAATAAAAAGCAATGGAACCAATGCAGTTTGCTATGGTATTTAGTGAAACCAACCTTTTTTTCTTGTAAGATGGAAGACCCTTAAGTGAAACGCACAGTGTCAGTGAGGCACTCCGCAGCAGTGCTCTTTCCACAATTCAGTGGCAACTGAGAATTAGGTAAAATATACAGTTTGTTTATGTATAATTGTGATTATAGCTTGCATCCTACTGTTCTTAGAAAACCAAAGTTCAAGTAAGGAATTAACAAATAATTGAATGACTAGTACACAACTATTTAGCTGACATAAGAAACTGCTAGGAAAAAGGTGTGTATTTTCTGTTCACTGCTCACACACCTCTCATAAAAATACTGGTCATACAACTTGGACAAAAACATGTATAACTAATGTTATGGTTCATGTCAGGATACAGTATATTAAAATCAATGTAACAAAAATTAAAAGATGGATGGCCATGTGAAAATTAAAATAAAGTTGTGTGTATTTAAGATGAGAGAGAAATCCATAAACAATAAGAGCATGCCTTAAAGTCAAGAAATTTTGTAATGTGTAGTTATATTTTTATGGGTTACTGTGAAACCTATATGTAAAGAAAATTAAATGTCTCTATTAGTAAGAAAGAAAAAGAGAAAAGAAATAGAGAATTGTAATATGCAGACAGGGAGACCTACAATTAATAAAACTAAGCAAAAATAAGCAAGATTACAGTAGTTGATTCTTTGGGAAATTAAGTCAAAATGAAAAATATTCTCAGAGAATAAAACATAACTAGGATCAGGAGTAGAGCTACAATAATTACATACAGAAAAAACAAAATATTTGGGAGAATGTTATTTTTAGTTTGATGATGTTAATTCATCACCAAAGTTAAAATCAGAAGTAACGAAATGGCGTGCATTAATGAGTGCGCATGTGTGTGAGAGCTGCCAAAGCGGGTGCATCTGGAAGTAGAAATTATAACTAGAATGAACCTCCTCAAATTAAGTTTTGAAGAAAGAAGTAAGGTATAATTAAATAAATAAAAACACTGTATTAGAAACACAAAGAGTTATAATGAATTACAAATGAAAAGTGCAAAAAAATAGAAAACTTAAAAAACAAAAGAAAAGTGTACTTAGCACTGATGGGGATTTACTTTGGAGAATTTTTTCAAAAGTTCAAAGAACAGTTATTCAATGAATAATTCTAGTTTCAAAATATAGAAAAGAAACATTGTTAATTATCTGATTCATTTTATGAGTATATAAGATTTTATTTTGGTAATTTGGTAAGGGAAACATGTTTAAAAGAATTTATAGACTGGGGACATTAACCAGCAAATAGTATGAGAAGGGACCCAAAAACCCAACAACCCGGAATTGTCTCCTGGAGGGCAGCCCCTTGTAGTACAGGCTTCCCCTGCTAGATGAGTGTTTTACATCTGCATCGCTGTAGTAGCTAGCAGGTAGTGTTGTGAGATGCTGCATTCAGCTTCAGTGAATTTTTTTGAAGACTCTTTCAGTGCGTTTACCCATTTCATGATGGGTAATTTGCTAGTGCACTTGCCCACAGTGTGCTGAGTGTTCATCAGTTTTTCACCAAAAATTGGCATGACCCCCGTCTTGTGCCACCCTTCCTTTTCACCTGATCTTGCCCCTGAGTGTTTACCCCATGGAAAAAGTTCTCAAAGAAAAACATTTTGCTGATGTGGAAGAGGTGTAACCAAAAAAATGGCAGAGGTGCTAAACAGCATCAAAATCAAGGAGTTCAAAAACTGTTTTGAGCAGTGGAAAAAACGTCTTGATAGGTGTATTGCATCAAATGGAGAGTACTTTGAGGGTGACTAAAATTTAAACATGAAAGTATAAATATACAACTTTTTATAAATAAGTTCTGGGGTTTTTTGGGTCCCCCCTTTATTTTCTATATGCAAGTAAATTATCGTCAGATGCATGGGTAGCAGAGAAAAAAGTACTCTGTTACAGAGGAAATTTAAGGCTTATCTTTGATTCTTCTCTTTTTCTACACACTGGAAAATCTTGTCAACTGACTTCTACAAATCTGTTCCCTTCTCCATCAACACTGCTACTGGTCTAGTAAAAAACACCATTATCTCTCCCTTAGATTACTACCTACAGTAACCTCCTATTTTAATCTTCCTGCTCTATTTTATACTTCAACCCCTAGTAATTTATTTTCTTTTTTTTGAGGGGTTCACAATATCCATAAAAAAGGGATAATTTGAACAACAAAAGGATTAACAATAATAATAAATAGAAACACATCAAACTCAAATAGAAAAAAAATTCATGAGTTCATAATTATATATAGACCCTATAATTATATATAGGATCTGGCACAACTAATGCCCCTATTTTATTACAAAATCTCTTGTATATAATTATATATAGGGTCTGGCACAAATAATGTCCCTATATTATTACAAAATCATAAGCATGTAATTCTGTAACATAACAATATCACACTCAAGCACAGCGTATGACATTTTAGGTGAAATCTTCAAATTAAATTATAAATTATTACCCCCATATTATTACCTTACCAACAACACTCAAGTAGGCATTACTTCTGCTGGACCCAATATTTTTAAGCAAACTCTGGTCACCATTGGATATTCTTAGGGCACCAACTAATTTTTTTTCCTTTTGAATTCATTGGGGTGACACCAATTAACAAAATAATATATGATTCGGGTGCACAACTACACAACCCATGATCTGTGCACTGTATTATTGTGTGTTCACCACCCCAGGTCAAGTCTCTGTCCATCACCCTTTATCTTCCCTCTGCTCTCCTCCACCACCCCCACCGTACCTCCCCCTCCCGCAATCTAACCCAGGGAGTTTCAACTTTTTTCATCTCATGGCACACCTAAACTAATTACTAAAATTCTGTGGCACATCAAAAATATATTTTTTGCCAATCTGACAAAAAATTGATATAATTTTGATTCATTCATACCAAGCAGCTATTGTTACCTTTTTTTTTTTTTTTTAAATTTTTGACAGTCTAAGGGAAAAGAGGTCAGAGCCCCGGACTAACTAGTTAGGTATCACCTGCTTTAAAAATTCTTACAGCACACCAGTGGAAAATCGCTGCTCTAGCCAGATAATTTGTTTTTTCAGACAATCTTTTTAATGTAATTTTCATTTTTGAAAGCTTTCAGTGGCTTCTCATGTAATTTAGAGTAAAAATCCAAACTCTTTAAATCCTGTAATTTGGCTGCTGCCTACTTGTCCAACTTTTTCACATGTCACTCTTCCCAAGGTTTCCTTTGATCCCCGCTGTTCACCTCCAGCTCCTTTCCTCCTTACGGCTCCTCTGCCTGCTGATTGCTCTGCCTGGAACAGCCACCCTCCGCTCTTGACACCAATGTCACCCCCCTTTGGAGGTGTTCTGTGATCCCCAACCTCAGATAGCCTCTCTTCCATGCTGGTACTATCTAATACAGAGCACTGTTTAATTTCTTCATCTACTTTACTACAATTATCTTGTTTATTGTCTGTCTCTTTCCCAAGACAGTAATCTGTTTACTGCTGAATCTTTAGTGCCTGCAACAATTTCTGAAATGCATAGAGAATATTTGTTAAATGATAACATGGTGTGTAACAATAGGAAAGATAAGTAATGTAATACTGGGTTAAAAATAGAAAATTGGGCAACGCAATTGAATAGCAGTTCTGCTTCCTCATAGAAATGTAGGAAATTTTGGAATTTAGCATGTAGCAAATTAATAGTTGTGATGGGAAGGGATACTCTTAGGAACTACTGTAAAAATAGTAGTCTGGGGAGCCTTGGGTTTTAATTCTGACACAGCCACCCAACTCTGAGGAAGTTACCCCCCGACCTTCATTTTGCTTCACCTGTCAAACTGAGGTAACAGTATCTCCTGGGCATTTTATGTGTATTCTCGTGCATTTGTGATGGCAAGGCCCTTTCCTTCCCTCTTCCTCTCATAAGACACTAATGACAAATATTCTACAAGACCAACATTTCAAAAGTGGTTCATATGATAACACCAGTTTAGATAACATTTGTAAAATATCTGGCACAGTGCAAGACACATCAAAAGTGAACCATGAATGTCAGTTCCTTTCACTCTAGTTGGAATCTTTAGGCTGGCTAATTCCATATTTAATTCTAAGCCCTCCTTGGAATTTGTAGAACTGTATATTCTTGTTATTAGAGTACACCCCTGCTTTCTCCTAGACCATAAACTCTTACGAGTGTTTTCCCTGTGACATTTGTCATAATGATTTATTCATAGCTTGTGTTCTATAAATGTTTGTTTAAAATTCAGCAGGCACTTAAGTGCCTATTATGTTCAGTGTATGAAGTTAAACACAGAAAACAAAGTAAAGGAAATGGAAAGGCATATTCTAGCTGTACAGTGGGAAAATGTTCCTTTTAAAGAGATGAAGGTATATTTAATATGATAGATTTGAATTTATGAAAATAAAAGATGTTGACACGCTGAAATGTAATAAAGTAAAGATGGAAAGGAATGTTAAAAAAGCAGAAAAATATTTTACTAACATGTCTGATAAAATCCTTCTAAGCAAAATCGATGAAGATTTGATAGGTATATTTGTTCTGTAACAGGATTCTGCTTGATAGATAGTTGGAGGAGAGAAACAGTTCACACATAAAGAAATATTAATAGAAAGCCTTTATGAAGAATGTGTAGATTTTCTAGTAATTAATAGAGCTCAGACATCTCCAACGTACATTTATTCTGTAATAGACTTTACTCAAGAAATGTATAATGTAGAACAAAAAACCCCAAAAACATTAGTACAAAAGCATGTTGTGCTAATGCATTAAAAACAAAAACAATAAAAGCAGGTTCTAATCCCTTTTTTCTAAGCCTTTTTACTTCCATGGTAGCTTTTTAAAATAGATTTTATTTTTAAGAGCAATGCTAGTGTCACAGCACAATTCAGAGGACGGTACAGAGGTTTTCCATATCCCCCTGCCTCCATGCGCACATGTCTCCCGTTCTGAAAGTTCTGTGCCAGAGCAGTGCGTCTGTTACAGTCCACGGACCTGCACCGGCCCGTCGTCATCACCCAGCGTTCATAGTTTATGTTAGGGTTCGCTCCTCGTGTTGTAGATCCCGTGGGTGTGGACAAATGGGTGATAATGCATATTCACCATTGTAGTATCATACAGAGCAGTCTCATTGCCCTAAGCACTCTGTGCTCTGCCTGTTCATCCCTCTGTCCCACATAACCCCTGGCAATCAGTGATTGTTTTTACTGTCTCTTTAGTTTCAACTTTTCTGAATGTCATGTAGTTGGAATTATACATATGTAGTCTCTCAAGATTTGCTTTTTTTTTTTCACATAAGGTTTCTCCTTGTCTTTTCATGGCTTGATAGCTCATTTCTTCTTAGTGCTGAATAATATTTCATTGTTCGGATATAACACAGATTATCCATTCACCTACTGAAGGATGGCTTGGTTGCTTCCAAGTTTTGGCAATTTTGAATAAAGCTGCTATAAACATTTGCTAAGCTGCTTTTTGTTCCCTGCCAGGCACTTAACCTTTCTGGAGCTTAATTTCCTCATTTGTAAATTTAACTGATGAGTGCTAAGGATTCTGAGGTTTGAAATTATGTGGTTATATAGGTAAAAATCATGAAATTTATAAATTATGAATAGCTCAGGTATGCCTGCATGCTGATTGCATTGTAAGTTGGTAAAGCCTTTCTGGTAAAAAGCAGTTTGTTCCTATATAACAAAAATTATAATCTGCTGTTAGACTTTGATCAGATCATTCAGTCTGTTTGGGGAGTATACTTCAAATAAATCCAAAAGGAGATTAAAAATAGCATCTTTTATTTAAATAAAGATTTTCACAAGGTAATTTGTAAAAGCTAGTCAAAACTATGAAAACAATTCAGATGCCCAGTACTGGGGAAATGCAGAGTAATGTGCAGGAGGGCAGGGATCACGACTCTTCTGACTAGCATGTCCCTAGCACTGCGCTCATTTTGGTGCTCTGAATATTTCTTGACTGTGAAACATTGAAGAGAGAACTTAAGGAAAAAAGAGGAGCTTTTACTGAATACAAAAGATTATAGGCAATAACATTCTGTTCTTCCCTTTGCTGTCCCATCTCACATCGCTAAACAGCGTTGTGCCAGCTGTTACCTGCTGGATGCCCCTCTTGTCCCCTTACAGATACCAGTTAAGATCCTAGGCATGTGATGTAACAGCCATGACAGGTCAGCTTCTCACTTGAAAAATATATCAGTGCAGTTATAAAGGAGTTAAGAGTAGACCGTGTATCCCAACTTTGCTAGGACAGTCTCAGTTTATGCCTGATGACTCTGTAAATCTTAGTAGCATGTCATTTCACTCTCAAAGATATTCTGGTCTGGACAGTAGGTCACCATTGAGCTGAGGGCCTGACTTTCTTCTTACTTTAGTGCTATAGTTGGGAAACATTTTCTTGTTTTTTCAGTTCAATTTACTTTAAGGAACATTCACTTAACACACTCAATAGATTCAAGATGTGAAGTACAAAAAAAAAATCAGACAAAGCCCTGTCACCAACGAATTTCACTTTAATGCCTTTTCCTCGTTATTTTGGTAACAGCCTCATTCAGAGTCAGAAGTGCTCCCAGACTCAAGTTCCTACCCTTGCTTCATCCATTTAGAAGGCTCTTTTCTGGCTTACCTCTGGCTGCGTGCTCCCCTATTCTGTGGAACTTCAGGGAATTTACCCATCTGAGAATCTGCCCCCACCACATGGCACTCTGGGTCTTTAGGATCATGGAATTCCTCACCCAAACACTTCTGAGCCTGCTTCCAGAACCTGTGTGGATCTCTTCCCGTGGACACACACACACACACACACACACACACACACACACAAGGCCCAGAGCAGCACCAGTAAGCCGGGGAGGGGAGGAGAAGGGTGCAGACAGCAAACCAGTGGCAAGAGCTGGGGTAGGCTCTCCCCAACCTTGGATGTTCCAAAATTCAAGAATTCTAATTTTGGTACCTGGCCTTTAGGGTCATTTTGAATGTGTGGGAGTATAGAACATATTTTATATAGTAATTAATTAGCTTGACTTACAGCTTTTAGATGTAAACAAATGGTCTCTGAGTCTTCATTTGGATTCTTGCCATGGACTCCCCAATTATGAGTCAGGCCTACTCAGAGTGAAAGCTAACATCTTTATTCACCATATCCTAAGAGATCGTACATAATCTGCCCTTACCCCCTAGACCGCATTCTGCCCCTGCTCTCCTGCTTCCTCATCGTCCCAGAACACCCCAGGCACACCCCCATGTCACATCTTCTGACTCGCTGCTGCTGCTGCTGCTGCTGCTGCTGCTGCTGCTGCTGCTGCTTCCTGGTATGCGTTTGTTCTGGGTGCCCGCCTGGCCTCTTTCCTCCTGTCCTCAGGTCATGTTTTCCTCCTGTTCCCCAAAGTCATTATTTTATCAGTGAGACCTTGCCTGGGTAGGCTTCCTAAAATTTTGTTACTCCCCAAACACTGACTGTCCCCTGCCCTGCTTTATTTACTTCCCTTAACACACCGCTATCAATAAGTTGGAGGTAGTAAAAATGAAACTTTTCCCCCAAATATGTTTCTTTTAAAACCCTTTAGCCCTGGCTGGTGTAGCTTAGTGGATTAAGCGCGGGCCTGTGAACCAAGAGATCACGGATCGATTCCCAGTCAGGGCACATGCCTGGGTTGCAGGCCAGGTCCCAGCAGGGAATGCACAGGAAGCAACCATACATTGATATTTCTCTCCCTCTCTCCTCCCCTTCCCCTCTAAAGATAAATAAAAAAAAATAAAATAAAACCTTAAAAAAAAACCCTTTAGATAGTAAGACTTTTTTTCCTAAAAAAAATTTTTTAAGTTTTTATATCTTAAAGTCATTTATGTACCCACTTTAAAGAGTCACATACTTCTCTAAGGCAGGCTAGTTACTTGAAGCAGTAGGCCCCCACCCTGCCCTCAATTTTAAAGGGGACCGTTTTCAGCTCCCTTAAATTATTCTTTTGATATTTCCCATCATTCTGTATAACATACTTATATTGCTTCTTCCTAACTTCTCGGTTTTAGGCATTATCTACTTACTTTCCCCTGAAGAGGATGAGAACTAAGCTCCCCCTTACCACTGTCATGCCCTGTGCATGCACACACGTGTCCGGCTCTCCCTCTTTCCAGTATGCTTACATTGTGGTTTTGGTTAGATCAAGATTTAATGTTCTAAAAACTGTAAGCACAAGGCACAGCTGAGCTGTGTAATGTACTGCGATTAGTTTTCTTTTCCTTGTGGCATTTTCTTTTTCTTGGACTTAAAAATTGTCCTGGTTTTGATTTGCTTACATTATTTGCTTTTCTAGGTTATTAGTCCCAGTTCCACTGCAGACGGGTCCAGTTCTGTATGTCTTCCTTCAGTATGTTCGGACATCTGTTTTCTGTTTTTTTCTTTTTCTTGAAAAAAATCAAAGTCTTTACCTGTTTTCTAATCTGGACCATTTTTCTCAGGATTGGCTTGAGTTTGACTGAAATCAAAGAGATTTTTTTTATTTCCAACGGAACATTGGACAGTTGTTGCAGATACAATTGTTTTTTCCAAATATATTATTATATAAACAAATTTTGAAAATGTAACTATTTACCATGAATTTCTCTATGGTTCTCTTTCATGTGTTGTAATTAAGTATCTTTTATTAAAAATACAGAATGTATTCTTATGTTATTTTGCATAGAGTATAGTAAAATTATTTGAATATATATATTTGTTTTGTATTTTTTTTGTATTCTGATGTATTCTTTCTTTATAGGCTCTCAAAATTAGAGAGATCTGTAATTGCCCACCACTTTCTGGACCCGACCCTCGATTAGTGTTCAAACTCGCCATGAAGCATTTTCTTGAAGAGTCAGAGAAAGAGGACCCAAATAGCACTGTTAAGAAACAGAAAGTGGATACTCTTCCTGTTCAAAAACAGAAGCAAATACCGTTAACATAAATAGCTGAGATGAGAACTGGCAATTGAATTGAAATATATGAGATACTGGATATATGAAGAACACAGCAGTCCTTATTATTTTTATGTTACTTTTTAAAAAAATGCTTGAAATGAAAAAAATTGATATTCACAGTCAAATCATGTATATTACAGGATATTACCTAAATTCTTCTACATATTTTTCATGAAATATTGATGTATTCTAATCTATTTTAAAATATCTTCAATGAGGGAAATGTCACAGAATAAATTTATATTACACATTTAACTCTGTTTCGTACCTGCTTTTGATTTGGAAGGCAGACCTCTAGTGGATGAGAAATTAGAATATGTAGTAATTATTATTGTAGAGAGGGTTTCAGAGCTTGGGTGATTATGATGAACTGGGAAACAGACAATCTAAGGCACCCGTTGATAGAAATCGGTTTGCATTGGGGTGGATCAAGTGGAATAGGGGGCCTTGGGAGAGAGAATTTCTTGACCCTTGCTATGGACAATGACGGAAAATGGCTATAGAAAGAAGCTGAGGAAGCTGTTCTCATAGGAGAGCCACAAGTACTTATATCTGGGTCCAAGTGACAAAGTGAGGAACAAAATGGGAGAGGGGGTCATTTCCTTGTAGGCACAGTGTGCTTCTGGTGCCCTGAAATCTTTCTTTTTTTAAATTGTTATTCTATTATGGTTGTCCCAATTTCCCCCCCTTTGCCCTCCTCCGCCCAGCCCACCGCTGCTCCCACAGTGGATCCCCACACTGTTGTCCATGTCCATGCGTCATTCGTACATGTTCTTTGACTAGTCTCTTCCCCTTCTTTCCAGCATTGTTGCCCTCCCCTCCCCTCGGGCTGCTGTCAGTCTGTTTTATGTTTCTATGTCTCTGGTTCTGTTTTGCTCATTAGTTTATTTTGTTCATTAAATTCCTCTTATAAGTGAGATCATATGGTATTTGCCTTTTACCGCCTGGCTTATTTCACTAAGCATAATATTCTCCACTTTTGTCCATGCTATTGCAAAAGGTAGGAGTGTCTCTTTTCTTTCTGCTGTGTAGTACTCCATTGTGTAAATGTACCACAGGTTTTTGATCTACTCATTTACTGATGGCTATTTATGCTATTTGTAGCACTTGGCTGGAAAATAGTGATGCTGTGAACATTGAGGTGCATAAGTTCTTTTGAATTGGTGTTTCGGGACTCTTAGGGTGTATTCCCAGCAGTGGAATCACTTGGTCAAAAGACAGTTCCATTTTTAATTTTTTTGAGGAAATTCCATACTGTTTCCCACAGTGGCTGCACCAGTCTGTATTCCCACCAGCAGTGCACTAGGGTTCCCTTTCTCCACATCCTCACCAGCACTTGTTTGTTGATTTATTAATGATAGCCATTCTGATAGGTGTGAGGTGATATCTCATTGTGATTTTAATTTGTATCTCTCTGATGGCTATTAATGTTGAACATCTTTTCATATGTCTCTCGACCCTCTGAATGTCCTCCTAGGAGAAACGTCTATTCAGGTCCTTTGACCATTTTTTAATTGGATTGTTTTGTCTTCCTGGTGTTGAATTGTATGAGTTCTTTATATATTTTGGAGATTAAAGTGTTGTTCCACGTGTCATTGGCAAATATATTCTCCCATATGGTCGATTCCCTTTTCATTTTGATTATGAAATGATCAAATGATTCCCTTTTCATTTTGATTATGGTTTCTTAGCCATACAGGAGCTTTTTAATTTGATGTAGTTCCATTTTTTTCCTTTATTTCCCTTGCCCTAAGAGATATATTGACAGAAATATTGCTATGTGGGATATTTGAAATTTTACTTCCTATGATTTCCACTAGAACTTTCATGGTATCATGATTTATGGTTAAGTATTGTATTCATTTTGAGTTTATTCTGATGTATGGCATAAGTTGATGGTCTAGATTTATTTGTTTTTGCATGTACCAGTCCAGTTCTCCCAACACCATTTATTGAAGAGACTATTTTCATTCTACTGTATGTTCATGCCCACTTTCTCAAATACTAGTTGACCATAGAGATGTGGGTTTATTTCTGGGCTCTCTATTCTGTTTCATTGATCTATGTGTCTGTTCTTATGCCAATAACAGGCTTTTTGATTACAGTGGCCTTGTAATGTAGTTTGATGTCAGGTATTATGATCCCTCCAACTTTATTCTTCTTTCTCAAGATTGCTGAGGCTATTTGGGCTCTTTTTTGGTTCCATATAAATTTTTGGAGTATTTGTTCTAGATCAGTGAAACATGCCCTTGGTATTTTTACAGGGATTGCATCAAATCTATAGATTTCTTTGGGTAGTATGGACACTTTAATGATGTTAATTCTTCCAATCCATGAACATGGTATATGCTTTCATTTATTTGTATCTTCCTCAGCTTCTTTCTTCAGTGTTCTATAGTTTTCCGAGTACAGGTATTTCACCTCCTTGGTTAAATTTATTCCTAGGTACTTTATTTTTCTTGTTGCTGTAGTAAATGGGATTTTCCCCCTAGTTTCTCTCTCTGATAGTTCATTGTTGGTGTACAAAAATGCTATTGATTTCTGAGTATTGACTTTGTATCTTGCTATTTTGCCAAATTCAATTATTAGGTCAAGGAGTGTTTTGGTGGAGACTATAGGGTTTTCTATGTACACTATCAAGTCATCTGCAAATAATGACAGTTTTACTTCCTCCTTCCCAATTTGAATGCCATTTATTTTTCTTTCTTGTCTGATCACTATGGCTAGAACTTCCCATACTATGTTGAGTAGAAGTGGTGAAAGCAGACACCCTTGTCTTATTCCTGATCTTAAGGGAAAAGCTTTTGTTTTTGCCCATTGAATATGAGGTTAGCAATAGGTTTCTATATGCTCCCTCTATTCCCACTTTGCTGAGTGTTTTTATCATAAAAGGATGATGGATTTTATTGAATGTTTTTTCAGTATCTATTCATGTGATCTTGTGGTTTTTGTCCTTTATTTTGTTTATGTGGTATATTACATTTATTAATTTGAGAACACTGTACCATCCTTGCATGCCTGGGATGAATCCCACTTGGTCATGTTGTATGATCTTTTTAATATATTGCTGGATGTGGTTTTCCAATCTTTTTTTTGAGGATTTTAGCATCTGTGTTCATCAGAAATATTGGCTTGTAATTTTCTTTCTTTGTTGTGTCTTTACCTGGTTTTGGAATTAGGATACTACTGGCCTTGTAAAAAGAGTTTGGGAGTCTTCCCTCTTCTTGAATTTTTTGGAATAGTTTGAGAAGAATAGGAGTTAGTTCTTCTTTGAATGTTTGGTAAAATTTACCTGTGAAGCCATCTGGTACAGGGCTTTTGTGTGCTGGACATTGTTTGATTACCGCTTCAATTTCTCTTGTTATTGGTCTGTTCAGGCTTTCTGCTTCTTCTTGATTAAGTTTTGGAAGATTGTATGTTTCTACTAATTTATCCATTTTGCCTAGGTTGTCCAATCTCTTGGCATATAGTTGTTCATAGTAATTTCTCACAATCCTTTGTATATCTTTGGTATTGGTTGTTCTTCTCTTTTTGTTCTGATTTTATTTATTTGGGTCCTCTCTTTTTTTCTTGATGAGTCTAATTAAAGGTTCATCAATTTAATTTATCTTTTCAAAAAGGCAGCTTCTGGATTCATTGATCCTTTTTTTTTTTTTAGTCTCTATGTTGTTTAATTCTGTTCTGATCTTGATTATTCCTCCCTTCTACTCACTCGGGCCTCTGTTTGTTGTTGTCCTCTAGTTCTTTTAGATGTGGGGTTAGGTTGTTTATTTGAGATTTTTCTCTCTTCTTTAGGTAGGCCTGTAGTGCTATGAACTTCCCTCTCAGGACTGCCTTTGCCGTGTCCCATAGGTTTTGGTTGTGTGTTCATTTTCATTTGTTTCCAGAATCTTTTTGATGTCTTCCTTGATATCATGGTTGGCCCATTCATTATTTAATAACATGTTATTCAGTCTCCATGTATTCGAATTTTTTTTCCTTCAGATTGGTTTCTAGTTTCAAGCCTTTGTGATCTGAGAAGAGGCTTGATATGATTTCAGTTTTCTTGAATATTTTGAGACTTATTTGTGTCCTACCATGTGGTCAATCTTTTAAAATGATCCATGTGCTTTGAAAAGAATGTATATTTTGCTTCTTTGGGGTGAAATGCTCTGTAAATATCAATTAAGTTCATTTTATGTAGGGTGCTGTTTAATGCCACAGTATCCTTGTTGGTTTTTTTTGGAAGATCTATCCATTTTTCACAGTAGGGTGTTAAAATCCCCTGCTATGATTGTGTTGTTGTCAGTATCTTCTTGAAGTACTCCAAGATTTTCTTTATATATTTAGGTGCTCCTGTGTTGAGTATGTATATGTTTACAAGGGTTATATCCTCCTGTTGGACTATTCCCTTAAGTATTATGTAGTTATCTTTGTACCTTTTTATGACTTTGGTTTTAAAGTATATTTTGTCTGGCATAAGTATTGCTACCCCAGCTTTATTTTCCTGTTCATTTGCTCGAAATATATTTTTCCATCCCTTTACTTTCAACCTGTGTAGTTCTTTTGTTTTGAGGTTGGTCTCTTGTAGACAGCATATATTCGGGTCATGTTTTCATATCCATTCAGCTACCCTATGTCTTTTGATTAGAGCATTTAATCCATTTACTTTAGGGTTAGTATTGGTAGGTATTTATTCATTGCCATTTTTCCCTTTGTGCCTGTGTTCCTCTCTCTCTCTATTTCTTTATCTTTTTTCAGCCCTTTATCTCTTGCAGTGCTGGTTTGGTGGAGATGTAATCTTTTAGCCTTTTTTTTTTTTTTTTTTAAATCTAGGAGGCTCTTATTTTGCCTTTCATTTTAAATGAGTGCCTTGCTGGGTAGAGTTGTCTTGATTGCAAGTCTTTGCTTTTCATTACCTGAAATAATTTCGTGCCATTCCCTTCTGGCTTGTAGTGTTTCTGTAGAGAAATCAGCTCATAGCCTTATCAGAACTCCCTTGTATGTTATTAGCTGTTTCTCCCTTGCTGCCTTTAAGATTTTCTCTTTGTCTTTAAATTTTGCCATTTTAGTTATAATGTGTCTTGGAGTGGGCCTCTTTGGGTTTATCTTGATTGGGGCCCTCTGTGCTGCCTGTACTTGTATGAATTTTTCCCTCACCAAATTAGGGAAGTTTTCTATCACTATTTTTTCAAACAGGATTTCTAGTCCTTACTCCTTTTCTCTTCCTTCTGGAATCCCTATGATGCAAATATTGTTATGTTTCGTGTTGTCCTGGAGCTCCCTTAAACAACCTTCATTCTTTTCAAGTCTTTTCATTTTGTTGCTCTGACAGGGTGTTTTTTCCTACCTTGTCTTCCAACTTGCTGATTCAATCTTCTGCTTTATCCAGCCCATTTTTAATTCATTCTAGTATATTCTTCATTTCCTTCTGGTTCTTATTCATAGTTTCTGTGTCTTTTTTCATGTTGATGTAGTTCCAACTGAGTTCCTTGTAATTCTCACTGAGTTTCTTTGGCACCCTTATAACCATCACTTTGAACTCTATGTCCAACAGATGGCTTGTCTCAATTTTACTTAGCACTCTTTCTGAGGATTCCTCCTTTCCTTTTGATTTTTTTTTTCTGTTTTTAGGTGGTTCTTTTTTGTTTTTTTCCCCCCTGTGTGTTAGATTTATCTGATTTGATTCCCTGTCATCATTGTGTGATATTCTGTGGTAGGAGTCCTGTGGGAACAGTCTCCTTGAATTCCCAAGCTGGATACTTACTCTAAGGATACCCTTATGCAGTTTATGTGTGCTCTCTTTGTAATTGGGTTTTGATTGTTGTTGGCTCATTCACTGGTGGATTCTCCCCCCGGGCTGGCTGAGAGTCACAACCCCACCATGTCTTACACTGTTTGTACAGGAGCTGCCAAAACAAAGCCAAACAACCCAGCAAACAAAATCCACACCAGCAAAAACAACCTCCACCACCACTACCACGATATTACCAACAAATTAACTAAGATTAATAAAGGTGAAAAGAGAATAGGAATATTGTACAAAAGGAAGAAAGAATATTAGGTGACTAATAGAAAGAACAATGATTTTGAGAAGGAGAAATAATAAGAATAGGGAATAGAAACAAGGTGTCAAAAAGGAGAAAGTAAAATTTATAACATAAATAGGGAGGAGATAGGGCAAACTGGAGTAAGAAAAAAGTACAATATGAGGTTGGGAGAGAAAAAAAGTGGTGGAAAAAAGGGACCAAATTGAAGAAAAATAATCACAGTGATACACACTACAAAGGAGCAAAAATTAATAAAGGTGGAGAGAGAATAATAATATTAAGGAAAAGAAAAAAGATTGTAATATGTCTAGAGGAAAGAAAATGATTTTGAGAGGATAGAGGAAGGAGAAATAATAAATGTAAGGGTTAGAAATCAGTCTACGAGGGAGAGAATAAAATTTAAAATGAAAGTAAGGGCAGGAAGAGGGCAAAATGGGATAGGACAGGGGAACAGTAAATGCAAGATTTAAAATTTAAAAAAGCTGAATACCTAGGGATAAAAATGAAGTGCAAAAATAACCCTAATATCAATGACAACCAAGCAAATATTAATAAAGGTGGCACAACAATATTATAAGAAAGGGAAAAAGAATGTGAAATGACCAATGAAAAGAAAGGTAGTTTTGAGAGGATGGGGGAAGGAGAAATAGTAAGAATGAGGAATAGAAGCGAGGCATAGAAATGGAAAAATAAAATTTAAAACAATAAAGAGAAGGATGGAAACAAAATGGAGTAAGAAGCGAGGAGTAAAATATGAGATTAGAATTTAAAATAAAAAATGAAAATAAAAAGTGAAATAATAGAAACAGTTGAAGACAAAACAACATTAAAAAGCTATGTAGGATAAAAATAGCACAAATAATGAAACAGAACAGGAGCAATTCATCTCAGCAGTCTCGTGTTTGTTGGCCTACTGTCTTCTCCTTCAGGATACATCCCTGATGTCAGCTGGTGTCCCAATCTAGCTTTAGGCAGCTGTTTGAGGCTACAAGCCACCCACAGTCTGTGGCTGTCTCCTTCAGACTTGGCTGATCCTCTGTGTTCTTCCCCCTGGCTTTTTTTTTTAAATCAGTGCAAGGCCCAGGGGTGGTTCATCTAACATCTGACAACACCACTGTCTGTTTTATTTGAGGGGCCAATCTGTTTAAAAGGATCAGCTCTTTGCTGCTTGGTGCTCATGGCAGCTCTATGAGAGCCAAGGCCGGGCTGGTCTCTGAATACCTCTTGTTACACCAATTTCTATTCTCTCTGCTTTGCTATTTTCAGTGGAATAGGACCTGAGGAAGAGCCAGCATAGCATCTGATAAAAGTTCATAAAGGGCTACTTTGGAGATTCTCTTTCTTTCCTCTGCAGATATGCACCCAGCAGGGGCTTCTTGAGGCTGGCCTTACTGTCCTGCAGAGTTTGCAGTCCTGCAGGTGGGGGTTAGGCATGCCTTCCCCTTCCCAGAGGTTTGCACTCTGATGTTTCAGTGGCCCTGCCTGGCTACAAAGAATCTTAGGTGCTCAGCTCCTGCCCATTCACTTGCCAGCCCACTGCTCTCACAGGAGGCTCAGACCCAAGTCCTCTGATCTGTGCACAGCCCCCTGCTTGCCAGCCATGCTGAGTGGGGCCCCACAGTTCCTTCACCACCAGCTCTCCATTCTTCCTGGCCAGCTCAGTTCAGCAGGCATGAACTGCTCTTTGAATTTGGCCTCTTTGCTGTCAGGGCAGCTATGTATGCATTGGTTTCTTGCTCAGCCACAGCTCCGCCCCCCTCTTCAAACAAGTCTCCATGTGGCACCCACACTGCAGCTCTGAGCCACTGCCTGGCTCTCCGTGTATTCCACTTCTCCAAAAGGGCACAAAGTCTTTCTCAGTCAGGTCTGACAGCCTACCAGTGCCTCTGACAGTCTTAGGAACTAGAATTTCTCTCTTGTACTCTCCTGGTCATAACTGCAGCTGTGGATGTTCTGCTTGCTGTGTTGTGCAGCCTGAGTCTCCCAGACTCCATATGTCCTCCCAAGTCTCTCCCAGTTAGGGATGGGGGTTCTTTGTGGGTGACTGGGACCCCCTGCTCTAGGATGGGTGGGACCTACTAAGCTGCGTTTTCTCTGCTCTCTCCTCCATTGCAGGCCCCTTGTACAGAGTCCCTCCCCTTCAAGTTATAAAATCTTTTACTGGACAGTGCAAAGCCTCCTGTGTACTCCTTGACTTCAAAAATTCATATCAGCTAAGGTTCTACTCAGCTGCCATCTTCCTCTGCCCTGGTGCCCTGAAATCTTAACAGGAAGTCATGTCATTTTGGCTCCTTCATGATAGTACAGTTTGGGAATCCCGGGTTCTCAAGAGAAGCAACCACCTTGTTGAGGATTGCACCCGGAGAGGCAGGGGAGGTTCTGGCCTTAAGCTGATCTCGCCAAGCAGCAGACATCAACAAGAGGCTGGAAGAAGTTGAGGGAAGAAGCACAAGACATCCCTAGAGATATCAAGAAATTACTGTATTATATAAATGAGGAAATAAGTTTTAAAAATGTGTTATTTATATAATATTATTTGTACTTCTAAACTGATGAAGTCTAGTGATTTGGTGGCTATAGTCCTAATAGTTTCTTAGAAGCTGTTATTAGAAATAGTTTCATGAAAATGAAAGGGGAAAGAAACTATCTCTTATTTAGTATCTACTATGATTTTAGCCCATTTATTCCGCAAATCTATAAAGTAGGTTTTATTATGTTGCAATGAGAAACAGGCTTGGCAAGGTAAATAATGTACTCAGTGTCTGTCAGCTAGAAAGAACAAAGCTAGATCTGTCTGACTATAAGTATGTTCATTTCCACAACTTTCAGATTTCTGAAAACTAATCTAGCAAAAGCCAAGAAACAAACTCTATTCTCAGTTTGTTAGCTTCCTCATGTGTGGCCTCACTGCAGGTAAACATCTCATAATCATAAAATCAGAGATCACCTGTATCTCTGATTTTGTCTTTCTGCAGGATGGTCTTCCAGGTCTTCCTCTCAGACCGTTCTATCAAAATTTACATGAAAAGCTTGGGCGAGGCAGCAAAGGAGAACAGGACCTCTCTCCTCCCTGTGGGAAAGCCTGTGGCTTCTCATTTGGGATGTGTCCTGACACTATTACATTTTCTTAGACAAAATATTTACCTAGTTGTTAAGAAGACACGTTCAGAGCCTATTTATGTTCTTCAGGACTTACTATAGATGGAGTGTAAGAAATTTCTTGGTCACACAAGACAGCACTTGTGAGGAGGAGGCTCAGATGAGCTGTTCTCCATGTAGTCGTCCTTTACACTCCCAGCAATCAGAGTTCTTCAGAGGCACTCCACAATGTGTACAGACACTTGGAGAATGTCACCTCGAGGTAAACAGTAAAACACACCATTAGATTTCCCTGTAGATTACCTGAGAAAACAGTGCAGTGGGGACCCTACACTATTTTTCTTCCATTGTATTTTTGCATCTAATTGTATTGTTTAGGCTCCCAGAAAACATGGAAGTTGACATCATGTCAGAAAGAGAAAATGTAGAGATAATATGTTTAAGTGCATGTGAAGATTTTTAAAAAACCCGTGGAATCAATAAATGTGAAAGAAATGTAACATTTCAGCTCAGGATTTTAGGAGAAATTAAATAGCAATTGGAATGTGCTATGTAGGAATATATTTTAAACTGTATATGGAAATGACATTTGTATGTTCTGCATTTAGTTGTATAACTTAGTGCTTCTCGTTGCTTGTAGGATGTAGATACTGTTGGCTGGTTAGCTCACTTTTCAGGAGCATGATGCCAGCAAATCTAATGCACAAATTCAATCTAATATCTTTTATAATACAGATAGTTGTAAGACTGCATCCTCTAAAAGCAGACTCAGAGAGAACACATATATTTATGGCTCTGTCCTTATTACCTAACAGTTTGGGACACATTATAGACATCAATTCATATTTTACTGATACTTTACACTTAACATCAATCATCTGGTCAAAGGATAACAAAAAGAGGAGAAACACTCATACTCTGTGAAATTTCTGCCTCTCGGTAGCCATGGGACCCTGGGCAAGTCACTTAAACTCTCTAACCCTCATTTCTTCATTTGTGAAATGGAGATAATGAATCCTACCTCATAGGACTAATCATACATGATGATTAAGGGAAATGATGTACTTAAAGCATTTAGCGCAATGTCTAGAACACCAAATGATAAAAATGCTCACCATTTGTTGAATGCTTACTTTGTAACCAAGCTCAGTGCTAAGCACTTTTCAAGTACTATTGAACTGCACTGCAGCCCTGTATATGGCAGATCTCATGATGTCCCCCCATTATACATGAGGAAACTGAAATTTAGAGGGTGAATGAGACTTGCTGAAGGTTACATGATCTGTTTTTTTAGGATTATTTTACTTACAAGACCAGAAAAACAACTCAAACTCAATCAAGAAAATTTATTGCCTCATCTAACAGACTAGCTGGACATATACTAACCTCAGAGACAATTTAGTCTAGAGGATCATGCTCTCGTCAGAGCAAGGGCTCTTTTTCTCTGAAGGTTTTCTCAGCTCTGGCTTCACTCTTCCCTGATGATACTGAGATGGTTGTCGGCGGCTCCCAGGGTTATGGGAAGAGGGACTCAGCTCACAGCTACGGAACGAAGCCTTCAACACTAACTGCGCCACGTCAGGAACACCCTAGAAGCAACCAGCAGGGCAGGGGATGGGACTGTCCTGACTGGCTGGAGCTGAGGACGGATGTGGACAGCACCACCCAAACAGCGGCCTAAGGTATGGTGGGAGACACGCAACCGCAGGGTCTGCTCAGTAACTGGCATGAAAACTTGTTGCCATTTATCCTCTTTCAGCAGGCAAAGAAACAAGGATTCCTCGAAGATTTGGTCTGGAATTATGGTTGATCTGAGCAAAAACTGTGTAGCCTAAGTTTCACATTGATATGATAATAAATTTGCATTAGCCCATTTCCTTCACCGCTTACAAGATATATTTTTTCCCCACCTGAATCATCTGGCATCCTCAAAATCCACCTATGAGACTGGAAGGACAAGCAGTGTTACTTACTCCTAGGGGAGAAAACTGAAGCTTGGAGGAATTAGGCAAGTTCTCCAAGGGTGCACTTCAAGTAAGTGGCAGCACTGGGTTCGCAAAGAGAGGACTCCCTGGCTCAGAATCCAGTGCTCCACCAGCCATACCATGTTCTTTGGAGAGGAAGGTATTGTCTCCACTTTGGGGCTGGAAACCGAAGTGCAAAGATATTAAGCAACTGGGTACCCAGCACCACTCAGCACGTAATGGCACACCTGAGATCCAGACCCTCATCTTCTGACTCCAAGGCCTGTGCTGTTGGTCCATTTACTGCCAGTTCAATTGGCAAATCTCATAAAGGAAGTGGGAATGAAAAGTGTTCATTTCCCTTCACCCCTCAGTTGTAAACAGCACGGCCAGTACCCTCTGTTCCTTTATTTAAAAGCACTCATTTTAATACTCTGACAGGTGGTAAAAATTTCCATTTAAGTATGTTCATATGCATGAAGGTTACAATTCCTGTTTATCATGTCTTAATGTGTTCTTATTAGGTTCTAGAGAGTTCCTTAATTAGTGGTAAGAAATACACACTACTTCATTACCAGAAAGAAAACCCTATTGATGTTCTACCCCTACATCTTGCCTCTTAGCTTCCATCAGAAAACCAACAGTCCTCATAAGTAGGCCAGGGGCTCCCAACCTTTACCTGCCCCCTCCCCCGCCCAGGACTCTTTTGACCTTATGTGGCTCTGTGTGCATGGACTTTTACCCCACAACAGTTTCTTTGCCTGGCAGTTTGGAGCAGACTCATGACCAGGCACTCAGAACGTGGCCTCTTGCTGTGCTGGCTGTGGGGTTGAGCTAGTTGGGCCCTGGGGCATAGGTCACTGTGTGGTCCTGCTTGCAGGTCTCAGAATTTCTATGATGTCATCAATGACCAATCAGGACCTCCAGTTTTCATGTGATCTTACATGTTACCAAAATTCCAGCCAAAAGAAAAATTTGTGATTTTAATTAGGCTGGGTAGCCTGATTATGTGAGAGAAAATATAAAATTTTTAGTTAGGTTCTCTAAACCCTTAAGTATACCTGGCAGATGTCCAATACCATCTTCACAGATCATGAGGGCCCTGGGTCCTCATCCAGAGCAGCGTGGGTCTAAAGTCAGATTTGCCTTATTTCTTCTTAAGAATATAAAAGAAAGTAAAACTAGATGTATTAATTTTGACCAATACATCAAAGTATGGCCATATTTTTGTAGGTTAGAGATGATGGATATTCTACTCAAGGGTTTTATTATTCAACATTTAAGGATATATTTTAAAAAGTAACTTATTTTAGCACAGAAAAAGGCACGTTGAACTTAATTTTTTCCACAACTAGTCCCCTCTGATGTTATTGTGGTCTTGAGAGAAGTAAGGGCAGCAGACCAGTCTTATTCTCTTCTTTGGGCACATGGGATAGTAACATTTGCCCTGCCTCCTTCCCAGGATCACTGTGGGTTTTAAGTAATGTATATGTGCTTTGTAGAGCATCCAAAATGCTGTACCCATGCTGTTTCTTATATTCTAGCATTGTCTCAGTCTGGCCTATAAGCTTATTAGGACAGGTCATTTCCAAATGGATTGTTACCAGACAGGGGCCTGACCCTGCGTGGGTCTGCCTAGGGCCAGTTCTTGGGTTCTTGACTTCCTGTAGGAAAGATTTCACAACATGAGTCCAGGTGACCATAAGGATCCATTTATTAAAGCTGGGGACAGTAAAACAAGGAAGGGCATAGCATAGAGGAAGCAACAGGCGAGTCTAGGCTGGGCTGCCTTCGCTCACTGGGGAGTTAGAGAAAAGGAGGCTTTGGGGACAGGTCCAGGGGATCAGCCTGGGACAAGCTGCCAGTTGCCCATTGCCTTAGAGTTTAGGAGATGTGTGCCTGTGAGGAAAGAAGTGGGGCAAGAAGGGAAGGGCCGGGAAATAGCCCTGGCTGCTTCCCAGAGGGAGAGTGACAACACACTGCTGTGTCCTTTGTCTCGAGGCTTAATCTTCGGGGAGGTCTCAGGGGAGGGTTTCAGCAGAATATTCATCAGTCCTCCAGGAGGTGTTCCTGACTTCCATCTATTCCTACACTCTGAGGCTTAACTCTAGAGAAATAAGGTACACTTTTCCCTGGAATGGCCAGCCCGTTCTCTAGGTGATGGACTTGGAGAACTGGAACTAATGTTTGTTTAGCCCTACTAAGGACAAGATACCACAACCTTTCTGTCCTTTTAATCCTCACAGTAGCTCCTCAATGCATGGGTTTTTCTCTCAATTTATAGGTAAGGAAGTAGAGGCTCACAGGACTGTGCAACTTGGTCCAGGAACTCCACTAGGTTTGTGAGACTCAGAAGCTTTTACTGACTTTGACAACTTTCTCTCACACGGAGAAAATGGAAGCAATTGTCCAGGCAACCTGGGAAAAATTTATTTGAGGTCCTTCCTTTGTTCTAGTGCCCAAGGCACTATTGCTCTGTAATCCCTGAAACTTTCCGTGGTCACTTCTCCAAACACCATTTCCCAATACTCATCTCTTGCCATGAGCCAACCAGTTAACTGAAAGGTGTTTATGAGAAAGGCCCAGAAACCCTCAGGAACACACATTGGCACATAGTACATGCTCAAGGAATTCAAGTCCAATGAGTGAATGAATGTGTATTTGAATGAATATAAACAAGCACACAATAGGCGTTACTCAAATGCTTGAGACAGTTTTGAGGCGACCTTTATTTATAATACAGTGAAGGGAAAGTCTTACCCAGGTACCCAGGGGTATTTCTACACAACCTCCTCCCAGGACCCAGGGTTCTAAAGCCTCAGCTCCACCCACAACCACTCCATGGTGGGGTATAGAAAAATCCCATCAGCCAGCACCGTCCAGCCACTCACTCACCCAATTCCCTGCTTCATTATTTTTTTCATAGTACTTATCTCCATCTGAAATCATAGAATCATTTGACGCTATGGCTACCCAAAGTCATTCAGGTCACCAGCTTCGATATGACCTACTCACAATGAGCTAACTCTTTTCAAGGGAACTAGTTTAGCAAACAACGGAGGATTTGAGGTCTAATGGTCTAGGTTCAAACCCTGCCTTCTTTACCAGCTGTGTGATAGGTCACGTCACTTTGCCGCCCAGAGCCTCAGCTTGTCCTCTCCCGTCTGTTGTGGAGAGGGAAACTCCCTTCACATTGCATGCACTTCAGGCCCGCCCCTGGCCTTGGAGCTCCTTGAGAGTAGTTCTGTCACAGCCATGTTTTTTTTAATTCTGGATCTAAATCACTGCTCAGTACATGTTTCTTACATCAATATAAAGAATGGTAAGTAGCATTACCTTTTAATGTTGGCAGGCAAATTCCTCACAGTATCAGTCTCCACAGTTCTATCAAGCAGGCTAACCTTCTTAGATTAGAACTTGAGAGCTCAGTCTCCACAGCCAGACCTGGATTTGAGGCTGACTCGTTCTGGGTATGTAACTTTACCCTGTAAGGCTGTCCTCTTCCTCTGGAAAATAGACATAGTAACAGCTGTTGCTTCATGGGGTCCGTGTGAAGACCAGGTATATGCCCAGTGCTCAGCCATTTCCTGACACAGTTTGTCATGGGGTCTCCTGTGGGTCCCCTCAGTTGCCCACAATTTTAACACACTTTAATGCATACTGCATTGGCTTTTCTCCCTTCCTCATGTATGCTCCCTGAGATTACTGCCAAGTACACCACCTCGTGCCTGCCAACCTTACTTAGTGCCTGTCTTACAGCCTGCTTCTGGGGGACCCCAAAACTGTGGAGTTAGCTATCAAACTTTATTATTCTTATTACTACTATTATTGAATCCCCATGACAACCCACTCAACAGATGAAGAAACTGAAGTTCAAAGAGGTGAAGCAATTGGCTCATGGGTATACAGCTAGTAGTTCTAATAATCCTTAACTCTCCCAGTTGTTTTGAGGAAGTAGTAAGTCAGCTATCAGATATAAATGGGCTTTGTAAACTATAGAATAGGGCACGAGTTCCTTGTTGTCCTTTCAGAGCCCCACTTCTTCTAATGATGGTGACACAGAAAGTGATCCTCTGATGCCCAGAGTAGCGATAAACATGCTGAAGCACAATAGCTAGTCATTGCTTTTTCAGGCCACACAATCAGTCTCTAGAGAAGCCCACAGTTTGAACCTATTATCTGTGATTCATTGGCTCTGGATCCGGAGTGACCCTAATAGTCACCCATGCAGTGGGAGTTTTGACTTGGAAATCATAGTCCAGGTGTAAAGTGGTATTTACACACATGTGACAGCTCATCCAGGAGGAGAAGTTTATCTAACAGCCAGACAGATGGCAGAGGAACACTTAATGGCCTCGTCCAGAACACGGGAATCTGTCGGGAGCTGACATGTGAGGGAAATGCAGACCGGGAAGACAGACCAGTCTTGGGGAGGTCTACTTGGCGGCACTCAGCCATGCTCTGCCAAGGTCATTCAGGTCGGATTGTTCTGGAGATGCAGTCACTAACAACAAGATCAGTAACCAGGGCAATAATAAGGCCATCATTCGTTACAGAGACCTCTTATAAGCCAGGCCCTGAAAGCACTTAGCGTGCATGAGCTGCTTTGATGCCTGCAACAGTTCTGGGAGGTGGAGTTGATTGTCCCGCTTTATATAAGAATGAAGGAATTGGAGGCCAGAGAGCCTGAGTGACTTGACCCAGGCCTCACCATTTGGACTATGTCACCTTTTCAAGCTCGTGGACTCCAGATTAATGCCTTCTGGAAGTGCTAGGTGTTGGTAGGTTGGCTTTTTGTCTGACTGGTTGGTTTATAATGCATGAAATTACAGTGCGATGTGGAGAAATGTCTTTTAAATCAGATGGACCTTAGGCAAATTACCTCACTTTCCCAGGACTAATTTTACTTCTCTCGTATATTTGGTAATATTGCCCCCCACCCCCTCCCCGAGCACCTGTGAGAAGCTAGTGGACTTATGCCAGTAGGGTGCCTGGCACATGGTAACTGACCACTACTTGCTATTTCTCTTTCCCTCTCAACCTTGTGGCTCATAGTCAACTTACTTGCAAAGATGATTTCCAAAGGCAAGTTGGGGCCAAAATCTGAGAGTAGATATACTTCTTGCCCAGCCTCAAATTATTTAGATCAGTTTGTAAGTCAGAGAATGCCAATAGACAAATACAAGACTTTTCAACAAAAGTCTTTTGTTTTCCACTCAGAATGGCATTAAGAAATAGTCAGGCATTACTTGCCCCAGTTTTTCTGCCCTCTGCTGGTAAGGTCTCTCTCTTTGAGTGAAGAGCCCTCCTCACCCCCAGCCCTTTGGCATAGGAAGGACAGACGAGTTCCCCTGTTTGGGCTCAGTGACCACGACTAGTCACTGACTCTCCCTCTGGAATGGAACCGTCTCTTCCACTTTTTACCCAAGATATTGATAAGATATTGATTCAGGCTAAATCTCTAAGTGAGATTCATAAAAAGTAATAATGACAAAAATAAAACAAGACAAAGAAACAAAAATTAAAATTAAAGTTATGTTATACCAAGGATATGAGGGAACCGTTTCTGGGAGAAGATGGTTTGGTGAAGACAGACAAGACAGAAAGAACTATTTTATTCCTATTCAAGACTGAGGCTAATGTTCACACAAGCTGTACACTGCGCACCTCTGGAGGGCACCACCCACCTGGGCTGCAGTGTGCCTAACACCCCACAGAGCTATGCAACAAGGCGGCCCTCCCTATCATGTCTTTATCCTTTCTGTCAAGGAGCCTGATCATCAAGGTAGAACATAATTAAGGCCAAACTGAAGTTCTAGGTGGGAGAAGAGATGGCCAGAGAGAAGTTAGATGCCTTTATTAATGTTTGTAATGGTATCAGGCAATACTAATAGCTAACACTTGTGGACTAAAGTATATCAGAGACTCTACTAAGCACTTTGCACGTATTATTCCATTTTACCCTCAGTGTACTACTTTTGCCACACAGCCAACAGCCATTCTTCCTCTTTCTTTCCAAAACCTCTGTCTTGTTTAGGTGGGCAGTGTGCCCTGCCCAAAGGGATAAATCATGATCACCTTACCGTCAGTCCTGGCAGTGTTACCCCCCATGCCAGTGATTGGTCTAGGAGTAAGCTTGGATCAGATCTGGCCAGTGAGAAATAAAGGAAACTCTAAAATTTTCCAGGGTCGACAAATATTTTCCTCCCTGATAAGAGAGAGGCTACAGAAAAGGCTTAAAAATTATTTTTAACTCATGTCTTCTATTCCTACTTTGCAAGTATTGGGTTAAGATGTGATGCTTTTTCTTCTGTGGCCTTGTAATGAAGTTGAGGGAAAGCCAAAGGGATCATGGAGATAGCAACCCAAAGTATCATCACCTTGTTGCTGAGCCAACACTGGCACTGCCTCCCTGGAAACTTTCAGTGAAGTGAGATAATTAAATGTCTTTATTGTTTATGCCGTATTAACTGAATATTCTTTTACTTGCACCCAGAATAATTCCTACTGTTAAAATGTTATTGGTTCCTTTTAAAAAAATGAGTTAAATAACTTTCCCAGTGTTACACAGCGAGTAAGTGGAAAGGCCATGCTTCCGACTAGGTCTGCCTGAGCCTCAGCTTTTCACTTCTGCTTATTCTGCCTGGGGCTATGTGTAAGCTCCAAGGAACTGCATTATGGGGCAATATGCTGGCCCAGTCAGGTAAGAAGAGCTCCGAACAGTGGACAGCTCTACTGGGTATGGAGTGCTCAGTCACTGGGAATGTTCGAGCAAGGACAAAACCACCATCCATAAAGTGTGTTGCAGAGGAGGGTCAGGATCAGAATAGGCAGAAGTGAGAAAGATGGACTTCGAGGGAGAGGCAGATGTTCCTTAAATGTGTTTTGGATGAAGACCAAATGGACCCAAAGACTCAGTGAAGAAGAATTTATAGCCGTGGCCGACCAGGTTTTCACGCTGAGACAGTGTCTCAGGTGTCTGTGCTCAAGCACTGGGTGTGACGGCTCTGCTCCCAGACTACCGAGGGCGATGGTGTGGGGACTGGTAAGGGTCAGGTCTGGGTCTACCTGAGAGTTCTGGCTCTGCCACTACTTACCTGTGAGCCTCAGTTTCCCCTTTCTCAAATGGGAAGGATAGACTTGCTGTACTTCAAAGGGCCACTGTGAGGAGTAAATGAGATGATTATGTATTTCCACAAGCATTTATTGAGAACCTGCTCTATGCCTAGACTTTGGCCGAGTCCTGATGTCTGTGTAAGCTGTAAATAGCTTCCTTTATTTAAAATATTGAATATTATTATTTATTAAACAATTATACAACTGCTCTCTCCTTCCTACCCCACCAAAGGGGAGAAAACAGGACCCTGTTTATCTATTTTGAAATAAATTGAGCCCTTATCCAGGAAAATAGAAAAAATGGCTCCAATGGACAGAGTTTCCAGCAAGACAAATCCCCCAGTGGCCTCTCTCTGCCACCGCTCAATAATGGTGTTTGCTATAAATCAGAGAGCTTCTTTATCAAGTGCTGTGGAAGCGCTTGGGACCGATTTAGCCCTAGAGTGAGATTAATCACAAATGCTGCTTTAGAAAGAGTGATGGGTGTGAATAAGAAGGTTCAGTGGAGATCATTTCGATTCACCCCGATTGCTGTAGATAGCTGGAGTTTGCAGAACTAGGGCTTTAAGTTTGTAAACGTTTCTTAGTTTGAGAAAAATGATTGTATCCAAGAATGGGTTCCATACACCTAACAATGGCCTAGAGGGACAGGGGAAGGAGCTAGTGTTTTTTAAAGCAACAATTATGTTTGCCAGACACTAGGCCTACATCATTGCTTTTAATCCCCATAACAACTCATGTGATGGGTTTGGTTATCCTCATTTACAGATCAGTAAAGTAAGACCTCCAGCAGCAAATGACCTGTATGAATAACCAAGTGATGGAGATGAGAATGAAATGCAGGTCTACATGACTCCAAAACCTTGCCAAGGACTCTCTTGGGAACTTGACTGTAGCTCAGGGAGGTCACGAAGAGACAAATGGATGTAGCTCACTGAAACTGCAATGATGCCCAAAACGGCCTTTCTGGACCCAGCTTTAATGACACTGTTCTATGATGACCTTCTGAAACATCTCACTTTGTTTTCATATGGCAGAGGGTGAATGAACAAATGAAAGTCCCCCAGGCAGAGAAAGGATCTGTCTGTTCTCTGCTCATGCACAATATAGCAGCCGTGGAAGGTGTGGACCAATTTAGACCCCTCCTCAAGAGAACCCAGTCTAGGGAGCATGGTTGACTAATGCTCCAGCTGCCTTACCTTCAGATCCATTGTGACACTTCACCTGGGCTGCTCCCAGCCAGTGGCTGAGCACAGAAGGAGTACCAGAGCTGGGCTGGGCCATTTCTGGCTCTCCTGAGGCAACTCTAATGGACAGCCTTTGCTTGGAGACTCCCTATTGGCCTAGAACGGTGCTCTAGTCAGAAGCTCTTTCAGCTTAGTCCTGCTGCTTTCCCACTTTTCTTTTGTATATGTCAGACCTGCATTATGGTTGGAAGGCTCTCCTTGCCTCCTCCTGTCCTGCCTCCTTCATCATTCACATAAATCTCTTGCACATCTAATCCCATCTTGGTGTCTGCTTCTTGGAGCACTCCAATAGACAGACACAGTGATTCTATTATCCTAACCCAAGTGTCTGCCACCAGGAAAACAGATAAGTACTGTGATATTGTCATGCAATGAAATAATAACTGCAGAGCAATGAAAATGAGTGAATTAGAGTTCTAGGCATCAATATAGATATTTCTCAAAAATATAATGTTGAACAAACCCCCCAAAATTTGTGGAGCAGTACATACAGGTTGTATTTAATAATATTAATACAAAGTTTGAAAACATGTAAAACAAAGCAATACATCATTTGTAGATATGTACACATGTAATAAAATTATAACAATACAGTAGGGAGTGAAAAGTGCCAAATTCAGGAGTGGGGTTACCACTAGAGAGAAAGGAGGATGCAATCGGGTCTTCTATTTTAAGCTGGATGGTGGTACAGATACATTGTACCTGTGGGGTTTTTTTATGCCTGAAATATTTCATAATAAAACAATCATACATATTAAGTCATGCCCAACAAATTGCCACTTCTGAAGGAACATTAAAATGATTCAAAACTGGCTTTGTTGTGGAAAATCTTGGTTCTGTGTTGTTACCTGTGAATAGTTGAGTCTTAGTCTGCTGTGGCTTTTCCTGCACTGAGTAGCAGTTTCTTATTTTTATGCTTGTTTCTACTTTCTTTTTCTCCCCGACCCTCACTAGACCAGAAGCTCTAAGAAAGAAGACTCTCAGCTTCTCATTCCTGAACCCCCAGTGGCTATGACAATAGCAGCACAATATGTGTTTATGTTTTTTAATAATCAGGAGATGAGAAAACTGGGGACTGGGAAGAGAGAAAGTACGTAGAGCAGATGGCAGAGCAGAAGTAACTGTTTTTTTCAATATGGCCAGTAAGGCAGAGCTTCTGCCTCTGTCTGAGCACCTCGGCACGTGGGTGATGAGTTTGCAGTTAGGTGCCGAGGGGCCAGGTCAGAGGGTCTGACGTGTTTGAGTTCCTACTATTGTGCCAGCCTCTTTCACACAAAGTCACTGACAGCTCACCAAGCTGGTCACCATTTGGCTGCACCTACCCAGAGGAGGGTGCTTTTCTTATTTAAAAAGGTCCTGGTCAGCTAATAGCAGCTTGCTTAGAATGTGTGCAAAAGCCCAGTAGAGTGCTTTACACCGTGTCAGCTCATCCTTCCAGAAACTCCTGGAAAGTCTTGCATGAATCCTTTTGAGTCTGTTTCTGCCTCTGTAACATGAAAGGTTGGGTTCATGTTCTAAGGTCCATTGCTGCCGACATTTAAGGACTTGACAAAGCTGGGTGTTGGGATCCTGCTCAGGTGTCAGGAGCAGAGCAGCCCCACATGGAGTTCAGGCTCACACCCACATTCTCTCCTGGGCTAGGGTGAGCCTTGCCCATCACCCCAGTCAGTTCCCTCCTTCTCCAAGGGGCCTGCCTGACTGAGTCTACATGCACCACAGTTGCTTGAGATGCAATCACATCATATGTCAAACTCCAGAAGAGCCTTATGCAAATATCGACCCTGTGCATGCACAACAGTACTCAAACTGATACCACCTGTGCACATGCATGATGCAGCTAGTGTGACACCTTGAAGGAGACATCTCTGGTTAAAAAAAAATAGTTTTCCTACCTGTGCCTGTCCAACAGCTGTGCATTGGTTATCCAAGTGCACCGCTTCCCCATTTCTGCACCACATGCTTCCCTGTGCTCTCCCCACAGCCCAGGCTCAGTATCTCCTCTCATTTAGTATTCACTCTCCTTGATCCCTCTGACTGTGAACTCAGCCTCTCCCAACTAAACCTTCCCGTCTCTTCCTAGCTTTGGGGCATTCACCCAGAACCTCCAAGACCTGACCCCACAGATGTCCTGTGGGCAGCTGATAGCCTGTCCCATCTCAGATTCCTGGTCCCTGCTGAGATGCATGGCAAGTGCATGCGTGTACAGACTCAGGTATGCCTGTGGATTTACACAGGTAGGTCCACCTGGCGGCCACACAGATCCGTGTCCCCTGGGCCAAGGGCAGAAACACAGGCATATATTTGTGCTCATGGGGGCAGACACAGGGCCCACATGCAAACCCACTCACGTTTTGCATGCAAGTGCCCATGCTGAGATGAAAAGGAGCATGAACACATATTCTCAAGTATGCGAGTGACCTTATGCATTTGAGACTGAGTGTGTGAGGCACATACTCCTCAGTATGTGAATACCAGCATCTGCAAACATATCACCATGTGTCCTTACATGGAGACAAAGGTAAGGAAGGCAACCTTGGCCTCCTCTTCCCCAGGGAGGATTCTACCACAGCTCATGGCCTTTTCAAAGGAATAGGTTCACACCTTCTCCTTGGGGCCAGCTCTGCCTTTGTCAAGTTGTCTGACCCCAGGAACAGAGCTGGAGCTTTGGTCTGGGATTCCCCAGGTGCCTACACAATGGCCCGTCACCTTCACACTCAGCTATTCCTCTCACCAGCAGCTCTCTGCTCTCAGCAGGGAAGGGGCTAAGGCTTAAGGTAATTAAATCTGTCTTTTCGCTTCAGCAACATTGATCTGTACAAGGGACATACTCTGGCTTCAAAAGAACAAAGCTTTTAATTTTCCCGCTGGAATATGTTGGTGTTAGACTTGTTTCATGTGTGAGTCCTAAGAGTAAAAATTGCTGCATGTCTTCAGAGCATGCTTATCAGGCACTTTTGTACCATTTGTTTTAGTGTCACAATGAGTCTGTGGGTAGGTGGTGTGTGAATTATCCCATTTTACAGATGAGGACACTGAGGCTAAAGCAAAACCAACAATAGCTGTCACTGACTTCCTACTACACATCAAGCACTGTTCTCAGTACTTAGCATGTTTCAATTTAAAAAAGTCCTTAGGATAGTGTGTCTTCATCCCTGTTTTATAGATGAGAAAACTGAAGCAAAATAAGGTCATATTAACAGCCCCAGGTCACATACTAAGTTGTCTGACTTCATCGGATGCTATATAAAGTTAAAGGGACTTGACATTGGGTATTTGTCTTTTGGGTAAAAATACAAAGCAGTGGTTCTTGTATTCTGACCACCAGTGACCACACACATGATTTTCCTACATCATTGACTCTACTCTGGAAAGATATTATTCAATGCAGACATTGTAAGAAATGGCCTGTCTCGTGCATTTTCACAAAAATTTCTGAACTTTTGAAAATAGCTTGGGGGTACCCTGAACCTCCAGAATGTTGCTACTGATCGAGATGCCTTGGGATCCAGGGGATCCAGGCTGGAAACACTTGAGATAGGGAAGAGAATTAGTTAAGATACTTCCTAAGGTTCACCTGGATCCAAATCCTGGCTCCACCATTTTCCCCTTCTGTGTTTTTGGGCAAGAAACATACCTGTTAGAGCCTCAGTGTCAGATGGAAACAATAGCACCCATAACTGGAGCCTCACAGGCACAGCAGGGTGATCACGAATGCCCCACGACGCCTCTGTGAACGGAGAGGTGCATTTGTAACGGTCAGAAACACGATACGGCTGGCAGGAGCCGTGTATGAAATCAGCTACGTAAATCGTGAACTATACGTCAAAGTTCTATTTGTCCTGAGACAGAGTGGAAATCAGCACATTTCTCATCCAGATAGAAAATAAAAACAGAGAGAAACTAGGAGCACTTTGGAATAACTCATTCACAGAGAGAGCTCATTCTCTTCGTGGGTGCTCTGCGGGGGCGCCCGCCGGACCACCATTGTTTATCCCAGCATTTGCCTGTCTCTGGATCCCTTGATGTTCATCTTCTGATTCTTTTTTATTTGTTTAGAAGCTTAGCTGGGGCTGGTGGTGATTTTGTCCTCGGTTACTGTGCTTCTGTACAAACAGCTTCAGAACAACCTGGCTTTCTCCTTGCAGTCCCTGAGCAGCTCCGGCCCTCCAAAGCCTCCGTCTCTTCTCCGTCTCCTGCTTTGTTCTCTCCTTTCTTGCCCATTTTGACTTTTCCTTACTTAGAATTGTTTCAGAAGAATGAGCACAAGTCTCCACCATGTTAGGAGAAACAACTGAGTTCTAATCAATCCTTTTTCATCATAAGCCTCTGTTGGCATTGGACATATTGAGCGTCCAGCACAAATTATGCACATTTCTCAGTTTACACATCATATAATTACTTCCGTGTTAATATTTTACATGGAAGACATACACAAGTGAAGGTTGTTAAGATGGCAATTTTTAAAAAGTATAACATAAAAATACACAAATAATTTAAAAATAATTTATTAATGAGGCAAAATGCTTGCTCACACTGAAGTATTGTTTTTGAAAGCCTTGGTTTAATGCTTTCTGAAGTAGGTATTCAAAGGTCTAGTCCAAATTTCAGTTTATACTAGAGGTGAGATTTAATCGTGTCTTAGCTGTGAGGGACTACCAACAGCTGGTTTCATCCGAGAAAATGCCAGCAAACTGCAAGCCCTTGTCTCTCTGAAAAAACAATTGCATGTCCCATCTTTATTTTAGACAACTGCTTTAAGTACTCAGCTCTGGGATAACTAGTGAGCCTCTATTTGGTGCAGAAGATTTGTATCGCCTTCACCCAATTCTAGTATCTCAGATAACATAACCTGCAAACACTTAACCGTGCACTTGTCAACCGTCATAAGCCATCAACGCTGAAAACCAAAAGCTGAAGGAGGACTCCATGAGTAGCGCTTCTGCGCTGGGGGCACTTAAACTTTCCTCAGGATTTCTCACAGAGGTAGGTGACAGGGATCTCTAGTAGGACCGTCAATGTCCATCTGTGTATTGCATTGTGCTAAACCTTAACATTATACTGATTTTAGATCTAAATGTATAAGACTACTTTATTTCTGTAAAGAAAGACTACTTTATTTCTGCACAAGGATTCACGCACGCTGTCTGGCAGGTCAGCCTCATATTGGTGACCTCTCAGCTAGAGAAGAGTGAGATTCAGGACTTCTGACAGCTGCATACACAAAGGGGAGGGCACCGTATTGTAGTAACCTACCTTTGACACCCATCTGATAGGATAACTGGGAATAAATGAAATGGCATAGTAAATACTCAACAAATATTAATTATTTCATTCCCCTTCTCTGGTGTTCAACCTGAGGCCAAGGGAAGGAAAGGAGATGGATTTAGGGAAGATATTCTGGCCAGAAATAATATAATGCAATTTTGGAAGTGTTTCTCAGTAGGTGTTTGTGGTGCCTCCCTCCCCAAACACGATGCCCCAGTTAGGAGAAAGTCTTTATGGGCAATAAGGTCACATATATTATAATACCGGTGATTTGCCCTTCCTTCCCTGTCTTACACATATGTGTCTATACTCCTAATATGTCCCACTGGTGCCAGTTTCTTCATTTGATAAGGTCACTCAAGTTCCTGGATGGTAGAGTGATATTTATGTGCCTAGATGTTGTGTTTCTGATGTTGGTCCATCCATCTGTGTACTCTGCTCAAAGGGAGCTCTGGGCACTCAGCCCGGTTCATGCTTGTGGTAGTTTGACCTTATGTCCACAAATTCTTTGATGCTCCTTCTTATAAGATGTGGTGCTCAATTTCCCTCAGTCCAGTGTGGGCTGGATTTAGTGGCTTGTTTCTTACAAATAGAATGTGGCAGAAGGGATGGTACATCGTTTGTGAGCTTAGATTATAGGAAATACCGGATTGCCTCTCTCACTGGCTCTCTCTCCCCATTGGGTCAGTTGCCCTGGGGAAAACCAACTTCCATGTCATAGGAACACTCAGGGAGCCTTGTGTAGAGATGCATGTGGAGAAGATCCAAGATGACCAGCCAATGTCCAGAGAAAAGCCAGTCTTCTGCCAACGGCGTGGTGACTAAGTGCTCTTGCAAACTGATTCTCCCGCTTCTGTCAAGCCTTCAGATAATGCAGCCAACAGCTAGACTGCACCCTCATAAGAGAAAGAGCTACTCAGCAAGCTGCATCTATATTCATGACCCTCAGAAACCACGAGACAAGAAATGTGTGTTGTTTTAAGGCACCGAGTTTTAGGTAATTTGTTACACAGCTATAGATAAATAATATAATGCTCAAACTCCTGGGCCCACTTTCCGTATGCCTCACTGATTTTAACTTGTTCTTTCTTGAGTTTTCCAAAACAAATGATTTCTGAATTCACTTCCTATTTCCGGCCCAAAACCACCATGGTTACTTCTTTTATTTAGAGCTCAGCTTTTTCATTTAATACAGCAACAGCCACCCTATATGTAGCATTTACCCCGCTCCAGGGATGTGCAGGTAAGTGCAGACAAGGTAAGTGTGCACACTTACATTATCTTGCCACCATCTCTGTCAGAATATGAAGTGACCACATGATTACCACACAGGTTAAAAAAAGTGGCCCACATTAATGCGTAAACTTTGATAGGTCATGCTGCGAGCCATATACTCTACACCGCTTTGCTATTCTGCCTGTAGCTTTGAGTCTGCTTCCTGTCACTAACTTGTAGGTTTTGAAGTAGGACAAACCTAGGTTCAAATCCTGGCTTCACAACTGACCAGGTCGTCACTGTTCCCTCCTGTCTAAAATAAGGGAAACAACACCCACCTCCAAAGGTTAAATGAGGGTTAGATGCAGGAACACATACAAAGATCTGCCTGTCCCTCTAGACCAGTGCTGTCCAATAGCACTTTCTGTAATGATGGAAGTGTTTTCTGTCCACCCAATGTGGTAGCCATGAACAACACGTGGCTACTGAGCACTTGAAATGCAACTAGTGCTACTAAGGAACTGAATTTTTTATTGCACTTAATTTAGATCAATTTAAATTTAGGTAGCCACCCGTGGCTAGTGAGCACCATATTGGCCAGCACAGCACCAGACTGTAAGATCCAGGAAGGTGGGGGCATGCCCGACTGGCTCACTGTGGCATATTCAGCACTTAGCACACAAAAGGGCCACATAATTAATTGTTGAGTGAGTGAATGAGTGGTGTGTGAATGAATGAGTGATTTGTTGTAAGCATTCAGTACGTGGCATCTGTCAGCTGGGCAGAGCACTGATGTTTGGCAGACTGCTCCTGCCCGTGTGCTTCTTTGTTGCCTCTTCTCCCCTCGTCAACAGCAGCCAATTATGCTCTCCTGCAGAAATGTCATTTGAGCCGGGAATTGGACAGAGACTAGATTTCAGGTGACTGAGGGAACAGAGAGAGAAGACCCTTACATCTCTAATGGGCCACAGAGGACATGAAGCCCCCTCTTCATCCCTCCAAGGCTAACTAGAAAGTTTGTCTGTAACAGAGATGGTTAAATTAATGATGAGGCTCAGTGACAGGGAGGCCAGAGCAGCCCCCCTAAATGTCACCTTCATTATTTTTCAAGCCAACATGACCAACTGCCTTCCCAGGCAGGTTCCATGTTGTTATTGTTCTGCCTCAGGGTGGAGGGATTTTTTCCCCTAATCCCTACAACACCAGTGGTGTAAGTTCAGCGGGGGCAGGAGAAGAGATGGCACAGGCTGCTTAATAAGGGGTTTGGCTGTCACTGAGCGGGAGCTATCGTGCAGGCAGGAGGAGGTAGTGGGGGGTGGCCTGGTGGGGCATCCTTCCTGGCTACCTCCCTGTAATGTAGCACCAGTGGTTTTCCTCACTCCTTCTGCTCTAAATCAGTATTCTAATCTGAAACAGGAGGCATGGCTGGGATCAGTGAGGTCTGGGCTGGGGGTCAGGAAATACAGGTGGGAGTCTGGACTCTGCCACTACCAGTGCGGGAGGCCTCCGGCAACTCTCTTTCCACCCCCGGACTTCAGTTTTCTACTCTGCAAAACAGGAGGGGTCCGGACATGGCACTTCTTAAGACCTCTTTAAGCTCTACGTTTGCATAGTGGCTAAAAGTACGGATTTTGCAGTTACCTAAACCACAGTTTGCACCCTGGCTCTGCTCCCTCTTAACTGTTACTTAGCTTCTCTGAGACAATAATAATAGAACCTCATAGGGACAATGTGAGGATTAAATGGCCTTGGCTGTATAGTAGAATTACCTGGGGTGCTTTTAATAATGACAAGGCCAACCTGGCTGGTATGGCTCAGATGGTTGGGCATTGTCCTGTAAATAGAAGGGTCATGGATGCAATTCCCGGTCTGGGTACATACCTGGGTTGTGGGTTCGGTCCCCTGTTGAGGCGCATGAGAGAGGCAACTCTCATACAGATATTTCACCTCCCTGTTTCTCCCTCCCTTCCCCCTTCTCTAAAATCAATAAACATGTCCTCAGGTGAGGATGAGAATTAATAAATAAATAAAATAAAAATGGCATTACCGTCAGCCTCATTCCCATAGATGTTTACTTAATTGTTCGCAGTGAGGTGTAAGTGCTGGGATTTAGGAAATAAGCCTCTTAGGTGCTTCTGAACGATACTTAAGACCTAATTTGGGGCGGGGGGATGGGGTGTTATACATATAGCAGGAACTTAGTATTTGATGATCCAATGGATATCTTTAAGATCATTTGTGTTACTATCTTTCCCCAAACCTGGCTGTCTGGCCTAAGTTACACATACCAAACAACAGCCCCAGGCTTATACGATACAACTCCCCGTTGATTCCTTCTCCTTCTCCCATCTCCCCGCCCCCTTTCCCAGTCCTGACTCCGCCATTGCCTTGGTTTTCCTGCTCACGTCTCCGTCCCACTCCTGCCCTTGGCTGCTCTGCTCTGGACCATCAATGGTCACTGTGCTCCCGGGATATTTCAGTGGTCTATTGGATTATTTCCCCACTTCCAGTGTTCGTTCTCAGGTGAATCAGTAACACATCATGATTATGTGCATAGACTCTGGTGCCACATTGTCTGGGTTCTAATCTCAGCTAAGCCATTTACTGGCTGTGTAGCCTTGGATGATTTCCTTAACTTCTCTGTGCTCATTCCCTCATCTGCTTCCTGGGGACACAGAGATGCCAATTTTTTGTTTGAAATCAGTTCTCTCCTATTTGACCCTCTTACAGTATTTCTCTGCATTAGGGGAAGGAAAGAAAATTGAGAAATAAAAGTATTGAGCACAACGCTGAATGTTTTCCATACCTTATGTCATTTCATTCCCACAAAAGTCAGCAAGGTAGATCTGCCCATTTTGCAGATGTCAAAATGAGACACAGAAACATTACTTAACCGCCCAAAGTCGTGCAATGAGCAGAGGCAGGGCCAGGGTCCTGCCCATACCTGCCTGACTCCAGAGGCTGGGCTGTGTGCCTCTGACGGAAAAGGGGCCACCTCTCTGGGGATCTCACAGCTCTGGGGGATGGATGGTGGTGTGGAGAGGAGGAGGAATGAGGCACCCACCCACCTGCTCAACCGCAGCTTGTGAATCAACTGTCCATCAGGTGACAGATATCAAATTAGGGGATAGGGTCTGAAAAAAACTAAATTCGAATCTACACACCTGTGGGGGGCATCTGCAATTCACCTTTTCTGAAAGTTTTAGCAACAGCTCTGCTTACCGAAGTGGGCAAATTCGTTTTTGAGCTTCTCTAGATAAGACTGGGAGAAATTAAGTAACAGTAACCATCAAGAAGAAAAATGTCGGTAACACTGCATACAGATGTAGGTGATATTAAGATAGAAATCTTCTGTGAGAGGACACCCAAAACCTGTGAAAATTTCCTGGCTCTTTGTGCCAGTAATTACTACAATGGCTGTATATTTCATAGAAATATAAAGGGCTTCATGGTTCAAACAGGAGATCCCACAGGTACTGGAAGAGGAGGTAACAGTATCTGGGGCAAGAAATTTGAGGATGAATACAGTGAATATCTTAAGCACAGTGTTAGAGGTGTTGTATCTATGGCTAATAATGGCCCAAATACCAATGGATCTCAGTTTTTTATTACCTATGGGAAGCAGCCACACTTGGACATGAAATACACAGTATTTGGAAAGGTAATAGATGGTCTGGAGACTCTAGATGAATTGGAGAAGTTACCAGTAAATGAGAAGACATACCGACCTCTTAATGATGTGCACATTAAGGATATAACTATTCATGCCAACCCATTTGCTCAGTAGCTTTAATAGACATGGACAAATACTTGGCAAACTCTTTGAGGAAC
>CM052542.1:37405894-37445730 GCA_028533065.1 Trachops cirrhosus | reverse complement strand
GTTTACAACTAAGTTCTTCTGAGTTAGTGGTACCAAAAGGAACCAAATAGCTTTTATTCCCATTCTGAGAGCATATTCTTTACTATAACTATTATCCAATATATTTAAGTTTAGTTTTTTTAAAAAACCTTGTTTAATTTTTGTTACATAAAAACATTCATTTTTAAATCCTGAGCCTCAAATCAGTCATTTTGAGCGCCATAATTATAAACTTCTACTATGTTTGTCCACATCTTGAAGTATTATTTTCCATTAATTGTTCACTTTGTGCAGTTAGAAAGAGGAAGGACAAGATAAATAAAGAGAGGGTCTAGAAAGGCCAACCAATAAAAAAAAATAAATAAAAAAAAATTAGGGGATAGATTGGTAGCTTTTATTCTTTTGGAGGAAAGACAGCTAGGAGGGAATAGACACAAGTAACCAGCCTGAGATGTCCCAGCAAACTCATGAAGAATGAAATATAATAGCATTCATTCCTTCTTTTGTAGTGATAGGAAAGATAAACAGCCATTTCCCAAAGAGCCTGGAGTGAACTTGAGTGAACATAAATCAGTAGATATTAAGCTGTGCCGCCTCACCCATACACCCATCTCCACACCACTTCATTTTCTGTTGTACCGAGTTGCATCAGCCAGTGCCTGCCTGCCTGCCTCTGCTTGGGGCTTTGACTGTGGAGCCTGCTTTGCCTGTCTAGTGGTGGGCTGTAATCCTAGAGAATCAAGTCCCCCTAGAAGCAGCCCTGGGCCCACAATGGATAGGCTGGTGTTTATCGACCCCAGCTCCTTCATCCCTCTGGTGGGGTACCTGAGATGCACATGCCACACCCTCTGAGTTCTCCAGCAGGATTAGGTTGTTGTCCACAGTGGTAGCTGGGTTTTAATGCACCTGTTTATTGGCTGTGTTTCTTCTCCTGGCTCACAACCCCCTACAGGTGTTTTCTGGGATTCCCTCCCCCCTAAACGAACTACCTGTCCTCAAGTCTATATCTCAGGGTTGTTTCTGCAGGCTACTAGGAGGTGGGGAAACGTTAAAAAGACAAATTATCTTCCAGGAGCTGCCGACCCGGTGACAGAGTAGGAAGCACGCAGTGCAGTGGGGCTGCTGGGCTGTGGCCACGGCGCCCAGGGCAGGCTGGTCAGCTCTGCATGTGAGGTGGCAGGGAAGGATAGGAATTTGAGTTTTACAGAACAATTAAATATTTGAAGGCTAGAAGAGTGTGTGACAATATAGTTCCTTTCCTCAGAAAGGAGGACAGCACCTTACTGTCTCAAACTAGGCCTAGAGAATTGCTGTGTCTGGGAGCAGGCAGAACCGAGGAGTCTCAGAAAGGTCTGTCTCTTACAAGGTGACAAAGCTGTAGCCTCTTCATCAAGACTTGGGTGAAGTGGGTGGATCCTGAGGTAAGGGGGAGGAGGAGGCAGACACTTGGAAAGCAAGGAGGTGCGCCTCTCTGATGCTGGTTTCCTCTCCTCTCCCTCTCCAGTGCCCCAGCACCTGCCTGCCCTTCACAGACACGCCCCCGCACCCTCCCCCAGCCAGCCCCCTCATCTGTTGTCGAAGCTGTTCAGTGTAGCTGTGGCTGCCTCTGCTCAAGGTGAACTTTGAGTCTGGCGCAGCCACTCCTTCGGGCCTTCTCTGGCACCAGCAGGCCTCCTGGCCTCACGTAAATCCTCCTCTTGCTCAGGCTGATCTGGAAGGAATTTCTGGCCACCAGGCACGTGCCTGGACAACGTATCTTAAAGCTGAGGCTTCATGGCAGCCCTCAGGCTGCAGCTGCGCTTTTTAGCTGGGAGTTTGGTCTTTAGGGCCTGTTGGGTACCATAGTTTACTTGACATACCCGTGAACTGATTCGAGAGGCACTTTCGAGTGCCTGCCCTTGCCACAGCCCTTTGCTCGCTGGGCCAGAGGTGGACACATAACCCCAGCCTAGCACTGTGTGGTAGACTTAAAAAGCTGGGCTGAGCCAAATGGTTTCCTCCCCAAAGTTTGGAACTGGAAACGTAAAGAGACTGCTGCCAGTGTGTGGTAGGCTCTGAAGAGGCTGGCTGTGTGGCCCAGGGGCTGGAGGAATCAGGGGCGGGGCACGTGCAGGCTGGTGTGCAGCAGAAGGAAGCAGGGCGGGTCTGGACAGTGGGGCAGGCCCACTGAGAGAGCGGAGACCCGCAGGCCCTGCAGGGCAGAGGCGACTCCCAGCTCCCCTGAGAACAGCCTCTGCTGGAGTCCCTGGCATAGGGGCTGGGAGGCCTGGGAGGAGCCCTGCTGCTTTTTAGGGTCACTCTTGGTGTTGAAAGCGACCTCCCTGATCCAATCTTTCATTCATTTTTAAATTGGATGCTTGTTTCCTTACTGCTGAGATTTGAGACTTTTTTTATATATATTCTAAGTACAAGCCCTTTTTGGTATGTGAGTTGCAAATATTTTCTTCCAGCCTTTAGTTTGTCTTTTGTTTTTTATTGCCCCTTTTATCATTAATTGTCTCCATCCCTGGTAATTTTTCTTATCCATAGGTCTACTTTTTATTTGGAATCATTTTAGATATTCAGAGGTTTCTCATATGCCCTTCACGCAGTCTCCCCTAATGTTAACATCTTAACATTGCCGTGTACATTTGTCAAAGCTAAGAGGTTAATGTATCCTGTAACTAAGTCACAGACTTTCTTTGAATTCACCACTTTCTCCACTAATGCCTTCTTTTCTGTTCTGGGATCCAGCCCTGCCTTACCTTTAGTCATCATGTCTCCTTGGTCTCCTCTGATTTGTAACAATTTCTCGGGCTTTCCTTGTTCATCATGACCTTGAAAATTTTGATGAGTTGTGGATTTTGTAAAATGTCCCTCGTCTTGGGTTTGCCTGATGTTTTCTTGTGATAGACTGGGGTTGCACAGATGAAGTGTCCTTCTCATTATATTATGTGACTTGTCACTACCGATGACTTGGTTACAGTATTGTCTGCCAAATTTCTCTGCTTGTCAAGTTACTATTTTTTCCGTTTCCCATACTCTGTTCTTTGGACATGAGTCACTGAGTCCAAACCCAGCCTCAGGGGGAGAGGAATTAAGCTCCACCTCCTGGAGGTGGGAGTTCAAGGTAGGAAACACCTCCTAGAACCTAGGATAGGAGGAGCTTCTTCATGATCATTCAGTGCATAGTTCTAGAGTTTGGGCTGCCTTTGTGTCCAGGGAGGGGAAAACTGGAGGAAAAAAATCACAGGAAATTCACCACCAGTTTGGTGTTACTTGAAGTTGTATTTCCTTTGCAGATTTGCCTGTTCCCATTTTTTGGAGTCCTCAGAAAACTGGACTTTCTTTCCAGAGTTTTCACTTGCTTTCAGCAGGAGTGAGACATAGTGGAGTGTGCATCTTGACTGGAACCAGAAACAATTCATTTATTTTTTCTTAAAAAGATTTTATTTATTTATTTTTAGAGGGGAAGGGAGGAAGAAAAAGAGTGAGAGAAACATCAGTGTGTGGTTGTCTCTTGAGTGCCCCCTACTGGGGACCTGGCCCACAACCCAGGCATGTGCCCTGACTGGGAATCAAACTAGTGACCCCTTGCTTCACAGGCCTGCACTCAATCCACTGAGCCACATGAGCTGGGGCCCATTCATTTACTTATTATTCACTAATCCTTCACTTACTCCCATTTACTTATTCACTAATCCCTAATTCATTAATTATTCATTATTAATTCCTTGGTCATAAATCACATATATATTTTAATCAATATATCTGCTATGAGACCCTCAGAAACATAGTAATTTCTTCTATTCATGTTTCCTGTTCCTGAGTTTCTCCCATGAAAATGTGTTGTACCCTCCCTGCCCCCACCCATTGTTTTCTCCCATAATTGGGGCCCTTTCACTGCAGACTCAATCGCAGGACCAGCCCACATCTTGGAGCTGAGCATCAACACCACCTGGATCTGGTATGGTCCTCATTAAATGCCTTAAAATGGAGAAAAAAAAACATGAATTTGGGATTCAGATTCATCTGTTCTTCAATTTAAAATTGTGTGAGACAAGTTGTTTAACTCTCTGATAAGAATTTTCTGATAGTAAAATTGATTGTGGGCAAAATTCTTCTCTTCTACTTTGCTAATAGTAGCCTGTTCTTGTCTAGATATTAAGCAATCACAAACTTCTGGGGAGGAGTTGAAGCCTCTAGTAGTCTAAGATGTTGGGGTAATTCCTTTCCTCTTGTTAGAGATTGGTTTAGGAAAGGGCCTGGGATGAAAATATGGCCAATGAGGCATGAGGCGGATGTCTTTCGAGGGATTTCTTTGATGGAAAAAGGAGCCTCAGGGGAAGAAACACATTTCTGCCTCAGAATGTTGTCCCTCGTGGGATGCCCAGAATGATGGCAGCCGTTGCATGAGGCTGCACACCGCAGACCAAAGGAACAGGCCCACGCCCCCAGGAGGACGGTGGGGCAGAAGGACGGGAAAGCCTCGTTCTGGAGGACACTGTTAAGTGACTTAATTAAGCAACCCAGAAACGGTGCTTCCCCCAGTCTTCTCATTCTGCAAGACACATTTCCTGGTTAAGTCATTTTTAGTTGAGCTTGCCGCCATCACAGCTGAAAGTGTCTTTCTTTGTCTCTTGTAGCACTTGTCCCGACTTATTTACCTGATTATTTACACTGTCCCTCACAATTCTATAGGCTCTGTGAACACCAGAGTGGTGTTTCTTTCGCTGACTGTTGTGTCTCCCGTGGCTACTAGCACAGTGCCCAACGCATCTTCACCCCTCACTTTGTTGAATGAAAGAACAAATTAATACATAAACATATGTAGAAAAGAACTGGTATATAGCAGGAATGCCTACTTCTATTTATTTTCTGACACTTGAAAGTTGACCAGTTCCCTCCTTATTTTTCTTTTTGACAAATAACTTTGTGCCTGCTTATTGGTTGGTATATTTCAAAAACAGTTTCAAGTTTACTTTGAAATACACCATTATTTTACCCCCTCCGGAGCAGGTGCTATTCTTTTATTCTTGTTACTGTTCTTTTAGTCTTCATAACAATGAGGCAAACCCCTTCTTTGATTTGTCTTCTTTTGCAGGCTCTAGGAGACCGATCAGTCTTTACTTGTGAATAATCACCAGGAAGGTTGCTTAGCTATGTAGGAACCTGGCAACCTCTCCACCGAGCACTCAGCTCTCGGGTGACAGAATGAAGGAAATTTTGTCACCAACTCCACCCTAATGGGAGGTCCAAAAGAGTTACTAATGACTATCCGAGTAGGGATCAGGGGGCTCATGACTGGAGAGTGACATGGGGGCTGTGGGAAGAACAAACTGGAACAGCCTTGTCGTCCCCTCACGGAGTATTTCAAGGAAACAAGCCAATGCAACATTGTGGATTTTTTTTATGAAGCATTAGTTTGCCTTGGAGGGTGAAGGCATGGGAGTTTGGAGAGTCAGGGCTTGTAGTGAGAGGCAGAGCTTATCCTCAGCTTTGTCTCATCCATTGACAAGGAGCAACAACGATAGCTTTAATAACAACAGTGATAACATTGATAACAACAATGATAACATTAATAACAACGTTGATAGCATTAATAACTGCATGCTCGGAGGAGACTGGGGATGGAGTTGGCAGCAAGTCTACACGTTTATCTAGTCTAGCGTTTCTCAAAGGATGTTTTGCAAAGCACAAGTCCCTCCAATGCTCTTTACTGAAAGGATTCATGGTTAAACTGTTTGGAAAACACTGTATGTACTTCACTCAGTAAATAAAAAAACCTGATTGACTTTGTTTAACCCAGAATTCTAGTGTTTTATTTCACCAAGGAAACCCTTATTTTTTGTAACTAATATTAACATCTGGAAGGAAGACATTTTAGGAACTGCCAATCTAAGCAAGGGTGGTTACGAGGTATTCCTACATAATGAACATTCTCTGGGTGATTCATTCTTTCACTCCATGTAATCATTCATTTAGGTGAGAAAGTTCTATTGAGGGACTGCTCTGCATAATGTCATGGGCTAGGAGCAAAGGATGCAGATTTGATCAATGCCCGCCTAAAGCTACAATCTAGAAGACAGGACAAAATTAAATAAATTTCCCAATCGATTGCTTAATTACACTGTGATGAGAGCTACAACAGAGAAGCACAGGATGCGTATAAATTTAAGTAACAGGATAAGAGAGTTTGAGGTGAGGGGAATCAAGGAAACCATGGATCAACTATCTTGGTTTGCCCAGAACTTTGGGTGTCCTGTGATGGGTGACTTTATTTGATAAAATTGGGACAGTCTTGGGAAAATCAGCATGCTTGTTCACCTGGCTGAATGTGACCTCTGAAGCACCATCTGAGGATCTTACTACGGCAGAGAGAACTATGGTTGGCTGGAGACCTGTTTCCTGGAGTTGCTCCACCCTCTGGGCCTAACTTTCTATTCAAGGGATGAAGAGGGTGATGGCTCTTCTGACTTTTTGCAGGTTGTTGGGAATAGCAGGAAGGCCTTGGCCAGGTACAACAGGCTTCCTAAGTGCCAGAGGTACTGTTCCTTCAGGGGACTTGTAATTTATCATTCTCTGAAGGACAGTCCCATTCCTCCAGGAGAGGTTTTCCTGAGGCATCACCAGCCACATATTCATGTTTCTAAATCCAATCCCAAGAGGCATTTTCCCACAGAGGCAAGAACAGGAGCTCATGCACAGCCTCACCAGGGGAGGTGTAGATTGGACAGAGGGGAAACCATCAGGTTGCTGCAGGGAAACACTTGCCCCAGGCCTGACAGGCCTGAGCCTAGTAGCATCTTTCTGCTGTCAGTCCCCTGGGCAGGGCGGAGCCCAGGCAAGTGCAGTCACTGCTCTCTGTGCCCCAAAGAACAGGCTTGCACCTGGGCGTGTACACCTTGGGTGGCTCTCATTACCTGCTGAGGTTTCAGCGTCTTCCTCTGTAAAGCCAGAATATAATATTTAATTCAAACAGTTTTTGGAAGTCTAAGAATAATGATATTGCCAGAATGTAATGAATTTACCATGCACAAAGAATTGGGCTGTGTGTTTACATGTCCATTTGATCCCTACAAGAAAGTAGATTGGAATATTGTTTAAGAGACTTGTTAAATCTAGGGTGACCAACTGTCCTGGTTTGCCTGGGACTGTTCCCATTTTAGCACTGAGAGTCCCAGGTCCTTGGAAATTCTCAGTCCAGGGCAACCAGAGATGGTTGGCCATGCTATTGTAGAAGCATGGGCGAAACTTAGGAAGGTTTCTAATTTGAGGAAGAGAATATTTCTTTAAATTGTTACTAAAAATTATAACAATTATTGCTATAATAATTATATTTCACTATATAATAATATAGTAATCATCATTATATCAGCTGCCATTTCAATATAAACCAAATGCATCTAGCCTTTTAAGAAAACCCCTTTATGTGAATAATGCCCCTCAGACAGCAGTGCTGCTCACCAGTATTTGTAGTTTTCTTTCTGTGGGCCCCAAACCTTTGATGGTAGGCCTGAACAAACGACTTGTTTTGACCAGTGAAATATGAGTGGACCTGATGTGCATCCCTTTGGGACAGAGGTGTGTAAAAACCAGTATGTGATTCTCCATCTTCCTTGCAGTGGATGCTGGTGGTGCCTCTCCCAGCTCCCCTTTGCCGACTCGTACACTTGCCTCCAGCTGCTGTGAGAGTTGGCGTTCTTATAGCTCACGCCTGCCCCTGCTTAGCAGGTCAAACGACACAAAATCTGAGGGCAGACCACCTGGTTCAACCCATGAATGTCTGTGTGACCCTAGGCAAGTTACTTCACTTCTCTGAGCATTAGTTTCTTCATCTGTAAAAGGGAGAACCCCTACCGCATAGTTTTGATAAATTAAATGAGTAATGCATGTAAGGCTCTTATAATAGTTTGGCACATGGTAGTGCGTTTGGCTATTTTAATTTCTCCTGCTTTGCTCTGCCTTTAGTGTAGTATGATAATATATACCAATGATCTAAAGCTGCCACAAGAGATCATTTTGAGTAACGGATGAGGAACCAAAGTCCAGTGAAACTTAACAGTTTTTTCAGTGTCACATGGGGCTTTACTGCTTGAGGTAGAAAAAGAATCAGTACAGGGGAATGATAAAATCTCTAAGCACTTATTATTTGTCAGGAACTGTACTATCTCATTTAATCATCACAGTAGTATCTGGAAATTGTTATAATTCCAATTTTACAGATGTGTAAATAGAGGCCAGAGAAGTAAGATATAGTTCACAACTAGTAAGTGGTAGAAGAATTAGAAGAAAATAGAAATATGATAGTTTAGGCTGAACTGTTATTTAGCAACAAAATGATAACTGAGTGTTGCCTATTTTTTCTAAGAGCAGGCTTTTTTTTTTTTTTTACACAACTGTTACATACAGTATATATTATTCTGTACCTTGCCTTTAAAAAAATAAACTTTTTATTTTAGAATAAATTGATTTATAGAAAGTTTACAAAGGTAGTACAGGAATTTCCATATACCCTTTATCTGGCTTTCCTTAATGTTAACATCTTACATTACTATTATCTAAACTCTAGACTTTTTCCAGCTTTTCCACTAATGTCCTTTGTCTATTCCAGGATCCAATTTAGGATCCTAAATTTTAAGTGAAGAAAAGCCTTGGCAACAATGGAAAAGCTTGCTTGTGAATGGGATAAGGATTTGACATTAGGATAGTAGAATTATAGGTGATTATTTTCTATGTTCAAAACTTTAACACTTGTTTCATTTATTGGGGAAATGTTATTGCAGAAAGGCTCCTGTACTGTGGGCATTTGGCATTGTCCGAATCAAACCAGGTTGTGGATTGGAAAAGTCATCAAATTATCTGTTGACCCCATGGAGTGAGGGTGAGAAGAATGTGTACTTGGAGGAGGTAGGTGATGGGGAACAGAGCTACCACCACCACTGCCATGAGGAGGGGACAGAAAGAGAGGGGCAAGATGCATTTAAACTCTGCCTGGGACTTCAGGTCAAGATGATGGTGTAGGTAAACATGGCTCACCTCCTTGCACAACCACATTAAAATTACAACAAAAATATAGAACAACCATCACTTAGAACCATCAAAAATTGAGTTGAATGGAAGTCTGACAACTATGGAATTAAAGAAACCACCTCCATCCAGATTGGTAGGACAGGCAGAGACGTGGAACAGGCTGGTCCCACATCCATGTGAGGTAGATAAAAAATCATGAGAGATATTCAGGAGTGAGGAGTCCCAGCCCTGCACCAGGACCCCCAAGCCCAGGGTTCCAGTGTGAGAAAAGTAAGTCCCCATAACTTCTGGCTGCAAGAACCAGCAGGGATTGAGTCAGTGAATGAAACTTCTGGAGTTTCAAGCAGTTCCCTTTAAAGAACCCACACACAGACTTACTCAGACTCACTCCCTCTGAGCTCCACCACTGGAGTAGCAGCTTGAAAGGCACCAGTGGCATACAGGGAGGAACTGAAGTGTCTGGCATCAAGGAGGGAACTGGGATACAGCTTTCTCCCAGACAGAAAGGCCGACAGAGGCCATTGTCCCTTTGCTGAGCCCTCCACCCACAGAGCCAGCAGGCAGGCTCTGCCTGGGTGCCATATCTGACACTCCATCAACCTGTCTAACACTGTTTGCCCCACGCTGAAGATCCCCTGAGACTCCATCCCAACCAATTTACAGGCCCACCCAAACTGTTAACTGTGACTCTTCCATATGAATGGCTGGTCTTGGTTCATGCTTCACAGCTTCACAAATCCTATCAAACAAGTAACAGCTGGCCTCAGTAAGCCCTCAGTCCCCATACTTCTTGTTACATGGCCCTAGGCCTGGTACCAGCAGCAGCCAGCCTAAATTCACAGCTTGTCTTCTCCTGGGATCACCAAGCCCAGCACAAGTAGCAGCCATCACAGATTGCTTTATAGCTAAAGCAGAGTGGCCATGGGCAGAACACAGGTGAGGGCTGACTTTGGCCTGCACCACCTGGAAACCCCCAGAGCCCATGCACCCAGTGGATAACTACAGATTGTGTCAGAGCATCACTACCCACTCCTGCATAGATGATCCTCTGCACAGGGCGGAGGTTGGTGGTCAGTGGTCACAGCCAGTCTTTGAAGCTGACTGGCCTTAGTAAATTCCTCCTGTTGACTTGCTGACAACAATCAGGGCTCAACTACAAGAGGAGGGTGTACTCAGCTTACACAGAGGGTACACTTCTAGTACTCAGCTTGGGTGAAAGGAAAGGTTGTGCCACTGGACCCTACAGGACACCTACTACATTAGGCCACACTACCAAGACATGGAGTCAAAGCAGCTCTACCTAATACATAGAAACAAACACAAGTAGGCTGCCAAAATCAGCCGATAAAGCAACAGGGCCAAATGAAAGCACAGATCAAAACTCCAGAAAAAGAGCTAAACGAAATGTAGATAAGCAATCTACCAGATGCAGAGCTCAAAACACTGGTTATAAGGATGCTTAAGGAACTTAGTGAGGACCTCAAGAGCATAAAAATGATCCAGTCAGAAATGAAGGATACACTAATTGAAATAAAGAACAATTTAAGAGAAATGAGAGTAGAGAGAATGAAGCCAAGAATCAAATCAATGATTTGGAATATAAGGAACCAAAAACAACCATTCAGAATAAGAAGAAAAAAGAATCCAATAGAACAAGGACAGTGTAAGCAGCTTGTGGGACAACTTCAAGAGGTCCAACATTTGCAGAAAGAAAAGAGAAAGAGGAAGATATTGGAAATCTATTTGAAAAAATAATAAAAGGAAAGTTCTCTAATTTGGTGAAGGAAATAGATATACAAGCCCAGGAAGCACAGAGTCCCAAACAGGATGCACACAAAGAGGACCACAACATAACATAATTAAAATGCCAAAGTTTAAAGATAAAGAGAGACTCTTAAAAGCAGCAAGAGAAAAGCCATTAGTTACCTACAGGGGAGTTCCCATAAGACTGTCAGCTGATTTCTCAAAGGAAACTTTGCAGGCTAGAAGGTATTGGCAAGAAATATTCAAAGTCATGAAAAGCAGGGACTTACAGCCAAGATTGCTCTACCCAGCAAAATTATCTTTGGAATAAAGGAGAAGATAAAGAGCTTCCCAGAAAAGAAAAGCCTAAAGGAGCTCATCATCACCAAACCATTACTATATGAAATGTTAATTGTAGACTAATTGTAGAAAAATAAGATCAAAACTATGAATAATAAAATGGCAATAAATACATATCTGTCAACAATTGAATCTAAAAAACAAATTAAGCAAACAAGAAGAACAGAGACAGAATCATGGATATGGAGAGCATTTTGATGGTTGCAAGATGGGAGGGAGTGTGGGGGAATGGGTGAAAAGGTGAGGAGATTAAGAGGTATAAATAGATAGCTACACAATAGCCATGGGGCTGTAAAGTACAGTCTAGGAAATGGAGTAGCCAAAAAATGTATATGCATGACCCATGGACATGGACAGTGGTGTGGGGACTGCCTGAAGGAGTGGAGGTTGCTGGGTGGAGGGGGCAAAGAAGGAAAAAATGGGACTACTCTAATAGAATAATCAATAAAATATAATTAAAAGTATAAATAAACTCTGCCAGTAGGTTCATAATCCAGTGGCTGGAAGTCTAGGAGAGTGATTTCAAAGGGGTTTTTTTGTTTTTGTTTTTTAAATTTGAGCTTCTGTGATTTAGAACAAAGATTTATTAAATATCTATAGTGTGTTGGGCACTCTGTTGGCCACTTTTCCTATGCTGTGTCCTGTTATCCTCAAAATAAGATGTTCTCATTTCCATTTTAAAGATCAAAAGAGTAAGATCAGAGAGGCTTAGTGACTTGCTCAAGGACACAGAGCTTTTCAGTGACAGAATAAGGATTAGAAGCCAGGTCTAGGTGGCACTGTTGTTCTTTTATGCCCCAAATTGTACTCCTTTAACATCCCCTTGAAAAAAAGCTTCTTTGGAGTTTCATATCAAAGGAGACCCCTTATAAACCGTGGAGCACTTTACTGAGGGGCCAGAAGGGGACACCCAGGAAAGGGAGATGGAAACTCCAGGAGGTACAGTGGGGTTTTGTGTGACATGTTTATCAGTGGGGTTGCTGGGTGTAAACCATTGCCCGAAGTAGATATTTTAACATATCCTTCCTCTCTACCTCAATTGAACAATAATAAGGAATCTTATATTAATTTTTGGTTACAATTAGCATCTTGGAGGTTTTGCATGGGGTTGGGGGACATCACTTGCATGAATGAGCAGAGACTGGTTAGCTTCCAGATCTATCCCAGGGTTCTCTTGGGACTGGCCAATTTGAGTTTCCTGGGCCAAATGCTTGGGAAACCTCTAACTTGGCTTTGAGGGCACACACACACACAATAAATTAAGTAGAATAAAAAAAGCTGGGGGCACCCCAGCGTGTCCTATTTACAAACTGCTTTAGTTCCTTCTGGGTTGTATTTGATTTTCTCCTTCACTGAGAAGTGGAGAGGCATCAGAATGACTTATGTGCCAGAGAGAGGACTCCCAACCATCCTTCAGCCTCCCTCACCCCTTGGTCTTTTCCTGTGACAGGGTGCCCTCAATTACTCTCTCTGGGGGGGTCCCAGTCAGAAGAAGATGTAGCCAACCATCTGTTACTGACTCCAGTGAGCAATTTAATTTTCTCTTGTTCCCAATGAGGAGGAGATCGTAAATACATGAATTACTGTCAGTCCTGGTTAATCGGGAGCTTGCTGTCTGAAGGGGTGGAGATGGTCAAGCCAGAGACACTCACTGACACGGGCTTACCAGGAGGGCACCCTGTACTTTGTTGGAAAACTAAATGAGAGAAGGGAAGAATGTCAGACAGGGGAACTTTCCTGTAGATCATCCAATTTGACAAATGACAAAATCAGGGCCAGAGAGGGGAAAGTTTGTCTAGCTAGGCTGGGCAGAGTTGGGACTTGAACTAAGGACCTCCAATCCCTAAACTCAATCTTTCCAACCCAACATAAGGTAAAATGAATGAGTTGACTACCTGTCCTGGGACTTAATAGAGGTGGGACCAAAGAACAATAATCATGATGACAGTGACAACCAGCACCACAGCTACACTTACATGACCAGAATGTAGAGGAGACAGTTTAGTGTGGAATTAATAGAATTGGCTCTGGAGCCAGGCTGCCTGGGTTCAAATCCCAGTTCCTTCACGTAGTACACAGGTGGCAAACACAAGGCCCACAGGCTGAATCCAGCCCTCCACCTTGTTTTGTCTGACCTGGCGCCTTGTTTCTACCTGGCGGCAGCGCCGAGCTCTCGCTTAACTGTTAAGGAGTAGTTACATTTATACAGTCCTAAAATTACGTTCGGCCTTTTGAAGGCAACTGTGAATCTGATGCAGCCCCCTGTGAAAATGAGTTTGACACCACTGGTCATATGTCATAGTAGCTCCTTGACCCTGGGCAAGTTTCTGAACCTCTGAGACCTGTAGCAGATATGACCGTTTCTGGGTGCCTATTCCCTCAAGTCCCCTTATGATTTCCACCCATTCCAGCTCAACTTTCGATGGCCAGCACCTGCGTATTTGGTGGAGGGCATCCTTAGGCCTCCAGAACCCCTTTGTTCGTGTGTATCACAGGCCCAATTTCCTGGGCGCAGCCTGTGACCAATGACTGACAGATGTGGGGTAAAAATGCTGCAGCCTCCTTGCCTCTTGGCCTGAATAATTCCCAGGCGTGTGTTTTGCACCATTTTCCAGAGTTTCCTGTAGGATTAAGCACTACTTACCCACCATAGTGATCTGGCTTAATAATACATATGTCACTGGCTGCTTTCCTTTTCCCTGCTGTTGCCCATGTTCTTTGCATCTCTCTATTAACTATTTGCATTTGAATCCTCGCTTCAGGATCTGCCTCCGGTTTGTTAATCCAAATGGTGTTAATGATAGTTTCTATATCAAAGAGTTGTAACAAGATTTTTTTTGGTTAAATGAGCTAAAAATGCAAAGAACAGTGCCTGGCTCAGTGAGAATTCAGCAAATATTAGCTATGTGACTGATAAATAGTTATCTCATTATTTCATTAATGCCATGCTGTACACATGATTACTCCCATTACACAAATAAGGTAATCCAAGTTCAGAGAGGTTAGATAATTTTCCCAAAGTTATGCAGTTTAATAAGGAATATGTCAAGATCAAAACACAAGTCTTTGAAGTTCCCCCCATTTTTGCCTCTGCCAGGAGGTTTTCCCAGATACTCCCAATCCGGATCAAGTTCAAGGGCCCTGCCTCTTGTGTTTCTACTTCTGCCATCACAGCACTTGCCCCAGTGTATGAAAATGCCCCCACGCGTCAAGCTTCTTAATGCCCAGGACCTTCCTTTAGGCATGTTTGTAAACTAAGCATCTCGCCTGGTGCCCTTCACATAGTAGGCTTCTTTATAGTGAGTGCTGAATAAATAAGCACAGAAACAGAGGCTGTAAGCAAGGTGGGGTGGCCGGGCCCAGAATAACTGCAGGGCGTAAGTCTTTCTATGCCTGTCACAGTCTACAGATCCCAACTGGAAGCTTCTTGGAAGCCTTCCCAGGAATTAGTCTCCACCCATTCCTGCTCCAGAGAGGATTGCAGATGCGGTTGACAGGCCTCTTGGGGGTTCCCAAATTTCATCAAAGTGTCTAGGCCTCCCTAAAATCTTGTCAGGAAGACAAGGATCTCACTTGTTACCGCGGAGAGATAAACGAGACTCTAACCCTAGTAATTGTTCCATCGTGAGGTCCTGCAGGAGCAACAGAAACTTTCAGGCAGGAGATGGGAAGTGGATCAGCGTGACTAGAGATATCCACTGTGGAAGGAGGAGGCAAAATGAGGCTGGAAATACAGGGATCTCACAATGACAGTGATAAATAATCACACTTCTTTTGAGTGTGCTATATTTTGGTCTCAACACAGTAAGAATCAAGGTCCTGGAGTCATTATTATCAGAATTTGAATCCTGCTCTGTCACTTACTTGCTTATAATCTTGGGAGAATTATTTAGTCTCTCTATGCCTCAGTTGTCTTATTTGTAAAATGGGAGTGACACATACCTTCCTCCCAGAACTGTCATAAGTACAATAGCATATGGAGGATTTGGGACAGTAGCCTACCACATAGCAAGCAAGTAGGCAATTGCCAGTTGTTACTAGGCATTGACTAAAACTTTAAAGAATAAAGCGTAGACAATTTTTGCTTTTAAGAAGCTCAGAATCTAGGGTTGACATCACTAATTGTTTTGGATTACTTGCCCCACCTATAATAAAATGTTTGATCAGGTTCCCCCAATAAATGTTCATTTGTTCAAGGGGGCTGAATGATAAAAGTAGTGAGAAGATGTTGGAGGAATGCAGAGAAGCAACATGTAGTCCAGCCCTGGGTGGGGTTGGTGACTGGAGGAGGTCAGGGAAGGCTTCCTGGAGGAGGCAATACTTGAAGTAACTCTTGCTTGACACATCAGTGTTAACTGAGTAGAGAAGGTAAGGGAAGGCTTTCCAGGCAGAAGGAACACCCTGGGCCAACACCAACAAATGGGCTATGAAAGGGCTGTTTGAGAAATGTTGGGAAGTTTGGTTCTGTGGCATTGAGTGGGTGAGTGAGGAAGGAAGGCTTGCCCTGCTACCTAAAGACCCTCAGCGGTATCACATTGCTCTTGATCCTGTATAGAACCCATTAAAGTTCCATGCACTGGTCCCTACCCCCATCTTAATCCCATCTCCTGCTGCCTTCCCTTACCTCACTCTGCTTTAGCCACACTGGCGGTTCTCCCCAAGCAGAAGCTGAACCAAATATTCAGACTCAGGTGGTTTCTTCTCTAAGTGTTCCCAGGAAGGACCTGTAAGGAAGTGGGAGAAGCAGAGTAGCGAAAAGGAAGAAGCCAGGTAAGAGTGTGACTTCAGGTGCCATTCCAGACTGTTCCAGATCTCACAGGAAGCTCTGGAGTTTATTATGTCTCAGAGTTGGTCCAGCTTTCATTCTTCCATACCAGTCAATTGCTGGCACTGGACACCTGGAGAGGACATAAATTCCCAGGTATTGCTGACTGTCCATACAGGTGAGGTATCTCCAGTCTCTCAATGCCATGGGTATAAGGTGAGCTGCTGGCAGCCAATCATACAGAAACAGAAGGGATCCCAGCCCATGGGGGCAAAGGTGGGGACCAAAGGTGTCCATCACACTGGCTTTTGTTTGGTATCCTGAATGCTCCCAGCTTTCTCGTTCCCACCCAAGGTCCTTCACATCTGCTGCTCCACTGACCAGAACCCTGCCTCCTGTATTTCATCTGGCTAACTCCTCTCATCCTTTAGTCCACAGCTAAATGCCATTCCTCTGAGAAGCAGTGTGACCCTCCTGGCTGGGGAAGTCCCACCAACTGTTTATTCTCAGTACAACCTGTGTTTTCCTTCCTTGATAACAAATTGTGATTAATTACGCATGTAATTAATCCCTGTGTGTTAGGCAGAACCTTGTCATTTGCAAATGATGGAAAATCACATCAAACTAACTGAAGAAAAAAAAAAAAAAAGACGGGCAGGGCGGGGGATGGCTTCTGTAGCTGGAAGGGGTGTGGAGTGTCACTCAAGGATGGAAAGACAAACTGACCGCATCTGCCAGGGCCTCAGAGCTTGAGCCTAAAACCTCCACACAGCCAGGCTCTTCTCCCTCCTCATTTCTAAACTCTGCTGGTTTCTGCTTGGCGTCCACTACTTGTGTGGAGGGAATGTGGCAACTGAAGTCTCCAGGTTCACATCCTCATAACTAATTAGAAAAAAACACCAATTGACCTGCTTGAGTCACGTGCCCTCGGCTAGACCATCACCACAGGGGACACGTAGATGGACTACTGTGATTGGCCAGACCTTGGCCATCCAGCTGAGTAGAAAGCAGGGCATTGCCATTGGTAGGTTCCCTCAGAGCCACATTATTGGAAGGGGTGGTGCTACTCCTCAAAGTATGGACGAGGGCTGGGGTATGTCATTTCTATCTGGTTTTATGGTAAATCTCCCACAAATATTTACAGATACTACCTACCACATGTCAGCCATTGTCGTCGGTAATAAAGGATACAGAAGTAAACAAATATATTAGTCCCTGCTTATACTAGAGCTTCTGATGCAGTGGAGAAGACAGAAAATAAACATTTTAATAATCATAATTGTGCCAGGTAGTGAACTGTGTTCTGGAGAAAAACAGCATGACAGAACGTGCTGAGGGATACTAATTCAACAGGGAGGTCAGGGACAGCGACGTGGAAAATGGTGCTGGCAGGTGTGAGATGGTGACAAACCTACTCCTTTTTGGGTGTTGTGAACTGAGTCTTCATGCCAGGCCTGCTTGCCGGCCTTCTGTCCTTCCGTCCTTCCCTCCTTTCCTTCCTTCCTTCCTTCCTTCCCTCCTTCCTTCTTCTCTCCCTCCCTTCCTTCTTTCTGTCCTTCCTTCCTTTTGTCTTTCCTCTCTCCCTCCCTTTCTGCCTTTCTTCCCAGTTTTTATTTAATAATGTGTGTTCTTTAGGCTATGTATCAGAAGACCCAGGGAGGCAGGGTATCTGTTAAAAATGCAGGTTCCCAGGCCTCTCCCAAGACCCACAGATTTGGAATCTCTGGGGTGGGGCCTAGGACTGTATCTTTAACAAGATCTCCAGGTGATTCTTATCACATTCAAGTTTGAAAACTGCTCTGTGAGGCAATATAGATAAGAAAGGCTTTGAACAGGGGAAAAAGTTGATCTCATTTGTGTTTTAGAAAGATAGCTCTGTAGGCTACACTGGGGTTGGGTGGGAGGCCTAGTGACTGGGTGGCTGTGGGTGTCTAGGCGGCAGAAAGGGAACATGTAGCTGGGGGTGGTGGAACAGAAGAGAAAATTCAGGTGGTGGATCAGTAGAAACTGGTGCTGGTACAGGGGTGAAGGAGAGGGAGCTGTTCAGAGTCTCTGCGCTCTAACTTGGGGGCTGGGGTAGTGGGGCCATTAACCCAGGAACAGTGAACTGTGGGCATCACCAATATTGCATTTCCTTCTTTAAATCCTCTATATCCAAGGGGTGATTTTAGAGTCATATATTACAACGGTGTCATTTGATTATTCAGCAGATGAATAAAAAGTCCTTAATTGTTTCTTTTCCTCCTGCTCTTCCTAGTACTTCTGTCTTGAATTTCTGGACCGTTAATAAAATGGGTTGATATTAACTGCTTGTCTTTCTAAATTCTGTTTCTGGTATGATTCATGTACCAAGGGGAAACCATTAAGAAGGAGCCGGCATCTTTTTTGGAAGATGAGAATGAAAGATGGTGAATGATACCAAAGAGCTAAGAGACTTGACGGATTAAGAATACGGTGGCCAGAACTTTTGGTTGTTCCACTGGGAATCCTGGGTGAAGTTGGCAGCTCTGTTGTGAGGGATGGTTCTCATTCCATCACATCTGTACAGAATCCTATTTGATAAAGGATAATATTTTCTTATCTCCCTTTACTTCCCTGGCCCAACTCCAGTGATGATTAGGTTTGGGGATTACATGAGATAATGTGAGTAAAATCCATGGCACTCAGTATAATCTATGCATTTTTTTTTTTCAGTTAAAGAGACCAGGCAGTTATTACTAGCTTCACTTTTTATGCTCAGAGAAGTGAAGTGACTTGCCTGAGATCACACAGCCAAAATGAATATTTGGCTTCAAATCCTGGCCAGATAGACTCTAAAGTTTGTGTGTTTTTAACTGCTGGGCAGGTGGGGGATGAGTAGGGTGTCGAGACTTCAGTTAAACAGGCTGGGGTTGGGGATGACTCCTCTTCTAGGGAGGAAGACCAGACTAGTTTGAGAAGCTGAGGCAGCAGTCTGACCCTCTTTCCCATGGAGGCCCTGCCCAGGCCACAGAATGCAGGTGCTGTGCTTGTCAGGGACCAAATCTAAATTCCCACTGATATTTGTTCAATAGCTCAGACATGCTAAGGTGAGCTGTCCTATAAATTATGGAACAGATTAACTGAGTTAGTCCTGAGGCATAAATAACAAAGACTCTCCACCCAGTGACAGGACACACAGGAATGGTGGCAGAAAAGGAGACCATCTTCCTCTCTCAGAACAAGGTTAACAGGGAGGAAAGTAGAGGATAAGGGGAGGTAGGAAGGAATTCCACACAGGAGGGATGACAGACTGGAGGAAAATAGGCCCTTGGGAATGACCTCACCCATTTTTATGGCTTTGTCAAAGTGGAAGGTTGGTTCACTGTTAGACGCAGTAACTTGAGCTGTCTGTGGGGCATGCAGTGGAGGTGTCCAGAGGGCAGCTAAGCACATGGGTTACCACTCCACCGGGAAGCTATGGGAAAGAGCTATCGCTGCAGTATTTAATAACGTATAAGATGGGTAGTTGCTAAAACCATGAGTAAAACCAGGTCAGAGATATCATGTAGAATGAGAAAATAAGAAAAAATTGGTGAGGACAGAATATCAGAATTTAGTGCAATAAGGAAAGGATGATCTGGTCACAGAGACTGAGACAGAAAGGTTAGAACCAGAAGAAAAAGTTCTAGCAGAGCTCAGTGAGGACTGGGATCCTGGAGGAGGAGGATGCAGTCACTACCAGATGCAGGGAAAGAAAACAGGGAGAAAGCAGAGAAGACAGTCCTCACTGCTCTCTCCTTCCGCTCATCAATCTCCTATTGGATGAGCCCAATCTGAAGTCAACCTGCAAGGGGATGAAATGCACAAGGTCACATTCTCAAAGATATGAGAATTCCTATATTCTGGGAATGAGAGTTTTAAGAAGGTAGGAATGCCCATGAAACAGTGTCAAATGATACTGAGGATCCTTCACTGGAAGTTTTTGATGACTTTGGAGCAAGGAGTTTCAGTGGTGTGGTTGGAGCCAAAGCTAGATTGCTGGGAGGAGAGAAAGCAGAGACTGTGAAATTAGATTATTTTAAGAGGTTTGATCAAGAAAGGAGTGAGAGCATGCAGAGAATATATTTTGTTTAATTTTCCAAGTGTGTCTAATTTCTTTTTGGTGTCAGAACAACCTCCCAATGTTAGCGTGTCCCGGCTACGCTTTGGTTCATTTCTCCACCTACGCTCATTACATTGGTGATTCACCCATTCTTACAACACTTAATGCATCGATATGGGGATGAATCCAGAACTTATATCTCCCACTCAGGTTTCTCCTAGACATCCCAAATTCAACAAGTCAAAGTGGAACACTTGATTTCCCTTCTTCCAAACCTGCCCCACCTGCAGCCCCTCACCTTGTGCGCAGCATCTCCATCCTTTCTCTTGTTCTCTTCCCAAACCCCAGAGCATCCACGGTTTTCCTTTTGCTCTTACCTCCCACTTCCAATAACTCAGGAAATCCTGTCGGCTCTACCTTCCTTATCCAGAATGCTACCCCTTCTCACTATCTCCAGTTCTGTCACCCTTGTCCAAGCCACCATCCTTGCTATCCTTGCCGGGGTTAGCTCTGCCTTGCCTTGTCCCCTTACCGTCTATTCTCAACATGGCAGCAAGAAGGATCCTTGAGAAATGAAGGTCAGTTATGTTGCCTCTCTGCTTAAAACCTGACCGTGAACCCCAGTGGCCTACAGGATCTGTCCCTGCCACCTTTCCTCTGATGTCGCCTCCTAGTACCCTTGTCCACACTCATTCCAACTCCAGCTTCCCTGACCTCTGAGCTGTTCTTCAAAAACTCTGGAAAGCTCTCACCTTTGGGCTTTTGCCTGGCTCTCTCTTTTGCCTGGAATGTTCTTCCACCAGCTATTCATGTGGTTAACACCCTTACTTCCTTGAAATGTCTTCTCAGATGTCACTTCTCAGTGAGTACCCTGCCCACCCTGTTTAAAATCACAACCTCCACACTTCCCCTTTCCCACACTCCTGACCTGCCTTGCCCTCCCTCTGTTTTATTCATCAGGCTGTTTGCTATAAGGAGCAGTTGGGACCACCCATATGAAGTACAAACATGGAATTTTGCACCTTCTTGAAAGAAGCCCTCCAGTCTGGCTGGCACCCTGGGTGCCAGTGAAATAGGCGGGGCGGTGGGAGGCCCCTCTTGGCTGCTCAAGCTCTGCTTTCTCGCACAGCCTACAACCTCATTATCCACGCACAGGAGCACAGGCAGTCGCCCGGGGTGCCAGTCAGCTGGCAAACTGGAGCACCTGTGAAGCAGACAGGATGCTGAGGCCAACCTGGCAGCAGCAGGAGGGTCCTGCTCTGCATTCCTGGTGTCATTGACAGGAGGGGTGTGGAGCCACTGAGCAGGTGCCGCTTCTCCCATGGAGTGGGGTGTGTGGCAACTTAGACTCACAGGAAATTCCCAGCTTCCCCCTCCTACCCAGGAAGGTGCCCCTGTTTGGGGGACATGGTGTCAGTTCAACAAACACTTGTGCTGGCACTGGTCTGCGGGTGGAGGGAGTGGGGCTGACAAGGTCCCTTGCCTCAGGGAGTGCTTGTTTGGAGCAGCAGGAGAAGGAGAGCAGGGAGGTAAATGCTTTCAGTTTTGTGTTCTCAGTTAGTGCTTGGTCAGGTAAGCACAGTCACTAGGAAACCCACATGGGAAAATGGTGCCTGTTTCAGACTTGGAGGGAAGGGAAGGCCTGGTGGCAGAAGTGACCTGTAAACTGAGTCTTAACTCACCTGTTCATTAATTCATTTGTTCAACCAGCGTCAGCCACTGGTTGACAAATTTACAGCTGTGAGTATGCGAAACAGTTTATTCTTACACTCTTATTTATTAATTATTGTATCATTTTCTATATAAACAACTGTAAATCTACTTTTGCCCCACCCTGTATATTATTTCTGCCACAGAACATTTCCTATGTAAGGGCCACTGCTTTCCTAGTCTTTATTAATTTGTCTTCCCATCCATCACCCACACTAGCTCTTGGCTTTCTTTTTTGGAACTACGATTCACAGAGGAATCATTTTGGGGGTACATTTTTAGGATTCAGTTCATGAGCATTACCTCACAAACCTCCAAAGCCATGCTGAGATATGAATGCTGGGGTTCTCAAACCTACTCACTAGCAAAGCAAATGGCTCTCAAAAACAAAATTAATGATGCTGCAAAATGACAAATTACTACGTGTCACAGACCTCAGCGATCCCCAGAGAATAGTGCAAACAGAGAATGTTAAAGTCGGAATGCTAATGACGACCACACTCACCTGGGAGGTGTGAGGGGGCCGCTGGGGAAGACTCAGCAACTAGTTTTTCTCTCCAGATGCTGCTCTGCTCCCTCACACGGGGCCACAGGGTTAGCTAAGTACGCGGTTACTAAGGAAACCCAAGTTGTCAGTCCTGAGCCGTATGGGAATAATGGTGATTTATTTAGGAAAAGCAAGGTTTGTCACTTTAAGCTTACTGCTACAAAATTGCTTTTTGATTACCTCCCTCCTTATTGCATTGTCTTGTCACAATAAACTACAGAAACAAGTGGCAAGGTTAATAATTATGGGCTTCGTTCTTGTCACTCTCGGGGGCCCAGCAAGGTCACTACTGCAGCCTGTGTGTGGCGGGCAGGCTTCTTCTTTAAACCCCTCCTCCGGAGAGGAGGGCTTTGCAGAGGGGCCAGTGCAAGCTGGCTGTCTCCAGGCCAATATCGCCCCTGACTTTCCATGGCCCCAGGGCACTTCTGGAACCAACCCAAACAACATCTTCTCTCTGGTTGAAATAATCTGGTCCTTTCTTTGCCCATTCAAAGCTTACAGTTTGTACCCTCAGTCAAGACAGCTTAGCTTAGTGAGTAACTACCAGGTGCCATGTGTAGTGCTAGACCTTCTAGTAGCTCACCTCATTGTGCCCTCAAACCACCTGCAGGATGGATGCCATTCCTATACTTGGTTATGTTTTGCATTTCCTGTTGGTGGCATTCTCTTTGACTGGCTTCCCTGTGATTTTCTGGCCACTGATATCTGTAGGCTCACAATCATTACAGACAGGGAGGAAAGAGGCTCTCTTGCCCTGATTAGAAACTCCTGGTGAAGAATTCAGATTTGCTTGCCTTGGCCCAAGGGCCGACTTTAGTTAGGCAAATAGAATCTAAGAGAAACATATCAGCTTCCATTCAAATTAGTTGTTTAGAACAGTATCTGAAAACTGGGCTGCTGTTCCCATCAGAAAGGGGTTCTAGGATGCAAAATTATAGATGTTTATTACTGAGCCATATACTTTATGAGGTATCTGACTAAAAACACCCTCACACCTGCCTCTCTGAATGACATCATCCTCTTTGCAGTGCTCCTCACACCAGAGGTTTACCTCGAATCATGGATGACCCTTTCTCCCTCATGTTTACTGTCAGACTGGCCACCAAGTCCTACTGTTCTATTTCCAAAATGCTTCTTGATTCCCGTCCTCTCTTCTTCATCCCCACTGCTGCTCTCAGTTCGAACTCCCATCCCTTCATCACAATTGCCCCGGCTCCTTACTGGCTTCTTTGTCTCCAATCTTTCTCCTTATACTGTTAGTCAGGGTCCAGCTGGCAAACAGAAACTACTCTAGATTATTTAAATAGGGGGAATGTGGTTCAGGGGAAAAATCCAGTGGTAAAGGTTTATGTTTCCCTTAGAGCTTCCATTCCCCAGTTTTCCTAGAGGACCTCATTGTGTAGGGGGAGAGCTATATAGTGTGCAGACACAAGAGAACACGAGAATCTCAGTTATAGGCAGTCATTCCACTTTGGACTGCTCAGCCTCCTCTCAACTTCCTTCCAGTGGGTGGGGCCAGTTCTGGGGAAACTTGCATGATGCGGAACTGTGATGGTTTAGCAGCAGTGCTCATTAAGCATCCACGGTTTGTTCAATAATGATGCTCAGGGGATGTGACATTGGGCTGCTATGCCTAGATTCTGCATCATGTCAATAAGACCTATTTCCTCCAAAAAGGTGATTTAAAGGCCCCTTCCATGGAGACTGACAACACAGGTGATACAGGCAGAATGCAACATAAGCAGGAAATGAAGACCCAGACCCAAAGTCACAGAGACAGAGAGTAGCTGCCTTCTGCAGCCTGTTGCCAGCAGCCAAGCCTCAAAGAGCTGAACAGGTCATACTGTGTATCTCAGGGTTGTACTTGAACTGAGTCCATAAGCAAAGCCTAGTCACAAGGCAGGCTGTGGAGGGAGCAACAGGTTAGGCGGTGTTCGTGGACTTTACAATGGTTTTCTTGCTTGATCTTCACAACAGCCTGTGAGGACAGTATTGTAGGATCCATGTTTTTAAAGATGAGAAAATGCAGGGTTACAGGTAGTTATGTAACCGGCTTGGGGTCAGTGGCTACCAAGAGGTAGAGTGAGGTTTACGTCCAAGTCACCCTTCACCATTTGCTTATTGAGAAGGATGTAGAGACCACTGCTGGTGCCCACTGAATTTTCTTATATACACAAGTATACGATTCTCTTTTCAGGCAGGAGGCTTATTTTCTTTCCAACTCATTCTTTTAGAGTAGTTTGGAAGTTCCAGAACATGTTTAGAAAACCCTTCTTAATAATGAATTCCTGGATTAAGTAGACCCTACTTTTCTATTAAAAACAAAAGTGTGTCTAGAGCATCAAAACCTTCCCTGCCCTAGAATGTGGGTTTACAATGTCTTCTGTCTTATCATGCAATGTATCCAAATTAAAATAGCAACAACTTACTGAGCACTTGTTATGTGCCAAGACTCAGTCCAAGTCTTAAATTCCTTGTATACATCTACTCATTTAATCCTGAAATCAATCTTAAGAGATAGACATTACTATCATCACCATTATTTTTAGATGGTGACACTGGAACACAGACTGGTTGGGACAAATGTTTGTTGGGACAAATGTCCAACAGCACAGACTATAGAGCTTGGGTTTGGATTGAGGTCATTTGTTTACAGAGTTCAGTGTTTAATCATTCCATTCTGCATGTCATTGCCTCATTTCTGGATTGGGGGACAAGGGAGAGGACAAAAGGGGACAGGAAATTGTCATTCAGCAGGGAGCTACTGGGTGCCAGCACTCTCCAAAGGATGCCACGTATGTCATCTCACTTTATTCTAACCATGCATTGCCTGTGCACTCTAACTTCCAGGAGAAGCCAAGGCACCTTCCCCCTGACTCTCACTTCTTGGCTAAGAGAGAAGATCTCTGATATGGCCAAGAACATGGCAGAGTTTCTTTAGGTTGTAATGGGGAGTTTAGTGGGAGGAGTAAAGGGACTATAAACAAAGTAAGTCTTGAGAAAAGAGGAAATGCTCTGTCTTAGATAGCCCTTCCTCAAGGCCTGTACTAGTTAGGAGCCTTTCAAGAAATAGTGTTTAATCAAAGAGAATTTAATAATAGAATTGGATAGAACTATGGGCAGGGTTAGCCAGCAAGGGATGTTGATGTGTTCAGTGGCTAGCAACAGTATAAAGTCATTACTTCTCCCAGGCTTAAGGTAAAAGGGAAGAGGATGTTACTGGAGTCCAGGTAGTAGGGTCACCTGGCAGGAGCTAGAGCCCTAGAGAGATGCAGACACTGCCAGAACTTCAGGGCTAAAACCTGAAGGGAGTGAGGAAGAACTACCCTCCTCTCTCTTCTCTTGTCTGGGATCATCTGCCAGTGACTTCTATTGATCAAACTGAACTGGAAGGTTAAGGATAGGGGAGCCCTAGTGATGCTGTCCTTGTGGGTTAACCTCCTGGCAGAAGAAAGGCAAATAGTGAATCTGGGTGAGTACGATTCACCAATGGAGAAAAACCACATAGGGATGGCCCATAAGGCAAGCCTGTGTCTGCCTCCAGTTGGGAGATTCTCTTTGTTCTTGTCTTCTCTTGGAGCATAAGTGGGATCAAGGAAGGAGGAACTGACATGACATTCTGTTTAGGGGCTCGGCTCTAATTTTTAGGAAGAAGTGCTATCTCTTTTGGGGGGTGGGTGGGGTGGATTTAGCAAGGTTCTTTCCACTGTGGAAATGATAAGACCTAGAAGTCTAAGATTGGGATGTGGTCAAAGAAAAGGCCAAAGGATCAGTTATTCATCCAAATATCTGTCTGGCTTTTAAACTGAAGGAGCAAAAGAGGGTTTTCAGGCTTCATATGGACAATCAGAGAGGACTCTGGGGCTGAAGTCCTGGCCAGCAGAGACTGTATGTTTTCACAGAAGGTGGTCTAGTCACCCTGGAACAGGGCAAAGTGGCATGACGGATAACGTAACTTAGAACTCACCATTCATTCTACCCTCCATCTAGTATTCTTTTTTGTAGCATTTTGAAAGGTATTTTTCAAGATTCCTTTCCCATACAACTTTGCAGTTGGGGTTCTAGATGTCTTTGGAGTTCAGCCAATCAGATTGGCTTGTGTAAGATGAGATTTAGAAGTGAGGGAGGCCTTGCTTCTACTATTTCTGCTGGAAACCATGGTTGCAAAAGCTTGTTTTTTTTCTTCTGCAGAAGCAATAACAAAGGCTCTATTATTCACGAGCCAGCTCCTGGATGTTTATATGCAGGCTGCCTGGCAGCCTGCCGTGATGGTACAAGTTGCAGTAGGTACCATGCAGTTGTGCAGCTAGCAGCAGCAGCAGTAGCCTCCTCATAGTGGCAGCTTCCTGATCACAGTGACTTCCTGACTACGTCCATGAACTTGGATTTGGAGCTGGTAGCTTCCAGATGGTAATAGAGGCAGCAACTTTCTTTGAGTCTATGCCTTGGCTTTGGGAGTTTTTTTTTTTTTTCCTAAAAATTCAACCCTGAGCTTGTTCTCAGCACTCAATAGCTCTGCTTGGGCATTTAGTCATTATAATAAATTCAGCTTCTGCTTCAACTCGCTAGGGTGGGTATTTTCCTCTGAAGCCAAACGTTGAACAAAAAAGGTGGCCACAGTAATAATAATAATAGCTATCATTAAGTGCTTACTATGTGCTGCATGCTCTAAGCACTTTACATGAATTATTTTATTCATTTAGCTCCCACGACAATCCTATGTGCTAGGTGTGATAGAAACCCTCATGTTATAGGTGATAAATGTGACATCTACAGAGATCCAATGACTTGCCCGCATCACCAGATTTTAGGTGGTGAGACTAGGTGTGCAATGAGTGCTGGTTCTAGTTCCTGAGCTATTGAACCTTTCCATGAGGCAGATAGGCTGAGGCTTCCATGGTTGCAGATCCTGGCATCATCTTGTTTGAAGATATAATTAATATAACCCAAAGAGAAAACAGACGACTAGAGACACTGTATTTGGCCCAAGGTATTGTGGATAGTAAGTGGCCAAATGGGATTCAAACACTTCTCCTTGACATCCAAATCTACGCTATTGTCCACTTCACAAGCAGCTCCTGCTGCCCTGTGACAGCCCTGCAAATCTGAGACAATGGCTCTCGTATCTCAGGGACTTAAACATGCTGAGCACTTTCAGCTGTACCTCTGTGAGCTCTCTCTTTACCTGGATCACCTCCCCCAGCTTGTGAATGTCCCTCTGTGAGTCTGTCACCCAGGACGGATCACAGAGCTCTCCGTGTGGTCTGACAAGCACAGCACAGACCCCAGCATGAAAGCTCTTAATCTCAGTCAGACTCTTGAAGTTGAGAGGAGCGAATCTCTCTCCTGCCACCATTTTCCCCTAAATGCTTTCCCAGTGGGACGGGTTCACTTTGCCTTTAAGGAAGATGTGACATATATATTTCTGCACAAATTAAATGCATTTTGGTTTTGGTTTTTGCCAGGACATTTCAACCAGGCTGGTGTGTTTAGTCTCCCTTCTGCTCCAGAGCTAGAGTGGACTTTTGAGGAATTATTTATGGGCAGAATGCTAATTACTTTACTACAAATATGTAAATACTTTGAGAATAAATTCATCACAATATATTAGGCATCACACTGTAATTAAGCTCAATTAGGTATTATTAGCGGTATTAATGTCATGTTGCTTGCGCTTGTTCCTAATGAATATATTAACCCAGCCCTGCTGCCACCATCCATGTGGGTGCATTATGATGACGACGATAATAGACACATAATTAAAGTGTTATTGCTTTGCTTGCAAATCGTGAAGAGGAATGTCAGTGTCTTTGGAATCTCAATGATTGGCCTGATTGGACACATTAGATGTGGCCTGAGGATTATCTGTTGGAAATAAGGGTTAATATCTTGGCATCTTAGTTTATAGATCTAAAGAGAGATTTCCGGTTTTCTTTCATGGATTAGGGTAAATGCAACAGCAATAGGGTGTGTTACAGGGAGCCGCCAGGAAGTTGTTTGGAATACCAGGGTAGTGAGTTTATTGTTCCAAATCTCAGCAGAGGAGAAGAGCCAAATCTGGACCTGGAAACAGGAGAGGGGCAAAGGCGAGACCTGATGTCAGTCTGCAAGGAGAGGTGGATGTGATGAACTCTGAAATTTTTTGACAAGGATTACTCAAATGTTAAAAGTAGAAGATATCTTAGAAGTCATTCACTGGCTTCATTTTACTGGTGAAATAACTCACCTGGGGTATCAGTCAGGGTTCAGAGAGTAAAACCATTCTAGGTATGTCTTTCAGTATAGGGAGTGCTTCTAAATGGGAAAGGACCCAGAAGCCAAATGGGATGGAGAGGCATCCTAGAGACTGTTGAAGGCAGATAGCTGCCACTTTCCTTAGTGCTAGAGGGCCAACAGGAGGAGGGAGAGAGTTATCAGAAGTCAGAAGCCACCTGGTAGGAGCTAGAACCTTAGGAACCTTAGGACCCTGGGAATCTTAGACCCTTAGAAACTTGGAACCCAGCAAGATCTGGAAATGTAGTAGACACACAGCAGCTATAGGAAACAGCCCTCGAGGCAGAGCAAGAAAGGAAGAATAGCCTGGGTTTCCCCTTCTCTAACCCTCCTGTCTTCTTCGAGCATTATCTTTAGTGAGCATCTCAATGGCTACACCCACCAAGGAGCCAGTACTTAAAGGAGCCCAAAACATAGCTCCTGACACATAGAAAGACGCAGAGAAAAGACCAGGGAGGGGATCTCAGAGGACAAGGGCAGAACTGGCTTTCAACACATTGTTTCACGTTGAAATGAGAGTGTGATTTATTCATCATAAGAGATCCTTATTAAGACATAAGAGGGAAATGATGGTGATGAAGATGACCTGGAAATATTTGCACATTTCTCATAACATTTTCATGAGAAAATTCACTAAGACTTTTCTCATAGAATAGTTCATCTAGTCCTTACAAATCTTGTGAGATAGACAATATTAGTCCTGTTTTGTAGATGAGGAAACAGAAGCTAAGGTGGGCTGAGTCTCACAGTTTCATACCTGGTAAATAGCAGAGGAGAATTGGACCCCAGATATATCTTACTTCAAACCCGAGGAGCTTGTGGGAAGGTTAGAGGAGATGCTGAAACCCAGGGGTCCCCGGATTTGCACAAGCACGGGGCTGGAAACAGAGCCAGGGAAGACCAGCACACACTGCACCCTGCTGCTCTGCCAGAGGATGCTCCCTCCATGGCTGTGAGCTTCCGTCTATGGAGGGCCGCTGGGCAACTTTTTAGAACTCACCCTAACCCCGTCTCCACAACACATTGTAATTTTCAAGGGATGTTCAAAGAATTACATTTCATTTTTCAAACCAGGACCCCTAGAGGTAGCGAGGGACAAATGGTGAAACAGAGTCACAGACGTGACTTAACTTGGAGCTCATCACTTACCATCCCCAAAGCAACTCATGCTTCAGCTAAACTTATTTCTACTCTCCGAAGGAATAACACCAGTCACGACTTTGCATCTGCCATTTCCTCTGCCTGGAATGATCTCCTTCCTCAAATAACTTTTTCAGGTTAGGTTAGTTGGTTTCTCCTCTAGTTCCCCTAATGATTTGTTCTTGCCTCTGTTGTATTGCTGTGCAGTTATTTGCTCACTTATCAATCTCTAGGAGACTCTTGTAGACCATGAGCTCCTGAATGACAAAGAGTAGGTCTTAGGATTTCTGTCTGCCTCCATTGTGTTGAATAAATGAATGAATGCATGCATGTGTAACTCAGACTGAAACTCAGTTCTCCTGGGTCCTTCTTTTTACTGGTCTCTCTACTGAAGTAGCAATTTTGCAAGCGGAGGAGGAAGCTGTTGACCAAGAAGCTGATGTAATGAGCTTGTACAAAGCTCTAAGCCATCTTTTCCTTCCCTTTTAACAAGAGAGATAATGCAAGGAATTAAGTTCTCTTCCTGAGGCTTTAGTTTTTGCTGAATTAGTGATTCCTGATCAATTAGACTAAAGGGCTTTCTGTGAACATGCCAAATTTTTTTCGTTTTTTTATTTTGTAGCAAAGCTATTAGGGAGGGTAAGAGAGCAAGGAAGTGGCAGAGGGTCTCAGGCACTCGAGAGATTGGCAGAATCGCAGTGCCATGCAGGGGATGGGGATGCGATAGGAGAGGGGGGTGGGGTGGGAGGGTGGGCTCAGCCAGAACTGAGTCTTCCCCTTCTGAGGGTACAGAGCCAGCCCTGAGATCAGCAGGCATTGAGGCAATCGTGACAGTTTTATAGTGGGAGGGACTGCAGCACAAACATTGTTCTCTCATTTTCTGGTTGAGGCAACTGAGGCCTAAAGAAGCAAAGGAATTCATCCAGGGTGACAGAGATTCAGTGTGTGAGCAGAGACTCCATTCCTTGTTGCACCTCCTTAGTGTTTACCTGCACGCAGGCTTCTGGGCTAAGTGGCACCTGTGCCTTGTGTCTGCCCAGGATCCACTTATTCCCTCTCGCAGCAGCACCCTGATTTTCCTCTAGTGAACAGAGTCTTCTGTACTAGGTACTATCTTAGTGGGTCCGTCAATCAAAGTGCCCTCCCAACCCCTACCCACCCCCGGCCAAGGGGCTAGCAAGTGGGTCAGACTTAGGCAATTAGATTCTCTTTCCCTGGAATTTGGAGTGTTGTGCCACAGAGACTGAAAATAATTTGATGGCTGCATCCAGGAGGCAGGGACCACCTTTGCCTCTTGCCCCCTACATCTGCCCTGGGTCTGTTGCTTCAGCTTTTCCCTAGAGCCTGTGAGTATTCTCATATCCTTCCTTTTGGTGAAGATAAGACCTGATTTTTACCAGTTGCTGCTAAATGGTTCACCTTCCTAGCCAGTATGGTTAAGAACTGCCAGAAAGCAGGGAGAGGAAGGAGGATAGCCCTGGTGTGTACATGGCCCGTTACTAATGCCATCCAAGAGATGTAGTGCGTGAGCTAACAGGAAATTTGCATTAAACACGTACAAAGAAACAGACAAAATTTATTTTGAAAATAAATTTTATTTAACTTAATATATACAAAAGATTATCACTTCAATATGTAACCAGTATAAAAATTGAGATGCTTTACATTCTTTTTTATACTCTTTGAAATCCTGCATATATTTTATACTTTTACATTTTAATTTGGATGCTAAATTCTCATCAGAAACACTTTATCTTTATTAAGATTTCATAAAACAGACATTTGAAAAATATTCCACGTTATGAATACTTGGAAGTTTTCCAATAACTGAATTGAGTATTCATTTTTAAATTTAAATGTAATTCAACTAAAATTAAAGACTTGGTTTCTCAGTCACACTGACCACGTCGCAAGTGCTCACAGCCATTTGCAGTTAGTGTATGCTCCACGAAAGAGCATAGCCCTTTGTATAGCTACTACACCCTTATCACACCAGGTGTCTCATTAAAGCCTCCCAACTGTGAGGGAAGAATGATTACTTTTAAACAATACTGTCATCATCATCATCTTCAGCAGCAGCAACAGCATTATTATACCCATCTCTGGACAGAGATTCAGAGATTAAATAAACTGCTCGGGTAACAGAGCTTAGCAGAGCTAGGTTCAGAGCTTGAACCCTGGTCTGTGTGACTAGCAGTACCAGGCCAGAGTCTTTCAAGTTACTCACTGAGGGATGGCCAAGGATCGGAGTACAGCTGACGCTCTGACACCGATATGCCATGGGACCTGGGACACACTCCACGTCTCCTCTGAGACGCCACTTCCCTATCTGTAAAACAAAAGGGTGGGACTACATCCCTGCCGACTCCATGCTGTTGTAGCATTCCTACCCCCCTCTGAGGGCCCAGAAGCTTATCATGTGCTGCACACTGTTCCAAACACCTTACTCATATTTTCTCATTTGTTCCTCAAAATAAAACTATGAGGAGGGGTCTAATCATACTCCCATTTAATAGATTAAGAAGCCTAGTGACTTGCCCAAATTCAGCAAACAGTTGGTGGCAGAGCTAAGATTAGGACCCAGGCTACCTGGCTGTGGGGCAGGTGCTTTGTCAGCAGGCAACACGGGCTCTGAACTGGAGGCTCAGTGAGGGCAGGGATTCTGTTTGGCCCACTGCTGTGACCCTACTGCCTGGCACACAGCTGTGTGCTCAACCAGTAATTGCTGGGTGATTAAACTAATGAACAGGTGGGGAGGAAGAGATGGCCTAGTGTGCAAGTCTAGTTCTTGAATTTTTTGGTCTTTTGGGTGTTTCACAAATGCAAGTAGTTATTTGGGATTCTAAATAAACGAATTCCTGAATGCATTCATCTTTTCAGATGAAGTAGAGCTATGACTTCTGCATCTGCTTTCTTCTTTTCTGCCTCTTCTCCACCATGTACATGTACCCTGAAGGGAGCCAGTGACGGAAAGCCTAGTGGCACCTGCACCTAAGTGGGAAATGGGTTTTTTTCTATACTGAGAACTAGGTAAAGAAAATCGTAAAGGTGACGCCAAGTATCACAACACACACAGTCTTGACACAATTTTTTATCCAAATATTTTCTGCTGTTGACATTTTAAGTATTTTCAGACACCCCTTTTCCATAGCCCAGATCTTTGGCTATAAATAGGTAAATGTTTTACCCTACTATGGAACAGGGCTAAACTTGAAAGAACTCTTTTCTTTTCTAGACTTGTCATATTTGTTATGTGACCTTGGTTAAGTTTCCTCGCTTCTTTGGTGCTCTCTTTACTCATTTTTAAAATGAAAGGAAAATCTAAGAGGTTTTTCAGTTTGTGACCCTCCATAATTCTATAGAATTATAGCTAGTCACAGAAAGTAAACAACTTTGCTTTCACACAGTTTTTTGGATATTTCATTCATTCATTCAAGAAACATGGAACACTTACTCTCTGCCAGGCAGCATTCTAAGCATTAAGGATATAGGAATGAAAACAAAACAAAACACAGTTCTTGCCCACAAGTGCTCCTAGTCTCGAAGGGGAGAGTGAGAAGAAAACAGAAAATTTTGATGTAGTGGGGTGAGTTTTCTGCTAGAAGATGCTGAAGGAACTCAACTCAGTTCTGGGGTCAGGGAACTATCTCAGGGGATGCTGACAGGTGAGCTGCGCCTGAAGGCTGAGCGTCAGTTAGGGAAGGTGTGAAAGGAAAGCACTTCAGGCAGAGGGTAACACGCACAAACCTGGGGAGAAATGAGATTCCAGAATCCGCACGGACAGTTCAGAATGGCCAGAGTGCAGGGGCGTGTGGCGGGCGTGTGGCAGGCTTCTGGAGGAGAGGTCAGGATGGGGAGCATAGGCCAGATCACCACGGCTCAGTGTGCTGAACAGAGGTGCTTGGACTCAGCAATAAGCAGGCACTGAAAAGTTGTAAGCAAGGAAGTGACAACGTCAGATTTGCACCCTGGGATTCCTACAAAGCAGATGGTGACCCATAGGGCATCTCAAGAAGCCAAAAGACCAGTTGTAAACATAGAGTAGGGGAGAGAGCACAATTTCCAAAGTAAGAAAGAAGCAATGGATTGGAGGGGACAAGGAAGGTTTGAGAGGTAATATCTGCGGGATGTGGGGATGAGAGCATCAGGGTTAGGCATGGGCCATTGGGTGGACGATAGTATTTTCCGCTCAGGTGGGGAACCTGAGATAGAGGTCCTACGATTCCATAAGATCGAGAGACAGGTTCTTAGAAGCTCCGACTCTATTCTGTTTGGGGGGTGTTTCCATTCCATTTAGCTTCAGAATATGTTCTATATTAAATACTGTCAGTATAATTACAGAATGCGATACACTGTAATTATGCTCTGTAATTACATTTTCTTCCATTAGCTGGATGGCATTCCCACTCACACAGGCCCCAGCACCCTGGACTGTAGGCATGGTCGGGACTACAGAGGCCCTTGGAGCAGATGTAGATCTCTCTCTGCCTTTGTCAAGTGATACACTGGGGGTCCTAGGGAGGCAGTGCAGTGTAGTGGTTAAGAACATGGGCTTCGGAAGCAGACTGACTGCCCAGGTTTGAATGACATTACCACTTCTTAGCTGTGGGGGTAGGCAAGTTACTTAACATTTTTGTGCCTCAGTTTCTCTGTTTTCATAAAGGAGAGAATGGATCCTACCTCACAGAGTTATTTTTTAAGAATAAATGAGATAATAGGTGATAATTACCTAGCATGGTCCCTATCAAATTTAAGCCCTCAATGAAAGATTATACTGATGGGAAACCATGACAGAGGGGGGACCCCATGCACCTTCAGACTCCTGGACTTTCTCATCTCCATTGACATGGGGGAGATTTTGATATGCCAAGTGCTAAGCTATCAGGAATGATGTTATGACATCATAGAAGCATAAAATGTTCCTAAAACTCACCTAATCCTCTCCTCCCCGCCTTCATTTTATAAATGAGTAAACTGAAGTCCAGAAATGATGATTGACTTGTCCCGTAGATCATTAGTCCCAGAGATGTTTTGAACTCGGAATCCAAGTTTCTTTACTTTTTGATTAGCACTGGTAACAGAAGCTTTAACTTACTTAAATGTGTCTCTATGTTTTTACAAAGCGTACATTCTTTTTTTAAACATTTGAATAGCATTTAACATTTTGTATTTTAAGACTATTTCTCAGAGCAGTTTTAGGTTTACGGCAAAATTGAGAGGAAGGCACAGTGATTTCCTATACGCCCCCGTTACCACACATGCACGGCCTCTGCAGGTATCGATACTACTCACCCACATGGTCCTTTTTTTTAACCAAGGATGAACCTACATCGGCACACCACAGTCACCTGGATTTCATAGTTTACCGTAGGGTTCACCCTTGGTGTTGTGCCTTTATGGGTTTGGACAAATGTGCGCTGACGTACACCTGTCATTCTAATACCATGCAGAGCATTTTCACTGCCTCAAAATGCCCTGCACTGTGCTCTTCTCTCTCTCCCCTTTTCATTCCTTCTTGTTGGAATCTCTGATCTTTTTGTGTCTCCATAGATTTGCCTTTTCCAGAATGTCATATAACTGGAACCACACAGTACGTAGCCTTTTTAGATAGACTTTTATCATTTAGTAATATGCACTTAAGTGTTACCCATGTCTTTTCATGGCTTCATCATTCATTTATTTTTGGCACTGAATAATATTCTATTGTCTGGGTGCACCACAGTTTATTTAGCCATTTGCCTAGGACACCTTGGTTGCTTCCAAGTTTTGGCAGTTATGAATATGTAACATTCATTCTTGTAGTCTACCCTTAAGTGGCTCTAATCAATACTATCCCTATTTTATATGTGAAGTGAAGAAGTGTAGAAATGGAGTCTACAGTAAGTGTGCTTTCCAAGGATACCCATTTAGGAAATATGAGATCTGGAGTTTGCATCCCCACATCTAATGCTTTTCCTTCATATTCCTTTTCTTTTTCTGCACAAACATTTGTTGAGCATCTGCTCCATAGTGGATACTCTAATACTCACCATGGGGATAGAAGCCTGTCTGCCTACAAGTAGTTTTCCTCTTAGATGCTAAGTAGGATTTCTGAGTAAGTACCAGTACTAACATGGAAAGTAGGATGCAATAAATGCCAGCTGGCTGCTGCACACCTGAGTGCTTCATGAGATGATTGTGGAAGAGTTGGTAACTGTGCCAAGCTATGACAGGTGACAAAAGGGTCTGAGAGTGATTTAGTCAGAACCCCTTTTGTTTTGAGGTGACAAAAACCTATTGCAAAGGAGTTTTAAGAAAAAAGAGAGCATTTATTGGCTCACTTAACTAGGAAGTCCAGGAATGAGGCTGGTTTTTGGCAGGTCTCCATCTAGAGGCTCCAACGATACTATCTTGCCTCTGCCTCTCTTGCTGTCTTAAGGCTCTGCCTTTCCCTAGTTGGCATCATTCCTCAGAAGGATTCCTTTTGAGGGGCAAGGAGGATTTTCTTGCAGGACCAAACTTGGGTCTTCCAAGCTGAGCAACACCAAGAGCATGAGGACTCTGAATCACGTGGCTTGGTTTATGTGTCCATCCCTTGAAACCATCACTATGTCCAGAGAGTATGTTATTCATGAGGGACGTAATCTGGAGGTGGTGGCAGATTAGGGTGAATCACAGGAGATGAGTGCCCCGTAAAAAAGAGGGGTTTGTTAGTAAAAGATTGTTTGAAGTCCCAAGAAAATTAAAACCCCAAATGTCCACTCTAGGTAATATTCCTGGGAAGAGAAATGGCATAAACAAAAACCTAGACATGGAAAGGTATATTCTTGTTGATAGACATGTGACTAATACAGAAGTGAGAGGTAAAATTGCAAAAGTAAGTTGTGGCCAAACTGCAGAAGTCTTTAAGTGCCATGCCAGGGATCCAGATGTAGAAAGGATTTTTTTCATAATGGAGCTCTCTGAAAAGTGGTTAGCTCACATCCCTGCCATGCCCTCTCTGTGCCAGGATCACTGAACTCTTAGCATTTTCTGAACACTCCAGGTTTTCTGTTTATGCAAGACTATGTCTGCCATTCCATTGTGTTGTCCTAAAATAGTTTTCTCCTTTTTCACTTGGACAAATCCTGGTTAACCATAATGTCTCACTTAGAGGTGACTGCTTCTAGGAAGCCTGTCGTGGCCACCCACATACCCAATAGATTAGATGCTCTTATAGCTTTCTGAACACATACCTCATTGTACTGTAGATGCCTGCTTACTTTATCTGTGCCACTTGTTCTCATGTATTCAGTGCTTACAATGTGCCAAGTTGGTAGTATTCATATCTTCACTTTATACACAGGGAAACTGATGCAAAGAGAAGTTAAAGAATTGCCTGAAAGTTATATAGCAAGTAAGTGATGGAGCTGGAATTTGAACCCAGGCAGTCTGCCTTCAGATCTTTCTCCTAACCACTACTGTTTGAGTATCTGATATTCAGGATTGTACGCACAGGCTTAACAGTGTGCATAGCCGGTAAATATCTGTTGTTGAATTCAGTGGTCCCCAACCTTTTTGGCACAAGGGACCAGTTTCATGGAAGAAAATTTTGCATGGACTGAGGGTGAGAGGGATGGTTTTGGGATGATGCATTACATTCAAGCTCACCCCCTGCTGTGCAGCCCATTCCCTAACAGGCCCGGACCATCTATGACCCAGAGTTATTTATTTATTTTTTATTGATGTTCAAGTACAGTTGTCTCCATTTTCACCCCACCACTCCCCCCACCCCACCCATCCCCACCTCCCACCCTCAATCCTACCCCTTTTTGGCTTTGTCCATGTGTCCTTTATACATGTTCCTTGACAACCCTTTCCCTTTTCCCCCCATTATCCCCTCCCATCTCCACTCTGGTTACTGTCAGTTGGTTCTTAATTTCAATGCCTCTGGTTATATTTTGCTTGCTAGTTTGTTTTGTTGATTAGGTTCCACTTATAGTTGAGATCATGTGGTATTTGTCTTTCACCGCCTGGCTTGTTTCACTTAGCATAATGCTCTCCAGATCTATCCATACTGTCTCAAAGGGTAGGAGCTCCTTCTTTCTTTCTGCTGTGTAGTATTCCATTGTGTAAATGTACCATAGTTTTTTGATCCACTCATTTACCTATGGGCATTTAGGTTGCTTCTAACACTCAGCTATTATAAATTGTGCTGCTGTGAACATTGGGGTGCATAGGTTCTTTTGGATTGGTGTTTCAGAATTCTTAGGGTATAGTCCCAGCAGTGGAATTGCTGGGTCAAAAGGCAGTTCCATTTTTAGTTTTCTGAGGAAATTCCATACTGTTTTCCACAGTGGCTGCACCAGTCTGCATTCCCACCAGCAGTGCACTAGGGTTCCATTTTCTCCACATTTATGCCAGCACTTGTTGTTTGTTGATTTGTTAATGATAGCCATTCTGACTGGTGTGAAGTGGTATCTGATTGTGGTTTTAATTTGCATCTCTCTGATGGCTAGTGATGCTGAGCTTCTTTTCATATGTCTCTGGCCCAGAGGTTCTATCTAAATCTCTGGTTATATAGAAGAAGCAAGTAAATGAAGGAATGAATGGGACTTCCAGCCAAGATGGAGGTATAGGTAGACACACTGTGACTCTTTGCACAACCAAAAGAAGGACAACAACAAATTTAAAAACAAAAAACTACCAGAAATGACAGAAAATAGAACTGTGTGGAAGTCTGACAACCAAGGAGTTAAAGAAGAAATATTTATCCAGACAGGTAGGAGGGGTGGAGACAGGCAGCCAGTTGGACAGGACTTGTGGCAAGGCAGTGGCTAGAAGAGTGGGTGGTCCCACATTCACGTGTAGATAAACTGAGAGGAACAACTGGGGAGTCAGACAGACCGAGCAACCCAGGGTTCCAGTGGGGGGAAATAAAGCCTCAAACCTCTGACTGAAAACACCTGTGGGGGCTGAGGCGTTAGCAGGATAAACTCCCAGCCTCACAGGAGAGCTTGTTGGAGAGACCCACAGGGTTCTAGAATATACACAAGCCCACCCACCAGGGAATCAGCACCAGAAGGGCCAATTTGATTGTGGGTAGTGGGGGAAGTGACTGAAAACAGGCAGAGCAGAGCAAGTGGCAATGTTCCCGCTCCAACCCCTCCCCCACATACAGCATCACAACACAGCGATGTGGGTTGCCCCGCCCTGGTAAACACCTCAGGTTCCACCCCTTACTACATAACAGCTGTGCCAAGACAAAAAAAAAATGGCCCAAATGAAAGAACAGGTGAAAGCTCCAGAAAAAATACAACTAAGTGATGAAGAGATAGCCAACCTATCAGATGCACAGTTCCAAATACTGGTAATCAGGATGCTCACATAATTGGTTGAATATGGTTGCCAGTTAAATGAAGAAATGAAGGCTATGCTAACTGAAATAAAGGAAAATATACAGGGAACCAACAGTGATGGGAAGGAAACCGAGACTCAAATCACACGGTGTGGACCAGAAGGAAGAAAGAAACATTCAACCAGAACAGAATGAAGAAACAGAATTCAAAAAAATGAGGAGAGGCTTAGGAACCTCCAGGACATCTTTAAATGTTCCAACATCTGAATGATGGGGTGCCAGAAGTAGAAGAGGAAGAACAAGAAATTGAAAGCTTATTCGAATAAATCATGAAGGAGAACTTCCCCAATCTGGCACAGGAAATAGACTTCCAGGAAGTCCAGGAAGCTCAGAGAGTCCCAAACAAGTTGGATCCAAGGAAGCACACACCAAAGCACATCATAATTAAGTTACCGAAGATTAAAGATAAGGAGAGAATCTTAAAAGCAGCAAGAGAAAAGGAGACTTTTACCTACAAAGGAGTTCCCATCAGACTGTCAGCTGATTTCTCAAAAGAGACCTTACAGGCAAGAAGGGGCTGGAAAGAAGTATTCCAAGTCATGAAAGACAAGGACCTACACCCCAGTTTGCTCTATCCTGCAAAGCTTTCATTTAGCAGGTAAGGGCAGATCAAGTGCTTCCTAGATAAGGTCAAGTTAAAGGAGTTCATCATCACCAAGCCCTTATTATATGAAATGTTAAAGGGACTTATCTAAGAAAAAGAAGATAAGACTTCCGGCCAAGATGGAGGCATAGGTAGACTCACTGTGCCTCCTCGCACAACCAAGATAGGGACAACAATGATATAGAAACAAAATAACAACCAGAACTGACAGAAAACTGAAGTGTATGGAAGTCGGACAACCAAGGATTTAAAAATAGACACTTT